>WNGS01169217.1:8114081-8203862 GCA_020271785.1 Procambarus virginalis
GATGATTCTTACCTTAGGGAATAACCAAAGGCTATTCGACAGCTCAGCAAGTGACTTACTAACATTTGTTTCCTATCAGCAAATCACAATGACTATTTAATACAGCCATGGATCCCTTTTAATTCTTTGATCAAGCATATTGTTTCCAACTGACCATTACAAATATTGTATTAAAAAGCAATGCATTGACAAAATAAAGTGTATTTTAATCACAGATAATATTTACACATTTACTATGGGAAAGTGTTACCTGAGTAGCTGTTGCTTTTACTGCCTGGGACACCTTCTCTCGCACTTGAGCAGCCCATACCGGCTTGCCCAAAGCGGGTGAATCTACGCTCTGCCATGATGCCTAAAAATTAAATATGATTTTACAGAATTAAATACAGTATTTAACATCCTGAAGTGATTAATAAAAAGCTTCAATATGGAAAATATTTTAATTTATACATGTCATTGATATCACATCATTGCCTCTGAGAGCAATGCATTATATACTGTAAAATACAAAACACAAAGATTTGATTCAACTTAAAGATCAAGATATTTTTGAAGTAGCACTATGTTAGAATTATTTGAAGAAAATACCATATACAGCAGATCTTTAAATAATACAGAAATTGTAGTATAAAGGATAAATCAAAAAAAGAATCTCTTCTTTTTTCCCATGTTAGTACTGCCATACACAATAATGGCCAAATGGTCTACAACCTAAAGGCAGATATTTCAACCTAATACAAGGTAGTTTTTTGGATTTATTTATAGCAGCTTCATGTAAACACCCAAAGACTCGCTGCTGAACCCATGACGAGTATCATAAATATCCAAGAGTCTTTGGATTTTATAAGATACCCCACGTGGCTCTTGTTACATTTTAATGTTCCCAATAGATGGAATAGCTAGTATAGATTTAATTTAGTTTCAAATTTATTAAATTTTGGGGGTCTTTAATATCCTTTTTTCTTACGTCCCCCTTTCCCCAGGGTACAAAAGTTCTCTTGAACTAATCAATAAGCAGTATTGGTTCAAGCATATCACCAGAAGATGAGTATATAAGATTACACGACACCTAGCAGATGAAGTTCCAACACAGAACAGCCAGGAGTAACAACTTCTCTGCAAGCAAGCACTCCTTTGACCAGACTCAACCCAGCCATCTCACCAGTGGATTGTGCCTCCAGCCGGGTCATACAGTCTACAGTGTTCCAATGCCATCTCACCATACATGCATTGTCTCTAGCTTCACCAAATGGCCTTCAGTGTCCTGACAGTGTATTCTAAACTAGCTTGGAATACAGTCTTGGGGGCCTGACAGCCGAGTGCACAGCGCTTCGAATTCGTAGTCCTGAGGTTCTGGGTTCAATCCCAGGTGGAGGCAGACACAAATAGGCAGAGTTTTTTCACCCTGATGCCCCCGTTAACTAGCAGTAAATAGGTACCTGGGAGTTAGACAGCTGCTACGGGCTGCTTCCTGGGGTGTGTAACAAAAAGAAGGCCTGGTCGAGGACTGGGCCGCTGGAACAATAAGCCCCGAAATCATCTCAAGATAAGTCTAATGCTAATTCAGCAGTCCCCATGGCCCAGTGGTAAGACACTCGCCCAGTGCTTTGCAAATGTTTTGGCCTGGGTTCGAATCCTGGCTGGGGAGGATTGACTGGGTGCCAATCCTTAACTGTAGCCTCTGTTCACCCAGTAGTGAATGGGTACCTGGTTGTTAAGCGATTTAAAGGGTCGTATTCTGGGAAAAATTAAAATAAACGACCTGCTTGAAACGCTATGCATACTAGTGGCTTTACAAGAATGTAAAGATTCTTGTACATATATATGAATAAAACAAATAAAAATATATCAAATATACATTGTTGATTGCTATCGTGTGTACAGTCCATCTGACAGGGGTATAGTAAAATCTTACAATGACATTTCAACGAAGCTCAGCTTCCGATTATCAAAACTGTATATTGTTAGGTTAGGCTGTGTTAGGCTCATTTGGGTTATCCTTCTTTCAGGATACTGTATTTTAAAGGGTTTAAATCTCCTGTGTGTAGCCTAGTCTTCTATGCTACAACAGTTTTAATTCTGAACTAGATTTTTACGCTTCTGCATATATCTGGTCCCGCACCAGAATTTAATCCTGGACCAATCAATTAAAAGCCTACTGAGGTACAGGTGATTTACTAAATCTTGAATAACAACTAAATGTCAGTAATGAAATATTGACAAATACAGTATATATATTATGTATATATATATATATATTATATATACATAATGTAAAACTGCTAATCTTTGGTTTTAACAAGTCAAAACTCAAACAATTAAACTGTAACAACATTTTTAATGGACGAGTGTTATGAAACGAAATAGTATAAGCAAGAGACTATTTCTTCACTTACAGTAATCAAGAATGATACAACTAACGTTATTCACGCATCATATTACACTTTCGCATGTCATAAGAAAGTGCAAAAATGTAGTGAAACTCCCTCCTCAGCACAAGTCGGCCATGAATTAGGGTTGGGTGGGGCACTTAGGTAATTTTCGCACGTCTAAAGAAACATTTCTCCAAATGTTATTTATGTAATTTTTTCTTACAAACTTCCTGAAGGAAGAAGAAGACTAAAACTCGAAGCTAACTTACCGAGTAGTCAACTACGAGGTATATTGAGTAGAAATATGAGAGCTCCTGGGTTCTGGCATTGCTGTTGTTTACATTGTTGAAACTGGTCGCTTATGATAAAAAACTGGACCTGTGTGCGCCTAGTTTAGTTTCTACCACAGACGTCCTCATTCAATTACCATGCTGACCAGCATATATGCTCTTACGTCTGTCCTTTATGTATAGAGTTACAGAACTGTTATACTATATAGCGTAGCGGTTTCTTACTAAGCGGTCATCTTGTAATTGATCTCGCAGATGGCCCACAGAGCATGGCAGCGGTGTTGGGTATTTCACCCTGAAGTAACTGTATTCAGCAATTTAATTATGTTTCGAGCTGGATGAGGTCTTCGAACAGCGATTGCTTTGTGTGTGTGTGTGTGTTCTGTAAACCGTAACGCAATGTAATAAAATTAATCAAATAAATAAATATTTTATATAAAAAAAGTATGGGTGGTAGAAGAAAATATTAAGGTATTCAATGAAATGGAGAATGGAACTATCAGGAGAAAGCACCAAGCCATTAAGGTTATATAGTACTTGGAAGGGATCCGGATAAGGATGGAATAGGGAGGAAGGAATGGTGTTCAACCACTTGGACGGACCGGGATTGAACACCGACCTGTATGAAGCGAGACCGTCGCTCTACCGTCCAGCCCAAATGGTTGGGCGAAAGTGTTAGATGAGAATCTTCGAAAAATCCAAGACTTTGAATGTGGGGCATAACAACGGACGTCACAACTGTCATATTAACAACATTGACTTCCAGTAGATTGATGAAGAAAAGGACCTTGAAGTCAGAATCCATCATTCACTGAAAAAGGCTGGTTGATAGTTGTGCATTAATTGGCTGTTGATTGCCAGCAATCAACTTGAACTTGATGCTTCACGCAATTGTGATTTCTGTGTGTTACATCTGACCTTTTGAAGAAATTGTCTGGATCAGCATCCTCTAACTTCTTCAGTATTTCAAGTTTCAATGAGACCTGCCCTCTCATGCCTGGTTTGCACTGTTGTTAGCCATGTGGCCTTTAACCGTTCCTGAAACGAGAGATAAATTACCTCTGCAAAGACTTTTGTTGCCTGTTGTAGCACTTTCTCCAGATCAGCTGTCCTTCTGAAAATGAGGCCTCCATGCTTGGATTCAGTAATCCAAATGGGGGCGCACCAGAGATTTATTGTTGAATATATATTCTTTCGTTTGGTAATGGAAGGTAATCATTACTTTGATCACTTGCCCAAGTAATTATCAAAAGAAGGCACCAAACCGGGAAGGCTATGTTGCACCATCAAATGTACGGGATAATCATAGGGCGCTAAGTATCACTAAGGATGCCGATACGAGAACAAAAACGCATATGGCAAACGAAAGTAAAGGTATCTGATTCACCAAGAATTCTACCGAGGGACAAGTGACCGCGAGGAACGGTCGGGAAGCAAGACACAGGTACACTGGAAGTCAAGACATTTCAATTGCCCAAGTGATGAGGTGTACCGATGACTACTGTACTTGGGATGAAGCGACGGTTTCGCTTCATGCAGGTCGGCGTTCAATCCCCGACCGTCAAAGTGATTGGGCACAATTCCTTCCCCCTGTTACATCCCAAATCCATATCCTGATCCCGTCAAGTACTATATAGTCGTGATGGTTTGGTGCTTTCTCCCGATAGTTTACTTCTCTTCCCTTTTTCAATATGTTGATAATTTTTACACNGTGTTGAGCCTGAAAACAAGTTTTCTATAATGAGCCTTGTGTCTTCAACAGCTTAACATGCCAAGATACATTCTTCATGCCTACATTTGAAAATTGTGTATTTCATATAAAAAATTGTTTATTGCAACCAAACAAAGAAGGCATCTCCTGGTCACCTTTGACAGGTATATCTCATAAAAATAATATGACTTCATTTTAATATAATTGTACCGTCTCATGATGCATAATATTAAAAAAATTTCTTACACAGATACCCCTCACTCACTCACTATCGGAACATCCACATAGGTAACTATATATATTGCTTAAATATCAACAGAATGAGAAGATAAAACAGGAGAGGAGAAAAAAAAACGCGAAGAGGGGTGACTATCCCATCTATGCGAGAGGAATATATGAGTTAGTGTGCACAAGTACAAGGATGGGGATGAGTTAAGGTTGTGGGGGTGGGGAGGAGGACTAGTAGTGGAATGGGGGATAGGCACAGTACACACAGTATTTGTAGTCATAGGTTGAGTCATGCTAAAAGTGTCTTATCTTCCGTGAATATTTTATCGTAATTAGCTTTAAAACTTCCAGCAGTTTTAGTGCACATAACCTCCTGGAGTGTATTCTACCATCAACTCAATTGGCAAAATAATATTTTCTGTTATCCTTTTACACCCCATCTTTTTAGTGTCTAAATAATACCACTATTTCTGTTTATTTTTAGTTTCTAAAACTTTTTCGACTCTGTTTTTTCATATACTGTACTTTTAGAATCTTGTACTATATGTGATCATCATATCCCCTTTATGGGAAGGCTCCCTACCTTACCTTGAGGTGCTTCCGGGGCTTAGTGTCCCCGCGGCCCGGTCGTCGACCAGCCTCCTATGTAGCTTCCCAGTGATAACATGCTGGTATGGCAATGCCTAAAGAATTGCACAAGGCCTCTGACACCCATACAGACCTACCAGGAGGCAGGACATAAATCTGGCTCTCTCTATGCAGTGAGGGGGGGGAAACAGAGGATCAGAGATCTAACACTTAAAAACCAGACAGAAAGGTTAGGTAAAACTAAACAAGCTACTACTTGAAAGAAAATTATTAAGATCAGCATTGTAAGTGATCGTTTACATATGTAAACAATCCTAACCCTAATGTCCACAGCCACCACCAGGTGGTGGACCACCACCTTACACATCTGCTGGAGTAGCTAAAGTTGGCTACCCTCTAAAGGGACCTCTCACTATTCCTTATTTAGGTAAGTGGTGTTACTTTTCCCTAAATCTTTATTCAGTGCAAGGCCATTTCTTTGTTTTGCTTCATTTATGCTTCAAGACTGTATTTAATGTCACCAATATTGCAGGTTCCCTTTCTCTTATTTTACACTAGCTCTGGACCAGAGATATCACCTTTGAGGGGTTCGGGGTTCTCTACAAGTTGGCTTCTTTCGAGTTGCCTCATCTGTGGATAGTATGTGGGACTTGTTCACCACTGTGAACAGATAAGTATATAAACTTTTCATCAACAGGCCTCACAGTGGTGACCTAGTTCCACAGACCAGCTTACAGCAAAGTGACTAAAGAAGTTGACCTCATGAGGTGGAACCCTGAACTCCTCAGAAAAGACATATCTGGTGGAGCAAGAGCATGAACCGACCACCTGGAAAGGGAACTCTGGTTGAAAATTGGAGCACAACACAAATTATTGAATACGCAATGTGGGTAGTACGAATTGCAAAAATTAAAAAGAAAAAATTGTGACAGTCAAATACTGTACATCAAGTTTACGGATGTTTATCTGCAGCAAACTATCGTTTGCCTTGTTTTCATAATTTTAATGTCTTTCTTCGAAATGATACTTTATTTTGTTTTGTCAACCTTTCTGATTGGTTTTCAGTTTTAGTTAGATCTTTGATCCACAGGCTCCTCCTTACCTCAGAGAGCCAATTTCTGGGCCTGGCTTCCAGATGGTCAGGAGTGATCCTTAGATTTAGCAGTAGTATGGAGTTACTGAGGGGCCTTCTCAGAAATTATACTAAAATGTATTACAAGAGGCAGCATTTTTTCAACTTGTCTATCACGCATACAACATTTTTATTTTATTTATCCGAAAGTGCAAATACGGCATATACAAACAGAGACATATAACCTCTACAGTATCACAAGGACATACCATAACATGGTAGGTAAAATGCAATTGGGAAGGCCTGCCCACCCACAGAAACAGGAACCACAACCAGCACACAGATAGGGAAGAAGCTCACACGAGACAACTCCAAGCATGAATTCATGAGGAGTGACCACAAGATCTTTTATACAAGTTTTCCATTCTCCCTAGGCAAGAAGATGCTCAGTCAAGTATGATGTCATACTGCATGACTCTAAAGGGAATTTGTTATTATCTCTGCTGGGGTCATATACATGCTATTGAGTCACGAGAATAATCAATCCAGCCAAGAATCACAGAAACAAAAATTTTCTAAAAGTATTCAAAACCATTCTTTTATCAAAGCAGTTTTGAATCAGCCAGAAGCAACCTGAATTTGTACAAATGTTATAGAAAAAATACAATAAGAGTTAAACTTAAGCTGCTGTTGCTTCTACTGGCCCACTAAATTTGTATATTAGTGCAAACCTCATAAATGAGCCAATGATGGAGTTAGATACTGGGTGCGTTACCCAGTATCACAAGAGAAAAGTATAACAAGAAATCCCATTTTCAAAGAATGAAACAAAATAAGGAAACAATTTGGCTGAATGTTTAGTGGGGAGTTAATAAGTGATCAGGTTGTCCAGGTTATAAAGTGTACAAGGTACCTACATAACAAATGAAAATGTAAAATGTTTATCTGTTGCTGATCATCATCACTCAACCTGAACATTAAAATTTAACAGAAATACTATTACAAAACTTAAATGTTTCAAATGTTGAAATTTAGGGGTTCTGTTATTATTAAGGCAGAACACTGTAATAATAATGAAGCATCTCACTGATAGCAGTGTTAGAAAACCAGCAATTCTCATAATATTACACTTCTAGTTGACCTTTTACCCCTAGGCATGATTATGTTTCCAAAGACAACATCATTTATCCAGTATAATCTGCCTATATATCTTGCAAATAAAAATCACACCTCTTTCTGTTCTGGATTCATCCAGAGGTTTGTCAGCATGAATAACACGGGTGAGTTTATCCATCCAGTCTTCTAAGTCAGCCTCACTCTCTGCAGATAACAAAACAGATTTTCCACACTCGGACATATGCAGCTCAAAGCAGCACTTCCCACGGCGTGGATTCTGAAACAAAAAAAAATTGAAATGTCATGAAGGGGTTATTACACAATGATACACAACTTGAGTAACATGAAAATACAAGGCACACACAAAGTGGGTTGCAAAATTTTACAATAGGAAAATATTAGAGGAATGAATTCCATATTTGCATGTGGAAATAACTCCATACAAGACAAGGAGTCATGGCAGCAAGTACAAAATAGCCCTGTTGAAAAGTAAAGATGCAATAGGTACATTAAGAGAATTCTGTCAACATCAAGGGCCCAAGACTGTTCAAGACACTCCCTTTAAGCATAAGAGGAATAACTAGCCGACCTCTCATGGTGTTCATAATAGAACTCGATGAACTCCTCCAAAGGACGCCTGTTCAACTGGGCTGATTCATACCCCAGACTGTGAGGAGCTACATCCAACAGCTTGGTTGAATAGGCCACCAACCAAAAGGTCTGGTTAGTGACCAGACAACAAGGAAGTTGATAATACTTGGAACCACCACAAGGTAACCACAAGATAATGTACTTTTTCATCCATACATCCTAACTGATCAAGAATCCTGTATTTTCTAATCTTGTTTCTTAACACAAGCAAATAGAGACTGCTTCACCTTTCTGATACCCAAACTAGCACGAGAGATTCTTTGGCACAAGTTTCTAGTGCTATTTTTAGACTTAAGTATTTGAAGACATTTTAAATATCAAGAAAAGATTCTAATGAGATTATTCCACAAAGGAAAGGAAGTTCTCAGAAGAAAAAAGACAATTGAGATATATACAGTAGAGGACATAAAATACCCTGCAAACTGTGCCATGAGAATTAAAGCACACACTCAACACTACAAACTGTGAACATAAAAATATGAAAGATGATAAGTAAAAACAAATGTTTTATATAACTTAGGATGTGGGAATGCCAAGAAAAAAATATTTAGTATATCTACAAAAGCCATATCAATATACATATATAGGCAATGGTGTGCAAAATATAGATTCAACACACAATGAATATATACTGTGTGAAATATCAATATTGTACTCACTTTAGATATCTGTGTGCAAAAATCCATTACAATGGTCCCTTTAGGGTCATGTTTTCTTTCATCTTTGTGAAACTCCAGTAGGTAAGTGCCATCAACTTCTTGCCTAAAAATAAAAAGTCACCGATATATTTAACATTGGTATACAGTTTATCCAAAAAGCAAACAAATAATTCTCGTCAGAACAATACTGTCTTAAGTAAGTCTCAAAAAGTATTGTATTGTTTAAAAGTATGAAAAGAATTGTCTTTTATAAAAATCTAATAAAAGCACTTAAAGTTTTTATCATTTATATACAAATGAATCCACACTCTCTTCCCACCTGTGGCAACTGCTACTGTTAAATACCTCATATTTTCAGGCAATTAATTATATATTTCTGGCAGGTTCTCTCAAAAGCTTCCCTCAGCTTATGGCACCTACACATTGGGCCACATTCAATATACTGTACCTAACACCTGCGACTATATTTACCCACTGGAGGCAAGAATCACTTCAAATGTTCTGTCTTGCCTCCTCAGAATGGGTGGGGAACATTGAGGATCATACATCAACTCCACATATTCCATGCACTATGCCATCACCAATCCATCTGTTTAGGCAGTGACATGCACGTTCATATTACCACCACTACCACCACCACTGCTTCCACCATAATCAACACTAGTACAATATAACACCACCACTCCCACCACAAATAGTTAAAATTCATATTGGCATTACTTTTAGCAAATTAATAGTTAATTCCACCTTATTTACTCTACTTGACAACAGTAAGACATGTACAGTAATTATCTCTACCAGTTCTATCATAGCTTGCACCATGATCACCAATCTTCACCTCACTAGTGTATAAGCACCAATAGCATCTGATCAATAAAAATCTAATATGATACAACAGTCTTTATACTAGAATTGGTATATTGTTGCTGAAAATTTGGTCACTTTGGCAACTTAAAAATTGACAGTGAGGTGTAGATTTGTGCCTGCCACCATACCAATTGTCTTAGTCCCCTCAGTCTTCCTCTCACAGCTGTTGGTCACTTGTTTCATCTGATGCCTAATATCCATGCAAGTACTTGCAATATATTTCTCTTCGTCACTTTGCAAAAATTGCAGAGACTTTGCAATCTTGCATGACATCAATAATTGCTTGTATGGTAGAGTTGAGTACACAACTGAGTTGCAAGATGATGATGTTGTTAAAGATTCGCTACCTGGAACAAGAAGTTCCAAGTAGCACGGGCTATGGTGAGCCCGTAGTGGATGTTAATTGCAAGATAGTGCACTAACCCTTGCACTGTGCAAGAGCTACAAGATACATTATTTGTACATGGACATAATAACAGTATTCAAAGCAAGGCTTTTGTCTCCCTATATTGTTAAAAGCCATGTCCCGAGCATAGTAATAATGTCCCAAAAATCTTTGTCACTTATCAAGATGTCAGATGTTTACTAGAATCCTCAAATACAAATTGGGGCCACAGTGCAACACTGGAAATTTCAAATATTACAAAGTACCTAAAATATTGTATAATGTGATGCGCACTAACTGTTAAACATCATATGTCATGAGCAGTCAAGTGTTAACTTACTAATGGCCAAGGAAGGAAACTAGAACTTATAATTGTTCAAATATTGTGGATGAACCCATGCACAGGAATGGAATATGTAACCATACACCTGCCTCAACTTATAAACAACCCACACTGGGTAAAATTGTCTGCAGACGAGTAAGCACAATACACTTTATTATTATTATTTTTTGATAACTGTGGCAGTGCAAGAAATAATAATTTACCAAATTGAGAAATTACAAAACTGTTGATAATCCAACCACATCTCGCCCCTCACTGGCAAGCAGCACCTCGCCACACTTCAGTGAAGGGGACCCCACTACACTCGCCTGGCACTGTATTCCATGTGTCATTCCTATCGCTGTTTTATCAATCAGAAAAGTGGATCAGCCTTCCTTTTGGACTTCAGTTCTAGCATTAAGGGGACATACCATTAAAATTTCACAAACATGTATGCTTGTTTCATTAAGGATCCCTAGATATCTGCAGTCCCAGAACTTGTTTCAGGGTTCCCATTCCTGATACAGCTAGCAAAGACCATTAACTACCAGAGCTATTTTCTCCAAGGCTTTTAGATAGTTCTTTAGGAATCTTCCTATCAAGTCAATCCTGTACTGGTTAATGACACAGAACTTGGTTGTTGACGAAGGGCCTGCAGAGGTGAGTTACTTTTGTGTAAGTGTGTTTGTTGTGCTCAGGTCTGACTCCTGCAGGAGTTGGATCCTTCCACTTTTAGCCAGGTTGCACCAAAGAGTAGTGTTCAGTGAATTTAATTTTGTACATGGCTACTTACACCTAATAACGAACACCAGGTAGGCTTACAGGGAGATCATGCTTGTTGGTATACTGCATTATGTTGAACAGGAACCAGCAATCAATTTTCTAGGCTAAGTATTTCATTCACTATCACCTTTGCCTTCTGAAGGAAATAAACAAATAATTTGCGTCCCAAACTCAATCCCCTTGCAATACTATACGGTAAGTGAATTAAATTACTATACAGTACCTAGTTTTTCTTCAACCACATAAATTTAAAGCAAAACATTTAACAACACAAATACAACTAACCTTAAACATGCAAATCTCCTCTTAAAAGTCTTGGAAGAGAAATTACCAAAATCTTCTCATTGCCACTTTCAGGACCTTTTAGGAGATACCCCTTCTTTAAAATATTCTCACCATTAGTCAAAATAGCCTGAAAAATAGAAAACAAAAATTAAAATTGTATACCATACACAAAATTTCAAATACAAAATCATGCAGATACAGCAACATAATGCTATAGACTTGAATCGCATAATATCAGTAACCCATTTCCCACTTACATGGGAAGGGAAGGAACTTCAGAGAAAACAAGGGAGCAATATAGAAGACGAAAGATTAATGTTATGCAAAATGACACCTATAGGTGGAATTTCAAAATTCATACGAGTAGCAGAGAAAATGTTACTCGACTGAATTTCTTTCTCTAAGGATTTGGGATTTGGTTACCACACTTGTCAGTGATACTGGTATATAAATTTGTGGGTTTTCTCTGTTAATGCCTTTGTAGATTGGGACTATATTTGTCTTTTTCCAAATGTCTACTAGATTCCTTGTTTATAAGTATGTCTGAAAAATAGTCTCTAGAAGAATGCTAATCTCGAGAATACATTTTCTTAGAACCCAGAGTGAAATTATATCTAGCCTGGCTGCTTTATTTCTGCCTACCTCATGAGCAGTCTGTTTTGCATAGTCTTTGAAACATATATGTGCTCTAAATTATGCTCTTAAATTCGTTTTTACACAAACACATTGTGGAAGTGTTTATTCAGGTTATTACACAGCTCCTCCTCACTCGGTGTATCTGTTGCCCATGCTTCATCTCTTTAATTTTATTCTTCGTATTTAATTTGCTTTTAAAGAACTTATTAAATAAGCTGGGTTTCATTTTGCAATTATCTGCTATCCCCTTTCTCAAAGCTTTTATCCTCCCTTCTCATTGCCATGTACTTGGTTCATGCATGTGTGTGTATTGTTCATGTGTCTGTAGCTCAGGCTCTTTCTATATTGATTCAATTTCTATTTTTTTTCATCTCTTTCCCAATAACAATTTTATTGGATAGGTCTTGCCTTTAAATTCTGTGTGTGTTTGTTTTGGTATAAAAGTTTGCATGTCTTCATGTTAGATCTCTCAATTTTTTCCATACATCTGTTTATACCCTCACCTAACAATAAACCTTCCCAACCAATCCATTGCAGAACTTGCTTAGTTCCCTTTAATATCCTATTTTGAAGTAAAGTTTCTCTCCTATCTCACCTTTAGTTATCTCTTCTGCATTATACTGAATTGTGTGATATCTAATACGACGCAAACATTCTTACATAATGGAGGCATTTATGGAAAGTCAAAGAATGCTTTGAATTTCCTGTTAAATACCAGATCAAGAATTGTTGGGACATCCCTTCCATTTTTCTTGTGGCCTGCTCAACATGCTGATACATAAATGTCTTCAAGATGAGGATTACAAATCTGCCAGTCCACATCTTCTATTCCTGCCTCATTAGGCCTCGCAATCTATTGATTTTTTAACATTTACCAAACTGCAACAATCTTGCTTTATTTTCTACACTTTATTACCATCTCTCTAATGATCATTATAAGACCCTTCCATTTGTTAAGTTACTCCCAAATCCACGAGTTATTTGCTGGTGACGTGAAAGAAATAATAATTATTCATTACCTATCTGGTTTTAGATCAACATTGCATGTATATCACCAACTTGTGAGTTGTCAAGCATTAAGTATTTTATGTTTAATAGTTGTTCTTTCCTCAGTTTCAGCTGCATTACATTATTTAGCTCTATTTTCTTCATCCCATCTATATTTAAAACAAAATTTTCACAAACTTGGTTTATCTTTTTTGAGTCCACTTTCCTCTAGTGTTTTTAATGGTTAGCTCCCTAACCCCATCCCTTTGTGGAAATTAAATGTAATGATTATACCAAACACATCATATGGAGTAACTACTCATGTGTTGAATTGGTCAGCTGTTACCATCACCATTATGATGATGGAAGACCAGGAACTAAGGATGTCTGTCTTTAAAGTGTTTGTGGATCCCCAAGACTGCTGGAAGATGCCAGTAACCTAATGGGACTATATGGGCACCATCAGCATTTAAACAGTGGTACAAATCATAATGATCATATGATGATGACTATAGTCACACAGGAAGTCAATACATGACAATTGGAGAGAGTAAAAGCTAATGAAGTTGCAGCTAAGAGAGTGGTATAACAAAATATATGATAATTAGGAAAGATACATAATCAGAAAACATTCTGTATTTACATAGTTCTAGAAAACCAGGAAAACAGAGAGAAGACTTTTTGTGAGTAAAAGCAACAAGGTTCCTTGATTCAAGGTAGGTAACCCAAATAAGCATACTTACAAGGTCCCCTTGTTCAATGTCAGTGTCTACTTCATAAACTTGCTCTTTTAGATCGTCCACACGAGGTAATCTAGAAAATGAGATATTACTATTAAAACGTATAGTACTGTACACTGAACCTCACAAGGTGAAAGTGACATTTTCAGTCTGCATTGCTCTATTACCTGCAAGCACCTAAGACAATATATTTTTCTTCTGTTTTGCACTTTTTGGATTACAATTTTACATATTAGCATCTTACAAAATATGTTGTAACATCTTTTGAACTCCAAGATGTTCCTGTGAAGAATGAAAGGTAATGTTGAATAAGAACAAAATTTGAAATACTCAGAAAGGTGGAAGCTGGGAAGCCAATGTTACTGCCTGGCTTTGTGCATTTGTGGTTAAGAAACAGTGGGAGCATATAAGAATAATGATTACTCAGGTATTTTATTAATAAACAAATAGATTAAGGGTGACTTAGGGAAGGACATATATATTAAGTATGCTTTTCAACTCACTATCCCAAATTCTGGAATTGAATCCAGAGCAGGACAGAAATGGTTGGGTGCATTTCTATCACCTAATTCTCCCGTTCACTTAGTTCTAAATAGGTACCCAGGAGTTAGTCAGTTTGCAATGGGACTGCATCCTGGGGAGGGTCTGTAATTCAATCATGGGGAGGATCTCAATATAAGCCTAATGTGTACATATTTATATATACACACTGGTTGCTCGTCTCCCAACATAATGAATCGTTTATTATTATTATTTATAAGATTTAAGAAAATTTAACATTTCATAACAAGTTACTTAAAAATATTTGAACATAATTGAAATATTTGTGCACATAAGTTACGGATACAAAGTTGAAAGATATATTTGATCAAAATAAAGTTGATGATCAAATGTCAGAGAAGCAAAACACTAAACTGTACAAAAATTTTCAAATCAAAAGCTATTCTGGCTTGGAACATAGTAGACCCCATCTCCCTTAAAGTTAATGAGACATGAATGGAAATTAATCATACCTTGGCAAATGAAGATAAGAGCCGGAATAAGGTAGATATTTGTGCGTAATGGTAGTCAGATCTTGTGAGTATGTTGCAAGGCACTGCCGCACTAGAGGATTTGTTACTTCCTCTTCAAGATGAACAGCAGCCAATGACTGTAACGTTCTTGTAACCCGACGAACAACACAGTGCTGTGAAAATAAAACCGAGTGAAACGAAATGCTCTGTGGATGTTCTCCAATGTCTTATGACACTGGCCTTTGTAGGACACAATTTATGTGAAACTCTGCATTTGACCTTATGCCTGATAGAGGCCAGTTTCTTCAGAAACACTTCAAATAACCCCAAAATTCCCTATAAATGATCCTTGAACCATTTGAATATCGACAAGGATCTAATGATGGTAACCTTACTAGTTCGCACTGCTATCATACAAACAAGTTAGTTGAGGTGGCATGCCTACCATAGCCTAGCTAAGATCATGCTCTGGTAAGGAGGCATATAAAGGGTGGAAATGGAGAGCTACCAAGGTGCTATTCAGAAAGGGGCATTTTATTTCACTTAATGGTATATTTTAAAGCTAGGCTCTCTTGATAGCTTCTCAATGCCTTCTTACAGTGCTAGAAAATTATCTGCAGAACAAATAACAGAAATGGGGACTCACTCAAGGAAGCAGCAGCTTTCAGCAAAGAAAGGGCTGTGGTGAAAACATCACACAATACAAGGAACCCCAGTATCCAGATCCCCCATTTTATGGATTCTCAAGATAACCTTAAAAATAAAGATAAAATCTAGTTCTCCAACCAATTTTTCCCAAAATGTTTGGTAAATGGAGATCAGCCCCCATGATCAGGAATGTCTCGCTGCAAGATGCACAGGCAAGTCACCAAACACCCATTGCCTCTGTTCACCTAGCAGCAAATAGGAGCTTGGGTGTTAGTCGACTGGTGGGGTTACATCCTAGGAAATGGCTAAATGTTGCACATATCCCAGAACATACATACATACACATGTCATACCTAATAGCTAGAATCACAGTATTTGGCCTAGTAAGCAAGGGCCTAATTTTCTTAACAGGCAGAGTGATTTTCATTATTTTTAAATTAGACAAAAAAAATTAGATGAGATTAGACAAAAAATTCAAATTTTGTGCAAAACTTTAAAGAAGTGGAAAACACTGCACTTAGTTTTACACTTTGGGGTTTGGCCTTGCGCCGAGAGCCACAGGCTGGGCCCATCGTTCTGGCCATCTCTCTGCATGGGTAAGCCTATGCTGCCTCTCTGTATTTTGTATTATATAGGTTTACATTTCCGGTCTTACAGCCTTCTCTGGCATGGGTCCATTGGAAGATAAAATAGGGGAGCTACTGAGGAGGTCCTCCCAGAAAACCAGCATTGAATACGATTAAATGTTCCATTTTAGTGGTTTATTCAGTAGCTCCTCATTCCCACCTGTCCTCCTCCTTTTCCCGCGAAGTTGGGGAGGGGTTGGTTATGGGTGGCTCGTGAATTGGTTGGCTGGGTGCTTGCGTTGCATAGCTACCATCTGGTGGCATTTGAGTGTAACTCAGTGGTGATATTGCCACAGTAATGGTTGCTGAATTCTTATTGTCAGGTTTACAGCATTTTCCAAGCAGTTGCTTGTTTTGGAGCTTCCTATTGTTTTCTGATGAAATTTTCTTGCTAATGTGTTGCTTTTTATCTCCAGACTCCCCTTTGCCTCTCTGAGAATGCCATATTCTGGTCTTGGTCACCAGTAGGTACTAATGGGTCCCTAGAGGTCTGGTGTGTTCATGCTAGTTGTTTCCAGGTTGTAGCATTAAGGAACTACTGAGGGTGCCCTCCCAGAAAAAAATTACAGATGTACTTACCGAGATATCATCAAGAGGATACATAAGGAGCTCCCTCAAGGTATCATTATTCAGCATCACTTTATTTTTAGAAACAAATTCTTCAAAGTCTATGGGGTCTGCCAACCGTGGTTTGACCTGAAATATAAAATACATTCAAAGAATATTGTGCTGTACATTAATATTGAAGTAATAACTGAAAAAAAATTGAAAAGGAGTAAGAGGCTCAAGCCAGTTTAAGATTTCGAGTTAATGTGAAAAGTACCTCTTTCAGCAGCCTTTTGGTTTCTCCCAAAGATAAGAAAGACTTGTGTCATAAACAACAATTCCTGAATACTCAGGTACCGCAATATTCAGAGCAAGGCACCACATGGATCTTTAAAACATTCATGCAGGGTAATATAAAATGCAAGAAATCATTGGAGGAAAGCGGAATTCAGCTCAGAATATCCATCAAAAGATACATTCATGAGAATCAAAGTGCTATCAAATTTTGTCTTGGCATAAGTAAGCCAATCCATGTCAGTTGGGGGTTTATACATAGGTAGGCATAGAAAAGGTTAAGAAAGGAAACCTTTCCTTTCCTAAAATTAGGAAAAGTATTTTGGTTACATTGATTTAGGAAGTATTCATATTACAGGCTGAAAATGAAAAGTACACTAAAGTCATAGCTTTGAAAAAGTCAGATTGACAGATGTACAATATATGAACTTATGAATATATGAATCAACTTTAATTGTAGATATTTTATATATAAATATTGTGAACCCTTTGGCCCTTTGGTTTGATGCTGAGCTATGTAAGTGATGGCAAACTGAAGCTTCACAACTATTCCTTTGCCTCCCTAGCCAGACCAATTACCCACCACCAGCTGACAGCAACAATACCTACTTGTGATGAATGCTCACCAGGCAGAGGCAGATCAATAGATGAAGGCACCAGAACCAAACCATGTTGTGGACAGAGAACCTAATACAACACATAAGGGGTCCTGGTTTTACAGTCAGGTTCGTTCTCAACTCACAATCGAGAATTCCGGGTTCGAATCACAGGCGGGACATAAATGGTTGGGTGCATTTCCTATCACCTAATGAGCCTGTTCATGAAGCAATAAGTAGGTACTTAGGAATTAGTCAGCTTGTTGTAGGGTTGAATCCTGGGGGCAGTCAGTAATTTAACCATGGGAAGGACCTCAATACAAGCCTAACATGTAAAAATACACTCTAGCTGCCTGTCCCAACACAATAAGCTATAATTAATTATAAGACGTATCAACAGTAAATGCACCGCGATACTGTAAGGGAGCCACAGACAGGACCAACTGGGAAATAGTATTAGTAATAATTTTGCTTACAAAATATACATAAGAGCATCCGTATCAGGCATAAGTAGGCAAGACCGTCCTCCAACATGTTCAACATCTTGGCAAATGTAGCCTGCTGGTTCTCCAAATGAAGTGAGCCACTTGGAAGTCAGACACCTCTGACAAGTCACTCTGGGCTGGAGTGAGCTTTTCTCCAGTGCCTTTTGAGCACTTTATGTGATCCTACAGGGTTGTATAAAAAGACTCCTGTGGCACTGGTCCTACTCGGTAACTGTTTATGAAATATATCAACACAGATGATTCTTACCTTAGGGAATAACCAAAGGCTATTCGACAGCTCAGCAAGTGACTTACTAACATTTGTTTCCTATCAGCACAACTCACAATGACTATTTAATATAGCCATGGATCCCTTTTAATTTCTTGATCAAGCAATATTGTTTCCAACTGACCATTACAAATATTGTATTAAAAAGCAATGCATTGGACAAAATAAAGTGTATTTTAATCACAGATAATATTTACACATTTACTATGGGAAAGTGTTACCTGAGTAGCTGTTGCTTTTACTGCCTGGGACACATTCTCTCGCACTTGAGCAGCCATACCCGGCTTGCCCAAAGCACGGGTGAATCTACGCTCTGCCATGATGCCTAAAAATTTAAATATGATTTTACAGAATTAAATACAGTATTTAACATCCTGAAGTGATTAATAAAAAGCTTCAATATGGAAAATATTTTAATTTATACATGTCATTGATATCACATCATTGCCTCTGAGAGCAATGCATTATATACTGTAAAATACAAAATACAAAGATTTGATTCAACTTAAAGATCAAGATATTTTTGAAGTAGCACTAGGTTAGAATTATTTGAAGAAAATACCATATACAGCAGATCTTTAAATAATACAGAAATTGTAGTATAAAGGATAAATCAAAAAAAGAATCTCTTCTTTTTTCCCATGTTAGTACTGCCATACACAATAATGGCCAAATGGTCTACAACCTAAAGGCAGATATTTCAACCTAATACAAGGTAGTTTTTGGATTTATTTATAGCAGCTTCATGTAAACACCCAAAGACTCGCTGCTGAACCCATGACGAGCATCATAAATATCCAAGAGTCTTTGGATTTTATAAGATACCCCACGTGGCTCTTGTTACATTTTAATGTTCCCAATAGATGGAATAGCTAGTATAGATTTAATTTAGTTTCAAATTTATTAAATTTTGGGGGTCTTTAATATCCTTTTTTCTTACGTCCCCCTTTCCCCAGGGTACAAAAGTTCTCTTGAACTAATCAATAAGCAGTATTGGTTCAAGCATATCACCAGAAGATGAGTATATAAGATTACACGACACCTAGCAGATGAAGTTCCAACACAGAACAGCCAGGAGTAACAACTTCTCTGCAAGCAAGCACTCCTTTGACCAGACTCAACCCAGCCATCTCACCAGTGGATTGTGCCTCCAGCGGGTCATACAGTCTACAGTGTTCCAATGCCATCTCACCATACATGCATTGTCTCTAGCTTCACCAAATGGCCTTCAGTGTCCTGACAGTGTATTCTAAACTAGCTTGGAATACAGTCTTGGGGGCCTGACAGCCGAGTGCACAGCGCTTCGAATTCGTAGTCCTGAGGTTCTGGGTTCAATCCCAGGTGGAGGCAGACACAAATAGGCAGAGTTTTTTCACCCTGATGCCCCCGTTAACTAGCAGTAAATAGGTACCTGGGAGTTAGACAGCTGCTACGGGCTGCTTCCTGGGGTGTGTAACAAAAAGAAGGCCTGGTCGAGGACTGGGCCGCTGGAACAATAAGCCCGAAATATCTCAAGATAAGTCCTAATGCTAATCAGCAGTCCCATGGCCCAGTGGTAAGACACTCGCCCAGTGCTTTGCAAATGTTTTGCGCTGGGTTCGAATCCTGGATGGGGGAGGATTGACTGGGTGCCAATCCTTAAGTAGGCCTCTGTTCACCCAGTAGTGAATGGGTACCTGGTTGTTAAGCGGATTTAAAGGGTCGTATCTGGGAAAAATTAAAATAAAAGACCTGCTTGGAAACGCTATGCATACTAGTGGCTTTACAAGAATGTAAAGATTCTTGTACTATATATGAATAAAACAAATAAAAATATATCAAATATACATTGTTGATTGCTATCGTGGTACAGTCCATCTGACAGGGGTATAGAAAATCGTACAATGACATTTCAACGAAGCTCAGCTTCCGATTATCAAAACTGTATATTGTTAGGTTAGGCTGTGTTAGGCTCATTTGGGTTATCCTTCTTTCAGGATACTGTATTTAAAGGGTTAAATCTCCTGTGTGTAGCCTAGTCTTCTATGCTACAACAGTTTTAATTCTGAACTAGATTTTTACGCTTCTGCAATATCTGGCCCGCACCAGAATTTAATCCTGGACAATCAATTATAGCCTACTGAGGTACAGGTGATTACTAAATCTTGAATAACAACTAAATGTCAGTAATGAAATATGGACAAATACAGTATATATATTATGTATATATATATATTAGATATACATAATGTAAAAGTAATCTTTAGGTTTTAACAAGTTAAAACTCAAACAATTAAACTGTAACAACATTTTAATGGACGAGTGTTATGAAACGAATAGTATAAGCAAGAGACTATTTCTTCACTTACAGTAATCAAGAATGATACAACTAACGTTATTCACGCATCATATTACACTTTCGCATGTCATAAGAAAGTGCAAAAATGTAGTGAAACTCCCTCTCAGCACAAGTCGCCATGAATAGGGTTGGGTGGGGCACTTAGGTAATTTTCGCACGTCTAAAGAAACATTTCTCCAACTGTTATTTTTATGTAATTTTTTCTTACAACTTCCTGAAGGAAGAAGAAGACTAAACTCGAAGCTAACTTACGAGTAGTCAACTACGAGGTATATGAGTAGAAATATGAGAGCTCCTGGGTTCTGGCATTGCTGTTGTTTACATGTTGAAACTGGTCGCTTATGATAAAAACGGACCTGTTTAAGGTCTGGACTGTGTGCGCCTAGTTTAGTTTCTACCACAGACGTCCTCATTCAATTACCATGCTGAGCCAGCATAGATGCTTAGTCTGTCCTTTATGTATAGAGTTACAGAATGTTATACTATATAGCGTAGCGGTTCTTACTAAGCGGTCATATTGTAATTGATCTCGCAGATGCCCAAAGCATGGCACGGTGTTGGGTATTTCACCCTGAAGTAACTGTATTCAGCAATTGAATTATGTTTCGAGCTGGATGAGGTCTTCGAACAGCGATGCTTTGTGTGTGTGTGGTGTGTTCTGTAAACCGTAACGCAATGTAATAAAATTAATCAAATAAATAAATATTTTATATAACAACAAAAAGTATGGGTGGTAGAAGAAAATATTAGGTATTCAATGAAATGGAGAATGGAACTATCAGGAGAAAGCACCAAGCCATTAAGGTTATATAGTACTTGGAAGGGATCCGGATAAGGATGGAATAGGGAGGAGGAATGGTGCTCAACCACTTGGACGGCCGGGATTGAACACCGACCTGTATGAAGCGAGACGTCGCTCTACCGTCCAGCCCAAATGGTTGGGCGAAAGTGTTAGATGAGAATCTTCGAAAAATCCAAGACTTTGAATGTGGGGCATAACAACGGACGTCACAACTGTCATATTAAAAACATTGACTTCCAGTAGATTGATGAAGAAAAGGACCTGAAGTCAGAATCCATCATTCACTGAAAAAGGCTGGTTGTAGGTGTGCATTAATTGGCTGTTGATTGCCAGCAATCAAATTGAACTCGATGCTTCACGCAATGTGATTTCTGTGTGTTACATCTGACCTTTTGAAGAAATTGTCTGGATCAGCATCCTCTAACTCTTCAGTATTTCAAGTTTCAATGAGACCTGCACTCTCATGCCGGGTTGCACTGTTGTTAGCCATGTGGCCTTTAACCGTTCCTGAAACGAGAGATAAATTACCTCTGCAAAGACTTTTGTTGCCTGTTGTAGCACTTCTCCAGATCAGCTGTCCTTCTGAAAATGAGGCCTCCATGCTTGGATTCAGTAATCCAAATGGGGGCGCACCAGAGATTTATAGTTGAATATATATCTTTCGTTTGGTAATGGAAGGTAATCATTACTTTGATCACTTGCCAAGTAATTATCAAAAGAAGGCACCAAACCGGGAGGCTATGTTGCACCATCAAATGTACGGGATAATCATAGGGCGCTAAGTATCACTAAGGATGCCGATACGAGAACAAAACGCATATGGCAAACGAAAGTAAAGGTATCTGATTCACCAAGAATTCTACCGAGGGACAAGTGACCGCGAGGAACGGTCGGGAAGCAAGACACAGGTACACTGGAAGTCAAAGACATTTCAATTGCCAAGTGATGAGGTGTACCGATGCACTACTGTACTGGGATGAAGCGACGGTTTCGCTTCATGCAGGTCGGGGTTTCATCCCCGACCGTCAAAGTGATGGGCACAATTCCTTCCCTGTTACATCCCAAATCCATATNCACTGTCAGCAACAGAATTGTCTGGTCAGGAGAGCCGGCTGCAGACTGGAGCCGGCTCCCTGGTAGTGGTGATCAGTACTAACGAGTTTTGAATTAGTCGAGTGAATCCCTTTTTCTTTGTGAATGTTTGTGGAATCTTTTGGCTCTTTGATGCTTAATTTTCTGTAAACCCTCCAGTTATCTGCATACTGAATTTATGAACATTTTCCTGGTGGGTGGCAAATTGTCACTCATTCCCTATCCTTTTTGTGAGATGGCCAAGTTCTGGCTCTGGTCCCCAGTAGGCCAAACAGAACTTCCACGACTGATGTGACCTTTCAGTATGGAGCAATCTCAGCAATAGCTTCAGGGTGTCAATGGGGGGTCTCCCCTATAAATGCCAAAATTTAACTTGAAAATATTCCCTGGAATAATTGAGGAATGGGGGGAGAAACCTTTGACAAGCTGACAATTTCCCATTACGAATAAGGCCACTAGAGACAGTAAATTCAGGTAAATTCCCCAGGCTCTATGGATGTACAGTGTATCTACTGAGCATATCTTAATATCAACCCCTCATATGAAGAATATCTACTAGGAGAACCTGACTACAGTATATATAAGTTTCAATCCCAATAAGAAAACCACACATTCAAATCATATAATGCAAATGAGCTTCATTTTTAGGTTAATTTTTAGTACTTCAATGCATAATTTGTTTCTTAAAAAAAAAATTGCAACTAGAATTTAGGTTAATTTTCATCTTACCTGATAACCAAACCACACTTCAGAAGATGGAGAAATAACGACATTTCGGTCTATCCTGGACCATTATCAAGTCATATGTGAGGGAGAGAGAGGAAGGAACTGGCAATAAATAAGGAAACATTGTTGTTTCCCCATCTTCTAATGTGTGGTTTTGTCATCACTATCTTCAGCCACGTTATTGTGACTCATCGTCTACATCTTACCTGTTTAGGGTGTGCAATCCACTCCTCAGGCACTCCAGCAAGCGATAGAGGTAATGATGTTCCAGTGCTATCCTTGGGATCATCAGATTTCTTCTTTGCTTTGGATAGCAGGCTGCGTACCATAGGGTTATTAAGGTCAAAATGAAAGTCTTCGGAAATCTTGCAGCCTTGTATAACATCATAGAGTGATGCATGTGTCATATAAGGTTCCAACTGTGAATAATCAATAACTAATGTAAGTAATGGCACCAGTCGAGGTAGTTCTTCCACCAAATGAAAAATAAAGCATCGAGTGTAATGAAATTCCCCTTTCTCTGTGGCACCTCAGTAGCTCAACAGAGCTTATGGCACTTGTTTTTTAGACCATCTCCGAGAAAAATCTGGTTCTGGAGGGAGACCAAGTAAAAGCCAGACCAAAATACTGTATAGTAATTTCAAATCATATTTAATATTCTTTTATAATCTTGCCTTTTTATTTGTAAATATTAATTAAAAAAAACGAATTCATATTTTTAAAATGTTGTACTAAGATTGTACTGTAATATAAACTATACAAACTCATTTATTTATCAGACATTTTTTCCGAGGAATCCAGACCTACAGTGAGCGAAGCATACTGACCGTATGTTTTCCTTGTGTGCAAGTGCAGTCATAACCTATCATTACTCAAGTTTTCTTACTGGCTTTTCTTCTGGTTTTATTATTATTTTTTAAATTATTTGCACTTGGAAGCAATGTCATGAGGCAAGAGCAGTATGAGTAAAGCAGATAAGGTTGAGATGAACTTTCTTATTATGGATAATAAGGCAAGGTATTAGGAAAATGTGACGGGATGGGAAGGAAAGCAGTTGGGGCAGAAGTATGGCAATGTACTAGTGGTGTTTTTGACAAAAAATAAAGGGAGAAGATAATATAGGTAGTGTGTGAATAAAATAGCAAGCAATGATGGAAGGAGAACTGACAAAAAACATTGCAACCATCTAAGCATGAGGATTTAGACGATAGTATTTATGAATTATATATGCAGCACTCTAGCCTGGGACTGGCTGTTGGTGAACAGTTATAGTATCCACCTGAAATAATGGCATTATCAATATACATTGAAGATTTCAAGGCCAGTTGAAGGTAACTGCAGAAGTTTAACAAAATGACAAGACATAGTACTACAGTATAACTGTATTTTACTGCATGTGTGTTATCAATGTGTGCCCATGCCAGTAAATGTCAAGTGAGCAAATTTTTTGGCATAATTATTATTGAACAAATCCACAGGAGCCTCGATGAGAGTTCGAACCTATGCGCTGAGTGTTTCCAGACATGCTCTTGTCAACTGTACCACAACATGGTAAAAGAATTGCAAGAACTGCCCCTACGAGGTTCCCAAGGCTTCCACTGAAGCCTAATCAGGATTTCACACAATTCCCCTTTGCACTCGGGCTCTGTCAACCAATAGTACTACCTCTGACGCTCCTACTTCAATACACAGAGAACTCACATTAACGTGATATATCAAAGAACAAATCCATAGGAGCCTTCATGAGGGTTCGAACCTATAAATGTATTTGAACATACAAGTACTGTGACAATTCATGAGGAACACTAGACAAAATGTCTTATGAAGTAACGGGGTGCTGCTGTGAAATGATTGCTTGAGTGTGGTGGGGCTTCTTTATCCATGATGCTATATATTGTGAATGTTATAGTGAATATATGTGACAATTAACAAATTTTATAACTTAATATCTTTAACTTTCTTTTACATATTATTCATGTTTATATAGGCTAATGCTTCCACATCCTCCCAAAAAGGTAGGAAACAAGATAATGCTAATATATTTACAATATATAGTATACAGTTATTTCAACACAATTTGTAGTAGAACTTTATTATGTATAAGTAACAACATTATAAATTAAATACGTAAATAAAACATTATGACTAGACATAAGAACAAATTTCAAATCAGGGTTAGGTACTTTTCCTTTCATTTAATGCCTGTTTCCCTAGCAGTAAATAGGTAACCAGGAGTTAAATCAAGCTGCAGTTGGGTTGCATCCTAGGGAAAGTGAATAGTTCAACCATGAGGGGAGCCTCGATGTAAGCCTAACATACATATATATATATATATATACACAGGCTACCTGTCCCCAACAAAACAAATTATTAAAATATTAGTCTTTCTATTAACTTGCAACAAAATACCTCAGCTTGTCCCAACAGCTCAAAAACTTTAGCTTATGGTGACTCCTATACACATTTTGTGAACAACCTAATTCTCTGACGATAGGGTTCAAATTCAAAAGAATTCACTATTTACCTGACATCCCAGCTGAACACTCTTCTCAGTTATACTTCTAATTTTACAATGCCACTCACCTGAGACAGTGGACCATCTCCTGAATCCAGGGGAGCCTGAAGTCTAAACTTGATACTCTCAAAGATAACTCGAAATCGAGTTCCAAATTTTTCTTCATACGGCCATATCAGGCTTTCATCCCTTAGCTCTACACTGCCATTCTCCCCCTCAGAACGCTGTTGAGAGACAACAATAGATGTTAATTTCCTTTTAAGCAATAAAGGTTGGTAGCTCATTTTTCTATGAAAGCTCTTAAAAAGTTATTAACCCTGGATATTATATGCAAATATTAGATAGCTGACAAGAACAATGCTAAATAACATGACTTAAAGCATATCTTGTGCTGATTATTTAAATTGAGATTCTTCCTAAGCTATTCCACTTGGATTCTATCAAAGGCAAGCTCATTTAATGTAGCAGTGGACAGGATCATAGCAGATAAGGCAGGGTGATATTTTGCACCGATGCAGCAGGCACTTTTCTAAATCCTTGCCGAGTCATACTGGTGCTAGGGAGGCACTCGAGAAAAGGTCAATCTTATCTCTACTTAGTATCACAAATTGTTAAGTAGCATTATGATCGAATCACTAGATTCCAACATGGCAGCTTTCCACAACTACCACCAGACTGCAGCACCCTCAACACCACCAGGTTTCCAGCCTTGAGCCATATCACATTTTCAGTGGGTACAATATCAAATAGTGGCATTCATTGAACACTGAATTAACATTAATTCATGGTGATAACACTGAATTGGCATTGCTCATGGATACTCTGCTCACTGGATTCCTACTAATGCATCCCCATTACTGTATACACAGAAACCTAAGTTTAATGTACAGTGGACTTATGTTATACATTTCTATAGCAACACAATAGTTGGGTAGTTAACAAATAGAACGCATTAGGCAGTGATGTGGTGGAGGCAAACTCCATACACAGTTTGAAGTGTAGATATGATGCTGCCCAATAGGCTCAGGAATCTATGCACCAGTTGATTGACAGTCGAGAAGTGGTACCAAAGAGCCAAAGCTCAACCCCCGCAAGCACAACTAGGTGAGTAAAATATATACTTTTAATTCAGAGAATTTGTGGCATGTCATTTGTAACCCTACTGAAATATATCTAACTGACAATAGTGGGATCACTTCTGCAGGCCCTTCTCCAGATGGGTTTTTCCTTAGCTATATGCAGCTGTCTTTCCCCCCTTCTCCATTCACATGATTTTGGACAAGGGGTGATTGGCATAACTCATTCCCTCAGATTCAGTTTAACACTTTCGCGCTTAGCGGACTAGCGTTAGCGTCCAATCTTTTAAATCACTACATACTTTGCCGACGCACCCGCTAGTCCAACGATAAAATATTTGTATAAATTCCATTTTCTATCCGATTTTGTTGGGGATAGTTTAGAAATGTTCACCATGAAATTTACGTTTTTTCTAATAACCGAAGAGCTTATTAAAGAAAACGGCATGGCAGTGATTCATCTTGGTATAACAATTGTATGGCGCCGATATGCCGCCGCGGGTAACACTTCAGCCACTTCCAACCGTCTTGTGGGTTGGTTGCGACATTGATTCTATATTTATATGCATATGTCCGTATAGAGAATTTTATTGCGGTTCCAATGATACCATAATCAATGATGTAGGATAAATGTGGTCATCGCAATCATTAAGAGAGTGGAAACATTTGTTGCTGTTTGGCGCTCTCGCCAACAGTTTGGTGAGAGCTTCTGTTTCTGTTTGAACTGTTTCAAACAGTTTCTGTTTGGCAGTATTTTATATGTATGTTCTTATAGAGAATTCTATTGCGAACACAGTGATACCAAATTTAAATACGTAGGTCTACAATTAGTGTCAGGACAGTAAAAAGAGTATACACTTTTCGCTCCTACCGCTTAAGCGCGCGACGCCCAAAGCACAGGTTTGCTTCCTTTTTTTACGCTTCGCCGAAAGCGCTAAAGTGTTAAGCTCTTACCAGTGGTGAACACTCCTCCTAGTAGAGAATAATCATTGATTACTGGGGATCAGCAAACCCAAAGCTTCTTTCCTGTGGGTTTGGGACATGTTCAGCATTTATAGGTTTGGTGTCTTTAAATCCCAAACTACCAGTGTAGGTAGTAATGTTTCTCATCATCACCCAAGGAGGAGCACTTTCTTACTCAGCACCTTAATTTGTTGCTCCTCAAAGTGCATCATACAGTCTTCCACCACAGTCCACAGCACCAAGGGATACATCTCTCAGATATGTCACAAAGTGGTTCAGATGATTTACTTGTAAGCATTTTCTAAAGAATAATCTTTGGAGGTTAGAATAAAAGACATTTTTTGGTGATGTCTGAGCTTGGGGCTTCAGGGCTTCAGGGTTTCCCCAATCAGCCCTTTGCCACCTTCAACCTTCTAGAATTCCCAGACAGTGTGTACATTTGGAAGACTCTCCTCCAGTTAAGATCTTCTGCACCTATCGGGGACTTAGGTGTCCTGTAATAGCGCTTTGAAGAACAACATCTATTGCTTACCCTTTGCCTTCTAGAACTTCACTTTGTAACTAAGGTTAGCATTATCCATTCACATTCTGTCATGTTGTTGGCAACTTGCATTATTCTCACTATATGGAGCATCCACGTGGAATAAGGTCAAGTGAATATGAAAAAATCATTTCCGAGCCTACCATTCAGACAGCTTAAATTTCTGTCACTGAATTCCTGATTATTCTCTGCACAGATTTTGTTTTCCTTGCATACCACAGAATGTGATAGAACTCATGGCTGGGAATCTAGTTTTTGCTTTGACTCTGCCATCTGGTGGGAGTTGGAGGTAGTAGTCAGGTGAGAAATTAGTGGTTTTATCCAAGTGCTACTTAGTAATCTCTGTGACGATAAGTAGGGTTTGGTAGGGCTTTGAGTATTTACAAATGAACTTTCTGTTCATAGGTTGCGTGGGATAGATTGAGTATTTCTCCAGTGCCTCAATAACAGTAGTATGTCTTGGAAAATGATGTTTAAAAATATGCTGATGTGCCAGTTCAGGAGAAAGGCACCTTGTTCACTGGGGCATTAAATGTCATGTACACAGAGCAGCTTTTAATGTTCACTCAAAGCCTAAATTGTTTTTAATGCTGAAAATGGGCAAGAAAATATATAATTTTCTTTGTAATCCAATATTAATCTATGATAAAAACTAAGAATATAGTCTTTGGAATTTGGTAAAATCATCATTTCTGTTCTTTGAAAAAACTGAATAACTAAACATAATAAATTTCAAATCAACTATGCCTAGGTTTTTTGAGAAAGATATACTGTATATACGGTACTGTAATTTTATGAATTAAACAAAAAACTATCTGTCTAAACTGTCTAAATTTTCATTAAATCAAAATAGATGAAAGTGGATAATGGAACTAGAAATAATGATGATGATCAGATAAATCTTATACCAACTCATTATTATTATACCTTAAATCCAATCTTTAACTGAAAATACTCACTGGGAGATTTGGATAGCATGTGAAGAGTTGATGTCTGTCTTCTCGTCTTGCTTGTGCAATGGAAAAGTCTGTCTCGTGGGCATATTTAATAAGCTGAGGGTTAAGACTATGCTCTAAACCTCGTAAAGTTCCATAGTTACTCGATGGAGGTGTTGAGCCTGAAAACAAGTTTTCTATAATGAGGCCTTGTGTCTTCAACAGCTTAACATGCCAAGATACATTCTTCATGCCTACATTTGAAAATTGTGTATTTCATAATAAAAAATTGTTTATTGCAACCAAACAAAGAAGGCATCTCTGGTCACCTTTGACAGGTATATCTCATAATAAAATAATATGACATTCATTTTAATATAAATTGTACCGTCTCATGATGCATAATATTAAAAAAAATTTCTTAACAGAAATACCCCTCACTCACTCACTATCGGAACATCCACATAGGTAACTATATATATTGCTTAAATATCAACAGAATGAGAAGATAAAACAGGAGAGGAGAAAAAAAAAGCGAAGAGGGGTGACTATCCCATCTATGCGAGAGGAATATATGAGTTAGTGTGCACAAGTACACAGGATGGGGATGAGTTAAGGTTGTGGGGGTGGGGAGGAGGACTAGTAGTGGAATGGGGGATAGGCACAGTACACACAGTATTTGTAGTCATAGGTTGAGTCATGCTAAAAGTGTCTTATCTTCCGTGAATATTTTATCGTAATTAGCTTTAAAACTTCCAGCAGTTTTAGTGCACATAACCTCCTGGAGTGTATTCTAACCATCAACTCAATTGGCAAAATAATATTTTCTGTTATCCTTTTTACACCCCATCTTTTTAGTGTCTAAATAATACCACTATTTCTGTTTATTTTTAGTTTCTAAAACTTTTTCGACTCTGTTTTTTCATATACTGTACTTTTAGAATCTTGTACTATATGTGATCATCATATCCCCTTTATGGGAAGGCTCCCTACCTTACCTTGAGGTGCTTCCGGGCTTAGTGTCCCCGCGGCCCGGTCGTCGACCAGGCCTCCTATGTAGCTTCCCAGTGATAACATGCTGGTATGGCAATGCCTAAAGAATTGCACAAGGCCTCTGACACCCATACAGACCTACCAGGAGGCAGGACATAAATCTGGCTCTCTCTATGCAGTGGGGGGGGGGAAACAGAGGATCAGAGATCTAACACTTAAAAACCAGACAGAAAGGTTAGGTAAAACTAAACAAGCTACTACTTGAAAGAAAATTATTAAGATCAGCATTGTAAGTGATCGTTTACATATGTAAACAATCCTAACCCTAATGTCCACAGCCACCACCAGGTGGTGGACCACCCACCTTACACATCTGCTGGAGTAGCTAAAGTTGGCTACCCTCTAAAGGGACCTCTCACTATTCCTTATTTAGGTAAGTGGTGTTACTTTTCCCTAAATCTTTATTCAGTGCAAGGCCATTTCTTTGTTTTGCTTCATTTATGCTTCAAGACTGTATTTAATGTCACCAATATTGCAGGTTCCCTTTCTCTTATTTTACACTAGCTCTGGACCAGAGATATCACCTTTGAGGGGTTCGGGGTTCTCTACAAGTTGGCTTCTTTCGAGTTGCCTCATCTGTGGATAGTATGTGGGACTTGTTCACCACTGTGAACAGCTAAGTATATAAACTTTTCATCAACAGGCCTAACAGTGGTGACCTAGTTCCACAGACCAGCTTACGGCAAAGTGACTCTAAAGAAGTTGACCTGATGAGGTGGAACCTGAACTCCTCAGAAAAGACATATCTGGTGGAGCAAGAGCATGAACCGACCACCTGGAAAGGGAACTCTGGTTGAAAATTGGAGCACAACACAAATTATTGAATACGCAATGTGGGTAATACGAATTGCAAAAATTAAAAAGAAAAAATTGTGACAGTCAAATACTGTACATCAAGTTTACGGATGTTTATCTGCAGCAAACTATCGTTTGCCTTGTTTATAATTTTAATGTCTTTCTTCGAAATGATACTTTATTTTGTTTTGTCAACCTTTCTGATTGGTTTCAGTTTTAGTTAGATCTTTGATCCACAGGCTCCTCCTTACCTGAGAGAGCCAATTTCTGGGCCTGGCTTCCAGATGGTCAGGAGTGATCCTTAGATTTAGCAGTACTAGGGAGTTACTGAGGGGCTTCTCAGAAATTATACTAAAATGTATTACAAGAGGCAGCATTTTTTCAACTTGTCTATCACGCATACAACATTTTTATTTTATTTATCCGAAAGTGCAAATACGGCATATACAAACAGAGACATATAACCTCTACAGTATCACAAGGACATACCATAACATGGTAGGTAAAATGCAATTGGGAAGGCCTGCCCACCCACAGAAACAGGAACCACAACCAGCACACAGATAGGGAAGAAGCTCACACAAGACAACTCCAAGCATGAATTCATGAGGCGTGACCACAAGATCTTTTATATAAGTTTTCCATTCTCCCTAGGCAAGAAGATGCTCAGTCAAGTATGATGTCATACTGCATAACTCTAAAGGGAATTTCTTATTATCTCTGCTGGGGTCATATACATGCTATTGAGTCACGAGAATAATCAATCCAGCCAAGAATCACAGAAACAAAAATTTTCTAAAAGTATTCAAAAATTCTTTTATCAAAGCAGTTTTGAATCAGCCAGAAGCAACCTGAATTTGTACAAATGTTNTTTCTAAACAATAAGGTACCCCCCAAGAAGGGACATCTAAAAGGACAATATATATTGTATGGGATACCTATTTCCCTATATTCCACTAACCTTAATGTATGAGGTAAGATGCATCACGACCGCTTCATACACTTGATCTATAAACATGAACCATACTCTCAAGACATTTGTAGCAACATCTGGACCACATTAAGGAGGGCTCCCAATAGCTGGTTGAGGAGTGTTGGTAGGAAGGCAATAATAGATCCAACTTCTAAAGCATGCAGGGCCTGTATGAAGTGAGATATTCATGATTATATTATATTGTATATATATGATATATTATATTACACACACACACACATAGGTGGTGTGTGTGTGTGTGTGTGTTTACTATCTAAAACCACATCTTCGTATCAAATTGTAGAGATTTGATATGAATATAAATTATTTGACACAAATGTATGTTCTAAATTTATGTTTAAAGGTTCAACAGTGCGTGTATCTGCACTCAGTTTTCACACAAAAAATTTTCCTTCACAATATTGTGCTTTGCTTTAAAACCTTGCAATCCAGCCATCACTTGCCATGGAAATCCAGTATTCCACCTGGTTGCAGCATTTTTATATTTCGCACCGTAAATTGTCATGCCAGCTATGCGGTGCTGTGTAAACCCCTTGTACACAGCCTCATCCAACTGTACATTGTATGAAGGTTTTAAAGTTTTCTACTGCACCCTCTCTACTAGTGCTTGCACCCTCACTCTCCCTGGTTACTATGTATAATGAAATCATCTTTTTGTTTCTTTATATCATAGAGATATATTTATATCATAGAGATATCGTATTGGCGTATGCCTTCCATTGGAGACTTTCAGCGCCGTGGAGAGGGGGGACCTGCTGCCTGGGTAACAGCTTCTCCCCCGAATCAACTATCCTGGCTTTGCGCCCTGGTGAGGCGGCTCCAGACCGACAACCAGAGCGCAACTCCATAATCTCCTGAGACTGATGGATGCCTACTACTACTAGCACCTATAACAAATTCTTTGGCAACACTCACAGATGACCGGCCAATTTCACAGAGCTCTATGACACGTAACTTATCTTTAAACACAACCTTCTTCCTTTTAATACCTCCAGAACGATTCCTGCTGCTACCAGACATAGTCGTGGCAAAAATTATCAAAGTTACTATAAAAGCAAAAAAATTATTTAAGTAAATGTTTCATTAATGATGCTGCACTGTGGTATAACGTGAGGGTTGAGAGCACATGGCATGTTTAGGACTGGTCCACTTGGGGCATGTTACGTAGGCTGCCAGGTGGAAAATAAATACCCAAATTTTAGCAGGACACTAGTCATCAGCCTGTACATATTTTTTAAGAGATTGTATTTGTTTAAATAATATTGGAAAATATTATTTTACTTTTTATTGTAAAGAATTGTTCTAACATAATTCTTGGTTATTCTATACAATACAGTACAGAACATAGGCCCCCTCATACCCCCAGACAGTCTCTCCCAGCCTTCCCCCCTCTCCCAATACTCCCTACCCCAATACCAGCAACCCCCCGCACACCCATACCCTGCACATCATGCCACTGCCATACGGGATTAATATGGTATAGCCCGATGCCTGACGACAGAATCGAGCAAAAATCTCCCGTTTCCAAATTTTTATTTGGATATGGAGAAGTTGGCAGAACTTATCCGAATTTGGTTTAGTCTCTATGCCTGCCTGCAGTATCTGGCAATAATCTTTGGATCTGAATTCCTATTTGGATATGGTAAGTTTTCCAGAGAATTATCAAAGCCTCAAAACAGTACTGTACTACCATAAAGTGCTCTACCATCTGAAATTTAATACAAGTATATCAAGTTCAAATCTATACATAATAAAAGTATGCGAGTTTATAAAACTAAAGTTTCCCTTTAAGTGATTTTCTTAAAATGCTCAGGAAATGTTTATTTGATATTTAGAAAAATGTGAAATGTAATAGGTGCAATAATTTTAATACTGCAGATTATATTGCAAGAGTTCTGGTCTTCAGTAAGTAAGTTACAATTTTTATAGGCAGCCATTAGCATATGACTTGTATAAATAAAGCATCCACTATTCTGAAAAGGTCTATAAAATAGAAAAAAAAATAATCTAGGTTTCTAGGTTCCTGAATAGAGATAAACTCCAAACAATACATACTTTTAGATTTTTAAGTGTTTCCACATCAATTGGTTGAGCAGAACTTGGGCTAGAAGCAGCACAAGCTCCACCAGAGGAGCTAATCAGGGGAAGAAGAGAGGCACTGGAGTGAAAGAAATTGTGCAGATGTTGATCTGCACTTAAAACTGTGGAGACTAAGCGCATAGATACACGAAACACATTCTTCTGGCTGTTCCACCAACGCACTTCTGGTCCAGCAAACTAAAGGGAGACAGATTAAATAAAGAATTTGGCATGCTATTTGTTTGGCAAAATAGATTTGGGAATTAGTTCAGGGTAAAAATAAAAGAATAACCCAATCACTGAGAAGAGGTAGAAGATATTTAAAAAATAGAGATGCAAAAGTGGAGCAAAAACTTTACTTACCAAATTGGTAAACATTTATAGTGAACATCTTAAAACTGTAATATCAGGTGTCAGATGACTAAGACAAATTAAAGAAATAAGTTACAGTACTGTATTTAAGAGTAACAAATTTATCTGTTTTATAATTACTAGACTCATAGCTGAATAATTTCAAGAGATACTGTACATACAAATACAATAGTGAAATTCATAATTATCTTTGTAACTTTATTCAGACATATAGCACTTGTAAGAAAGACAACACAAGGTGTCTATATGCATGATAAATAATTTAAAAAACTGATGACCCTTAAGAATATTTCAACTTCCACATGAATATTTATATACTGTATTCAATTAACAAAGAACAGTACTAACAATAGAAAATTTAGATGAATCACCATAGATACTGTTAGCCAATAATGTTGTTATGATTGAGTATGAGTTGTTCAGTTGAATAAAAGAACTATTAAATAATTAATATTAAAAAAAATTATAAATAGTTGTGAAAGCTGAAAAATCAACTTTCTGAATGTAATGAGAAACTCTTTTCTGGTGGCCCTCATAGCCATCCAAAGCTCGTGCACTGGTGCAGTTAAGCCTTAAGAAATGCACCACACCTCGGAGCACCCGTCCTCTTAAAATAACGTCACTTTTCACTCGTATGAGCGCTATGGCTAAATTTGGACATCATTGAAGACTTGGGAACACTTATGTGTGAAAGCGACTATTAACCCCCAGGGGAGTGCAGGAGGCAGAGGGTGTTTGCCATTGAGGTACAAATACTCTGCAAGGCAATACTCTAGGCTGTATCATATGCTGTTTCTGCCAATCCACTTATTGATGTGCCATAGCAATCAACACAGGAATGCAAAAAACAACTGATCGAACCAGGACCTCTGACCGAATCCACAGCATGAGAAAGAAATCAGAGTGACAAACAAATTATTAATTAATCATAACTTACCTTGTTATTAATTAACCTTCCTCAAGATAAGAAAGGGTTAGGGTAGCCAGGGCCTAGAATAAAAAAATTACATTTAAAAATCTTGAAGTAAGACAAAACTAAGGAGATGAAAATGTAATGGTAAACTCGAGATTAGAAGTTACTGCTGCTGACATACCAAATCTAGTACTGAGAGACTGGTCAACATATAAGGTCCAGAGAAACAAACATGGAAAGACATTCACAAGAAACATTTATAATAAGCATGAGCCCACAGTGCTAAGTGAAATTAAGCTCCCAGTGCTAAGTGAAACTAAGTCCACAGTGCTAAATGAGCCCACAGTGAAAACTAAGTTTCAATAGGTGAATACATAACTGAATTCAGGTCTATGCCTATCCTCCTGACATGTGGAGCAGTCAGAGAAAATTTGGTGACAATCAGAAATGAAATCTGGTGAGCCAATTCACAGTCTAAGAGAGTGCTATTTGGTGGTCCCTAGTGATGCTAAGTAGAACTTGTAAGATTTGGAACGATTACGCTTAAAACTTCCAAGGTTATGCCAACCTGGAATGAACTTTACCTAAGTGCCTCCCCAACACCATTATGACCCAACATGGATGTATGAAAAGATTCCTGTTGTGTTGAGGCAGAATGTCACCTTGCCCTGATTGACATGATCTTATCCAATTTAACCAGAAAGGATCTTGCCTTAGGAAGCATGCAAGTAAGAAAGCTTAGGATAAATTATTACATACAAAAATCTATGGAATTAAAAACTTACCCCTTTTCCAAGGCCTAGTGGTTCAATGGAGAGGTATTTAGCTGGTAAGTGAGCTGCTACAGGAAGGATCTGCTCTTCAATAACAATTCTTCCTTTTAATGTGAGAGGCAACCATGAATAACCAACCACAGTCTCAACTGGGACATCTCTTTTCCCTGCTTTGGCTGCTTCAATAGCCACATGTGAGAAGGTAAAGAGTAGATGATGCAGTGCAGTTAGATTGTGAGGTAGTAAAATCTTTATTTCATCACCCCACTCTGGCCAGGTGTTGTGATGCAATACTACAGTTGACATTTGGGCTGTTAGTGTTCCTGAACCTGGGCGGCCATAAATAGCTCGCAAAGGAGTTGCACCTTCGGCATCAGAATCCCGAAGTTCAATAGTGCAAACTAAATTTCTTGCGCGACTGAAGCTTTTCTGATTCTCATAATTCAAGAAGTGTGGATAGACATAAAGGTGATTGCAATAGCTCACATATGGATGGATGTCATCAATGTGGCTACTTGGAAACTCCTGCACCTCCACTGTTGGCTCATGGGTAGGTGGATTTGGAAATGGCTTTACTGGCTCCAAAGCAGGTGTCAGTGAATCTGAAATAAAAGTGCATACAATATATCAATACTGTATATCAAAATATATATATATATATCAAAATATATATATATATATCAAAATATATATATATATCAAAATATATATATATATCAAAATATATATATATATATATATATATATATATTATATATATATATATATATATATATATATATATATATATATATATATATATATATATATATATATATATATATATATATATATATATATATATATAATATGTCGTACCTAGTAGCCAGAACGAACTTCTCAGCCGACTATGCAAGGCCTGATTTGCCTAATAAGCCAAGTTTTCATGAATTAATATATTTTCTCTAATTTTTTTCTTACGAAATGATAAAGCTACCCATTTCATTATGTATGAAGTCAATTTTTTTTTATTGGAGTTAAAATTAACGTAGTTATATGACCGAACCTAACCAACCCTACCTAACCTAACCTAACCTATCTTTATAGGTTAGGTTAGGTTAGGTAGCCGAAAAAGTTAGGTTAAGTTAGGTTAGGTAGGTTAGGTAGTCGAAAAACAATTAATTCATGAAAACTTGGCTTATTAGGCAAATCGGGCCTTGCATAGTAGGCTGAGAAGTGCATTCTGGCTACTAGGTACGACATATATATATATATATATATACGTATATATATATATGTCGTACCTAGTAGCCAGAACGCACTTGTCAGCCTACTATGCAAGGCCCGATTTGCCTAATAGGCCAAGTTTTCATGAATTAATTGTTTTTCGACAACCTAACCTACCTAACCTAACCTAACCTAACATTTTCGGCTACCTAACCTAACCTAACCTATAAAGATAGGTTAGGTTAGGTTAGGTAGGGTTGGTTAGGTTCGGTCATATCTACGTTAATTTTAACTCCAATGAAAAAAAATTGACCTCATACATAATGAAATGGGTAGCTTAATCATTTCATAAGAAAAAATTAGAGAAAATATATTAATTCAGAAAAACTTGGCTTATTAGGCAAATCGGGCATTGCATAGTAGGCCAAAAAGTGAGTTCTGGCTACTAGGTACGACATATATATATATATATATATATATATATATATATATATATATATATATATATATATATATATATATATATATATATATATATATGTCGTACCTAGTAGCCAGAACTCACTTTTTGGCCTACTATGCAATGCCCGATTTGCCTAATAAGCCAAGTTTTTCTGAATTAATATATTTTCTCTAATTTTTTTCTTATGAAATGATTAAGCTACCCATTTCATTATGTATGAGGTCAATTTTTTTTCATTGGAGTTAAAATTAACGTAGATATGACCGAACCTAACCAACCCTACCTAACCTAACCTAACCTATCTTTATAGGTTAGGTTAGGTTAGGTAGCCGAAAATGTTAGGTTAGGTTAGGTTAGGTAGGTTAGGTTGTCGAAAAACAATTAATTCATGAAAACTTGGCCTATTAGGCAAATCGGGCCTTGCATAGTAGGCTGACAAGTGCGTTCTGGCTACTAGGTACGACATATATATATATACGTATATATATATATATATATATATGTCGTACCTAGTAGCCAGAATGCACTTCTCAGCCTACTATGCAATGCCCGATTTGCCTAATAAGCCAAGTTTTCATGAATTAATTGTTTTTCGACTACCTAACCTAACCTAACTTTTTCGGCTACCTAACCTAACCTATAAAGATAGGTTAGGTTAGGTTAGGTAGGGTTGGTTAGGTTCGGTCATATAACTACGTTAATTTTAACTCCAATAAAAAAAAATTGACTTCATACATAATGAAATGGGTAGCTTTATCATTTCGTAAGAAAAAAATTAGAGAAAATATATTAATTCATGAAAACTTGGCTTATTAGGCAAATCAGGCCTTGCATAGTCGGCTGAGAAGTTCGTTCTGGCTACTAGGTACGACATATTATATATATATATATATATATATATATATATATATATATATATATATATATATATATATATATATAGTTAGTTAATACAGTATATAAATGAAATTAATGAAGCAAGTGTGTATGATTACATATTTATGATTAGACTAAACAAAATAGAGCAATAAGGGTAATGAAATAACACTTTGTGTACAGCTCCTCAGTTACTTCCCAGAGCTTATAGCACTGGAATTGCTCCAATCTGTATTTGTGTTCTCAACTGGTACATTCTTTGTCCCACATTCAGTGACTTCATGAAGTGATTTTGGTTAGTTTCTCTGGATCTTCAGGATGTCTTTTGGCATGTTTCCATTTAAATGGAGTACAGGGATTGACTTGGGTTCAGATTGGGGTACCTATAATGCTACTTTCAAGTTATGACTGATTCCCAGAATCTTCACAAGACTGACTTCTTCAGAGGATATTTGGCATCTTCATTTGATGGGGATATGAGTTCTGGTCTATCTCAACATTTGGACTCTGTTGGGCTGGAATGACAGGATAGTCACCATCTCTCTTCCACAGTCGGGCCCTATTGTGGCTGCACTACTGCCTCCAGCTAGTACTGGAGAGGTCTCAGCTTTATCATCAGAACCTCAAGCACCTCTTATGCAGCCTAAACTTAGCACGTGTGGGTTACCGTTTTGGCCACATCTCGTGAGTATCTTCTTGCTTGTGAAAGATCTTGATTCATAATTTTTTCTCTTCATTCTTTTTAAGTTTCAGTCATAATGGAACCTTCCTCCTCCATTATTTGAGCTATTTGCAGAAGCTTCGAATTTCAGTTAGGGGTTCATCACCAGCTGTCACCATGTTTATGATAGATCAATCAGTCTCAGAATGAATCAGTTTCAGGACTAATAAATTTTCACTTATTTTGGAATGTGCAGTGGTCAATACTAGTATTTCTTCTGGCATTATGTTGTGCTGGGAGCCAGGATCAAACTAATTTTTGTCATAATGTTATTAAAAAATAAGGAATCTGTATGCAAAAGTAAAGGAATACCCATATAAGTATATAGTTAAGACGATGAGTCACAATAATGTGGCTGAAGATATGATGACCACAATCAACTTGATAATTGTCCAGAATGGACCAAAATCCCGTCTCCTCATCTTCTGGCGAGTGGTTTGGTCATCAAGTACAGTATATAGTGAAGATCTTTATGTTGGTTTAGATCCCTGATTCCAAACCAGTGGGTTACAACCACTTTGGGCTTTATTTTGAGTATTAGAAAACAGGGCTGTTCCCCACAAGGTTGGGAACCACCAGTCTAGGCAAATGGAACAAACACAATGTTTATAGGGGACCAAGAGCTGAAGACTAAGGAAGCTGATCTTGCCTATGGGCATGACCAAGTGGTATAATCTCAGCAAGAGAATGCAAACCATACTGGTAACCGGCAGGGTCTTGACTAGTGTACATCTCTAGATCAGACTGGAGAATATTGCAGCACCAGCATTCCCACCATAAGGGCTGTTTATGTTAAATAACTGAAATATAAGACAAAAACTTACTTGGTAATGTAACTTCCATTGGCAAAATCTGGATGCCAACACTTCCTGGTATGACTGTTAATTTATTCATCTTTTCTGGCTTTCGGAAATCGGAGAGCATCTTTATGAATTCAAGTTCACTAAGACGTTTTTCTTCACAACGATAAATTGGAGAAAAATCTGAATCTGTGTCAAGATTGCCAGAGCTCTTAAACAGTGGGCGAGCACACCAGCCAAAAGGCATTCTAAATTCACCAAGCCTGTTCAAAAACAAAATACAACAAATAATTATAATACATATATTGGTACTGTATAAAATAATAAATATAAAAATTAAGCACTGAATATAACAAAATGCCATTTTCAGACGAGCCTCTCAGTAGCTTTCCAAGTTACAGCATTGGGGCTGACAAGCCTTAGGGAATTGCACCTCAAAGACCCACCCAAGCTTACTGAGAACCAAAACCAGAATCTGCCTCTTTTTGAAGTATGGGAAGCTTGCGAAGCAGATCTCAACCCAAAACCAAGAAAATGTCTACCAGAAAGCATAGGTATCTCAAAACATGCAGTTGCTTGAAAGGAAATTAGAGACCCTGAGGAAAATAAGGGAAACAATCATTGCCACAGATTAAACACTCCAGCCACAATGATAACAGCCCAAGCCATCTGTGGTCTCCACCAGCCAGTCACATCATTGACGAGTCATCTGAATTGAAACTTCCCCAAATTCCCACAGGAGATAAGGGAACAAGGCAGGTATGGGGAACTACTAAGTAGCCCATCAGAAAAGGAAATTTCATTACAAAAGGCACAAGCAGACAACAGATGAACACTTCCAAAAAAAAAAAAAAAAAAAAAAAGAATCCCCCACAAAAAAAAAAAACTGAAAAATAGGGGCCCACCTCCTACCAGTCAAGCATCTGCATACAACAAAAGTCTGACATGTCCAAGAAAAACAAGATGTTGCCTGACTACCAGCCAGGAGTAAGCTGGGACCTCATACCGCTACCAGGAATCGGAGGACAACCCCATACACAAAAGAATTTAGGTTAATCTCAGATGCTTTATCCTGGTCTCAGAGGAAGAAACCTATTGGGAGAAACAAGACAACAGAAGCCTGCAAAGAAGAGGTATATCCTAGATGTTAACCAATACCTGGAAATGCATCTAAGGGGTAGCATAGGAGGCATCCAGTTCATCCTGAAACATAAGAGATCATACATCTGTAGAAAGCAACAAGCCCCCAGGCACTAAACTCCAAAGAGAAGCCAAAAACCAACCACTGGGAATCACCTGGTAACTTCAAATCAGTGGGGCCATTCCCCTCACAGAAGAAGGCCGCAGAACAGAGCCAATATTCCCTTAAATCCTGTGAGCACAAAAGGATAGAAAGGCATCAGCAAAGAAAGCCTCTGAACTTTGACATAGGAGTAGAAAGTCAAGCTGATTCCATCAAGATCCCAGAGGAGACATTCACTGAAGATGCCTCCCCACCATCCCCAAATCCTTTAGCACCTAAGGGTCATTGGCCCAAGGCTACTAAGAAGCCTATTTTCAATGGATAAGATTTGGAAACTGTTTTCAAATCAGTTAACAGTCAGATGAACTAGCTGTTAACTAGCCAAAGCAGAGGCAGGAGAAGGGGCAGTGTAAATTTGGCACACACGGCTAAAACAAGATGCTCCAAATACTCCACATAAAACAACAAGTCAGCTGCCTTGCCATCCAGCTCAGCAAAGGGCTGCAGAAACCAAAACTGCAAAGCACAAACTGGCAATGTGGCTGTAATACCAGGTTGGTAAATGAATTGACTGGCTAGCAGGGACCCCAACTGGCCTGGGCAGCCATCTAGTAACAGTCGGGCACATGAAAACTGGTGTACTGTACCCACTACAATAATTGTTTGCATTGCTGTCTCAGGGGTTACTAATCTCATCCAAACAGTTGCTTATTTTAAGGCAATTATACTTTCTGGTGTTTTGTTACCTTTGGCTTGATCTCTGACCTGCAAGCACCTTTCATCTCCTACAGAGGCAGACTTGTTCTGGCTTCTGATAAATTTGAGTAGGATTAAGATTCCCAAGGGTTGGCAGCCCCCAGTGCCATAGCTACATGAGCCTTTGAAGAAGCCCTCCCATAAAAGTTGTTAAATACATAAAAACCAATAATGAACCAACTTGACAAAAAGTTTCCCTTTTGCATTAGGTTACAGACATTATTTTAATAAAATTAAACTTTCCTGTAAAGGAAAAAATAAAAGCAGGCTATGTAATGTTTCCTAGGGTGCAGACTTCAACCTTTATTATAAGAATGTAAGAGAATATCTGTTAATTAATGCAGAAAATAGTAACATCTCATACCTATAGCAGCAAGTTTTGATAAGTTTTTGCAGTTTCTGGATACCCTTTGAGTCCATACTCTTGAGATATGGCTCCACAGTCTGACTAATGGATCCCTGAAGAACTTTCTCAATGTTTATTACAAGAAAGACATCACTATGAGGCCTTGTCACACTCATCACAGCCTGCACACAGAAAGTACATTATTATTATAATGGTAATTAGAACAATACAGTAGCTAGCTACATACATACATATATTTTGTGTATATGTGTGAGCAATTACCTAAGTATAGTTATAGGATGAGAGCTGTGCTCGTGGTGTTCCGTCTTCCCGGTACTGTCACTTGATGCTTTGAGACTACTGATGATTTTGGTCTCCACAGCCTTCTCATTCAACTTGTTCCAACTGTCTGCCACTCTGTTTGCAAGGAAAACTTTCTAATATTTTTTTCAGAACCTTTGTTTCCTTAGCATGAATCTATGACGCTCTTGTTCTTCAGTTGTAGGTTTCAGAAATTCCTCTTCGTCAATTTTATTGATTTCTGTTGTCTATTTTATATGTATGATCATATTGCATCGCCTTCTTTTCTTCTACCTTCGGCATATATAATACCCCTGGCCTCTCCTCGCAGCTCTTGTTTTCCACTTCCAAAAACACTTTGTAGCATGTCTAATGCAAGTTTCCAAGTTTACTGATGTGCTTTTTGAGATACGAGCACCATATAATTTCAGCTTTTTCCAATTTTGGTCTCACAAAAGTCGTGAAGTTTCGTTAATATTTTAACATCTATGCATTTAAAAGCAATTCTGAAGTTGGCAAGCATATCAGATCCTCCTTGCACTATGTCCTCTATGTGGTCCTCTGAGTGACAGTCTACTATTCAGAATCACCCCCTAGATCTTTTTCTTTGTTAGAGTTCTTTAATGTCTTCCCACATAATCTGTAGATGCGTGTGCCTTATTTTCTTCTATTCAACATTCCATAATGTGACATTTAGTCACATTGAATTCCATTTGCCAAGTGTTGCTCCATACACTTATTTTGTCAAAGTCACCTTGAAGGGGATAATAATCACCTAAATCTCTTATCTTCCATAGTAGCTTAGCATCATCAGCAAACATGATCACATAATACTTCTGGTAGAACTTTCCACTGTCAGCAACAGAATTGTCTGGTCAGGAGAGCCGGCTGCAGACTGGAGCTAGGCTCCTTGGTAGTGGTGATCAGTACTATCGAGTTTTGAATTAGTCGAGTGAATCCCTTTTTCTTTGTGAATGTTTGTGGAATCTTTTGGCTCTTTTGATGCTTAATTTTCTGTAAACCCTCCAGTTATCTGCATTACTGAATTTATGAACATTTTCCTGGTGAGTGGCAAATTGTCACTCATTCCCTATCCTTTTGTGAGATGGCCCAAGTTCTGGCTCTGGTCCCCAGTAGGCCAAACAGAACTTCCACGACTGATGTGACCTTTCAGTATGGAGCAATCTCAGCAATAGCTTCAGGGTGTCAATGGGGGGTCTCCCCTATAAATGCCAAAATTTAACTTGAAAATATTCCCTGGAATAATTGGGGAATGGGGGGAGAAACCTTTGACAAGCCGACAATTTCCCATTACCATTAAGGCCACCAGAGACAGTAAATTCAGGTAAATTCCCAGGCTCTATGGATGTACAGTGTATCTACTGAGCATATCTTAATATCAACCCCTCATATGAAGAATATCTACTAGGAGAACCTGACTACAGTATATATAAAGTTTCAATCCCAATAAGAAAATCACGCATTCAAATCATATAATGCAAATGAGCTTCATTTTTAAGTTAAATTTTAGTACTTCAATGCATAATTTGTTTCTTAAAAAAAATTGCAACTAGAATTTAGGTTAATTTTCATCTTACCTGATAACCAAACCACACTTCAGAAGATGGAGAAATAACGACATTTCGGTCTATCTTGGACCATTATCGAGTCATATGTGAGGGAGAGAGAGGAAGGAACTGGCAATAAATAAGGAAACATCGTTGTTTCCCCATCTTCTAATGTGTGGTTTTGTCATCATTATCTTCAGCCACGTTATTGTGACTCATCGTCTACATCTTACCTGTTTAGGGTGTGCAATCCACTCCTCAGGCACTCCAGCAAGCGATAGAGGTAATGATGTTCCAGTGCTATCCTTGGGATCATCAGATTTCTTCTTTGCTTTGGATAGCAGGCTGCGTACCATAGGGTTATTAAGGTCAAAATGAAAGTCTTCGGAAATCTTGCAGCCTTGTATAACATCATAGAGTGATGCATGTGTCATATATGGTTCCAACTGTGAATAATCAATAACTAATGTAAGTAATGGCACCAGTCGAGGTAGTTCTTCCACCAAATGAAAAATAAAGCATCGAGTGTAATGAAATCCCCCTTTCTCTGTGGCACCTCAGTAGCTCAACAGAGCTTATGGCACTTGTTTTTTAGACCATCTCCGAGAAAAATCTGGTTCTGGAGGGAGACCAAGTAAAAGCCAGACCAAAATACTGTATAGTAATTTCAAATCATATTTTTATATTCTTTTATAATCTTGCCTTTTTATTTGTAAATATTAATTAAAAAAAACGAATTCATATTTTTAAAATGCTGTACTAAGATTGTACTGTAATATAAACTATACAAACTTATTTATTTATCAGACATTTTTTCCGAGGAATCCAGACCTACAGTGAGCGAAGCATACTGACCATATGTTTTCCTTGTGTGCGAGTGCAGTCATAACCTATCATTACTCAAGTTTTCTTACTGGCTTTTCTTCTGGTTTTATTATTTTTTTTTAAATTATTTGCACTTGGAAGCAATGTCATGAGGCAAGAGCAGTATGAGTAAAGCAGATAATGTTGAGAGGAACTTTCTTATTATGGATAATAAGGCAAAGGTATTAGAAAAATGTGACAGGATGGGAAGGAAAGCAGTTGGGGCAGAAGTATGGCAATGTACTAGTGGTGCTTCTGACAAAAAATAAAGGAAGAAGACAATACTGTATAGGTAGTGTGTGAATAAAATAGCAAGCAATGATGGAAGGAGAACTGACAAAAAACATTGCAACCATCTAAGCATGAGGATTTAGACGATAGTATTTATGAATTATATATGCAGCACTCTAGCCTGGGAGTGGCTGTTGGTGAACAGTTATAGTATCCACCTGAAATAATGGCATTATCAATATACATTGAAGATTTCAAGGCCAGTTGAAGGTAACTGCAGAAGTTTAACAAAATGACAAGAAATAGTACTACAGTATAACTGTATTTTACTGCATGTGTGTTATCAATGTGTGCCCATGCCAGTAAATGTCAAGTGAGCAAATTTTTTGGCATAATTATTATTGAACAAATCTACAGGAGCTTGATGAGGGTTCAAACCTATGCGCTGAGTGTTTCCAGACGTGCTCTTGTTAACTGTACCACAACATGGTAAAAGAATTGCAACTTGGAGTGCAACTGCCCCTACGAGGTTCCCAAGGCTTCCACTGAAGCCTAATCAGGATTTCACACAATTCCCCTTTGCACTCGGGCTCTGTCAACCAATAGTACTACCTCTGACGCTCCTACTTCAATACACAGAGAACTCACATTAACATGATATATCAAACGAACAAATCCATAGGAGCCTTCATGAGGGTTCGAACCTATAAATGTATTTGAACATACAAGTACTGTGACAATTCATGAGGAACACTAGACAAAATGTCTTATGAAGTAACGGGGGTGCTGCTGTGAAATGATTGCTTGAGTGTGGTGGGGCTTCTTTATCCATGATGCTATATATTGTGAATGTTATAGTGAATATATGTGACAATTAACAAATTTTATAACTTAATATCTTTAACTTTCTTTTACATATTATTCATGTTTATATAGGCTAATGCTTCCACATCCTCCAAAAAGGTAGGAAACAAGATAATGCTAATATATTTACAATATATAGTATACAGTTATTTCAACACAATTTGTAGTAGAACTTTATTATGTATAAGTAACAACATTATAAATTAAATACGTAAATAAAACATTATGACTAGACATAAGAACAAATTTCAAATCAGGGTTAGGTACTTTTCCTTTCATTTAATGCCTCTGTTTCCCTAGCAGTAAATAGGTAACCAGGAGTTAAATCAAGCTGCAGTTGGGTTGCATCCTAGGGAAAGTGAATAGTTCAACCATGAGGGGAGCCTTGATGTAAGCCTAACATACATATATATATACACAGGCTACCTGTCCCCAACAAAACAAATTATTAAAATATTAGTCTTTCTATTAACTTGCAGCAAAATACCTCAGCTTGTCCCAACAGCTCAAAAACTTTAGCTTATGGTGACTCCTATACACATTTTGTGAACAACCTAATTCTCTGACGATAGGGTTCAAATTCAAAGAATTCACTATTTACCTGACATCCCAGCTGAACACTCTTCTCAGTTATACTTCTAATTTTAAAATGCCACTCACCTGAGACAGTGGACCATCTCCTGAATCCAGGGGAGCCTGAAGTCTAAACTTGATACTCTCAAGATAACTCGAAATCGAGTTCCAAATTTTTCTTCATACGGCCATATCAGGCTTTCATCCCTTAGCTCTACACTGCCATTCTCCCCCTCAGAACGCTGTGAGAGACAACAATAGATGTTAATTTCCTTTTAGGCAATAAAGGTTGGTAGCTCATTTTTCTATGAAAGCTCTTAAAAAGTTATTAACCTGGATATTATATGCAAATATTAGATAGCTGACAAGAACAATGCTAAATAAATGACTTAAAGCATATCTTGTGCTGATTATTTAAATTGAGATTCTTCCTAAGCTATTCCACTTGGATTCTATCAAAGGCAAGCTCATTTAATGTAGCAGTGGACAGGATCATAGCAGATAAGGCAGGGTGATATTTTGCACCGATGCAGCAGGCACTTTTCTAAATCCTTGCCGAGTCATACTGGTGCTAGGGAGGCACTCGAGAAAAGGTCAATCTTATCTCTACTTAGTATCACAAATTGTTAAGTAGCATTATGATCGAATCACTAGATTCCAACATGGCAGCTTTCCACAACTACCACCAGACTGCAGCACCCTCAACACCACCAGGTTTCCAGCCTTGAGCCATATCACATTTTCAGTGGGTACAATATCAAATAGTGGCATTCATTGAACACTGAATTAACATTAATTCATGGTGATAACACTGAATTGGCATTGCTCGTGGATACTCTGCTCACTGGATTCCTACTAATGCATCCCCATTACTGTATACNTCCCCCTACCAGGGAAGGGGGTAGCTGCATAGACAGCGGTGCAGCGACGTGTGACGTAATACTCATTTGCCCATTTTGCTGGGAGAGTTCTATCCACTTGTTCGGCTTTTCGTAGCAATTTTCACCAGAATAGGGTTTGTTTTGGGACGCTTACCTTTCTGGGTGTCTGACCCAGTCGATGACAGACATAGAATGCTTCTAACCACACGGGGGTTTCTATAGGCCATTGCTCCTTGTGCCTCTTCTGAGGAGGCCAAGTTCTGGCTTGTGGCCCCCGGTAGGCCACAGAACTTCAAACACATGACTGATGCCAAGTTTTGACATTAGCATATCAGCCTGATAGCTCCGGGGAGCCGATGGGGCTCCCCCCAAAAATATACCTTTTCAAATTAGAGAAGTCTACATAATTTACTAACCATGATGCTTACCAGCACTATCTTCAAGTGCAGATACATAGCCAGCCATAAAACTACCTATCATATCTAACACATTGTTTCCAGCAGTATAGTGAGCCAATGCATATTTCTCTTGTTATATTTATATCATTCTCGCTATATTTCATATATCATGTATGCATAGAAAAATCAATAACACTTATCACATTAATGCCGCAATTAAGCACATTGAAAGGAGAGGGAATTCTAGCATTCCCTCACCTTTCAATAAGGTTACTTGCGGCATAACCTATATGTACAAAACAGGACCATGTGTGACTGAAGCACAAGAACACAGCTAATTACTACTTCCCATCAACAGGCTCTGTTCAAGAACTGCCATTGAAACCTTGCAACAAAACACACATGTGGTAACTTCCATCTAATCACAAATGTCATATATGCCACTGCATATAGCCCAATTTACTTCACAAACAGATCTAATAAAATACTTACAAAATTTGAATCCATAATCATCTTGACAACTTCCTTGCCAAACTTGTCACAGTACTGATGGTAGAGACGTTCAGATATCTCTGCTAATGATGTAACTTTGGGTTCTTTATATACATACTCCTTCCCAGCTTCTTCTTCAAAGTAACTCTGATAAAAATATGCAATTTTTATTTTCTAAATACATTGTTACCTAATTTAGTATACAGTACTCGGCACACACAGAGATCCCACTAACGTGATGCATCAAATGAACAAATCCACAAGGGCAGTGACGAGGATTCGAACCAGTCGAGGATAGCTCAGTCGATTAAGGCAGTGTTTGGGATGCTCCCAGACGCAGGTTCGAATCCTCGTCACTGCCCTTGTGGATTTGTTCTTTTACAGTACTCAGATTTGTTAAATATGACAATAATGAAAGACAAAACAAAAATGTTTCCATTACTATAACATATTCTGTTACCCACACTGAAAAGTTATACCAGCTGTGAAACAGTTTGGATTATTATTACTGGTCAATGGTGGGTGAACAGGTAATTTTTTGCCTGGTGGGCAAAAAGTGTCTCTGTCAATGGCATTAGCTATGAAAAGTCACATCATAGTACAAACACAATGCAAATACTTAATCATTAATACATAAGAAATATACTCACTGGTCCATAAAAGACAACTCTGTAGTAGCGACCAAGTAACCTCTTTTGTGATGCATTAACTTCAACCACACGTGAATAGGCCTAGAAAGCAAGAAAATTATTAAATTGTGTGCATTTTAGAAATTGAACTGGAAGAGGGGAAAAAATAGATTGCAATGATAAGATTAGTTTTTATAAAGGAATCACCAGGGAACTGAGACTGTACTAATATTCATTGGTGGTGAGTACACATCCACAGAGAATAATGAACCAGTGGTTCATTAGGTAAATGAACAAGACTTAATGTATAAGAAGGCTGATGAGAAAATGAACTTGCACCTTACTAGGGGAATGTTGGAGGCAAACAGAAGCTCAAGGCCCCACTCAGTAAGAAGTGCAGATATCAAACCAACAAGTTATTATGCCCCATATCCTAAAACTAGTGTACACAGCCCAAGACAAAAATTAAAAAATGCACAGGATCAGATGAGAAAGGTGTATAGCTGGTTATTGTATGTCCAAGTTAATATACATAGCATTTGTAATCCTGTTTAATAAAGGAATAATACATGAAGGGCAGAAACAGCCAAACAATCAACAGCAGCAGCATACAACCTAAGCATAAAGTAAACAACTCTGCCTTCCACTGTGCTTCATGGGCAAACAGTTTAACAAGGCACAGTATTTAGAGTGCCACACTAGTGAGCACAAAGAGCTGCACATAGAACTAAATGCACAAGAATCGATAGTGAAACAGCCAATTCAGAAAATTCTGTACTTGCTCGAAATGACACACTATTTTAAGCAGGTGAGGCGGTACCTTCAATGTGCACAAAAAGCACACTGAGCCCCAAAAGCACTAAAATTTACCATAAACACATTGGGTACAGTGAAGAAAACCATGTAAAAACAAAGCTGGGTAAGTACACTGTTGTGTTCCATGAGTAATCATACAAATTCGCATACGAAGATGATATATAATATTGTTTCCTACTGCCAGGAATAGGAAGCTTGAGAGGGAAACCTTGATATGCCTAGGCCAATGACTGTAATGTAACCCATAAACACTTGCCTAACTATTAGGAACCTAGATACTGATAAATGACAAGAGGCATCAGGTGTAAGGAGACATGCCCAAACATTTCATCTTGCCCAGGAATTGACATTGGGACCATTTGGTTGTGAAGCAATTGTTTTGACAAATGCATTACAAGTCACCAATAACTAAATAAAATAAATATTATAGACAGGATGAGCACCAATTCATGTACAGGCAGACAAGAGAGAGAAGGGCAGCAAATGCAGGTGACGAGTCACAATAACGTGGCTAAAGTAAGTTGACCAGACCACACACTAGAATGGTAAAGGGACAACGACGTTTCGGTCCGTCCTGGACCATTCTAGTGTGTGGCCTGGTGGTCCAAAGGGCTGTCATTTTTATCATGCATGCCTGTCAAAGAGCAAACAGAAACTACAAAAAAATAAAGAGAACACCAAAAGCCAGGTACCAATCATGAATCTAATCTGGTAGTGGGATCCACCAGCCCTTTTATGGTGATGGTAGTGATACCTGGAAGGATTAGTGTAGCTTGGATCTCCTAACAGTAGCTTGCAGTGTATGAAAATTCTTGAAATCTACCAAGATTGGCAGTCTTGGTATTTCAAATTTCCCTTGGAGGGAGATTGTTAGCAGTGATTTTACACACACAAACAAAATACATCAAGATTAGAAATATAAAAATTATTCAGAAAAGCTTCTAACCTGATACAAATGAGAATAGCACTGGACAAGTGCTGGGTAGTTGCGTCGTGCCTCATATATGGGAATGAGGATACGGTAAAGATTACCAAGCAGTTCATATCGCTCTGCTCGTTCAACCATTCCACCAGCTAACTCCAGTTGATTGATTAATGAGTCCATTGTAAACACAGTGTCCACTAAACCTGGAAAATTTAATGTAAATTTTAATTTATCATCATGTGCCTGATTAAACCATGTTAGCACAGAAAATGATTGCTTTTAAAATTTATAGCAAAACTGAATGCTGTGCAAACATATCTAAAACATTATTGGATATCAATAGATGAATCTTGCCTATTAACAAAACATTAACAAATCAAATGTTTAATGTAATGAAATGACCTTTTCTGGTGAGTCACTTGGCAGCTCACTGAGGTACTGCACTGGGGCTGCCAAGCCTTAGGAAACTGTACTAAGCTGCTAAGATCCACTTGTTGCCTACTGGGAGCTAGCACCCTTTAAAGAGGGTAAGTAGCCAATAACCCATTGGACATCCAGGAATTCCAAGCCCAGATATTCACTGAGAATATATTGGCAAAGAAAGCGAACAAAGTAGAAAATTTCTGCACATGGGTCAGTCAGGTGAAAAGTCTGGGAGCCAGGTATAAAACATATGATCCGAAGAGTCTAAAGAGGTACAAAAGAGGTACCCCACTCTGAACACCAAGTTGATGAGAATGTGTCAAAATGCATTCCATAAATCCAGGGAAAATGAATCAAGAATTACTGTTGGAGACCAGCACACTAACTCACACATTAGAAAATATGTGAAATGTGAAGATGTGAAAATGTGAAACCACTTCAGGCCAAGAGATAGACAAAGTAAAGCCTGTCTGTAAAGCACCAAGGAGAGAACTGGCCACCTAGCTGTCAATGGATAAGCAGGAAGATCAGGTGCATGGTAAGTGTCTCATCAGTGCAGATACAGACCCCTGATCTTATAGCCACTCGGTGAGGTAAGGCAAAAATCATGCAAGATAAATGCCTAAATACCACATGCAACCTAAATGCACCCTTTGTCAGTGCCAGACAAAACACCTCAAAGGGTAAACAAGATGCAAAAGGCACTTAAAATTGCCAGAGATCAACACTTTCCATCAAAAATCGTTACAAAGGAGCAAAAGCCCATGAACCACCAAGAAGCAATATACAGTACAGTACCTTGAAAAGAGGTTGCCGAATCACAACTAGACAATAACCTCGAGAGGAAATACAAACCAATCACTACACATGATAAACCTGGCTAAAAAGGTAAAGCGAACTGTCAACACAGGACACTTGCAAGCTGAATGGCACCGAGTACACACATGAAGCAAAATATGGAACTAATACCAAGAATGAAACAGTTATTTTAGGGATAACCAATACCACTTATCTTAAAAGTTAGAGGGTGACATTGTGCAAAGCAGAGAAGAGTGGTTCTGGTCGCAAACTGGCTCATGAATAGGCTAGCTGGCTGGCAACAATTTTGCCATGGTAAGAATCCTTTGCATTGTTTTATCAAGGTTACAAATTTTTCTTATTGATTGCTTATTTTGAAGCATTCTGGCTTTCAGGTTAATAATTTTCTCACACTAGAAGGTGAAGGGACGACATCGTTTCAGTCCGTCCTGGACCATTCTCAAGTCGATTGAGAAAGTAAATCGACTAGAGAATGGTCCAGGACGGACCGAAACGTCGTCGTCCCTTCATCTTCTAGTGTGTGGTCTGGTCAACATACTTTAGCCACATTATTGTGACTCATCGCCTGCATAATTTTCTCAGTTTTGTGGCACTGATCCCCAGGCTTCCTTTTGCCTCTTTGAGCAAGCCAGAATCTGGTCCTGTCCTCAGTAGGCTTAACTGGTTCCAAGTTGTAGCCATCAGGGTGCTATGAGTAGGCCCTCAGAAAGAGGCATTTCATTACATTCAGTGCTGTATTTTTCTGGGATTTGGGTTAATCTCCAATCCCCAAGTTTCCCCTCACCTCAAAGAGAGTGCCAGATTCTGGTCCAGGCTTTCAGGTCTCAAGAGGCATGGTAAGCTTCTCTAAGGCCTGGCAACCCTAATGCCATACTTACAAGGAGCTACTGAGTGGGCCCACCCAGAAAACTATACATATATACTATTTGTTTTAACAGCCTCTGATCAAAAGAAAATTAATGATTGTCTAAATGTGTGTAGAAGACAGGCAAGCAACACTATGAATTCAACCCAAGCTCTGGGCAGAGGGAATACAATCACAAGTGCCATTTAAAGCCTCACACAATTATGAATACAGTACTAGTATATAAAACAAAATTTATTATGCAAATTTATTTGTCTTTTCAGAGCACAGAGCAAGGGGTCAAAGTTCTCTGTAACATATGTTAATGCAAGGCAAAAGAAATCAAATTTACACTCAAATTATCATAGAGGAACCTATCTCAGACTTTTAAGTTTGAACTGCGATGATTTAGACAGCCATTAAAAGCTTAATGCAATTAAGTACAAAGCCTGATCATACTTTCACCAAACATAACGGACTGAAAAATTACTGGTTATCATAGTTGGTGAAGGGAGATTGTAGGGAATCTAGCTCAAGCCATCATGGAGAGACAACCCAACTATTACAGTACAGTAAACAAAAAAATGTCATTACACTGAATGTGATAAAATATTCCTTTTTTTGGGGTGGGGGCCCCTAGTTAAGTGTCTGGTACCACCTATTTTTTGAGACCTGTCTGTCACCTACTGGAAACCAGAATCAGCATCTGACTTCCCCTGCAAGATTAGAAGAGTAATGCTTGCCATTGGCTGTTTTTCATTTCTGGGAGAAAGTGTGTTGGCCCAGAACTACCTCCTGTAGGCTGCCTTTTGTAACCCCAACTCCAGTTTCTGACGTATCTGTACTTCATGCTCTGCTATTGGGTATTCTTCAGTCCCATGAGGCTCCCCTCTCTATGTGTAACTGCTCTTAACTCTTCACTATGCTTGGGTAAGTCCCTGTTCCCTTTTTGTTTTATTAAATAAATGTACATGTATTTGTCTTCTGTTAAAAATGGCTCAATGGAGCAATTGAGGGCCAATAGCTCACAAGTAAGGCATTAAATTAAATGTTTTTTTTTAGCCAGTTAGATTGTTGCTTCCATAATCTCTATTCTTCTCTTCTTTCTCAAGCATGTTTGGGAGGCAAGAAGTGAGGTTACTGGCTCAGCAGCCTTATGGTGGTGGGATTGCCATCTAATGCCCACTACCAATAGTAGCTGATTGCCCAGCTGGTAGTTAAAAAGAGCTACCAACTAGGTCTGACTATCCTAAGGTTAGTTTATTATAATACTGAGTGGGTCTCAGATTGGTGGCCTATGATGGATTTGTCCTGTCTTCCTTCCCCAACTACATGACCAGATTATTAGAAAAGTTATTGGTAGGCAAAATGAGTCTCTCAAACAAAAATAAACCACTGGTTCAAGAAGGCAACGAGAAAATGGCTAAGAAAAAAGCATTTCCTTTCACTTATTGCTCTACTTTTCAAGGTTTTTTGATTATAGGGTTAAGTATATCAATCTTGATACTGAACTGCCCTTTCAGTGACTGCTCTTTTCCCAGTTTGTTTTATTTGCATTTTCTATCTTTTTCTGCTTATTTTCCATTTTTACACTCGCATACTGCTAATAAAATTAATACAGATGTTAGAAAATGAGAATTTTTCAAATAAATATTCTCTGTAGCCATTGTAACTCATCACTCTTAAAATCAGTTAAGCTTTAAAGTACACACGCCTAAACTAATCTTGAATTAGAATATATATATTGAGCCTTTCATACACAGTATATAAAAAACCAATAAAAATAAGACTTAGCATATTTAATATGAAAAGCACCCTTCTGAGATGGTGTACTGTACTTGGTTCCATCTTAAGGTAAAGATCCACTATGTTGTATGACCAGGATCAATCTCTATGACAGTGAACAATCTCCTATGCTTATGTATTTAATGCATTGCATGTACTGTACATGCTTGCAAGTAAGTCTTCTTTGTGTTTCTGACACAGTACACCTCTGACTACCCAGATTAATTATTACTTCGAGATGTAAGGTAAATTTAAAATCTGGTTTAATTGAAGTTGGGACTAGATAAGGATCATGGAGAGGCACTTTGAGCCATCCTTTCACACCAACAGCATTCTCACGGAAGTGTCACCTGTGAGGCCAAGGGAGAATGAGTTTAATTGATTGTTTCTACAGTGGCTCTACACCACTTTTATTATCAATGCAAAGGACATATTTAAGTACTCTGTGATGCCGGTGACATATTGCCCTGCCTCACTGCACAAGATCTTGTTCATATAATGCAGCAGATCTTTACCTTAGAGAGCATATGAATGTGATAACTTAGAATGTATAATAAATTACATTTTAGTCAATAATTGCTCTATAAAATTATTATATAAAATTTATGTTTGCTAGATCTAAAGACAACAAAATGTCATGCATCACTTTAGACAAACCACTCAAAACAAAAGCAGCAATGCATCCTATGAAGCCCAACTCTGATCAAAGCACTCTTGGATACCTACGGTGTGTAAGCGAAGAGTCTGCGAGCTGCATGCAACGTCTAACAGGAACGCCACAGAAGACACGGCAAGCAGAGGATGAGTAATGGCCAAGGTAAAGCATCAGGCTTACAAACTTTACTTCTAAGAAGGGTTATGGTATTTTCTCCTGTTTTTATTTAATTTTTTTGAATGAGCTAACAATTTTTAAGGATGTGAATATTCATAATACAATCTAGTTAACTAACTTAATTAAATTAAGAGTACTACTGATGCTTGTGCTCTTAACTAATGGTGAATGAAGGATCTAAAATACTATGGAAAACCCAAAACTCATGAATAAGATTGTAATTACTGTGCACTTGAAAATCTGAGATTTCTGTCCTTTAAGGTCTCTTTAAATTGTCATGATGATTTTTAATCACCAACTAATCAAATCTGATATCTACAGAAAAAAAAATACAGCACTGTATATAAACAGTACCACTCTTAAATTCCCTTCATAGACTATAGGTATTGAAAAGACTGAAGAAAGGAGCAATTTATGAAAGAAATGACAATGCGGATTTTAACTCTTGTAAGACTCCCATAATAGATGACATGGCTTAACTGGACTCAGATCTTTGTCAGATACACAAATAAATAAAATAATGCAAACAACATTTATAAACATTTCTACTGCAATGTATTTATTTTTAAGTTTGGAGAAATTGCAATAAAGTACACATCTTACTCTCAAGAGATGGACTGATCCTCTGATATAAGCTAAGAAATGCATGTCAGATGTACCATGTGCATTTACAACAAAAATAAAAAAGCAGAACTGTGTTTTCCTTCAAAATGCCTGGACAAAGCTAACAACCCTCGAAATCACATGGAAGGGCAGGAACAAAACTTTGTGGTCCCTGCAGAGAGGTGTATCCCTGATGACACTAGGTAAGTGAGTGTAGTGGGCAGTTCAGATAGTCACTGGAGAAATGATAATTTCAAACTGGAAAAATGACTATCTCCACTCTCTCCAAAATTCTGAGTGCTTCCAATCACAAGTTTGTGTGATTACAAGTCTAGACTTGTAATCACACAAACTGCAAGAGGGACTGATTGGATAATTTCTTGATTGCCACTATAGGAAAGAACCCTGCTCATCCTACAGTTCCTTCAAAGAATCCTGATTTAGATTTTTAAAAACGTTCTTATATTTACCAGCATCCCATATGCTGCTGATATTATCCCGTTTGTGAGGAAAATCCAGTGTTAGTGGTGGAATTACATCTACCCCCAAATCTTTCTTACTGGTGTTGCATGGGGTTCAGCAATGTTTGTAATGAGGGGTCCTCACATATTCTCAGTGACCAACCCAGTCATACACGAGTAGTCGGTTAGCCAGCCAGATAGCCTACCAGTTAGCTAGCTAACCAGATTGCCAGCCAGTTAACCAGCCAGCAAGACAGTCACCCAGCCTGCACACTATCCAGCTGAAGATAGACAGGAGGGAGTTTTTGCATTGTAATTGCAACTAGGTGGGTGATTGGCGGAGGAGGGTATTCAAACAGAATGTAAAATGTGTATCCCCCTAAACTTCCTGGTGATGACCAAGATCTAATAAAGCAAGCTATTGGCTTCCCTTCATAGTCTAGCCTGCCACATGCATCCCCTATGATCCGATTGCATGTCTACCTGCATACCTGCTTGCTTTTGTGATTACCTGCCAACCTGTCTGCATGCCTCTTACCTACCAACTTGTCACCATGTCAGCCTACTTGCGTGCTTACCTGCAAACCTGCTTGCATGACTGCTAACCTGTGCAACTACTGGCATATCTACCTGCCTATCAGCTTGCTTGCTTGCTTACATGTCTACCTGCCTGCCAGCCTGCTTGCATGCCTACCTGCCAACCTGCTTGTATGCCTGTCTTCCTGACTTGTTTGGTTATGTAGTTTGTTTCTTGTGATGCATTTAAGAACATAAAGAGTACATGAACAGAAATGAACTATAGTGCGATGAATGTTATTTGGAAGAAATTATTGAATGTGTGTGAAAAAAATTCTAGATTCATGAACATAGAGCAATTAATAAAACCTCTAATACCTATGCAATGAATCACTGCAAGCTGAAACAATTAACATAAGCAGAGGTCATTACTGTTTATTTAATACCCATGTATTATTTAGAGAATGTTGAAATTTGTTATATTTGGGGGGGACCTCAAACCTACCCGGTTGAGCCAGTCGGCCAAGGGAGATGATCGGCCGAGCGGACAGCACACTGGACTTGTGATCCTGTGGTCCCGGGTTCGATCCCGGGCGCCGGTGAGAAACAATGGGCTGAGTTTCTTTCACCCTATGCCCCTGTTACCTAGCAGTAAAATAGGTACTGTACCTGGGTGTTAGTCAGCTGTCATGGCTGCTTCCTGGGGGTGGAGGCCTGGTCGAGGACCGGGCTGCGGGGACACTAAAGCCCCGAAATCATCTCAAGATAACCTCAAGAAGATACCCTATTTCCCTATATGTAGTGAAGATCAGCCAGAACAGATTTACTAGACACATGGTTCACCAGGAACACAAGACCTGCATTTCTCAAGGACCTATGGTACGGTACCCTCAACACTATTTTTGTTAGACGAAATATAAAATAACACATTTTTGTTTCACATCATGAAGCACAGATACAAGATATCTTCTAAGTGTATCAGACATCATCAAAGTTAGTTTAGCCTGGAGAAATGTGAAAAAATGTCTAATAATCAAAAGTAGGGATTAAATAATCAAAAGTAGGGATTAAAGAGAGCAAAAGATAATATGAAAGTAAAATGTGCAATATTACAAAACATAAACAAAAACATATCCAACAAAATAAATTACTAAACAGTGCAATATAAAAGTTCCAGCTACAGATAAATTATGAACCTGGTCTAGTGTGCAAAATATTAGAATAAATTCTAACAGAAAACAAACTAATGCAGAAATGTTCAAGCTCATTATCACAAACTCAAAACCTCCAGAATAAATTCTTAAATGACACCTTACCAGCATCCAACCTTAAGTTAGACTCATCTCTTGGAATGTTGTCTGATATGATAGAGAAGACCTGGCAACCCTCGGGAAATTCTCCTTGGTGACGCAAATACTCAGCCATGAGGGCTGCAATATGTAGTTGGCAAAATGCAGCCTGTGAAAAGGTGTAAGAAACTATGTATTAGTATGAATAGTATTTGCATAGTAAGCAGTCATGAAATGATAGCAAGTTTTTTTCATGGTCAAGGACAATTCTGCTACATCCATATTTGGCTTTCATATTCATATTAGCATCACTGATAAAAAAAAACAGACAATAATAGCTGAAATCAACATATGGTGATAAGGGCATAGGGCATTACACCATGAATCAATGTATGATGATAACTACCTTTTAACGACTAAACAAATAATAATTTTAGCAAAATATATTCTAATCTTAACAAAATGGCAAAACAGCTAACCTCTGAGAGATCTCCATTCTTGACATGATGCTTGGCCATTGCTTGAAGCCAGGTGGTGCGTAATTCAGGAGTTGCAGCATATGAGGCAGCTAGAGAATGCTGCAGATCGCACAACATCTCTGGGTCACGTTCATGCTCCCTCATCTGAGCAGTAGCGACCAACACTGTTCGAATCCTCTTTGTCAAGTCCCGCACTTCACTAACAAATCCTGAATAGATGTGGAAATTTAGACGTTTATACATTTTAAAACAGAAGCAAGCAAAATACTAAAGCTAAATTAATAATAAAGTAGGCATAAATGCCTTGTATACTATTCTTGAAACACAAAGTTATTTTTAACTATGAAAACAAGCACTGCCTGAAACATCTTTTATGTCAACTACTAAATATTTATTTCAATGTACTATATATACACATAAATAAATATTAATTATAATTTCACCTGTATTATTCATTGCCTTGTCACTAGAAGAATAACTGTTGATGAGAGCCATGGACTCTTGGAACCGCGAATAATTCAAGCCAATTATTTCCCCAAGAAGCTGTGACACAGAGATGATTACCTGAAAAAGAAGGCAACACAAAATATGTTACTGGTATTGGAACTAACAATTTCCTATTAAAAACACAAGCTAGAAATGACATTTCTGATGCCAGTGAACGTTTGAGTGATTTATATGTACTGTCTCTGTATGCATGTCTACAATACTGTATATATATATATACAGAATGTTTCAAATTATGTGGGGAATTCTAACAAAAATCAGGCATTGAATAAAAATGAAATGCATTCTTCATGAACTACTCAGGAGACCCTCCTGAAGGAAAGCCTTTGAAGCAACTGTAATGTTTAAAAGACATTTTGAATGAGGTCATCACTTTTCTTAAAGAGGGAGCTATAAGTGGTGAATAAAACATCAAACATATTCTTTGTATAACTTACTGCTTATTAGAAATTGCAGTGCATATCCATCAAATATTTTGTAACTCAGGTTTACACATAAGATTATCCAGTACTTAAAAAAAAAAAAACAGCATTGAATGTAATGAAACGCCATTTTCTTGGGGAGACCCGGAGGTTCCCTGGAGCTTATCCAGGTTGATATGCTAATGTCCGACTTTGGCATCAGTCATGTGTATGGAGTTCTGTGGGCCTACCGGGTACCACGAGCCAGAACCTGGCCCCCTCAGAGAGGCATGGGGAGCAATGGCTAATAGAAACCCCTGTGTGGTTAGAAGAATTCTATGTCTGCCATTTACTGGATCAGGCACCCAGAAAGTTAAGCATCCCAAAACAAACCCCTATTCTGGTAAAATTTGCTACTAAAAGCCAAACAAGTCGACAGAACTCCCCAAAAAGAAACGAGCAAACGAGTATGACGTCACACATCACTGCACAGCTCCCCCTCCCCGGGAGGGTGAAGGGGGAGCCCGAGACCCCTCGCACCTGGTATCCATCCGTCAGTTCTGCGACTAGATGACAAAACATACGAAAAACTGCCGACCGAGGGGAGGAAGGGATGCTGGGAAGCCTCCGGGTCTCACCCAGAAAATGGAGTTTCATTACATTCAACGCTGGTTTTCCAGGGGGAGCCCCTTCGACTTTATGCAGCTAACTACCCACAGACGAAAAAAAGAGAGGGACTTACCCGGGAGGCAGTTGCTGCTCACTCCTCAACTCGAAGTTGATACAACTGGCTGCAACCACCGACCCAAAGAGACACAGGCCCAACTAGGCCCAGGAACGTTAAAAAGATACCGAGCAGCCAGGACCCTGTTTGTCTCCTCCCCCCAAAGGAGGAGGAGACACCTAAACGACAGTGCACAGTCTTTGCTACCAAAGGGCTTTTGGTAGCAAATTTTACCAGAACAGGGGTTTGTTTTGGGATGCTTACCTTTCTGGGTGCTTGACCCAGTTGATGGCAGATATAGAATGCTTCCAACCACACGGGGGTTTCTATAGGCCATTGCTCCCCCACGCCTCTCTGAGGAGGCCAGGTTCTGGCTTGTGGTCCCCAGTAGGCCCACAGAACTCCATACACATGACTGATGCCAAAGTCTGACATTAGCATATCAGGCTGGATAAGCTATGGGGAGCTGAAGGGGCTCCCCCCAGAAAGACTTTTGTTACTCAGGTGTTACATTATACCAGACCAAATACGAGTTTAACCAGATTTTAAATGGCAATGGTCAAGTTACATTTTTTTCCTATTACAGGTCTCAACTTATAGGTTTCAGGCTGGACAGATGATAAACATTCCTGCTTTTAAGAACTAACTTATCAGACCTGCAGCCCTTGTACCTGCAAATGTACTCGGTTGATGCCTGTTCGTCGAGTGAATTCGTAGTTACTCCTCATTAGCAGGTAAAGTACGGCACAGGCTTCGTGACGTAGATTGGTCAGCTTACTGTTGCAGCACTTCAACATCTCGAAGCAGAGAGACCCACACAGTGAAGCATCGCCTGACATTAAGTGAGGAGGGTTATGTGTTGGAGGAATTAGCATACAAGATGAATTAAAAATCTATGGGAAATAACAGTTAGCAAAGTTCCTAACAGAGACAAGACAGAATAAATAAGCAGAGCAGTAATCTGCAAGAATTGCAACTAGCAAAATGAAGCTTCAGATAAAGGCAGCAAAATCTAGAAAAACAAATCAGCCAAGTGCAAAAATGCTTTAACAAATACACAAGCCTGCTAAACATAAATTACAGTATTTTCTTCATTAGTGATAATAAATAATCTTAATTATTCTGAGTGAACATAGGCAAGGCTGATAAGATTAGGAACATTTTGAACAGTAAGCAAGCTTCTGAAGTAGAGCTGGAGCAATTTAAACTCCTTTTCTACATTCATAACAAGTTCAGAGATAAATCAGTCCAGTCATTTATTTAATATATTAAATTTTCCCAATAACATATCATCATAGCTTGCAAAATTTATTAAGAATATATGTATATAAAATACCACAGTTCCCATTATTAAATGATAACAATCTACTTCTGAACTTGTCAAAAGATGATACAGTAAGATATTATTGTTTAATTGCATGACATTAAAAATTATGCATATGCCATCATCATACCTTGAAAGAGGGTCCGTGGGAAATTATTTATGAATGCCCTGAGAGAGGCAAACACATGCTTCATTAGACTCTCTGACTGTCCAAGTTGCAGATAAAGTAGATGCAATGAAAAAACTTGTTGCATAATAGTCTCGGCCCCATCAGATGTAAGGATGTCACTGCAGTGGGTGGTAAAGTTACCAAGGGCATCAAGTACAATGAGACCAACTTCTGTGGCCAGATTGGCCTCCTGTAGAGCCTTCAGCCAGCCTTCTCCCTCATGGCTACTGACTGGGGAGAGTAATATAGCTTTGTTATAGAGATGAGAAACCTAACACGCTTATTTCTAGGGGACAGAACAGCATATGAGAAACATTAAAGCTTATCTAAACTGCACTTTCCTTGAGAACATTAACGATAATAAAATATTAGTATGTTGCCACAGGCATGATGCATCTTAACTTAATGCATAACAAAATAATTAAGATAATTTATATTTGATTTTTACAAGCCTGAAAATACTTTGTCAGTCTTAGCAAACTTAAAATAATTAGTTAAACAGTAGGCTTCAAATATAATGCATTATTATTTTGCGTGTTTCACTTCAGTGTATCAAAATAAAACAAAATTTATATGAGAAACTAACAAAAAGCAGATTAAAAAAGTACGTACATACTGCAAGGTGAGCCCTTTTTATGTGCAAGGGATGCATTTCGAGCAATAATCAACACATGCAGATTCGTAAATATTGACCTTAAGGATATAAATTATGACAAAAAGACGGATACAATCTTGACCTTTTAAACATCACTTATTTTCCGTTACTTTCTATAAATATCTATCTAAATCAAGTGTTGAATGTAATGAAACATCCTTTTCTGGCGAGTCATTAAACAGGCCCCATAACAACTGCTGGCCACTACACTAAAGGAGGATTTAAAGTAGGACCCGCCACTGAAGCAGGACGAGAAGCAAAACCATGAAACTTGCTGCAGAATGGAACTGAACCAGTAACCAGTGACTTAGAAATGCACCTGTGGAAAAGCAGAGGAGGTAGGTAGCTCATACTGAGATAGAAGAGGAAAAAACATGTCAGTAGAAAGAAACACCCAAACAATGCACTAAAGACCACATAAGATCAAAGGGCAACTGCTAGCTCTCTTCCAGAAACCCCAAAAACCCAGAACTGAGCCTTCCCCTCCCCCCTCATAGAAGAAATAAACTTGAACTGAACAACCCCTACTCTCATTACCTCCATAAAGAATGCAGGTTTCAGATGAAGTACATTCTCTCTAGCACCATGTGAACATAAAGTAAAATACAAATCAGAAACCCCTCCCAGAAAAGGGGCCTCCTGAGGAAGAATAACATGACTGTGCCACCTCCGGCAAAGCCCTGGATGGAGTGGCTTCCAAAGGCACTCCTGCTAGCTATCCTATGTCTAATGCCTGCAGACAACTTGTAGGAGACTGAACAAATGGAGGCTAAAAAGCAGAATGAAACAAAGACAGCCAAAGGAGAAGAGACCAAGGCAAATTACGCATAGATGCTCAAAACAAAACATGCCACATCCTTTCCATAAAACAATTGGAGAGTGGTAGCTGCACCATTCAATTGTCCAGGGGCTGCATAAGCTAGAACCTCGAAGCGCAATCCTGTTAGGTCATTGGCCAAATGGATATCTCAGCCAATACAAAAATCCTGAGCCCAACAGAAGTGAAGGAAGCAGTAAGAGTGACCAAAGGGTTGCTCAGTGATGGACTGAGATAGACTTTCCAATGTCTCCCTGTCATAACAACATGAAAAAGACCATTTACAAATTAACTTGCCACTGTGGGAAAAGATAGACTAGAATGTGGCATGTGAATGGTGTCTAGGATAGAACCAACCGCTGGTTAAGGATGCAACCAAGAAACCTAGATTAGGAGAAAATAATTAACAGACTAGAATAATTAGCAAAAAATTTTAATGTAACCACTTACATGTAATTTTACACTTACCACTGTAACTATCAGTTGCTGTAGATAATCTACTACAAGAAAAAGGAGGCTGTAATTTTGCTGGGAGAGTTGATGCTCTCTTTGGCCCTTGTTCCCTCACTATCTGTCTCTTGCCACTGTATTTGAAGTGATGTAAGCACAACCTGCATGCAACATGAAGGATAATATAAAGTAAAAACTATTTTAATTTAAACACAATATAGAACTAAGACACACAAGCAAAACACAAAAGAAGCTTCTGTTAACATGTGAACCACATTTATTAGTTTCTAGCTAACTGTGACAAAAAATTCTCACATGGGTTGCCATAAGTAGTACTGGACAATAATGACAATTTTTACAGAAAAATAGAATTCAAAAATATCTTAACATTTTTACAACCCACATTTTCACTGTAGCCACTGACTGAGGTATCCTTGGCCCCTGTGCCAGGCACATCTCGTAATAAAAAACAATACCTCCGATTATTCTTCACACAAAAATACCATCCCTTCCCCTCTATTCACATTCCATACTATCTTCAGATATCCAACCCATGGTATGTGCATACCATCCTCAGATTTTTTATCCTCAGATTTTTTAAGCCCTGCGGGTGTACAGGATTCTCAATCAGCGTCTAAGGCCGCCAGTAAACATCTGCCAATCAAACAAAAATAGAGGAAAGCCTATTATAGCCTCAGGTAGCTAGTTTGAAGTACAGTATGGGGCTCTAGCACCCAAACCGATATTGCTGCTTTTTCTTTGTGTAAACAGATAATGCCTTGTGTAACTCGTGCAGTTCAGGGGGTTAACAGCTGGTTGGTGAAAGCTCAGGAAGGTCCCATGGAATGGATCGAGAGGGTGGGACAATTTGAGCTGCTTGGTTTTCAAATGCTAAGAGCATCAGTTGCTCAGATATTAATTCATTTATTGCTATTATTCTTTACCCTCTAAATTAACATGAGTAAATTTAATATGTATTATAAATTAATTACAGGAAAAGACTAGATTAAATTTTTGTATGAAATTTATTTAAACAATTGGAATACTAGTGTGATATCAAACATTGTGCAATTAATCCTGTGGCAACTTGTTCCCACAGGTGGTTGATTAAGAACAATGTGACATACTGTATTAGTTTTACTATTAATCATCTAAACCTGGTCACCCATTTAGAGAACCTTTAACCTATATTGCTGTTTTAATACTATTAAAAGATATTAAATAAATTAATTGGTAATACTACCCATTGATAACTTTTATTTATCAAGAGGGTTTGAACATTCAGTTTATGCTTAGCTCGCTAATTAGGAAGCAATCCACCACAATTTGACATTGATTCACAACTTGGCTGATATGATACTCATAATTCTTTTCTTATTAGAAATATTAGGGATGGACCAAATAATCTCCAGTCTCTTTATAAGTCTCTCTAATTTTTTATTAAAACTACTCAATAGCTCGGTCAATAGAGCTTCGGCCTCACACTCGTGGGTTCCACGATTCGAGTCTCCTAGAGCCCAGGTGAATGGAATCTAGTCTCGGTCTCAGTTTCAGTCTCTCTCTCTCTCTCTGTCAGTCAGTCTCTCTCTATCAGAAACATTATTCAGAGACAGTTTGAAAGGTTCCCCATTGGGTCAGTGTGGAATTTCAACCTGCCTGACTGTTGCTGATCCTACTCTAAGGATCAGCATACTTGAGGAAGCATTTCATTAGGAAATTCAGAAAATAATTTACATTCTTAAAAAAATTTCTTCAGGCTCTATAACTGGTATTTTTGGAAAAGCAAATAAGCCAAAACCTTCAACACCCTTTGTGATTAACCAAAAACCCTTGTTAATCACCCTTGATTAACCAAAACCCTATAGATGTGCAACATACAATCACCATTAGAATAATGGTATGCCTTTTGTTGTGCTTTAACTGTAAATTTCAAGAAACGAGATCAGGAATCATTTAGAAAATTCAATCCAATCATTATAAACATTCATGATGCTATATTATCAACCATCAATCATGATCTCAGCAATTTGTTGTTTCTTGCAACTGTATTTCTTTAAATATTTGTATGCAACTATAAAACTGATTTCTTCCTATACTTGTTATTTAAATATAATATAATTTACTATCTTATTAGAATACAAGATATTAAACGATTCTTATAGCTTCAGGGCAATAAGCAGTATGACAATACTGGCACAGTATTGGGGGAAAATGGTTTAGTCACCAAATAATTTTTTAGCTCTCTGAATATCACAATTTTGGACACGAGTTCAATAAATATTTTGTTTTGTAGCTCTTATATTATATGGGTCAGACTACAACTAACCTATATAATATGTCAGAGCTTGTCATATAATTTAAGTAGGTTGGAAAAAATAATTTACCTTAATTGGGAAAGGTCATCTTCCACATGTGCATTATTCTGCCAATCCTAAAGGTTATTGTCAACAATTATTACTAAACATTTATGTTACTAAACAGAGAAAGTATAACAAAGAGAGATTCAGTATGAAGAATGTACATTATGTCAGTAAAATATAACAAATAATCAATACCATAAAAACAATGATTAAAGTAAGTCATTTGGAACCTCATCAGTTATGCTGTTACAATCTTACATTTATGGTTGGTGCCTGTGCACTGAAAATAAGGCTCTCAGATATTCAGAGTGGAAGTACCGAAACCCAGAGAAAACCATACCTGCTCTTCCATATCTAGAGCAAATTGGAATACTACATCACCTTTACATGATGAAAAACTTACAAGGAAGAACTTACTGGAGAAGAGTAAAGAAGTGGCCCAGTGCTTCATTACCGAGCGTCGCCCACCAAGACACCAAATGTGGCTCAGGAACGTGCTTAAGCGTATGCAGGAAACATAGGAGGAGATCACGTACTTCTCCAGGGCACAGTTTGTCATATCTTACAGGTCCACTTTCTCCAGCAAATGCCACACTTAAATTTCTAAGATAAATAATTATTCAAATAAATTTTTATGATTTACTCAACTTATTAATTCATGAACATAAAAACAATATATCAAAATGCTTCCTAATATAAACAGTTAAATTACAGCTTTGTTTAAAAAGTCACTAAGTAAAGATAAAAGCTATAATATGTTCAACTTAATAGTGGATAAACTTACAAACCCTGAACTCTAGATCTGTGAATTATGTTCTTATATATGTTGTTCTGTCTTATTTAAATACAGTAAAACAGCCAGTAAAACATTACTTTATTCATCTTGGAGCCTTAAATTCTAAAGACAGCTCTCTTAACTATTCACATACTAGTGATTATTAATTGGAGTGTACATTCTACATCAAATCACAAAACAAATAGATGTGGGGTGTTAGACTTGGCATCTTACTTCTGGGATTGAGGTTGCACCTATTTCGGTGCAGTAACAGTACCTACAGTCAAGAGAGTTAACAGTATCCTGGTATTTTCCTGGTATGATCTGCTCACATGCCATTTGCATCGGATGTTGGTGACTCAAGAGGATCTGCCTGTATTTCTCTGTTTTTGTAAAAGTTGCAGCAATCTTTTATGGTTGAGGAATCCTCATGCCCCTTGGAACTTTTGTGGCATCAGGCAACCATCTCCAATGTGACTATGCTTCAATGAGGGTAGTTACAGCAGTTTTGGGATAACAACTTAGACAGGGTTAAATGGATTAGTCCAACACATTGTTTTTCTTTGAACCAAAGTCCATCCACAAAAGTCAAAGACATGTGTATGTTTTGTGGGTCTCTCTGCATTTTATTAATATAAGAAAATTTAAATGGAGCTGAGGATGGATTAACAAATAAGGAAAACAGTAGAAAGAATATGAGTTATGCACAAAACGTACCTTGAGTGACTTCTTCCCTCTTCAGCAATGTCATCCTCCAATTCCTCTTCAAGTAGGTCTGAATTTGCTACAGATGGCACTTGATCCTCTGATTCAAGGCTGGAGCTAGACCTGCCATTGACTAGATTAGCTTGATTAGTCATTACTCCACCTGGTCCAGCAATTAGTGCCAGGTATGAGGAATCCCCTCGAGCAGTAAGAAATGAGGGATCACGACTAGAGCCTTTACGAGAGGGTGTACTATAGGTGCTCATGTCAATACTTCCTCCCCTGATCTGTTAAAGAACAATGTTATGGAAATGAGGAGATATAAAATAACTCCACACTACACTGAAGCCTTTGAGGACCACCCCATTTTATCAACATAGCATATTATGTGATAGCATAACATGGCAGCTCAAACAAGAATATTACAAACAAAAAGATAAGCAATTCTGAGGTGGAGGATAAAAGTGGATTACACTCCCAAGGTGTAAATATATGACCAACCATATCACATTAATCCAAAACTGCCAGAGAAATGTAAACAAATTATGGCTGGCATTATATTCCTGTAGAAGCATATGGTATATATATGCATACAGTACATGTGAGAATGTGTGAGTGCATGTTCTATATATGTATATATATATATATATATATATATATATATATATATATATATATATATATATATATATATATATATATATATATATATATATGAAGCTATACACAAAATTGCATGTATATATGAATATATAATCAATATATATAATTGATTTATTTAAATTTCTTCTTACATAAGACACAAAGAGTTGAATCTCTTGAATCTTCGAGATAAAAACTGAACATAAGACAATTCTCATAACAAACTACTCAGACCACTATCTCTCATAACAGAGTTAAATGCTAACCTTGCAATACGAGCTCTGGCACTGGCTCGAGGATCAACTCTCCTCAATGCCGAGCCAGTAGAACTGGAAGGCACTGCAGGCCAGCTAAGCCTCTTCACATTCTCCAACAAGACTGAGACTATTGGAAAATATAGGCAGGCAATTCTCCCTTGTTGAGCCTAAAAAAACAAAACAAAAGTAAATTTTGTGGCAAAACACCCTACACCAGGGATGGGGAACCAATGGCACGTGTGCCGAACGTTATACGAGTAACTATTTTGTTGCCATGCATACACAGCTGTTAGTCAGCTCAACAAGGCTCTTAAGGAATGCTTTAAAACATTTTTTTCTCCATTGGCACTCAAGATAATGTTTGGAAAATTAAAGCCAATTTAATCACACGCTTTCAAAAAGGTTCCCACCCTTGCCCTACACTAACATCACCATGGCCTGACTTAATGCAGTTAAGAAAATATTAGTGCATGATTCAGCCTACTTTGTTGCCACTGAAAAGTGAACTGCAGTCACATTAAAATAATTATAAATGAACCAAAACATTAATATTTGTGTAATTGCCAATTAAATTTTATTAAATAAAAAATGTAAGGGTAGTCATGCTGAAGATAGGGTTGATGAAATTCACAAGTCAGTGAAAAATAACACTGATGTGTACTAAAGACAAATAAACACCAAAGAGTAATGAAGTGTACTGTGTATAACTGGTGAATTAGACTGAAAGATTGTTTGATAAGTAACATCTCTGACACAATAAGAGCAAAGCAACTGGCATTGAATAATCCACTGTTGAATGTAATGAAATTCCTCTTTCTGATGGGCCACTCAATAGCTCCTTAATGCTACAACTTAGAAGCATCCAAAGAACTTGGCAACAATACTAGGACTCATTGATGCACAAGCATCTACCAAGAGCCAGGACGAGAACCAAAATCTGACTACCAAAAAGAGGCACACGGGAGCCTGAGGATCAGAGATCACCACAGAGCAGAGGAAGAGACTCGCCAGAAAGCCAAAATGATCCAAAGCAAGCAACTGCTTGGATAAACTTGAGAAATTTATAACCCTGATGAAACAAGCAAAAATAGTTGCTGCATGTTCTACAAATGTTTTACGACCTTTCCTCTCCAGCCTAATCTTCCCTCTGTCCTCGCTTCCCGCTCGTCCAATGGGCATTTTACCTGTACACTTGTATGTATCTATCTTGCTGCAGAAAATCATTCACTAGATACACTCATCGACCACCAGATGACATCCAGGATAGCACTTGTCTTGGTATGCAAGTTAGCTGCCCCAAACCTAACCCAGGAGAGGACAGCTCTCGGTGGCGATGGTAAGGTACCGAGTGGCCCACCAAAAGAGGCATTTCATATCTGGGAGAGTTCTCTCAGTAACTCCCAATGCTTTCTCATAATAGAGACTTGTTCAAGGCCATCAATCTTGAAAAGATAATACACATTTAGCAGAACACAGAAAACTGACTAGGGCATTAAAATAAGGCGGTCAAAGAGATGGGCCAAGAACAGAGAAACTCAGCACTGGACCAGAAGCCCAAGTGCAACACAAGTACAGTGTTGCTGAGGAACATGCTATGAAAAAATGACAGACTAACACCTGGTCGGACTGCCAGATATCCCTAGCACAGATATTCATAGTAGACATATTTGGCAAAATTTTGAGATATTCCGAGAACACAGATAAAGTAGTTTAGTTGGCTAAGCAAAACTACTTTCTGGATGACCTGTGACAAATGAAACTAAAGGGTTCTGTAGTGCAGTGATCTGCAATGTCACCTCATAACAGAGGGTCTCTGGTTTAATTAATCTCAGGCAAGAAAGACAGTTGAGTACATTTCCTTTCACCTGATGACACTGTTCCCCTAACAATAAATAATCCTCCAGGAGCTAGGCAATTGTTGTGGGTTGCATCCTAGAAAAGGTCAGAAGTAGGCCTGGGGAACAGGGGCCTCAATAAATCTAAATACCTGTCCCCCAACCAAATGAAACCAAACCTTATAACTGAAAGATGGAAGAAAAAATAAGTATGATAACTACAAACAAAACACTCAAAGGAATAGACAGAACAGGCAAGCAAAGACTATTCAGCAGGCAAAGTACATGAACGGAGGGATACAGATGGAAGCCAAGTACCTAAATGAGCCACAGAGATCTTGGAGATAACTTGTTCAGTGTCAGGATTGTGAACAAATGGAAAGTATTAAAGAGTGATGTGGTGAAAGCAAACTCCCATCATAGCTTTTAAATGTAGATATGACAGAGCCCCATAAGCTTTGAAATTTGTTCATAATATGACCAATTGTATCCAGTACAATTCTTTGGCAAGATACAAATATTTGGTAATATACAAATTTACCATATATACAGTACTGTGTACAATTCTTTAGAGGAAGGAAGAATCTTCCTCTTCCGTTTTAGAGAGGCGACTATGTAAGAAAGTCTTCCTCTAAAAGTGTTCAAAATCACAGAAAAAAATTAACTACTGGTAGTTTAGAATATTTATTTGATGATAAGCTTAAAACTTGGCACACTAATATGTTGTTATTTCATATATTTAAAAGAATACCAGAACTGAACATTACAGTTGAACTTTCATGAACTTACAGACTGCAAGTATCTATCATCAAAAGCATGTTTTGCAAGCAAATCTCGAAGTACACCAATGGCCACTCTTTGTACTTCAGCAACTTCCCCAAGAGCAGCACGAACTTCGCTCAGCAATGCACCAACAAGAAAGTGCCGAGAGTTGAAGTCTGCACTAAGGTAGAATTCATCTGTTCCTGAAAAATATTTTTTTTGTGATTAACTGGATGGCCAGACTTTCCTGCACTACTGAACTCTTTTTCCTCTTACTAACTTCCAATTCTTTACCAAACTACCAAATACATGTAAACACAACATACTGCCTTATGATCTAGTCTAAATTAAAAAACTGGAGTATTTATTTAAAAATTAGATTTAAAAGTCCACTTACCATTAACCCTGTGGGAAGGCCTCCCACTGCATGAACTGCCCTCTCTCTGAATTGCCTAATTTGGCTGTGGCCCACAACACCAATAAAGTAAGTCTGCCCTTCTCTTTGTGGGCACTCACTGATAGGAGGGTCTCTCTTATAACAACTAAGGGGGAGGGGGGACCTTGCTAAAAAATAGTGTGAAGAGTTTATGAAACACTCTTTTGGGTCACTTTGTGCTGAACTTAGTTCCAGGGATACTATGCCAAGAGGCATATGGTTAACCATTTATATTCTGTTTTAGTCCATGGGCGTTATTACCATTTCTCATTGATAGATAACAAGTTTTGCTGTGAGCCAGCCAATTACATTTCTCACCAGCCATTCTCCTAACCTGGAATTGCCTACATAACATGTTTCATTTTATGATGAGACAGGAAGCATTAATTACCTGCTGTTTGATATGTCATGAATAATCCTATTAGGTCAGACCCTAAATTAGTTTTCCTGTACAATGAATACAGGATTAACTAAGTAAAACTCATTATGAGAAAAATCGCAGTACAGTAATGGCTTACCATGACGTAATTTGCTTTTTTGGCATCTATGGAATGAGGAGTATTGAAAACTGGGAGGTTAATGGTATGAAGTGCTCATGTGAGCACACACACGCAGTAGAGTAAACTTGTACATGTGAAGAACAATAGGGTCACCAGGACTAAAATGTTCNTTATAATTTCATTAAGTGTCCAGAAAATTACATGAGCTTGAACTTGATGTTATAACGATTCATCCTTTCCAGCAGAAATACAATAATATTGAAGTGTATTTTTTGAGTAAACAAAACGATAATTACATGACTACACGTACAAAAATTAAAAACATTTACAAAAGGATAATAAATGCATGTCATAAAATATGACTTATCCCTATGGCCTTCCTTTAACTATAATAAGAAGTGGAAAATATCATACACTTTGTTACATATTGGCTTTACATCACAAAGCCGATATGTAACCAAGTGTATGATATTTCCCACTTTATTATAGTCGAGGAAGGCCATAGGGGATAAGTCATATTTTATGACAAGCATTTAGTATTTTTGTAAACGTCTTATTTTTGTACCATTAATAGTAATATAGTTTTGTTTACTCAAAATACACTTCAATCTTATTGTATTTTACATTAGAAAGGATCTTCTTGAAATTATCTTGATGATTTTAAGGCTTAGTGTCCCACGGCCCGGTCCTCGACCAGACCTCCTTTTTGTTACACATCCCCAGGAAGCAGCCCGAAGCAACTGTATAACTCCCAGGTACCTATTTACTGCTAGGTAACAGAGGCATCAGGGTGAAAGAAACTCTGCCCATTTGTTTCCGCCTTCACCGGGAATCGAACCCGGAACCTCAGGACTACGAATCCGAAACACTCCACTCGGCTGTCAGGCCCTTTCAGTGGACGAGTCGTCATGACAATAAGTTTAAGCTCTATGTAATAGCTTACACAAAAGAACATAGTAATAAGGTATCTGCACTTTAAAATCACTTTCAATAAATGTATGAAGATGCACACTAAAATAGTTTTTCATCAAAATGTGCTTGTAAAATAGGAGTGCATCTTGTATGCTGGCAAACAGTCATCAATATTGTTCCTAAAAGATTTATTTGAATTATTCCAGCTCTAAAGATACAAAATCATTTACATAGTACATTTGACCATAGTACAAAATACGAGTCATTTTTTTTAATTTAATTTAATACTCTATTACAGTACAGTACTTATACATGCTTTTTTTTTTAAATTCATCACTCATGTATATTAATTTGTAACTTTTGTTTTGTTTTAGATATGTAATGATAGATACACTCAAAAGTGGCTATAAAAAAACATTGCAGATTTTGTCACCATAATTAATATATTTAAAGTTATGGCACAGTGAGATCCAGTTTATTTCAAACAGTACAGATTGTGGGTTCTACTGTATTTAGACTAAAAAAAAATATGGAATAAGTATTGTGCTATTTTTGGGTGACAAGAAAAAGAAGAAAAGTGTTAAAAGCAAAGAAATGCCAATATTTGGGTGAGCTCCGGTGGCTCCTTGAAGGTCTCTGATAGTGTCATACTACTAGGTCCCATTAGTCATGGAGTTCTATAGGCCTACTGGGGACCATAGCCAAAACCTGGCCCCCCTCACAGATGTGAAGTGTGGGATGGCATTTATTTATTCATGAATGCCACACACATACCCTTCACTTGGTCTTGTACGATATCTGTTTGACAACTAAAGAGGACAGCAGGTTCTATGTAGATGACCTTGTGTATAGTTCTAACCTCAATCAACCCGTCCTCGCAAATTCGTATAGTCAATATTGACTTATTAGTTACCTGCATAGGTGACATACTAAACATAATAGTTTCCCTTGAAAATCTTCATAGAAAACACCGACCTTACCTAACCTACTTAGTATGTTAAAATAAGCATCTTATAGCTTCGTAATTACAATTGTTACTTAACCTATTATAGGTATAGGTTAGGTAATAATTGTAATTACGAAGCAATAAGATGCTTATCTTAACATACTAAGTAGGTTAGGTAAGGTCGGTGTTTTCTATGAAGATTTTCATGGGAAACTATTATGTTATGTCACCTATGCACTTATTTAATAAATCAATATTGACTATACGAATTTGCGAGGACGGGTTGCCTCAATCATCCTGGTAAGATGATCACCCTAACACCATACAGTGAGTTGACAGATACAGAAGTCTTTATGGAGCAACCTTAGAGGGCAATGTAGCAGATTTGCCTACACTGCCCCACCACCCATGTACACATTTGACAAAGGACATCCTCTGCTAGCCAAGTGCTTGTGAGGGTTGAAATTGTCAACTGCTACAGTAGCCTTACTGTCACTTGCTGTCAGGAATTCTGAAGAACATCACTATCAACTGTCAGTATGCTCAAATGGTTGTCTCAGTTATGTGAAATCAGTGCATTTTTGACACTCCAGTCATGCCTGTCCCGGTTACTTTCCCCACATTCTTTTACTCGCAAAAACATAACACAACTAATCCTATGCTGCCACCACCAAATCATTTAGTCAAGTCTGGAAAGTCTGCTGGCCACCAACAGACCCTCCCCCAGAATTGCCTGTCATTTTCTTTCATCAACAAGTTCCATCTCCAGCTCTAAGCCCTGTGACACCTACTAACAATACAGACAATAGCAACAAAGATGTTGACATGGAGGGTTAGTAAACTGATATGGAATGCACTGTTCACAGTTGATTCCTGGACCAATGGAGGGAGAGAGTAGGTTCAGTAGTACTCTACAGGTAGAGTACTGTAGTTTCATTTGCTGTGGCTGCCCTTGCAGCACAGCGTGATACAGAAGAAATGAGCAGCAACTCCCAACAAAGGCCAGTCTAGTCTCATCCCTGAACATGTAACAATATGAAGGCATAAGATTCAAGACCTGTCTGCAACAGAAAATCTATCAAATTAACTTTCTAAATTATCTAGAAGGTACAGTACAGTACTGTTCAAAATCTCAAAATATATGTATTGCTACATTCATACATAACATTAGAGGAAATCTATAACTAGCATTTCATACATAATTGCTGGACAAAACTTGAAAACTCAACCTTCTGCTGAGTGGAACAATGTTGGTCTGACAATTACATGAAGTTATGTATTCTATTAAATGGCCATGAGTTAATTTTGCATATCCAATAAACAAGACATTTTCCTCTTATTTTGGTGGCAAGAGGAAGGCCATGGGAATAAGTAATATTTGATAGTACATACAGCAGTACAAAAAATTTATGGTTTCCCATTTCCCATCAATCATAGCTAGAAAGCCTTTTAGGCTTATCAAGGTCTGCCTAGGCTAGCTACTGACCTTCCCCATTATGCAACTCAAAAGAACCCAAAGCATTACTCCTGGATATGTATTTACTGACAGGGCAGCAGTGGCATCAGGTAAAAAAAAACATACCCAAATGTCTCAATCCTGTGTGGGAATTGTACCTGGTACTTTTTTGGTTGTGAACCAACTGCACTAACCATCTAACATACTAACAGTTGTAGATCATGTTATGAAAGGGTATGAATCGGTAAGAAAATTCACTTCTGAGAGGTTGTGCAGAATCTGCTATAGTTGTTTAAATTTTGAATTATCAGTTAAATAAAAATTTTTTACTGTGATCTGTAAGTTCAGTACCTGAGATACTTTTGAAAAGGTCTATTGTTAGAGGTCTGAGGCAGCCTCCAGACTCGCCTCCAGGACAGTGCCTTGATACTATTTGTGTATCCCTTACTGAAATCAGTATTGCACTCCTGGCCTAATTAATTAGTTAGTATGAAGACCAAGTGTTTTCAGATTATCTATTATGGTATTTTATTATTAATGAGTAATCAAATCAACATTCCCTTATCGACACCTGGACTTTGAAATTAAGCAATTAATTTATTCCCACACTAAGTATGCACATCATCAGACATTTGCATTTAATTTTCATGCTTTGCATACACATTCATTGACAAACAAAAATCAATAAACACAAATTCCTCTGCTCGTTTCTAAATAACCAAGATAGAAACCCCTAGCTGCCCTAGTTAACAAGCATTTAAAAGTAGTTACTGGTACAAGTTCTATCACAAATCTGTACTACAATGTTTAATATATTTCTGTACTAGCACAAATTGTATTACAATACACCTTGTCATATCCAAATGCCCCAGTAATGAGGGTCCTTCAAATGTGAGTATGGCTAAAGTTAGATTTTCCTCTCCGTGCTCTACTACTGTACATGGAAATGATTTTGGTACATGATTTTAACTTTAGCTACCTTAATATGTAGTGTAGTCTAACAGGCAATGAAGATGTATACAATATTATGTAGAAAGTAAGCTGTGGAACTATGTTGTATATCACAATATTCATTATGCACCAATGTAATATGTGGGAGCCAAGTTGTGTATCACCATCTCTGTTTTTGTTTCCTGATGGTATTTGCTATATACACCTGCTTCTTATAGAGGTTATACAAATCCTAAACTGTTGTGACTCTTTAAACAAAAAACTTGTTTTTATTGTGCTTTATTCAGATTTTCTTAATTTATTCAAATAAACATTAATGCAACTTTACTATATGTATGGAATTAATCAAAAGTTTATGGAAGGAGACATGATCATTTAGGCTGTTAATATCTATGGTACATAAAAAATAGAGGGTAAGCTGCACATTGTCTAGTCTATTTTCATTGCCAGGCATTGGTTGGCTAACCAATTTAATTAAAATTATTCATATTCTTATTGTCTTTATCTTTATTCTCCACAATGAACACTCAAATTTTATGTAATAATATTTTTGAATAATAACTACATATTCAAATACACATTCGTATTGATTCCCGAGACATTTGTTGAAAAATTATTACTAATTTAAGTAAACATTTTCAGTAAAAGACAATGATTTTCAATGTTAAACGTTCCTCAGGGCAGGGATATCCCTATCTATCTTGGCCCAAATTAAACTACACACTGACTATGGGTACACTTCAGCACAGATTAAAAAAAAAATGATGGATTTGGGACGCATTCATATATTTGACGATGAGCTGAACGAAGTTATCCCATTTAAATATTGTACAAATCTGGGTATGAAACACCTGGATATGACAACTTGTACTGCTCTAGGACATTTGTTATTAAGGAAGACAAATCTCAGTACAGTGTTTCAAGATAAGTAAAATCCTTACACAGAACTGGAATTGGTCTTCCTCTATAGCTGCTGTTCTAATGACAAGTGTAGCTTTTAGAATCACTAGGTTAGTCATCCAACTAAACACTGACTACTGAAGAACTAACCTTTCATTATTTCTAAATATGTTAGGTAATGTCATAAAAATTTAGTTTGACCATTATATAAACTTCTTCAAATAGCCTACTTTAACATCAATTCACGTTCAATTGCCAATGTTTATTGTCAATGCAAGGCCACATATTTCAGAGGGTTTTGTGGCATATATACCAATAATAACAAATAAATGAGTAAGACATAATATAAAAATGAGTACATTTTCTTGCACTGCTCAAAGAATATTACCCATTAGAGAGCATTAACAATATTGAAAGACAAAGATATATATCCCTTATCATTTGATACAAAATTAGTCTAGCTTTCTTTGAATCTATACGTATTTCTGCATTACATTTGTGCATTGTTTGGATACTTTTAGAAGAGTCAATTCAGATGTCACTACATACACCACATGTTAATAATTAATATAAAATACTGTTTGACAATAAGCATTAAAAAGACTTCTCCAGCACTTAAAGCCAGTACCACATAAACAACAATTAATACATAAACGTCTGTTCATAGCACCATTAGAAAAAAAAAATTAGGTACACATACTGGGCACAAATATACTTTCTTTGATATTAAGAAATGCTGTACTAGTATCATTATTATTTCTTAAGATAATGAACCTCAGTTTTCATACAACAAATGCAATATGGTTCGATACTACTTGAATAACCTTTCACCTATAGTACTATTATTCATTAGTAAAATCAAATAGCAAAATGTCATATTTGTAATTTTACTCATATTGTTCAGATTAAAAATATTAATAGTTCAGTTAACTGAATAATCAATATATATATGCTAAAAGCTTTAGCATTTATTGTTTTAAGGCCCCAAGAGACTAAAGCCACTGTCAGTAAGTTCAACATGACTACTGATTGGAATCATACTGTCAATACTGTCTGAATATTATTACCATTCTCTGATATATCTACAGTAATTCATAGTAATCTATTAAACACCTAGAAATCAGACAATACATCTTGTTGACATCTTATGCAAAAGCTGTTTGAGAGATTCAAAAATAAATAAATTTGGAAAAAATTCATAGTTTTGATAAATATAATGTACAGAGATTTAGTGTTTGAAAAAATATTTAATAATCAAATACACTGCATTTACTTTTCAGGAAATACTACAATATTTTGTAATTAAATATTAAAATAGTATTACTTAATCAAATTTTTCAAAGTTAATAATTGCAGTGTAACTGAAGATATTCATTTACACTGCAATCCAGCTACACTGATATCCAGTGTAGCTGGATATTCCTGATGTATCAAAATGAATATTGATACAAAAAAAAAATTAGGAAGGCATAAGGCAAATATCAGCGATAAATTTCTTTAAATACAGTCTTAATACATTATTTAAATACATTACTTTCTGGAAGTATTGAAGGCAATATTTCTAAAAGTTTCAAAAAGACTAATAAAATACAGTACCTAAAAAGTGTCATAAATAGCAACCTCTAAAAGTGTAAAGACACTAATTTGTTAATGGGAAAACTGACAGCATAAATAATTATATTGATCATTTTCTAGAGTTTCCCTATGCAGTAAATTTTACGCATAATGACCTGCCATAAAAATTTTAAAATATTAATCCAGCCAAACTAATCTTGACTGATCGCATTATACCAAACTAATCTTGACTGATTGCATTATAGAGTTTTCATGAAATAATACTTATTAGCTGCCTGAAAACTCCTTGAAGCAATGAGATGTCTATTGCACACTATGATTGACATACTCACATATAGGCATACACTTAATGTATAACAGCATATTATCTGTCTTTATAGCCAAGGTTAAGATCTTCCTTGTTGATAGGCCAACTCTGATGAATAGACTCTGTAATAACATCTAATAAAAAAGTAGATAATTTAACTTATAACATGTATGAGATTCGCCAAAAAAGTTAAAACCCTTTGTACACTGCTACGTACTCACCGGGCAATGTCATATCATAATAATAATAATAATAATAATAATGGCACTAAAATTCCAAGTCAAAATCTTCTCAGCCTATTTACAGTATTAAGTTTATCCATGGCACAGTTTTTTGACATCTTGAGAAATTTAATACACATATAAAGGAGCCATAATTTCCAGTATCTGATTTACTTTCCATATCAAAGTTAACAACTATCCACCTATGGTTAAAATCCTCCCATTATAATGCCTTTACCCTGCTTGTAGAAGTTCAGGTACGTGACTATGCTTCAAGATCTAAGAAGTAAACACTATGCAAGCTTATAAATTATTCAGACCAATATCCCATTTAATTCTGGCATAGAACATCTGAAATGATAATTTCACACAACTTTGTCACATATGTATCAAAGGCATGTTTATCAATGTTCAATAAATTCTTATGAAAATTCTGTTAACGTCAATAATATTTGTATATCTACACCAATTACCTTGGCAGTATGACTTCATGCATTGCTCGCTCCACCAGGTGAACTTATCATGCTGAGATAGTGCTGTGATGACCTCTTCAAAACACTGTCAACAGCAATTTGAGCTGCCAGTAGAGGCTCGCTAAGGATAGATGAAAGCGACTGCAACAGCTCAGAAAAATTACTCTCTAAAGCCATTTGGTATTCATACTGATCACTATTTATAACTAGACTGTTCAGATCCAGAGCCTCCTTACAAGTGCATACAAATTCTCTGTTGAAAAAGAAAAAGTAGTTAATCAACATAACATGGAAATCAAAAACTACTTAAAATAAAATTAATTAATTATCCACTAAATTAGTAACTTGCAATTTTTAACACAACTCAATTTCTATTCACACAGAACTACAAGCATAAACTTTAACAAGAAAGTGTCTGATAAACTTTTTAAAGACTAAAGTCACTGAACTTTTTAATTCACTAGAATAATGTCTTCCTAAAAATTCTAAACAAGATGTTGCTGTGCAAGTTAATTTCCATTTTGATATTCCCATTCTTCCAAGGATAACTTCTTTTCTGAGCAGATGCCACTTGGTTGTTCCATCAGACAATGTCCAGCTAACCACATGATACTGCAAACTCCAGTCTCTGCCAGTGTGAATTTCCAAATCCCATTGCAGAAGGTTATGTTGTTGTTATAGATTCAGCTACTCTGAACAAGTTCCAAGTTGCATGGGCTACGGTGAGCCTGTAACTTACCTGGCACAGGAGCGGTGCTGTGTCCCCCATTGCAGAAGGATTCTTTTCTAAATGCCCCTACCAGACCGAAACAGAAGGATAGACAACACTGAATTATTATCAATCCAGCCCTGAATCACCATCAGAAGGTACATTCCTCTCCATTCAAAAACCTACTTCCAGTAATATGTTAAAATAAATAAACTGCCAAGTATTGCTCTGCTACTCCTAACAACCAATAAATAGTTGTCTAATTTGTAGATGCCATCACAAGGTAGCAGCACTGGTATTGTAAACAGTCATGTGATTAATCACGCTCACTGTCTCTCAGACTCCATACTTATGAATTTCAACTTCGGCAGCAAAGCACATTTTCTTTTTGTTAAGTGGCAGTTGAATCATTCTGAGACTATTCAGTCAATGGCCCACTACCAGATCCGCAATCATGTGGGTTGAGCTTCTGTTGCCTCGAGGAGGGCTTCCACCTCCTTGTTGTCCTTGGAGGCTTCCACCTCCATTACTAAAGTCCTATCCCAGTGCATGGGATGGGCTCGGGCTTTGTGGCTGATCATTATCAAGCTTGTCAAGCTTGTGGGTCTCTGGCAATGGGTCATTCAAACATAAAACTCCTAGAAATTGTGAGCGTTGATTGTGTTAAAAACCATTACTGACAATTTGACAAGCAGGTTGTGGACCATGACCCTGGGCAGCCTGGGCCATGACCCTGGGCAATGACACTGGGCAGTCTGGGCCATGACCCCTGGGCAATGACCCTGGGCAGCCTGGGCCATGACCTTGGGTAGTTATGGTCACCAACTTATAGTGGCTGTATAAGTTAGGGTTATAGTTTGTCTTGTTTTCCTCTTTTTTTTATTTTTCTTTCTTTCAAGCAGTGATTTGTTTTGTTTTGTGTAATTTTCTGGTTAGTCTTCCTCAGTTTTGGGTGGATTGCTGATATCCAATCTCTCCTTCCCCCAGGTCTGGTCGAGGTTTCAGGTTAAGATCTGGTCGACGACCGGGCCGCGGGGACACTAAGCCCCAAAAACACCTCAAGGTAACCCCCCACATGTCTGAGAGCTCCAGATTTTTGCTGTGGGTCTTTGAAGCCTGGCACGATTCTTTAAGATTTGATTGTACAAGTGAGCTTAAGCACTGATGTTACAAAGGACACCTTCCCAGAAATACATAACTTGTCAAGTATCATCCTAACAAGTAATTAGCTTACCTGTATACATCCTTAAGACGTAGTACTTGATTCATAGGGTATGAGGCTGAATGAGACTCATCGAGGAAAGTTGAAGCATATGCTAATGGTCCAGCATTTACTTGGACACTGATACTGCCCTGTAAACAATATTAAGATTGTAAGAAGGACAATTTTTTTTTATTTTACTTAATAATAATAATAATAATAATAATAATAATAATAATAATAATAATAATAATAATAATATAATAATAATAATAATAATAATAATAATAATAATATTATTATTATTATTATTATTATATATATATATATATATAATATAAAATCCTGATAAAAATATAATCAATAGGCAAAAATGTGATACAGTATTTGTAATTGTTATTACATGATGACAACAATACAAACTATATACAGAATACAAAAATACAGAATCAGATGGAGAAGCCATAACAACCTAAGAATGAAAATGAAACGGAAACCCCACAGTGGAGAATGACAATGGCTATCCTGACCAACACACGGAAAGGTATGCCTGCCTGGTAGTAGTGAGGTGTTGCAGTGAAGCACATGTTGAACCTCTACATGGATATCTTAGTAAATGAAGGCACATGACACCAAAACAAAAAATTTCCCATGTGACCAAAGTGCACCATTGCCTGAAGTTTAAAAATCAAACATGTACAGAACAGCCCATGTGTGACCGAAGCACAAGCACACAGCTAATTACTATTTCCCATCAACAGGCTCTGTTGAGAACAAGTCCCATGCCTACTTGGAAGCAAAGTAACTCAAGAGTCTACTCACAGAGCAGGAACCCACACCTCTCAGAGCAAGCACCTCTGATGGGGCAAGGAAAATGCAAATACTGTAGTTTACCAGGAAAGATAACAGTGGCCTACAATTGGAGTGAAATATAAAGCTTATTCATACATAGTATCAGTTCCATATAAACACAGCCATGAAGTAAACAATAACAAGGGCCCCTAGTGAAACAATCATTCCATTGTCTGCCTGGAATGACACTGAGCACAAAATAAAAATAGAAAATGGGTACAGTCAGAGGAATGCATAGCAAACAGCACCAGACAGGTGAGGGAGGTGGGAAGGCTGGCCAACACCCTGGGTGACCTGTACCACCTTTCTGGTGGCAGTCATGCACATCATGATTAGTTATATAGTACTTACAAACGGTAGAGTTACAGTACTTACAAAGGACACTCCCAGAAATGCATAACTTGTCAAGTATCATCCTAACATGTAATTAGCTTACCTATATACATCCTTAAGATGTTAGTACTTAGTTGCAAAGAGAGAACTCTGTCTAGGGAAGGANAAAAAATTAATAATTTAGTAGCAAAAACAAAAGGATAAGAATTGGACTGTCAACATTGGAATTCTAGAAGAGAACACAATTTGTCCTATGTACAACTAAGTTGTACATAGGACATAGTTTGTCCTATGTAAAACTAAGTAATTAATTTTGTTTTAAATAGTTAGTTTTTAAGTTTGCCAAATACTATATTACATAACAGTAATAATTACATAACATATATTGCCATGTTACATAACAGTAACACAAATAAAATGCAAATAATTTTGTAGTGTGATTGGGAGTGCAACTGAAATTAAATAATATAATTAAATTCAGAACTTTAATATTAAAAGAACTGTATGAAATACTGGAATGTTTACTAAAATGTGCTGAACTTAATAGCAATTACATTCAAATATTGCTTATGAATACAGTATAACATGCAACTTGTTAAGGCTTCAGGAATCATCATCATGTTATATTTGGAATAAAAGATGCTGTTTACACTACATCCTTCTTTACACTACTTGTTCTGGTCATCATCGTTTTTGTTTTTTTGTTTATGCAGGCTGATTGTGTTAAGCCAAATAATGGTAGAGATACGATTATATGCGCAAATGATTTCAGGTTATTGTAGAGAACACGACATTGAAGTTGCTGAAGTGTGACGTCCAAGATTTACCGTGTAAGACCATGAAGGAAAATGGCAATAATAATAGCAATGTACTTCTGCCTGAAAAGTGGAACACTGTTAACATCACTCATCTCAACAATATGGTGAGAACATACTGTCTACATTACTGTTGCATCCTTCTTTCATGTTTTACTCTTTCTACTCCCCCCCCCCTTCCCTCTCATTCTCTCATTTTATTCTTTTCTGTATTATCCATCCACTCAGTATTTGTCCTTTCCAGTTTATCCATAGTTTACCTTCAATTTTCATTATGGCCAACAACAGTGCTAACACTTCTTGTTTTCATTTTTTCATTAAGTATATATATTCCCCTAAATGTCACAATTCCTTAACTGTTCTAGTATTATTGTTCACTGCATGTTATAAAGACTAAACCATAAAGATAGACATCTACGTGGCAGGCTATTTTCTAATGCACGTGTCTCAAATATGGGGTTGAATCATTCCAATGTCTTAGAAATCTAAGTACCTACTGTTTTTCAGAAAATAATAATGGAAATTATGCTTTTGACCAGCTTGCTTATGCATTCTAAATGAGTCTTAATTGAGACTGCTACCACACATACTTAATTTTTCACTGTACCTTAACTACTATTTTCAATACAGTACAGTACTTAAATTTTTATGCTAGTAATTTATTCAATGTAACTTGGATTTTAACAAGGTTTACAGATCAAATTACACAATCAGTATTAATGCTTATCCTGTATTTGCCTTTCAAATTATGAAGAAATTACTATAATGGTTAATAAATAATTTAATGCATTTAATTATTTATAAAATTTTTGACGCAATTCTAACAAACTTTATGCTTTGAAGCAAAAATAATAGGAATGTAGCATCCTTAGCAACACAGGGAAAAGTAACCTCTTATTTTCTTTATTATCTATAACTTTATTTAATTATATTATTTACCATTTTTTCTGGGCTAATGCTTCCCATCCACATAACTGGAAAATGGTGTAATAATGTTATATTGTAATTTCATAATTCTCACAAGTGGTAATTTATTTCTTCAGCTGAAAGTCATCATCAATGGGAAGGCAAGTGTGGAAGGATCGACCATCCTTGCAGGATTTGAGGGTACCCATAGCAGTGAGGTGTCCATTGTGGCTATTGATGACAGTGCTATAGAGGCACAAGGAGATTACTACTCAGTTAGTGTAAACATCGAGTGCAATGGTAAGTTCTAATTATTTTTATTAAATTTAAAAAATTAGTTTTGCTTTTAACAACTTAGACAAAAAATGACATGACTTATTACGCTTATTGAGTTCCCCCCCCTAGTCAATGCCTTGCCACTCATTTCCTAGGCTGCAACCCAGAACCTCCCCTCCCAGGTACCAAGTACAGTCAGCACTTGTTTGATAATGCATGACTAGAGATATCAGGTGTAAGGGAACATGCTAAAGCATCTTATCGTGTCCAGGAATTGAACCCTATGTCATTTACCTGAATTTACCCAAGGGTCACTCACATGACCCTTGGGTAATGCCTCCATGAAGGTGGTGGAGGCCAAGACCGTCAGTAGTTTCAAAGTGTTATATGACAAAGAGTGCTGGGAAGATGGGACACCACGAGCGTAGCTCTCATCCTGTAACTACACTTAGGTAATTACACTTAGGTAATTACATTCTAGTGGTTTTGATGAGGACAGGATGCCAGAGGCTTGTCAATGGTCCCCAAATTTGTCCTGATGATTTTATCGAGTATGACCTTGAATTGCAACAGTGTTTTGGCATTTGCAGTTTCGACAGGTAGGCCATTCCATAGATTCATAATTTCATGGATGAAAAAGTATTTGTCCTACATTGTGGCTTGTTGAACGTGAAACTGTTGCTCCATGTATGTGTTACATCTGTCCTTTTAAAGTGGTGGTCTGGATCAATATCCTCCAAATTGTTCAGTATTGTAATAGTTTTGATGATCAGCCCTGTCATGTCTGGTTTGCAGAACTGTTAGCCCTGTTGCCCTCAACTGTTCCTGGTATGGGAGTCTACTTAGTTCTGGAATGATTTTTGTTGCCTCATGTTAAACTTTCTGCAAAGTACAGTAATGTCATTCTGAAGATGGTCCATACTTTGATACAATAGTCCAGGAGGTGGTGCCTTTCCTCAGTTCAATACCTACCTTCATTTCCTTGAAGTCAAAGGTTTGATTATTCTTAGGGTTTAGTTGACTTTATTTTTTTTTTTACTGCAGCTCACACTTGTGCAAGTTTGAGATTGGTGGATTCTGACTATTCTTCATCAACCTACTATAAAACAATGTCGTTGATTTGATAGTTGTGATGTATACTCCAATGCAAGTTCTTGCATTTTTTTATGTTAAAAACCATTTGCCAATCTTCCAACCATTTGTGGTGTTCATGTGGATCTCTCTGTAAGTCGTCAATATCACTACATTTCTTACTTGCCAAAAATCTTGCCGTGATCTACGAGTTTAATGAGGTAGTTTGTACCTTATAGTACCCCAGTCACAACATTTCTCCAGTCATTCATTCATGTTTAGGATGACCCCCTCTCTTTCTTTGTTTTTTGCCACTCTAGTATTCTACCATTTACCTAATGTGCTTGTAATTTCCTTGTCTTTCATGTGGTACCTTATCAAAAGCTTTAGTGATCATGTATACTATATCTACTGGAAAGCCTTTGTCTGAATAGCTGCTAAGTTTCCAAAAATGTGAACAGGTTTGTAAGGCAGAATTTATTTTTAACAAAACCATGTTGCATTGATTTTACTATTTAGTTCATGGTAGGATACTGAATGATTCCCTCCTTTAGGAGTATCCACGAGCTTCTAGATATGCAAAGTTAAGCCGATAGGATGGTAATTTTCTGCGGAGCTCTTTTCTGCCTTTTTGAAAATAGTATCTCTGAATCAATACTTTACATCAGTGGTCACACTAGTGTTGGCTAACTTTTGTTTTGGGTTTTCATCTTATATAGGCATAGAAAGACTTTGGATCTTTCTTTGTTTTGAGCAAGTTGTCTTTTGCAGTTTCTTTTGGCTGATCTGAATTCCTGGATAGATGAATTTGCATTTTTCAAAATTAAGATATATTTGCTGTAATGCAGCAGTAAATACAAAAGAAAAATAATTGTCAAACTTGAGCAAAAACTGGATCCACTGGAATTTTGGATGCAATGTATGGGGCCCTGGTGTGAATCTTTCCACTTGACCAGAAATGTAGAGTATATTTCAGTACAATGTACAAAAAGCACATCAAGATGATACAATTTTATATTTTCATTGTACAATTTTGTATAATTTATGTGGGCTTTAAAGAAGCCTTTGCATGATATTATAATATACCTGTACATTAATATTCTTTTTCTTTAAAAAGTTATAGCATTTTAAAATTATAGAAACTTAATGCATTTTTGTAACAAACTATTGTTAAGTTTCTAAACTAAAGTTATCTCTACAGATACGTTCACTCCTGTGATACGTGACAGAGTGTCGCAATTCACTATCCCGAGCCAATTCACCGTTCCAAGCTACTCAACTGAGAACCCATTTGTGACACCAGAGCACAGAATTGGTAAGTCCTGAGTGGCTTGTGGTGTGGTGTAGGGTTATCTTGAGATGATTTCGGGGCTTTTAGTGTCCCCGCAGCCCGGTCCTCGACCAGGCCTCCACCTCCAGGAAGCAGCCCGTAACAGCTGACTAACACCCCAGGTACCTATTTTACTGCTAGGTAACAGGGGCATAGGATGAAAGAAACTCGGCCCATTGTTTCTTGCCGGCGCCCGGGATCGAACCCGGGACCACAGGATCACAAGTCCAGTGTGCTGTCTGCTCGGCCGACTGGCTCCAGTCGGGTACCATGAGTGGTGTTTCTGTATAAGAGGGCAGATGTTGAGACATGCAATGTAGTACATAGTGTGACATGTGTTGAGTAAAATGACCATGTACTGTACATAAATGAATGTCAAAAGAACATAAGTATTGTACATGTGTGTGGAATTTGAAGATACAAATCATATCATGAAAACGTCAGTGAATATGTGTAAGGATATATGTGTAAACATAAGTGTGTAGTTGTAAGAATAAAAGTACAGGCGAGTTGGAAAGCAAATTAAAGATCCTGGATACACAATGAAAGTTTTAGAGTAAGTCTTTGTGAAAATAGTTTCCCCATTCGATTCTATACATAACTTTAGGACAGGAAAAAATATAGGTTAAAAATAATAGCTCCACTGGTAGTTTTTGAATAATTGGAGATGAAAAGAATTCAGGAAAATATAAGGTGTTACAGCAAACCATTCCATAAGATGAACCGGGAACGTAAGAGACAATGTGACATTAGCCCTTTGATTAGTGATATATACAGTAACTATGAAGAAGTTGCAATGTGAGTAGGATATCATGTGACAATATGTCAAAAAGGGGTTCAGAAGAGAGCTGAAAAAAATCCTTGCTCTAAATTTTATCTCGCAAAAATCGTGAATGACTTTTGTGAGATAAAAATTGAAATATGTAGTAGTTGTATAGTGCATACATCTCAAGAAGCGGATCAATAAACTGGAAAAGGTGGAAAGGCATGCTACAAAATGTCTTCCAGAACTGAAAAACAGGAGTTATGATAAGAGGATAGAGGCATTAAATATGCCAAAGCAAGAAAACAGAATAAAAAGAATAGATATGATCACCACTTGCAAAATAATAATGCAAATTTACCAAATTTACAAAGAGGACTCCCTGAAACTGGAAATCAAGAACAAGAGGTCTTGAAGTTTTCTTGAAGCCTCAAGATTCAAGCTAAGGAAACAAAGGTGCCAAAAAATATCAGAGTTTTTTGAAAATAGTCGTAGACTGTTGTAACAAGATAAGTGAGAAAGTAGTGGATGCCAAAACTGTCTGTAGTTTCAAAGCGTTACATGACAAGAGTGCTAGGAAGACAGGACACCACGAGCAAAGCTCTCATCCTGTAACTACACTAAAGTAATTACAGTGTAGTGAGTGAGTGAGTGAGTGAGTGAGTGAGTGTGTGTGTGTGTGTGTGTGTGTGTGTGTGTGTGTGTGTGTGTGTGTGTGTGTGTGTGTGTGTGTGTGTGTGTGTGTGTGTGTGTGTGTGTGTGTGAGAGTGTGTGTGTGTGTGAGAGTGTGTGTGTGAGAGTGTGTGTGTGTGTGAGTGTGAGTGTGTGAGAGTGTGAGTGTGAGTGTGAGTGTGTGTGTGGTGTGTGTTACTGGAAGATGTATAGGTTTCGTATGTGGTTGTGTAAGTGATGGATTAATTTTGGCTCCCTGGGGCTTATCTCCAACTGGACAAGTTAAGACAACAGAGGCTGGGTATTCCCACACATCTCCGGCCCCATAACGCATCTCAGTGGGGTCAGTGATGCTATTTGCTGCTTCATGGGGTCTGATGGTCGTCTGAGGAACGACTTAAAAGACTCGCTGAATGTTTTACCTTTACAGAGCTGCTGTGCTTGTCTTAGCGGCCCTTCATGCAACATCTGATAATTACCTTGCTTTTCATGGGTGAATGTTGGCGCCCCTTCTGGACGAATGTTGACTCCCATTCATGGATGAATGATGAAATGTTTACTTTCCGTTGTTGGAGAAAACGTATGTTCGTAGTGTTTATTTTTCTTATCATTATTAGACTTAGGAAACATTAGC
>WNGS01169217.1:8227157-8242157 GCA_020271785.1 Procambarus virginalis
AGTCACTATTTGGTATACTGCTGAGGCAGTCTTGGCTGCTTATACTCTGCTGTTGGGTATACTGCTGAGGCAGTCTTGGCTGCTATACTCTGCTGTTGGGTATGTTGACACAGGCAAACATTGGTGAAAGAGTCACTATTTGGTATACTGCTGAGGCAGTCTTGGCTGCTTATACTCTGCTGTTGGGTATACTGCTGAGGCAGTCTTGGCTGCTTATACTCTGCTGTTGGGTATACTGCTGAGGCAGTCTTGGCTGCTTATACACTGCTGTTGGGTATACTGCTGAAGCAGTCTTGGCTGCTTATACTCTGCTGTTGGGTATACTGCTGAGGCAGTCTTGGCTGCTTATACTCTGCTCTTGGGTATACTGCTGAGGCAGTCTGGGCTGCTTATACTCTGCTCTTGGGTATACTGCTGAGGCAGTCTTGGCTGCTTATACACTTCTGTTGGGTATACTGCTGAGTCAGTCTTGGCTTCTTATACTCTGCTCTTGGGTATACTGCTGAGGCAGTCTGGGCTGCTTATACACTGCTGTTGGGTATACTGCTGAGGCAGTCTTGGCTGCTTATACACTGTTGTTGGGTATACTGCTGAGGCAGTCTGGGCTGCTTATACACTGTTGTTGCTTATACTGCTGAGGCAGTCTTGGCTGCTTATACTCTGCTGCTGGGTATACTGCTGAGGCAGTCTGGGCTGCTTATACTCTGCTGCTGGGTATACTGCTGAGGCAGTCTGGGCTGCTTATACTCTGCTGCTGGGTATACTGCTGAGGCAGTCTGGGCTGCTTATACTCTGCTGCTGGGTATACTGCTGAGGCAGTCTGGGCTGCTTATACTCTGCTGCTGGGTATACTGCTGAGGCAGTCTGGGCTGCTTATACTCTGCTGCTGGGTATACTGCTGAGGCAGTCTGGGCTGCTTATACTCTGCTGCTGGGTATACTGCTGAGGCAGTCTGGGCTGCTTATACACTGCTGCTGGGTATACTGCTGAGGCAGTGATGTTCGTCCTTCGAGTCTAAGACGACCATAACTTCAATATGTAGGCTGCTTATTTGCACGTATTTACCTGAAGGCCACCATCTCTAGTGGCCTCGACGGGGGGGACAGGCAGACGGCGGCATGTCAAAGTACACCCCTCTCCATTGTCCCTGAGAACATTTTCAGCTGATTTTTAAACTAAAATCCCGTCTTGGCTTTTACTGCTTCGGCGGGTAGGTGATACCAAGGATTTATTACCTAACAGGTGAAAAAAAAATCTTCTGTTTTCTGTCCTACATTGTGGCTTGCTGAGCTTGCAGCTGATGCTTCGTGTGTGTGTGTTGCATTCAACCCGTCCTCGCAAATTCGTATAGTCAATATTGACTTATTAAATATGTGCATAGGTGACATACTTAACATAATAGTTTCCATTGAAAAGCTTTATAGAAAACACCGACCTTACCTAACCTACTTAGTATGTTAAGATAAGCATCTTATTGCTTCGTAATTACAATTATTACCTAACCTATACCTATAATAGGTTAAGTAACAATTGTAATTACGAAGCTATAAGATGCTTATTTTATCATTAAGTAGGTTAGGTAAGGTCAGTGTTTTCTATGAAGTTTTCAAGGGAAACTATTATGTTTAGTATGTCACCTATGCACGTAACTAATGTGTTGTTGCTGTCGCCTGTTGCTTCTTCAGTATGGCTTAGCTTAAAACTGTACGACAAAAATCGGATAAGTTAAAATGTTGAAGGCTGATAAGTGTTCAATTCCCGATGGTCCATGTGGTTAGGTATTTTCTTCTCACTAAATCTCTCCCACCTCATAGCCTGTCCTCGTATCCCAGGCAGTTCTCCTATCCCAGCCGTAGTCTGGCCTCATTTAGTAAAAAAGTGGTTCTTTAAATTGTTTGATAATGTTAGTACTGTAACTGTACAATACAAGGGGAAAAACATATTCGAATGTTGAATTTCTTAATGTCTTTATATTTCTCTCTTAGGTTTCTTGATGTGTGATATATGTTCATGTTCTACAAGATAGATATATATATATAATATATATATAATATATATATATTATTACAACGGGCACCAACCCCTGGAAGAGACTCGAACCCAGAAAGCACAGGTGTTCGCGCACCTGAACATAATCGGTACGATGAGCACTCTACCTTACCTTACCTTACCTTGAGGTTACCTTGAGGTGCTTCCGGGGCTTAGCGTCCCCGCGGCCCGGTCATCGACCAGGCCTCCTGGTTGCTGGACTGATCAACCAGGCTGTTGGACGCGGCTGCTCGCAGCCTGACGTATGAGTCACAGCCTGGTTGATCAGGTATCCTTTGGAGGTGCTTATCCAGTTCTCTCTTGAACACTGTGAGGGGTTTGCCAGTTATGCCCCTTATGTGTAGCGGGAGCGTGTTGAACAGTCTCGAGCCCCTGATGTTGATAAGAGTTCTCTCTCAGAGTACCAGTTGCACCTCTGTTTTTCAACGGGGGTATTCTGCACATCCTGCCATGTCTTCTGGTCGCATGTGATGTTATTTCTGTGTGCAGGTATGGGACCAGCCCCTCTAATATTTTCCATGTGTAAATTATTATGTATCTCTCCCGCCTGCGCTCAAGGGAGTACAGTTTATCCACAACCACGCAGATCCTCTAAAAGAGACCGAAACTTCAGAGTTTATCCGCAACATCTCGATCTCCCAAGGACATCAGCAATGGCAAGCGGTCAGAATACGTTTTTCATCAAGCAATTGCATTACCAGGGAAATCGAGGTGTTGTGGATAAACTCCGAAGTTTCGGTCTCTTTTAGAGGATCTTCGTGGTAGTAGTCAACGTACCGGTTATGTTTAGGTATATACAGTACGTTCCTGTTCTAAAAGAGGCGACTTTTATGTTTTGTACTCGGTAAACCAGTTTACCTTAGTCCTCAACAGTACTAACAGTCTCCCCCTCCCCCACACATCCCACAGCCCTCACCGCTACTACACCTCTAAAATGTCAGAATTAATATCTCGTTGCCGTCTTTCTGAAGTAGATAACAGCGAATGTTAGGAGTGAACATTCCTTGCCGCAGTCTCCCAGTGAGTCTTAGAAAGGTGAAGATCTCTTGCCGCAGTCCCCCAGCGGGTCTTAGAAGGGTGAAGATCTCCTGCCGCAGTCTCCCAGCGGGTCTTAGAAGGGTGAATATCTCCTGCCGCAGTCTCCCAGAGCGGCTAACACCCATGTGTTGGCCGTGACAGGAAACGATGATCTGTTTTCCACCTTATTTTCAGACACTATCACCCCTATAATTATAATGTCACCCTCTTAACTTACTCGGTACTTATTTTTCAGTCACAAAGCGGGTTCATCTCGCGGGACGGTTGATTGGCCCCTATAGTCCGTATCACCGGGGAGATTTAGGGAACATTTCCCAGCGAAGAGAATGCCAGTGTTTAAGCCTCTGTACGTTATAGGTGCGAGATTTCTTGTTAAAAGATGATTTAGTGGCATATTTCAGTGTTGGGAGGTGATGTATGTTCCAAACTGTGAAATGGCGTGTATAGAGGATGCTTACGCCGCAGATAAGCCTGTTCCAGTACGCATTTAAGGGGTTTGGCTTTGGTGTGTGTGTGTTATCTTAAGATCAGCAGCCGGCTTGTGGTGCACGCTGTGTGCCAGAGTTATCCCACCCTGTCTGTGTCTTCTCTCTGGCACCAGGTCTACGTCTCTCCGACGGACTCTGCTCATGTTCTTATGAAACTCCTTACCATGACCTGTCACCATCGCACCACCACCACTACCGGGATAACTGGGAAGATATCTAAATAGAAAAGGGAGTATCTAAATGACAGGAAATAAAGTCACAATTAGAGAGGTGGTTTCGAACTGGAGGAATGTAACAAGCGAGATTACCCAAAAAGGCTTTCTAGGACCTATTGCTCCTAATTTATGTAAATAACACGCTCAAAGATAAATGTAAAAACCGATGAGGACTGAACAAATCATTGGAAGACTTTGACAAAACTCCAGGAGAGGGCCAACAAATGGTTGCTAGAATATAATCCCAACAAGTGTATGGTAATAAAGATAGGAAAGGGAGAAAGGAGATTAGAAAGCCGCACCACCATAAAGGGAAGGGAACTATGGATGTTTGCAACAAGATTAGTGCCAGAAGTGATATTTAAGCTTCGTGGATGGGTTAAGCGAACTAAGCCTCATAATCCTAGAAAAGAGAAGAAACGAGATATGATCACAAGATACTCAGGGTAACAGATGAGGTGGATATAAGGACAGCCTCTTTAAATTGAGAGAAAGTAGAAGACATATGAGGAAGCAAAAAAAGAAAATTTCAAGAAGAAACTTTAGGAAATACTTGCACCCTGTATGGGTGATCAATTAGTAGATTGCACCGAAAGTAGAAGTAGTAGTAGTAGTAGAGGTAGTAGTCGTGGAAGTCAACTTTAGTGGAAGTCAGATTCGCCAAAAAATCAGAAGACTATAAAGTTAAATAATGGAATAGATTCAAGACAAGTTACCCCTCCCCCCTCTCTTCTACACCACCACCACCTACACACCACCACCACCTACACACCACCACCTACACACCACCACCACCTACACACCACCACCACCTACACACCACCACCACCACCATTAGTGTTCAGTAGCACCAAAACATTCTGAATATCCCGCCAGAGTGAGGCGTGACGTGGCAGCCAGCCAGCAGAAGAGGGCGTGACCCCGGGGGTGACCCAAGGGTGACCCAAGGGTGCCTGTAGTGTCCATGACCCCCGGGAAAGACCCAAGGGTGCCTGTAGTGTCCATGCACCCCGGGGGAAGACCCAAGGGTGCCTGTAGTGTCCATGAACCCCGGGGGAAGACCCAAGGGTGCCTGTAGTGTCCATGACCCCTGGGGAGAGACCCAAGGGTGCCTGTAGTGTCCATGAACCCCGGGGGTGACCCAAGGGTGCCTGTAGTGTCCATGACCCCCGGGGAAGACCCAAGGGTGCCTGTAGTGTCCATGTTTGTTGTCTTTGTTTAAACCTTCTTTGTGCCAGATGTTTGGTGCACGCGCGGCTCCTCAAGTACAGTCTTAGCAACTCCATGATTACGAGCCTGCACGTGTTATTGTGTGAAGTGCACATGTGACACGTGCTACTTTTTAAAGTGGCATATGTGAATATAAAACGTCTTCATTCGAACATTGGCACATCTATTATGTTACACGGCATACATAATACATATCTGTAAAAGATAATGTGTATATGTTCTAATGTATTGACAAACGATTGGGGGCCTAACCTCGCCAAACTTGGCAAGGTGATTGGTCTTTTTTGTATGGATGGTCGTAGCCGGGTCGGAGCCCGGCCCTAGTGACCATCTTCGCATGACATGGCAAATCATACTCATTTCCAGTCTCCCTAAATAAAAAAAAAAAACTCCATCCTCACTAGCATTACTGTGATGAAGGGAAAATGGTGAAGTGTGGAGGTGATGGTGAAGGGTAGGGGGGTGATGGGGATGGTAATTATCAGGATAAAGCACTAAGCCATTACGACTTTATAGCACTTGGAAGAGATAAAGGGATAAGGTTGAAGGGAAGGAATGGTGCCCAACCACTTGGACGGTCGGGGATTACACACAGATCTGCAAGAGGCGAGAACCATCGCTCTACCGTCCAGCCCAAGTGGTTGGACATCACTTGGGAAGCGAAGGTGGTGATGGGGGTCGGGAAGGTTGCAAAGGAGACGGATGGCGTGTAGTTAAGATGGTGACAGTGCAGAAGACTATATGTAGGGAAGAAGGTTACAGAGATGTAGAAAGTATGTGGTGAACCTGTTCCCCATGTGGCGTCCGTAACCCCGAGTAACGCCGGGTCATGATTCTACATCCCCGCCCACTCCTGTAGTATATCTTGAGGTTATCTTGAGATGTGTTTCGGGGCTTTTTAGTGTCCCCGCGGCCCGGTCCTCGACCAGGCCTCCACCCCCAGGACGCAGCCCGTGATAGCTGACTAACACCCAGGTACCTATTTACTGCTAGGTAACATGATTCTACATCCCTGCCCACTCCTGTAGTATATCTTGAGGTTATCGTATATATAGTAGCGTACAAGTAGAGAACAAGTCACATACTGAGACTCAAAATAGATAACCTATCCCACAAATAAGGAAAGAACGGAAAATGACGTGTCTAAAATTCACCAAACATTTATAATTATAAATGTAATCATGATGGCTTAGCAGGCGATGAGTCACAATAACGTGGCTAAAGTATTTTGACCAGACCACACACTAGAAGGTGAAGGGACGACGACGTTTCGGTCCGTCCTGGTCCAGGACGGACCGAAACGTCGTCGTCCCTTCACCTTCTAGTGTGTGGTCTGGTCAACATGATGGCTTAGTTTGCATTTGTGAAATAGTTTATGATCGAAACCCCAAGTTTTTTTTATAACAATAATAACCATAGTTTCCCAGGTTTCCCAGCTCGTAAACTGTTTAATTAATACGTGTGTATTAGTCTGTTTAATAATGTACAATATACACATTATAGGACATAGAACAAAACCGCATCTCTGCGACGACTACAAAGGTCTGTATTTTTCCACCAGTCTTAATTCGAGAAAATAATTATGTGCACTGGGAAGTTTTCGGATATGATTCATGACGGTGGTCACTGTACCAACGGTCACTGTACCGACGGTGATGTGTGTAGCATCCGGTGATCGTGTTGCTGGAGTCCTTGTTGCTGTGTTGTGGTGTCGCTTCCTTGTTGGTCTGTTGTTGTGGCGTCGGGTGAGAGAGTGTGAATGATGGTGTAAGACCATTACTACCGCTATCACCACCATTGTACTATCAGCACCATCACTTTTACTATCACTATCGATCATCGCCATTACTGCCACTATCACTACGATTACTACACCTTGTATTTTGCTGTAGCTACAGAAGCAGTGACTCAAACGAGGCTTGTGTAAGAGGGAGACGCGACGCACTCTGGGGGCGGCGGGTTTGTTTTGGGCGTCAGCTGATTGTTGATGCTTTTGCGGCGAGACATTTGTTTTTTGTGATTGGCTATCGGTGGGTGAGAGGTATATGGACTGGTCAAATGTGGCCTAATTTGTTAGGCAAAGCAATGGATAAATATTTCCAGTTGACTATTTGAAATATTATATGTAATGAGAGGTCACTCCTAATGCATGCTCGATGTTTAAAGGTGGTTTAAGGGCGATAGGTACTTGTTTGAAGTTTACTCTGGCATTATGATGTAGAAAACCAACCCGTCCTCGCAAATTCGTATAGTCAATATTGACTTATTAAATACGTGCATAGGTGATATACTAAACATAATAGTTTACCTTGAAAAGCTTCATAGAAAACACCGACCTTACCTAACCTTGTTAGTATGTTAAGATAAGCATCTTATAGCTTCGTAATTACAATTGTTACTTAACCTATTATAGGTCTAGGTTAAGTAATAATTGTAATTACGAAGCAATAAGATGCTTATTTTAACACTAACAAGGTTAGGTAAGGTTGGTGTTTTCTATGAAGCTTTTCAAGGTAAACTATTATGTTTAGTATGTCACATATGCACGTATTTAATAAGTCAATATTAACTATACGAATTTGCGAGAACGGGTTGAGAAAACAGTGAAGGAGGTAATGTTCAACTGTTTCTGAAACATAACAGTGGACGCAAAGTTCGTTGATGTCGTCCGGTATTTAGAGCTGTGTGCTGCCAGTTTGGTGTGTCCCAGCCTTAATCTGGTCATCATTACATCAATTTCACTTGTTTTATACCTGACATGTCTACAAGTTTTACATTCCTTTTTTTATGGATTTATAATAGAGACGAGCATGACGTTTTCTATTTAGTTACAAAATCTTGGGTGATAGTAACTTTAAAGGGTCCTTTACGTACAACATGAGGAATTGGAAGGCGGGTAATGTAAGGAGTGTTGTGCATCTCTTTGGCCAGCTGGTCTACAAGTTCATTATGGAGTACGCCACAATGCGCGGGGACCCATTGATAGAGTTGTCATAATCTTTCAATTGTTGTTCAATGGAGAAGTTGAAGGCATGGGTGGACAAACTCTTTGAACGTTGTGGAGGAGTATATAATTGCTTGACTCGCACTCTTACAATCACTAAAGGTTGTCGACCAGACCACACACTAGAAGGTGAAGGGACGACGACGTTTCGGTCCGTCCTGGACCATTCACAATCGACTTGAGAATGGTCCAGGACGGACCGAAACGTCGTCGTCCTTTCACCTTCTAGTGTGTGGTCTGGTAGACATACTTCAGCCACGTTATTGTGACTCATCGTCAGCACTACAGATTGTATATATCCCAACTGGTAATGTTGTGACGTTGAAGAAGCTTGGTTATAGGTCGTATAATTCAGCTGTGAAAACATAGTTGGTTTGGTAACCGCCATCCCTGCTTGAGATGGCATTGTGGGATCCATACAGCTCTAGTGACCGAAGGTGCGTTGTTCAGGAGGATGCGAGATTCATTCGTGTAAATCGCTGTGGTATTTAGGTAGCGACTTTTCATTGTAGAAGCAAAGACTGGGGCTATGGCTGACTTTGGTGCAGACTTTGGAATGGTGTCGTCCAGTTGTGTTGAAGTTTTAAGAGTTATATAAGGCCAAAGTGGAATGAGTTTTTAGTTTAGTTCATTTATTATGCACCCCATACCCATCCCGTGGGCGGTAGTGGAAAGGGTTACAGAGGCACATAATGGGCTCAGGGACTGAACTCCAAAATTCATTTAGCTAAGCAAGTTACAATCTTGATGAGCTAGTTACAAAATTCAATATGTCGTCACATGAATGAGAGGGACAGTAAATTGGGTTTCACGGTGTAGGAGTAAAGTGAGCCCTTTATTGAGGTTATTTGTAATCCGTGTGAGGAAATGTTCTGAATAATTGGTGGGGGTTATGCGGGTTAACTGTTGAATTAGTTTATCTTATGTGGCCTGTATGTGGCCTGAGCAGTGGTACAAAGTAACAGACAGCTAGCACACATTGTCTCGTCTGGTGTCAAAAGATTATTTGCTTAGCTAAACGAACTAGGGGGGTTCAGTTCTGAACCGATTATGTGCCTCTGTAACCCTTTACACCACTGTCCACGGGATGGGTATGGGGTGCATAATAAAGAAAGAAATCATAGTTACTAAGCTTATGAGGCCCGTTTCCCCCTGAAGGCTGAAGATAAGAGTACGCACTGCGCCACATACAAGTCACATGGTATTGTTTTGTATGATCTCAAGGCTCTGAAGGTTAGTAGGCGCAGCTGACGCCTATGGCTGACAGCAATAGTCTAAATAATACCGCAAATTCATTTAATTATTATATTTTGCCCTTGCTAAATTATTTTGTCTTCGGATATTAGCGTTGCTCTCTCTACAAATGTAATCATTTATACCGCAAATTATATATATTATATATATTTTTATATAAGTTCTTTTCAAAGCTGATTAAAGAACTTAAAATGTTTCAGAAGGAAAGAGAGCCATTTTAAAGTTTACTTGGGTCCTCGTGTGAAAGTCCCTAAGGCATTGAAAACGGGAAAAAGCGAGGACCCGAGGGAAGAGGAGGGACTTAGCTTAAAAAAGAGACGGCAAATATGGGGATGCAGATGGTTGTGAAACTTTGGAAAAAAAGACGACTTTAGCCAAATTTGGTGTGCGTATGGACTGGGAATAGGCAAACGAAGATGAATAATTGATGACGAAGAGGACGGAAATATAAATTGAATTATTAAAATATTACAAAATAATATTACATTATTAACAATTATTACACAGAAACTGTATTGAAGGGGACCTAAACATTCCCTCTAATGCGTTATGTGTAGTTTCTTCCGAGGCTAATGGGTCCCCTTCTTCCAGCCAGAGGTGATACTATCTTCTTTATTAAAAAAATATTATTGAATTATTAAAAAATATTATAAACGCATCGGAAGATCATTGTAGCAATAACTAATTCGATCCCTGTCCTGCTCCAATGATTTTTCAGATATACACAAGGAAATCAAAATAGTGTGATGTTAGTGTATTAACAGTAGTAAAGCGACAATAACATAGAAAGAGAATGAAAATACAGAAAAAATATAGATTTGTTTAATCGTTCAGAAAACCCACAAAGAAAACGATGGAAAAGCAAGATTATATAGATGCTTTATCGCAGATGATGATCAACCAAGAAACAACAAAAAGTAGATATAAACAAGTGATGCACTAAGGGAGTCCCAGCTGGGCTCCCCATGGTGCCAGCTGGGCTCCCTCCCATGGTGCCAGCTGGGCTCCCTCCCATGGTGCCAGCTGGGCTCCCTCCCATGGTGCCAGCTGGGCTCCCTCCCATGGTGCCAGCTGGGCTCCCTCCCATGGTGCCAGCTGGGCTCCCTCCCATGGTGCCAGCTGGGCTCCCTCCATGGTGCCAGCTGGGCTCCCTCCATGATGCCAGCTGGGCTCCCGCCCATGGTGCCACCTCCCATACATGCGAGGCGTCCTCGCCATCGCCAGGAAAACTGAACAACATTGAAAGGAAAGCTCTGACGCCTAAGATAAAATTATTCGACTGGTCGGTAGAGCGTAGGTCTAATGATGGCTGCCTTCTTGCCTGCCTGGCTGCCTACTGGCTGGCTGGCTGGCTGGAAGGCCTGCCTGCCTGCCTGGCTAGCTGGCTGGCTGGAAGATTGCCTGCCTGCTGGCTGGCTGGAAGGTTGCCTGCCTGCCTGCCTGCCTGGCTGGCTGGAAGGTTGCCTGCCTGCCTGCCTGCCTGCCTGGCTGGAAGGTTGCCTGCCTGCCTGCCTGCCTGCCTGGCTGGCTGGAAGGTTGCCTGCCTGCCTGCCTGCCTGCCTGCCTGGCTGGCTGGAAGGTTGCCTGCCTGCCTGCCTGCCTGCCTGGCTGGCTGGAAGGTTGCCTGCCTGCCTGCCTGCCTGCCTGGCTGGCTGGAAGGTTGCCTGCCTGCCTGCCTGGCTGGCTGGAAGGTTGCCTGCCTGCCTGCCTGGCTGGCTGGAAGGTTGCCTGCCTGCCTGGCTGGCTGGAAGGTTGCCTGCCTGCCTGCCTGCCTGCCTGGCTGGCTGGAAGGTTGCCTGCCTGCCTGCCTGCCTGCCTGGCTGGCTGGAAGGTTGCCTGCCTGCCTGCCTGCCTGCCTGGCTGGCTGGAAGGTTGCCTGCCTGCCTGGCTGGCTGGAAGGTTGCCTGCCTGCCTGGCTGGATGTAAAAAGACTTGGCCGCACGAAGAGCTTGAAAATCAACGAAATTCCATTCTGGGTAGATATCGGATCCTGGAAAACTTTTTTTCAGTGACAATCACTTAGTCTGGAGGAACGACACCCACACATCGTGCAGGGTCGGCGCTCGATCCCTGACGGTCCAAATGGAGCTTCGTAGTGATATATAGTTCATACTGGCTTAGCTCTCTCTTCATAATTACCTAATTCAATTGATAATTGGTCTGTGGCAGGAAGCCTGTGGCTGTGGAAGAACCTGGAAGTCTCTATTGTGAGTCGAGAACGTAAACCACTATGCCACAGGCCCACATGATAGTGATGGCAGTTTTATTTTTTCTGATGCAGACGGTGCCATTCATTTACAATAGTAACCAGGATATATACATCTTCACTTTAGTCATAGTGACTCGGGTGCTGTCTCCTGATAGTTAACTTTCCTTCTGTGCTCCGAGGACGGGTCAGAGGCGCCATATAGTGAAGTCAACACTCGACCACAAAATGAAGTGAGATGATTTGATAAAATGCTATGGCCAAGATTACATCCGGGTGCCGGCGGGGTGTGGTCACAATCGACTTGAATGGTCCAGGACGGACCGAAACGTCGTCGTCCTTCACCTTCTAGTGTGTGGTCTGGTCACAAAAATGTACCGGAGAAGCGGCAGAACAAAAGCCAGGCGCTTGGCAAACTTGGTAAATATTGGCATAGCAGGAACACCCAGCGAACACAAGTGGTAAGAATGGTGGCGACCTTCACCACCCTACACACACACACACACACCACACACACACCAACACACACACACACACACACCACACACACCACACACCACAACACACACCACACGAGAGAGTAGCGCTCAACAAGCTCCGAGACCGAACCAGTGCGCTCTGCTTGAACTGCGCGTTGGGACACAATGCGCAATGTTGGGTTCAATGCACATCCGTTGTATGAGGAACAGTAGCAGCAAGCACAGTCGCACCGGTAGCACAACAACATCGTCAGGTGTTGAAGTATGAGCTTACCTGCCCTTTTGGGCTCTCAAACCTGACGCGTGTTTTGACTTGCAAATTTCAACACGTTTATTCAATCTTCCACCGTGATGGATGCCACGGGTGAGTTGATCCATCTTCTCCACCGTGATGGATGCCACGGGTGTTGATCCATCTTCTCCACCGTGATGGATGCCACTGGTGAGTTGATCCATCTTCTCCACCGTGATGGATGCACGGGTGAGTTGATCCATCTCTCCACCTCGATGGATCCACGGGTGAGTTGATCCATCTTCTCCACCTCGATGGATGCCACGGGTGAGTTGATCCATCTTCTCCACCTCGATGGATGCCACGGGTGAGTTGATCCATCTTCTCCACCGTGATGGATGCCACGGGTGAGTTGATCCATCTTCTCCACCGTGATGGATGCCACGGGTGAGTTGATCCATCTTCTCCACCGTGATGGATGCCACGGATGAGTTGATCCATCTTCTCCACCGTGATGGATGCCACGGGTGAGTTGATCCTTCTCCACCGTGATGGATGCCACGGGTGAGTTGCTCCATCTTCTCCACCTCGATGGATGCCACGGGTGAGTTGATCCATCTTCTCCACCTCGATGGATGCCACGGGTGAGTTGATCCATCTTCTCCACCTCGATGGATGCCACGGTGAGTTGATCCATCTTCTCCACCTCGATGGATGCCACGGGTGAGTTGATCCATCTTCTCCACCGTGATGGATGCCACGGGTGAGTTGATCCATCTTCTCCACCGTGATGGATGCCACGGTGAGTTGATCCATCTTCTCCACCTCGATGGATGCCACGGGTGAGTTGATCCATCTTCTCCACCGTGATGGATGCCACGGGTGAGTTGATCCATCTTCTCCACCTCGATGGATGCCACGGGTGAGTTGATCCATCTTCTCCACCTCGATGGATGCCACGGGTGAGTTGATCCATCTTCTCCACCTCGATGGATGCCACGGGTGAGTTGATCCATCTTCTCCACCGTGATGGATGCCACGGGTGAGTTGATCCATCTTCTCCACCGTGATGGATGCCACGGGTGAGTTGATCCATCTTCTCCACCGTGATGGATGCCACGGGTGAGTTGATCATCTTCTCCACCGTGATGGATGCCACGGTGAGTTGATCCATCTCTCCACTCGTTAGATCGATCACACGGGAATTAAGTTTCATTTCAGTTGTTCTAGTTTCTCATTATCCTTGTTCTTTGCCAGTACTCTTTTGGTGTTTCCCTATATCCATCTTTTCTCTCCTCCACCTCTTCATTTTTCTTCCCCGCATTCTTTTATTCCTTCCGTTATTCATTGGCTTCGTTTCTCATATTGATGATTATTACACATCTTCTCTTCTTACACTTTCTCCCTCTTCTCCATCTTCTCAATCTCAACTTTATCCATATTCTTGGCTCTAATTTTCATTATCCTTCTTCATATATAACTGTCTCAAATTCCAAATACATCAGTGTATGACGCTCCATGCCTTTTGGACTCATACATACGCAAACATATGCAGGCGACGAGTCACAATAACGTGCTAAAGTATGTTGACCAGACCACACACTAGAAGGTGAAGGGACGACGACGTTTCGGTCCGTCCTGGACCATTCTCAAGTCTATTGAGAATGGTCCAGGATGGACCGAAACGTTGTCGTCCTTCACCTTCTAGTGTGTGGTCTGGTCAGCTCTAACATATACCTTCCACATGCTTGCGTATGTCTTTGTATGCATATATACGTCTCTACATGACTATATACACGCCTAAATGTTCACATAACTATAATTCGGTTTGTCTGGGACAGGAAGCCTGTGTATATACTGCAGGCTTGTATCGAGGCCCCCCAAGGTCGTACTATACTGACCTTCAACCCAAAAACACTTGCCTAACTCTCGGGTACCTGTTTACTACTAGGTGAACAAATGCATTGGGTAAAAGGAATCGTGATCATTCATTTGTCTCGCCCGGGAATAGAACCCTGGGTCCCTGATAAGGAGTCGGGAACGAAGCCAGGTGTACATGCTCACATGCGTTCATACATTCCTTTTCACGGCCATACCATCTCTGTGCTCAAGCCTCTCATCTCCCGCCCAATACACGCCTCTTCACCTGAGGTGTAATATGTGGGCTTCTCTACACGCCCGCGCATTTCTCTACACGCCCGCGCATTTCTCTACACGCCCGCGCATTTCTCTACACGCCCGCGCATTTCTCTACGCGGCCCGCGCATTTCTCTACACGCCCGCGCATTTCTCTACGCGGCCCGCGCATTTCTCTACACGGCCGCGCATTTCTCTACACGCCCGCGCATTTCTCTACACGGCCGCGCATTACTCTACACGGCCGCGCATTTCTCTACACGGCCGCGCATTTCTCTACACGGCCGCGCATTTCTCTACACGGCGCGCATTTCTCTACGGCCGCGCATTTCTCTACACGCCCGCGCATTCACCGCATGCCTGTGCATTCCGAGAGATGGTCCACGAGAGAAGGTTCATCCACGCCGCGGCGAATATTGTATATTACTCTGCATTTCTTAATCTGCGACCAGGTTCGTCTAAGTGCCTGTCTAGGAGAGGGCGACGGCGGAGGGAGGGAGGGGAGAGGAGGTAGACAGAAAACAGGTAGACAGAGGTAGGGCCAGAGAGAAGGAGTAAGAGTGGAAGGAAGGGAAGACGACGTGGGTTATGAGTGTGAAAGAGAAGACGACATTAAGGAGCGGAGGGAGAGAGGAAAGGGAGATGAGATGGAAAGTGACAAAAAGACAG
>WNGS01169217.1:8254796-8279796 GCA_020271785.1 Procambarus virginalis
ACACTTAATTGGACGGTCGGGGATTGAACGCCGATCTGCGAGAAGCGAGACACGTCGCTCTACCCATCCAGTCAAAGTAAAGAGAGTACCAGAGAAACTAGCAGTTATAGAAGAGGAAAATCAAGACGAAACCGGATAGGGACGACTAACATGTAGGAATGTAGAGAAGATCAGCTGGAGAAGCGAAGTAGAAAGTAAACAGATGCAGAGAGGAGGAGAGAGGTGATGGGGGTGGGGGGGAGGGAGGTGATGGGGGGGAGAGGGGGGAGCAAGGAGAGAGTTGGGACTGAGACAGGAAGGGTTCGGAGAACTGTTTTTTTTGTTGTTCTATACCTTAACAGTACAGTTAGAGGTGGGAATCACCACCGGAAACGAGCGTGACCTTCTAACCTGAACAAATTTTCATGAATGACCGCCCCGAGGAATTTTCATGAGGAATTACTGTTTTAAACCTTACCGAAGGTGACTATATGATCACCAGCCCTAAAATGGTAGCCACTAAAAGTACAACGAAGGCCTGGCAGTCTTTACTTCCTTTTAACATATATATTTAATATGGGTTCTTAATTTTCAGCAGGAGGATATGTTATATTAGTGCTTGGCATAAAAGATTTTAATTTAAGCAAAAAGAAAAGCAAGCTTTAAAATTCTAAAATTCGTTAAAGGATCGTGTTGTTTTTGGCGGGAAAAGTGTCGGCTCGTTCGTCACCTGCTCACCAGGGGGCACCACTAACCAATACAAAGTTCGGACCTTTGCCAAGAGATCGGACTTTGGCTTCCAAATACATCATTTAGTTAGTATTTTGGCATTGTGTATTATCGGAAGCTTGCCATCTAAAATGAAGTTGTAACAAGAATGGTATCTCTTGTGTTACTTGGAAAAATGAAAGTGCACGAAGCATTTTCATGTTAAAAGTAATCCAAAGACTGTACCACCTCATTAAGGTGGAAATATCTGCAACTCAATCATGGCCGACGTAAAGAAGATAAACAGCCATCGTCCAGATTCGCTACTCTGATAGGATAAACTGATGACCGTTTTGTTTCTTCATTTATGTCAATTTTCTAGCACTACCTTATAAAACCACCTGTTTTCTTATGTTCTCTGGAATATAAATTGGGAGTTAATGTCTCATCAAGTCATCAATGGAGAGATAAGGCTGCCTTTTTCCGTATTTTTACCTGATGTCGTCAAGATGGGGACCAGACAGTGGTACCAAAACAGAAAACTACGTTGCAGAGCCTAAATTTAGGCATTGGGGGTTTTAAATCTGTCATAAATATATATAAATTAATCTGTGAATCTTTTCATTATCAACTTGATGCAACGATCAAGGTGAAATTCATTAACTTTTACAGTTTTTGTTTTGTTTTCTAGAAAGAATAAGATAGTTCATACCGGCAACATCTTTTCTCCAGGTTTAATGGGATCCAGTAGCCTTCTTTAATGGCTCCAAATGACTATTATTTCTCATTAACAGGCAATCCTGCAGCCAAATTCTTGTCAGCGCGCCAACGTGGGCTATTTGATGGGTTTTATGGTCGAAAAAACCAGCCGAGGAGCTGAAAGAAACGACCGTCCGTAAAGGAACAGAGATCAAATAATCAGTTGGCTATTAAAACCTTGGCGCTGATAAATAAGATTGCAGGAACCTAGATAATAGCCGAACCATGTGATTAACAACACGGACCAGTATTTGTTCAATCTTATTCATTTCTTGTTGCTGTTGTGTGTTTAATATTACTGCCTATCATTGTGGAGGTGAAAGATTTAATGATGAGAGAGAAGGCCGTGGTGGAGGCTGAGGCTTGGGCACACCCACATCATTGCCCTAATAAGGACTCTGGGCTATTCTTGCATTTTCTGTTCAGTTTATGTGTTCCTCGCTAATCAAAATACGTAAATGGTTTAAAGTCGTGCTACGGTGTGCGGCAGCCTGTGAGTCCTCTCTGAAGTGGGACCCAAAATTCCACCTTGTAGGAACGCCTCGATCATGTTGGTCATCCCAAGCTGAACGACCGCTCGCATGATGAGCGACGCTCGCACGATGAGCGACGCTCGCATGATGAGCGACGCTCGCACGATGAGCGACGCTCGCACGATGAGCCGCTCGCACGATGAGCGACGCTCGCACGATGAGCGACGCTCGCACGATGAGCGACGCTCGCACGATGAGCGACGCTCGCACGATGAGCGACGCTCGCACGATGAGCGACGCTCGCACGATGAGCGACGCTCGCACGATGAGCGACGCTCGCACGATGAGCGACGCTCGCACGATGAGCGACGCTCGCACGATGAGCGACGTTAGATACCAGTGTTCTGTCACGACAAATTTGTTAATAACCCTCCCCACAAGAACAACTGTTGCATTCTCCTTTTGATAATTACTTGATTACCTGATCAACCAGGTTGTGACTCATACGTCAGGCTGCGAGCAGCCGCGTCAAACAGCCTGGTTGATCAGTCCAGCAACCAGGCCGCCTGGTCGACGACCAGGCCGCTGGGACGATGAGCCCCGGAAGCACCTCAAGGTAACCTCAAGGTTGGCTAAGTGTCTTTCCACCTGATGCCCCGTTCATATATCAAACTTGTACCTGGGAGTTATTCGACTATTGTGGGTTGCATTCTGGGGAAGGTCAGTCGTTGGCCTAGATGCCCAAGAGGTTCGGCGTTTGAGCCTTCATTCCTCGACTCTGTTGTTTATATATTTATTTTTTCTATAAGGAGATTGTTTTGTATGTATTTTTATAATATATATTTCACATGTATTTTTTATTTTAATTGATATTGATTTATAAACCTTTAAACATCAATAAATGTTTTCAGAATTTTGGGGGACTAGAAGAATTTTTATTTTTTAAAGACTAATGAGGAAATGTCGTTTCTGAAACGCCTGGGGGGGGGGACTATCCTAACAGGTACTTCTTTCGTTTTGTTTAGAAAATTCATGTTTTGGGTGTGTGGCGACAAGCACTCTACATTGTATATCCCAAAACATTCTAACATACACTAACATATTGAGAAACGCTACACTGACGTAGTGCTTGAATGGGGGATGAAGGAAAAGTCCAATATTCCTGAACCAAATTCAGAACATTGCATACAGCACCTTGAGAAAAGATGGAAGTTACATCCGAAATGTTGGGTTTTAATACTTACACATATATTGGGGTCTTTCCTTCATTAACATATTGTTAATATGTTAATCAACCGACTCACGTATGATGCACTTCCTGCCAGTTACGGGAAGGCCAGAGAACACGTCCTGTACGCGTGTCACGTGAATTCTTTGCGGCGTTACGTAACTGTCGTTGTTGACTCATACTTGTCGCGGCGCTATACTGCTTCGTATAAGAATTTTAAGTAAATGAAGTGATTTACCTGGGTGTGTGCGGACGTCTACTCGTTTATTTATAGATTCAAATGTCCTTCGTTCAGTGTTTGGAAGATTTAATGATTTTTAATATATCGTTGCTGCTATTCAGTAGTTAATGGGGGTTTAAACGGTAAACACTGCAGACCATTATATGTTCATCGTGAGGTCTTTTAAACAGGCAGTTAACACCCAGAGGTCCAACGTAGAGAACGCAGACGACACTACAAAGAAGAAAAATAACGAAAATGCTTAAGCAGACACGACTTTCCATACAAAGAAGGAATAATTTAAACAGGGGGATTGAAGAAATCGAGAAGACTAAAGCATTCATATCGAATTAAAGAAAGGCAACTAGAATAGAAAGCAATTCAAGAAATAAAGAAAAAAACAAAATTTCTTCACATATGCGAAATCAAAAGCAAGAACCACTGCCAGTATTGGACTTATTCGTACAAGTGAAGGTTCATACACTGAGGATGACAAAGAAATTAGTGAAATTCTAAAAAAAACAGTATGAGGACATGTTTATCACTCTAATAAACAGCATGAAAGTGTAAGATCCGGACAACTTCTTTATGCGTGATACCCAAACTCCAGTAAATATAACTGATATCAACATGAGCATGGCAGATTTTGAAAGAGAAATTGACATGTCCATGCACTCGGCCATGGGTCAAGACTCATGGAATTCAATATTTATAAAGAAATGCAAAGTGCCAGTAACACGGTCACTCAGTATAGTGTGGAAGAAGAGCTTGGACACGGGGGAGATATCAGATGTGCTTAAATCAGCAGACATAGCCCCTCTACACAAGGGATGGAGCAAAGCATTGGCAAAGAATTATAGACCAGTTGCACTAACATCCCACATAATAAAAGTATTTGAGAGTGATCATGAGTCAGGTCACCAGATTCATGGAGACCAATGACCTTCACAACCCAGGCCAACATGGATTTAGAGCGGGAAGATCATGCCTCTCACAGCTACTTGACCACTACGACAAAATCACTAAGGCATTAGAAGGAAAACAGAATGCAGATGCACTGACATCACAAAGGCATTCGATAAATGTGACCATGGAGTGATAGTACACAAAATGAGGTCAATGGGAATAACTGGTAAAGTAGGACGGTGGATACTCACTTTCCTGTCGAACAGAACACAGAGTAACAGTCAACCATATAAAGTGGAGAGTCCAAGCGCAGGTAAAAGCTCTGTACCTCAGGGTACAGTTCTTGCACCAATGTTTTTCCTTATTCTCGTATCAGATATAGACAAAAATACAAGCCACAGCTTCGTATCATCCTTTGCAGATGGCACAAAAATCGGCATGAAAATTATCTCTGCTGAAGACATTGAAAAACTACAAGCAGATATTAATAAAGTTTTCGACTTGGCATCAGAAAATAACATGTTTAACAGCGATAAATTCCAGGTACTCAGGTACGGTAAAAATGAGAACCTTAAACATAATACAGGGTACAAAACACGATCAAATCTGCCCATAATAGAAAAGCAGCATGTAAAGGATTTTGGAATAATTATGTCTGACGACCTAACGTTTAGGGAGCATAATAAAGTAAATATTGAGTGAGCCAGAAAAATGATAGGATGGCTTACGAGAACTTTCAAATCCAGGGATCCCATCACAGTGGCTGTACTCTCTTCAAATCACTTGTGCTGTCCCGTCATGAGTACTGCTCAGTACTCGCTTCCCCCTTCAGATCACGAGAGATTGGTGAAATAGAGGGAATACAGAGAAATATACGACATACATAGACGTGATAAAGCACCTAAATTATTGGGATCGTCTCGAAGCTCTCCAAATGTACTCGCTAGAAAAGAGACGAGAGATATATCAATAATATACACGTGGAAAATACTGGAGGGCCAGGTCCCAAACCTACACGGTAAAATAGCAACATACTGGAGTGAACGATATGGAAGAAAATGCAGAATAGAACCAGTGAAGAGCAGGGGTGCCATAGGCACAATCAGAGAACACTGTATAAACATCATAGGTCCACGACTGTTCAACATCCAGCGAGTATAAGAAATATTGCCTGAACAACCGTGGACTTCAAGAGAAAACTAGATAATTTTCTTAAAGAAGTGCCGGACCAACCGGGCTGTGGTGGATATGTGGGCCTTGGGGCCGCTCCAAGCAACAGCCTGGTGGACCAAGCTCTCACAAGTCAAGCCTGGCCTCGGGCCGGACTTGGAATAGAAGAACTTCCAGAACCATAAAGCAGGTATCAAACAGACTTCTTTCCTAAACGGTTTCTCAGCTCTGAAGAGCTATGAGGTTTACCGTAATAAAATTATAGTGAGGACTTCCTCGTAACGTTACGAAAGTCGTAATCTACTTAATAAATACCTTCTAATCCACCATGAAAGAGATAAACTGTACAAACCTCATAAGCGAGTCGACACAACACAGAAAACATCCCTAGTGAAAAACACATTATTTTTTTGCAATACAGTTCCAAGCTCGGTAATATCCAGAGAGGGCAGGATTTTGTTGCGTAGTCCTCAACCGTTGACGACATCGCTGTGACACACAACATCACGCCCTGAGTCACTTACAGGATACAGCAGTGGGCGAGACCTGGGAGCGGCGGTCACTCGCCTGGGAGGGCCTGGGAGGGCCTGGGAGGGCCTGGGAGGGCCTGGGAGGGCCTGGGAGGGCCTGGGAGGGCCTGGGAGGGCCTGGCCGGGCCTGGCCGGGCCTGGCGGGCCTGGCAGGGCCTGGCCGGGCAGGGCCTGGCAGGGCCTGGCCGGGCCTGGCCGGGCCTGGCAGGGCCTGGCAGGGCCTGGCAGACCCCTTCACACCGCTCCCAGATCTTAACAAAGAGGTTTGCTGGGGCTTATCACTGTGGTAAAAAATAACAACCGATTTTAGAGGATTTGTATTGTTTGTATCGTTGACTAACAGAGGCACTACTTGCTCGTGTTAATCAGATTCAGATTCTTTATTCAGGTAAAGATACATCCATTGAGTTAAATTCATAATGATGGATTTAAAGATAGAGATAGTACATACAATACCTAAAACCACTAATACGCAGAGCGTTTCGGGCAAAAACGCTCGTTAATGCTCGTTTCGCATTAAACGCATTTCGTTTCGTTAAACGAAATGCCTCAGTTTCGTTAATGATGATATTAGCCTATTAATAGGCTAATAGTCCTCAATATCATTAACGTTTCGTCTGATAATATTAGCCTATTAATGAACTATAATGTAATAATTGGCTAATAACAAAAACTTTGAAGTAAGTTATGCAATAAAAATATTACAAGTAAAAGTTTGATTACAATTTTAATGAAAAGTTAAGATATCCCACCAAGGAAGGGAAGATTGTGCTTCGCCGACCATCTGGAGTTCATCCGGAACCCCACAGCGCCTCTGGCTGGATCAGGGGGGGCCAGACTTCTCCTGTTTAGATATAACATTCTTCAGCGTCCGTCTTGGGCTTGTTTCTATACACGATAAAGGCACGACCGTGGTGCTACCTGATTCAAATTCAAAAATTTGATTCAGAAATGTATTTTCATTTACAAGGATTCACTGCGTTCGAAAATACACAAATTATGGCAAATATTGCTATACATTATAATATTGGCAGATATTAGAAAAGTAATATTATGTTGATATTAAATTCCATTGCAATTAAAGTAAAAAAACATGTGAAGATTGACATGTTGACACAGGCAAACATTGGTGAAAGAGAGTCACTATTTGGTATACTGCTGAGGCAGTCTTGGCTGCTTATACTCTGCTGTTGGGTATACTGCTGAGGCAGTCTTGGCTGCTTATACTCTGCTGTTGGGTATACTGCTGAGGCAGTCTTGGCTGCTTATACACTGCTGTTGGGTATACTGCTGAAGCAGTCTTGGCTGCTTATACTCTGCTGTTGGGTATACTGCTGAGGCAGTCTTGGCTGCTTATACTCTGCTCTTGGGTATACTGCTGAGGCAGTCTTGGCTGCTTATACTCTGCTCTTGGGTATACTGCTGAGGCAGTCTTGGCTGCTTATACTCTGCTGTTGGGTATACTGCTGAGGCAGTCTTGGCTGCTTATACTCTGCTGTTGGGTATACTGCTGAGGCAGTCTTGGCTGCTTATACACTGCTGTTGGGTATACTGCTGAGGCAGTCTTGGCTGCTTATACTCTGCTGTTGGGTATACTGCTGAGGCAGTCTTGGCTGCTTATACTCTGCTGTTGGGTATACTGCTGAAGCAGTCTTGGCTGCTTATACTCTGCTGTTGGGTATACTGCTGAGGCAGTCTGGGCTGCTTATACACTGCTGTTGGGTATACTGCTGAGGCAGTCTGGGCTGCTTATACTCTGCTGTTGGGTATACTGCTGAGGCAGTCTTGGCTGCTTATACTCTGCTGTTGGGTATACTGCTGAGGCAGTCTTGGCTGCTTATACTCTGCTGTTGGGTATACTGCTGAGGCAGTCTTGGCTGCTTATACTATGCTCTGGGTATACTGCTGAGGCAGTCTGGGCTGCTTATACTTCTGTTGGGTATACTGCTGAGGCAGTCTGGGCTGCTTATACACTGCTGTTGGGTATACTGCTGAGGCAGTCTGGGCTGCTTATACACTGCTGTTGGGTATACTGCTGAGGCAGTCTTGGCTGCTTATACACTGCTGTTGGGTATACTGCTGAGGCAGTCTTGGCTGCTTATACTATGCTCTTGGGTATACTGCTGAGGCAGTCTGGGCTGCTTATACACTTTGTTGGGTATACTGCTGAGGCAGTCTGGCTGCTTATACACTGCTGTTGGGTATACTGCTGAGGCAGTGATATTCGTCCTTCGGAGTCTAAGACGACCATAACTTCAATATGTAGGCTGCTTATTTGCACGAATTTACCTGAAGGCCACCATCTCTAGTGGCCTCGACGGGGGGGGACAGGCAGACGGCGGCATGTCAAAGTACACCCCTCTCCATTGTCCCCGAGAACATTTTCAGCTGATTTTTAAACTAAATCCAGTCTTGGCTTTTACTGCTTCGGCGGGTAGGTGATACCAAGGATTTATTACCCAACAGGTGGAAAAAAATCTTCTGTCTTCTGTCCTACATTGTGGCTTGCTGAGCTTGCAGCTGATGCCTCGTGTATGTGTTGCATTCAACCCGTCCTCGCAAATTCGTATAGTCAATATTGACTTATTAAATATGTGCATAGGTGACATACTTAACATAATAGTTTCCTTGAAAAGCTTCGTAGAAAACACCGACCTTACCTAATCTACTTAGTATGTTAAGATAAGCATCTTATTGCTTCGTAATTACAATTATTACCTAACCTATACCTATAATAGGTTAAGTAACAATTGTAATTACGAAGCTATAAGGTGCTTATTTTAACATACTAAGTAGGTTAGGTAAGATCGGTGTTTTCTCAATGAAGCTTTTCAAGGGAAACTATTATGTTTAGTTACGTGCATAGGTGACATACTAATGTGTTGTTGCGTGTTGCCTGTGGCCTGTTGCTTCTTCAGTATGGCTGGCTTTAAACTGTACGACAAAATCGGATAAGTATTAAGATGTGAAGGCTGATAAGTGTTCAATTCCCGATGGTCCATGTGGTTAGGTATTTTCTTCACTCACTAAATCTCTCCCAACTCTTAGCCTGTCCTCGTATCCCAGGCAGTTCTCCTATCCAGTTCTTAGTCTGTCTCGTATCCCAGGCAGTTCTTCTATCCCAGCCGTAGTCTGGCCTCATTTAGTAAAAAAAAAAGTGGTCTTTAAATTGTTTGATAATGTTAGTAATGTAACTGTACAAGACAAGGGGAAAAAAACATATTCGAATGTTGAATCTTAATGTCTTATTTATCTTTCTCTCTAGGTTTCTTGAGTGTGATATCTGTTCTTTCTACACGAGGTGTGTGTATGTATGTATGTGTATGTATGTATGTGTATGTATGTATGTGTATGTATGTATGTGTATGTATGTATGTGTGTGTGTGTGGTATATATATAATATATATATATATATATATATATATTACAACGGGCACCAAAACCCTGGAAGAGACTCGAACCCAGAAGCACAGGTGCTCGCGCACCTGAACATAATCGGTACGATGAGCACTGTACCACGCAATCCTCTAAAAGACCGAAACTTCAGAGTTTATCCGCAACATCTCGATCTCCCAAGGACACCAGCAATGGCAAGCGGTCAGAATACGTTTTTCATCAAGTAATTGCATTACCAGGGAGATAGAGGTGTTGCGGATAAACTCCGAAGTTTCGGTCTCTCTTTAGAGGATCTGCGTGGTAGTGGTCAACGTACCGGTTATGTTTAGGTATATATAGTACATACCTGTTTTAAAAGAGGCGACTTTTATGTTTTGTACTCGGTAAACCAGTTTACCTTAGTCCTCAACAGTACTAACAGTCTCCCCCTCACCTCACACAGCCCTCACCGCTACTACATCTCTAAAATAATGTCAGAATTAATATCTCGTTGCCGTCTTTCTGAAGTAGATAACAGCGAATGTTAGAGGAGTGAACATCTCTTGCCGCAGTCTCCCAGCGGGTCTTAGAAGGGTGAAGATCTCCTGCCGCAGTCCCCCAGCGGGTATTAGAAGGGTGAACATCTCTTGCCGCAGTCTCCCAGCGGGTCTTAGAAGGGTGAAGATCTGCCGCAGTCTCCCAGCGAGTCTTAGAAGGGTGAATATCTCCTGCCGCAGTCTCCCAGCGGGTCTTAGAAGGGTGAAGATCTCTTGCCGCAGTCCCCCAGCGGGTCTTAGAAGGGTGAAGATCTCTTGCCGCAGTCTCCCAGCGAGTCTTAGAAGGGTGAAGATCTCCTGCCGCAGTCTCCCAGCGAGTCTTAGAAGGGTGAACATCTGCCGCAGTCTCCCAGCGGGTCTTAGAAGGTTGAACATCTTTTCCCGCAGTCTCCCAGAGCGGCTAACACCCATGTGTTGGCCGTGACAGGAAACGATGATCTGTTTTCCACCTTATTTTCAGACACTATCACCCCTATAATTATAATGTCACCCTCTTAACTTACTCGGTACTTATTTTTCAGTCACAAAGCGGGTTCATCTCGCGGGACGGTTGATTGGCCCCTATAGTCCGTATCACCGGGGAGATTTAGGGAACATTTCCCAGCGAAGGGAATGCCAGTGTTTAAGCCTTTGTACGTTATAGGTGCGAGATTTCTTGTTAAAGATGATTTAGTGGCATATTTCAGTGTTGGGAGGTGATGTATGTTCCAAACTGTGAAATGGCGTGTATAGAGGATGCTTACGCCGCAGATAAGCCTGTTCCAGTACGCATTTAAGGGGTTTGGCTTTGGTGTGTGTGTGTTATCTTAAGATCAGCAGCCGGCTTGTGGTGCACGCTGTGTGCCAGAGTTATCCCACCCTGTCTGTGTCTTCTCTCTGGCACCAGGTCTACGTCTCTCCGACGGACTCTGCTCATGTTCTTATGAAACTCCTTACCATGACCTGTCACCATCGCACCACCACCACTACCGGGATAACTGGGAAGATATCTAAATAGAAAAGGGAGTATCTAAATGACAGGAAATAAAGTCACAATTAGAGAGGTGGTTTCGAACTGGAGGAATGTAACAAGCGAGATTACCCAAAAAGGCTTTCTAGGACCTATTGCTCCTAATTTATGTAAATAACTCGCTCAAAGCTAATGATAAATGTAAAAACCGATGAGGACTGAACAAATCATTGGAAAACTTTGACAAAACTCCAGGAGAGGGCCAACAAATGGTTGCTAGAATATAATCCCAACAAGTGTATGGTAATAAAGATAGGAAAGGGAGAAAGGAGATTAGAAAGCCGCACCACCATAAAGGGAAGGGAACTATGGATGTTTGCAACAAGATTAGTGCCAGAAAAAATATATTTAAGCTTCGTGGATGGGTTAAGAGAACTAAGCCTCACAATCCTAGAAAAGAGAGGAAACGAGATATGATCACTACACACAAGATACTCAGGGTAACAGATAAGGTGGATATAAGGACAGCCTCTTTAAATTGAGAGAAAGTAGAAGACATATGAGGAAGCAAAAAAAGAAAATTTGAAGAAGAAACTTTAGGAAATACTTGCACCTTGTATGGGTGATCAATTAGTAGATTGCACCGAAAGTAGAAGTAGTAGTAGTAGTAGAGGTAGTAGTCGTGGAAGTCAACTTTAGTGGAAGTCAGATTCGCCAAAAAATCGGAAGACTTTAAAGTTAAATAATGGAATAGATTCAAGACAAGTTACCCCTCCCCCCTCTCTTCTACACCCACCACCACCTACACACCACCACCACCTACACACCACCACCACCTACACACCACCACCTACACACCACCACCTACGCACCACCACCACCTACGCACCACCACCACCTACCACACCACCACCACCTACGCACCACCACCATTAGTGTTCAGTAGCACCAAAACATTCTGAATATCCCGCCAGAGTGAGGCGTGACGTGGCAGCCAGCCAGCCAGCAGAAGAGGGCGTGACCCCGGGGGTGACCCAAGGGTGACCCAAGGGTGCCTGTAGTGTCCATGACCCCCGGGGGAGAGACCCAAGGGTGCCTGTAGTGTCCATGAACCCGGGGGAGAGACCAAGGGTGCCTGTAGTGTCCATGAACCCCGGGGGAGAGACCCAAGGGTGCCTGTAGTGTCCATGAACCCCGGGGGAGAGACCCAAGGGTGCCTGTAGTGTCCATGACCCCGGGGGAGAGACCCAAGGGTGCCTGTAGTGTCCATGAACCCCGGGGAGAGACCCAAGGGTGCCTGTAGTGTCCATGAACCCCGGGGAGAGACCCAAGGGTGCCTGTAGTGTCCATGAACCCCGGGGAGAGACCCAAGGGTGCCTGTAGTGTCCATGAACCCCGGGGGAGAGACCCAGGGGTGCCTGTAGTGTCCATGTTTGTTGTCTTTGTTTAAACCTTCTTTGTGCCAGATGTTTGGTGCACGCGCGGCTCCTCAAGTACAGTCTTAGTAACTCCATGATTACGAGCCTGCACGTGTTATTGTGTGAAGTGCACATGTGACACGTGCTACTTTTTAAAGTGGCATATGTGAATATAAACTTCTTCATTCGAACATTGGCACATCTATTATGTTACACGGCATACATAATACATATCTGTAAAAGATAATGTGTATATGTTCTAATGTATTGACAAACGATTGGGGGCCTAACCTCGCCAAACTTGGCAAGGTGATTGGTCTTTTTTGTATGGATGGTCGTAGCCGGGTCGGAGCCCGGCCCTAGTGACCATCTTCGCATGACATGGCAAATCATACTCATTTCCAGTCTCCCTAAATAAAAAAAAAATCCATCCTCACTAGCATTACTGCGATGAAGGGAAAATGGTGAAGTGTGGAGGTGATGGTGAAGGGTAGGGGGGTGATGGGGATGGTAATTATCAGGATAAAGCACTAAGCCATTACGACTTTATAGCACTTGGAAGAGATAAAGGGATAAGGTTGAAGGGAAGGAATGGTGCCCAACCACTTGGACGGTCGGGGATTACACACAGATCTGCAAGAGGCGAGAACCATCGCTCTACCGTCCAGCCCAAGTGGTTGGACATCACTTGGGAAGCGAAGGTGGTGATGGGGGTCGGGAAGGTTGCAAAGGAGACGGATGGCGTGTAGTTAAGATGGTGACAGTGCAGAAGACTATATATAGGGAAGAAGGTTACAGAGATGTAGAAAGTATGTGGTGAACCTGTTCCCCATGTGGCGTCCGTAACCCCGAGTAACGCCGGGTCATGATTCTACATCCCCGCCCACTCCTGTAGTATATCTTGAGGTTATCTTGAGATGTGTTTCGGGGCTTTTTAGTGTCCCCGCGGCCCGGTCCTCGACCAGGCCTCCACCCCCAGGACGCAGCCCGTGATAGCTGACTAACACCCAGGTACCTATTTACTGCTAGGTAACATGATTCTACATCCCTGCCCACTCCTGTAGTATATCTTGAGGTTATCGTATATATAGTAGCGTACAAGTAGAGAACAAGTCACATACTGAGACTCAAAATAGATAACCTATCCCACAAATAAGGAAAGAACGGAAAATGACGTGTCTAAAATTCACCAAACATTTATAATTATAAATGTAATCATGATGGCTTAGCAGGCGATGAATCACAATAACGTGGCTAAAGTATGTTGACCAGACCACACACTAGAAGGTGAAGGGACGACGACGTTTCGGTCCGTCCTGATCCAGGACGGACCGAAACGTCGTCGTCCCTTCACCTTCTAGTGTGTGGTCTGGTCAACATGATGGCTTAGTTTGCATTTGTGAAATAGTTTATGATCGAAACCCCAAGTTTTTTTTTATAACAATAATAACCATAGTTTCCCAGGTTTCCCAGCTCGTAAACTGTTTAATTAATACGTGTGTATTAGTCTGTTTAATAATGTACAATATACACATTATAGGACATAGAACAAAACCGCATCTCTGCGACGACTACAAAGGTCTGTATTTTTCCACCAGTCTTAATTCGAGAAAATAATTATGTGCACTGGGAAGTTTTCGGATATGATTCATGACGGTGGTCACTGTGTCGGTGGTCACTGTACCGACGGTGATGTGTGTAGCATCCGGTGATCGTGTTGCTGGAGTCCTTGTTGCTGTGTTGTGGTGTCGCTTCCTTGTTGTTCTGTTGTGACGACGGGTGAGAGAGTGTGAATGATGGTGTAAGACCATTACTACCGCTATCACCACCATTGTACTATCAGCACCATCACTTTTACTATCACTATCGATCATCGCCATTACTACCACTATCATTACGATTACTACACCTTGTATTTTGCTGTAGCTACAGAAGCAGTGACTCAAACGAGGCTTGTGTAAGAGGGAGACGCGACGCACTCTGGGGGCGGCGGGTTTTGTTTTGGGCGTCAGCTGATTGTTGATGCTTTTGCGGCGAGACATTTGTTTTTTGTGATTGGCTATCGGTGGGTGAGAGGTATATGGACTGGTCAAATGTGGTCTAATTTGTTAGGCAAAGCAATGGATAAATATTTCCAGTTGACTATTTGAAATATTATATGTAATGAGAGGTCACTCCTAATGCATGCTCGATGTTTAAAGGTGGTTTAAGGGCGATAGGTACTTGTTTGAAGTTTACTCTGGCATTATGATGTAGAAAACCAACCCGTCCTCGCAAACTCGTATAGTCAATATTGACTTATTAAATACGTGCATAGGTGATATACTAAACATAATAGTTTACCTTGAAAAGCTTTATAGAAAACACCGACCTTACCTAACCTTGTTAGTATGTTAAGATAAGCATCTTATAGCTTCGTAATTACAATTGTTACTTAACCTATTATAGGTCTAGGTTAAGTAATAATTGTAATTACGAAGCAATAAGATGCTTATTTTAACACTAACAAGGTTAGGTAAGGTTGGTGTTTTCTATGAAGCTTTTCAAGGTAAACTATTATGTTTAGTATGTCACATATGCACGTATTTAATAAGTCAATATTAACTATACGAATTTGCGAGAACGGGTTGAGAAAACAGTGAAGGAGGTAATGTTCAACTGTTTCTGAAACATAACAGTGGACGCAAAGTTCGTTGATGTCGTCCGGTATTTAGAGCTGTGTGCTGCCAGTTTGGTGTGTCCCAGCCTTAATCTGGTCATCATTACATCAATTTCACTTGTTTTATACCTGACATGTCTACAAGTTTTACATTCCTTTTTTTATGGATTTATAATATAGAGACGAGCATGACGTTTTCTATTTAGTTACAAAATCTTGGGTGATAGTAACTTTAAAGGGTCCTTTACGTACAACATGAGGAATTGGAAGGCGGGTAATGTAAGGAGTGTTGTGCATCTCTTTGACCAGCTGGTCTACAAGTTCATTATGGAGTACGCCACAATGCGCGGGGACCCATTGATAGAGTTGTCATAATCTTTCAATTGTTGTTCAATGGAGAAGTTGAAGGCATGGGTGGACAAACTCTTTGAACGTTGTGGAGGAGTATATAATTGCTTGACTCGCACTCTTACAATCACTAAAGGTTGTCGACCAGACCACACACTAGAAGGTGAAGGGACGACGACATTTCGGTCCGTCCTGGACCATTCACAATCCACTTGAGAATGGTCCAGGACGGACCGAAACGTCGTCGTCCTTTCACCTTCTAGTGTGTGGTCTGGTCGACATACTTCAGCCACGTTATTGTGACTCATCGTCAGCACTACAGGTTGTATATATCCCAACTGGTAATGTTGTGACGTTGAAGAAGCTTGGTTATAGGTCGTATAATTCAGCTGTGAAAACATAGTTGGTTTGGTAACCGCCATCCCTGCTTGAGATGGCATTGTGGGATCCATACAGCTCTAGTGACCGAAGGTGCGTTGTTCAGGAGGATGCGAGATTCATTCGTGTAAATCGCTGTGGTATTTAGGTAGCGACTTTTCATTGTAGAAGCAAAGACTGGGGCTATGGCTGACTTTGGTGCAGACTTTGGAATGGTGTCGTCCAGTTGTGTTGAAGTTTTAAGAGTTATATAAGGCCAAAGTGGAATGAGTTTTTAGTTTAGTTCATTTATTATGCACCCCATACCCCATCCCGTGGGCGGTAGTGGAAAGGGTTACAGAGGCACATAATGGGCTCAGGGACTGAACCCCACAATTCATTTAGCTAAGCAAGTTACAATCTTGATGAGCTAGTTACAAAATTCAATATAAGTCGTCACATGAATGAGAGGGACAGTAAATTGGGTTTCACGGTGTAGGAGTAAAGTGAGCCCTTTATTGAGGTTATTTGTAATCCGTGTGAGGAAATGTTCTGAATAATTGGTGGGGGTTATGTGGGTTAACTGTTGAATTAGTTTATCTTATGTGGCCTGTATGTGGCCTGAGCAGTGGTACAAAGTAACAGACAGCTAGCACACATTGTCTCGTCTGGTGTCAAAAGATTATTTGCTTAGCTAAACGAACTAGAGGGTTCAGTTCCTGAACCGATTATGTGCCTCTGTAACCCTTTACACCACTGTCCACGGGATGGGTATGGGGTGCATAATAAAGAAATCATAGTTACTATGCTTATGAGGCCCGTTTTCCCCTGAAGGCTGAGGATAAGAGTACGCACTGCGCCACATACAAGTCACATGGTATTGTTTCGTATGATCTCAAGGCTCTGAAGATTAGTAGGCGCAGCTGATGCCTATGGCTGACAGCAATAGTCTAAATAATACCGCAAATTCATTTAATTATTATATTTTGCCCTTGCTAAATTATTTTGTCTTCGGATATTAGCGTTGCTCTCTCTACAAATGTAATCATTTATACCGCAAATTATATATATATATATATTTTATATAAGTTCTTTTCAAAGCTGATTAAAGAACTTAAAATGTTTCAGAAGGAAAGAGAGCCATTTTAAAGTTTACTTGGGTCCTCGTGTGAAAGTCCCTAAGGCATTGAAAACGGGAAAAAGCGAGGACCCCGAGGGAAGAGGAGGGACTTAGCTTAAAAAAGAGAGGGCAAATATGGGGATGCAGATGGTTGTGAAACTTTGGAAAAAAAAGACAACTTTAGCCAAATTTGGTGTGCGTATGGACTGGGAATAGGCAAACGAAGATGATTAATTGATGACGAAGAGGACGGAAATATAAATTGAATTATTAAAATATTACAAAATAATATTACATTATTAACAATTATTACACAGAAACTGTATTGAAGGGGACCTAAACATTCCCTCTAATGCGTTATGTGTAGTTTCTTCCGAGGCTAATGGGTCCCCTTCTTCCAGCCAGAGGTGATACTATCTTCTTTATTAAAAAAATATTATTGAATTATTAAAAAATATTATAAACGCATCGGAAGATCATTGTAGCAATAACTAATTCGATCCCTGTCCTGCTCCAATGATTTTTCAGATATACACAAGGAAATCAAAATAGTGTGATGTTAGTGTATTAACAGTAGTAAAGCGACAATAACATTAAGAGAATGAAAATACAGAAAAAATATAGATTTGTTTAATCGTTCAGAAAACCCACAAAGAAAACGATGGAAAAGCAAGATTATATAGATGCTTTATCGCAGATGATGATCAACCAAGAAACAACAAAACGTAGATATAAAACAAGTGATGCACTAAGGGAGTCCCAGCTGGGCTCCCCATGGTGCCAGCTGGGCTCCCTCTCATGGTGCCAGCTGGGCTCCCTCCCATGGTGCCAGCTGGGCTCCCTCCCATGGTGCCAGCTGGGCTCCCTCCCATGATGCCAGCTGGGCTCCCGCCCATGGTGCCACCTCCCACTACATGCGAGGCGTCCTCGCCATCGCCAGGAAAACTGAACAACATTGAAAGGAAAGCTCTGACGCCTAAGATAAAATTATTAGACTGGTCGGTAGAGCGTAGGTCTAATGAAGGCTGCCTTCTTGCCTGCCTGGCTGCCTACCTGGCTGGCTGGCTGGCTGGAAGGCCTGCCTGCCTGCCTGCCTGGCTAGCTGGCTGGCTGGAAGATTGCCTGCCTGGCTGGCTGGAAGATTGCCTGCCTGGCTGGCTGGAAGGTTGCCTGCCTGCCTGCCTGCCTGGCTGGCTGGAAGGTTGCCTGCCTGCCTGCCTGCCTGGCTGGCTGGAAGGTTGCCTGCCTGCCTGCCTGGCTGGCTGGAAGGTTGCCTGCCTGCCTGCCTGCCTGGCTGGCTGGAAGGTTGCCTGCCTGCCTGGCTGGCTGGAAGGTTGCCTGCCTGCCTGCCTGCCTGCCTGGCTGGCTGGAAGGTTGCCTGCCTGCCTGGCTGGCTGGAAGGTTGCCTGCCTGCCTGGCTGGCTGGCTGGCTGGAAGGTTGCCTGCCTGCCTGCCTGCCTGGCTGGCTGGAAGGTTGCCTGCCTGCCTGGCTGGAAGGTTGCCTGCCTGCCTGCCTGCCTGGCTGGCTGGAAGGTTGCCTGCCTGCCTGCCTGCCTGCCTGGCTGGCTGGAAGGTTGCCTGCCTGCCTGCCTGGCTGGAAGGTTGCCTGCCTGCCTGCCTGCCTGGCTGGCTGGAAGGTTGCCTGCCTGCCTGCCTGCCTGGCTGGCTGGAAGGTTGCCTGCTGCCTGCCTGCCTGGCTGGCTGGAAGGTTGCCTGCCTGCCTGCCTGCCTGGCTGGCTGGAAGGTTGCCTGCCTGCCTGCCTGCCTGGCTGGCTGGAAGGTTGCCTGCCTGCCTGCCTGGCTGGCTGGCTGGAAGGTTGCCTGCCTGCCTGCCTGCCTGGCTGGCTGGAAGGTTGCCTGCCTGCCTGCCTGCCTGGCTGGCTGGAAGGTTGCCTGCCTGCCTGCCTGCCTGGCTGGCTGGAAGGTTGCCTGCCTGCCTGCCTGCCTGGCTGGCTGGAAGGTTGCCTGCCTGCCTGCCTGGCTGGCTGGCTGGAAGGTTGCCTGCCTGCCTGCCTGCCTGGCTGGCTGGAAGGTTGCCTGCCTGCCTGCCTGCCTGGCTGGCTGGAAGGTTGCCTGCCTGCCTGCCTGCCTGGCTGGCTGGAAGGTTGCCTGCCTGCCTGCCTGCCTGGCTGGCTGGAAGGTTGCCTGCCTGCCTGCCTGCCTGGCTGGCTGGAAGGTTGCCTGCCTGCCTGCCTGCCTGGCTGGCTGGAAGGTTGCCTGCCTGCCTGCCTGGCTGGCTGGGAGGTTGCCTGCCTGCCTGCCTGCCTGCCTGCCTGCCTGCCTGGCTGGCTGGAAGGTTGCCTGCCTGCCTGCCTGCCTGCCTGCCTGGCTGGCTGGAAGGTTGCCTGCCTGCCTGCCTGCCTGCCTGGCTGGCTGGAAGGTTGCCTGCCTGCCTGCCTGCCTGCCTGGCTGGCTGGAAGGTTGCCTGCCTGCCTGCCTGCCTGCCTGGCTGGCTGGAAGGTTGCCTGCCTGCCTGCCTGCCTGCCTGGCTGGCTGGAAGGTTGCCTGCCTGCCTGCCTGCCTGGCTGGCTGGAAGGTTGCCTGCCTGCCTGCCTGGCTGGCTGGAAGGTTGCCTGCCTGCCTGCCTGCCTGCCTGCCTGCCTGGCTGGCTGGAAGGTTGCCTGCCTGCCTGCCTGCCTGCCTGCCTGCCTGGCTGGCTGGAAGGTTGCCTGCCTGCCTGCCTGGCTGGCTGGAAGGTTGCCTGCCTGCCTGCCTGCCTGCCTGCCTGCCTGCCTGCCTGCCTGCCTGCCTGCCTGGCTGGCTGGAAGGTTGCCTGCCTGCCTGCCTGCCTGCCTGCCTGCCTGCCTGGCTGGCTGGAAGGTTGCCTGCCTGCCTGCCTGCCTGCCTGCCTGCCTGCCTGCCTGCCTGCCTGCCTGCCTGCCTGGCTGGCTGGAAGGTTGCCTGCCTGCCTGGCTGGCTGGAAGGTTGCCTGCCTGCCTGGCTGGCTGGAAGGTTGCCTGCCTGCCTGGCTGGCTGGAAGGTTGCCTGCCTGCCTGGCTGGCTTTAAGGTTGCCTGCCTGCCTGCCTGCCTGCCTGGCTGGCTGGAAGGTTGCCTGCCTGGCTGGCTGGAAGGTTGCCTGCCTGGCTGGCTGGAAGGTTGCCTGCCTGGCTGGCTGGAAGGTTGCCTGCCTGGCTGGCTGGAAGGTTGCCTGCCTGCCTGGCTGGCTGGAAGGTTGCCTGCCTGCCTGGCTGGAAGGTTGCCTGCCTGCCTGGCTGGCTGGAAGGTTGCCTGTCTGCCTGCCTGCCTGGCTGGCTGGAAGGTTGCCTGCCTGCCTGGCTGGCTGGAAGGTTGCCTGCCTGCCTGGCTGGCTGGAAGGTTGCCTGCCTGCCTGCCTGCCTGCCTGGCTGGCTGGATGTAAACAGACTTGGCCGCACGAAGAGCTTGAAAATCAACGAAATTCCATTCTGGGTAGATATCGGATCCTGGAAAACTTTTTTTCAGTGACAATCACTTAGTCTGGAGGAACGACACCCCACACATCGTGCAGGGTCGGCGCTCTATCCCTGACGGTCCAAATGGAGCTTCGTAGTGATATATAGTCATACTGGCTTAGCTCTCTCTTCATAATTACCTAATTCAATTGATAATTGTCTGTGGCAGGAAGCCTGTGGCTGTGGAAGAACCTGGAAGTCTCTATTGTGAGTCGAGAACGTAAACCACTATGCCACAGGAGCCACATGATAGTGATGGCAGTTTTATTTTTTTCTGATGCAGACGGGTGCCATTCATTTACAATAGTAACCAGGATATATACATCTTCACTTAGTCATAGTGACTCGGTGCTGTCTCCTGATAGTTAACTTTCCTTCTGTGCTCCGAGGACGGGTCAGAGGCGCCATATAGTGAAGTCAACACTCGACCACAGTGTTGATCTTAAGTTGCTCACACATCAACCGTGAAAACCCTAGAAATCGGCCAAAAATGTACAAAATTGAAGTGAGATGATTTGATAAAATGCTATGGCCAAGATTACCATCCGGGTGCCGGCGGGGGTGTGGTCACAATCGACTTGAGAATGGTCCAGGACGGACCGAAACGTCGTCGTCCCTTCACCTTCTAGTGTGTGGTCTGGTCAACAAAATGTACCGGAGAAGCGGCAGAACAAAAGCCAGGCGCTTGGCAAACTTGGTAAATATTGGCATAGCAGGAACACCAGCGAACACAAGTGGTAAGGAATGGTGGCGACCTTCACCACCCTACACACACACACACACACCACACACACACACACACACACACACACACACACACACACACACACGAGAGAGGTAGCGCTCAACATGCTCCAAGACCGAACCAGTGCTCTCTGCTTGAACTGCGCGTTGGGACACAATGCGCAATGTTGGGTTCAATGCACATCCGTTGTATGAGGAACAGTAGCAGCAAGCAACAGTCGCACCGGTAGCAGCAACAACATCGTCAGGTGTTGAAGTATGAAGCTTTACCTGCCCTTTTGGTGCTCTCAAACCTGACGCGTGTTTTGACTTGCAAATTTCAACACGTTTATTCAATCTTCCACCGTGATGGATGCCACGGGTGAGTTGATCCATCTTCTCCACCGTGATGGATGCCACGGGTGAGTTGATCCATCTTCTCCACCGTGATGGATGCCACGGGTGAGTTGATCCATCTTCTCCACCGTGATGGATGCCACGGGTGAGTTGATCCATCTTCTCCACCGTGATGGATGCCACGGGTGAGTTGATCCATCTTCTCCACCGTGATGGATGCCACGGGTGAGTTGATCCATCTTCTCCACCGTGATGGATGCCACGGGTGAGTTGATCCATCTTCTCCACCGTGATGGATGCCACGGGTGAGTTGATCCATCTTCTCCACCGTGATGGATGCCACGGGTGAGTTGATCCATCTTCTCCACCGTGATGGATGCCACGGGTGAGTTGATCCATCTTCTCCACCGTGATGGATGCCACGGGTGAGTTGATCCATCTTCTCCACCGTGATGGATGCCACGGGTGAGTTGATCCATCTTCTCCACCGTGATGGATGCCACGGGTGAGTTGATCCATCTTCTCCACCGTGATGGATGCCACGGGTGAGTTGATCCATCTTCTCCACCGTGATGGATGCCACGGGTGAGTTGATCCATCTTCTCCACCGTGATGGATGCCACGGGTGAGTTGATCCATCTTCTCCACCGTGATGGATGCCACGGGTGAGTTGATCCATCTTCTCCACCGTGATGGATGCCACGGGTGAGTTGATCCATCTTCTCCACCGTGATGGATGCCACGGGTGAGTTGATCCATCTTCTCCACCGTGATGGATGCCACGGGTGAGTTGATCCATCTTCTCCACCGTGATGGATGCCACGGGTGAGTTGATCCATCTTCTCCACCGTGATGGATGCCACGGGTGAGTTGATCCATCTTCTCCACCGTGATGGATGCCACGGATGAGTTGATCCATCTTCTCCACCGTGATGGATGCCACGGGTGAGTTGATCCATCTTCTCCACCGTGATGGATGCCACGGGTGAGTTGCTCCATCTTCTCCACCTCGATGGATGCCACGGGTGAGTTGATCCATCTTCTCCACCTCGATGGATGCCACGGGTGAGTTGATCCATCTTCTCCACCTCGATGGATGCCACGGGTGAGTTGATCCATCTTCTCCACCTCGATGGATGCCACGGGTGAGTTGATCCATCTTCTCCACCTCGATGGATGCCACGGGTGAGTTGATCCATCTTCTCCACCTCGATGGATGCCACGGGTGAGTTGATCCATCTTCTCCACCGTGATGGATGCCACGGGTGAGTTGATCCATCTTCTCCACCGTGATGGATGCCACGGGTGAGTTGATCCATCTTCTCCACCTCGATGGATGCCACGGGTGAGTTGATCCATCTTCTCCACCGTGATGGATGCCACGGGTGAGTTGATCAATCTTCTCCACCGTGATGGATGCCACGGGTGAGTTGATCCATCTTCTCCACCGTGATGGATGCCACGGGTGAGTTGATCCATCTTCTCCACCGTGATGGATGCCACGGGTGAGTTGATCCATCTTCTCCACCGTGATGGATGCCACGGGTGAGTTGATCCATCTTCTCCACCGTGATGGATGCCACGGGTGAGTTGATCCATCTTCTCCACCTCGATGGATGCCACGGGTGAGTTGATCCATCTTCTCCACCTCGATGGATGCCACGGGTGAGTTGATCCATCTTCTCCACCTCGATGGATGCCACGGGTGAGTTGATCCATCTTCTCCACCTCGATGGATGCCACGGGTGAGTTGATCCATCTTCTCCACCGTGATGGATGCCACGGGTGAGTTGATTCATCTTCTCCACCGTGATGGATGCCACGGGTGAGTTGATCCATCTCTCCACTCGTTAGATCGATCACACGGGAATTAAGTTTCATTTCAGTTGTTCTAGTTTCTCATTATCCTTGTTTTCTTTGCCAGTACTCTTTGGCGTTTTCCTTATATCCATCTTTTTCTCTCCTCCACCTCTTTCATTTTTCTTCCCCGCATTCTTTTATTCCTTCCGTTATTCATTGGCTTCGTTTCTCATATTGATGATTATTACACCATCTTCTCTTCTTACACTTTCTCCCTCTTCTCCATCTTCTCAATCTCAACTTTATCCATATTCTTGCTCTAATTTCATTGTCCTTCTTCATATATAACTGTCTCAAATTCCAAATACATCAGTGTATGACGCTCCATGCCTTTTGGACTCATACATACGCAAACATATGCAGGCGACGAGTCACAATAAACGTGGCTAAAGTATGTTGACCAGACCACACACTAGAAGGTGAAGGGACGACGACGTTTCGGTCCGTCCTGACCATTCTCAAGTCTATTGAGAATGGTCAGGATGGACCGAACGTTGTGTTCCCTTCACCTTCTAGGTTGTGGTCTGGCAACTCTAACATACCTTCCACATGCTTGCGTATGTCTTTGTATGCATATATACGTCTCTACATGACTATATACCACGCCTAAATGTTCACATAACTATAATTCGGTTTGTCTGGGACAGGAAGCCTGTGTATATACTGCAGGCTTGTATCGAGGACCCCCAAGGTCGTACTATACTGACTTCAACCCAAAAAAACCACTTGCCTAACTCTCGGTACCTGTTTACTACTAGGTGAACAAAATGCATTGGGTAAAGGAATCGTGATCATTCATTTGTCTCACCGGGAATAGAACCCTGGGTCCTGATAAAGGAGTCGGGAACGAAGCCGGCTGTACATGCTCACATGCGTCCATACATTCCTTTTACGGCCATACCATCTCTGTGCTCAAGCCTCTCATCTCCCGCCCAATACCGCCTCTTCACCTGAGGTGTAATATGTGGGCTTCTCTACACCCCGCGCATTTCTCTACGCGGCCCGCGCATTTCTCTACGCGGCCCGCGCATTTTCCTACGCGGCCCGCGCATTTCTCTACGCGGCCCGCGCATTTCTCTACGCGGCCCGCGCATTTCTCTACGCGGCCCGCGCANAACAAGACTATATTCATAAATACTGCGAAGTACGGAAACCCCATCAGTCCTTCAAGCATGGCGGATGCATGATCATTGATATTCTAGCCAACCGGATATTGCCTTGCCGAGGGAAAAAAGAAAATCGGACCAAAACAACGAAGAATTACCGAAAATGGGAATCCAAAGTGCATGGGGCACTGGAGGATAATGTATGTGTGTGGAAAGCTGACGGGCCGGGTCGTGCACTAGCGCTGCTGCTCGCGATCTGCCGGCCAGGTTCCGCACTGACATGTTAATTTGCACGGCTGTCGGCCCGAGATGAAGCTCTCATGATTTCAATTGGGAAAGGCAGGACGCGTCATGATGGACCGCGGTGCCTTGAGGAGATGGCGGCCCCCAGGGCGGGCCCGAGGTCCCCCTGGAGAGGGGCTTTTGTCTCTATGATGTTGCCTCGCTGCCTCCATCACGACCTACCCAGACTCTCTTGTGTGACATGCTGATAACTTTGTAAACAGTCAGGATACGTCTGATATTGAGCACAGTGTAAAATACATCTAAAAAAACTATTTAAAATTATTCTATCTTATGACTGAATGTGCGCAATCTAACTATGTCACTTTATTAGACCTATTCTAAAAATAAGCTACTGTACGAACACTAGAATAAAGAAATCGGCAGGCTAGTTGACCCAAGCGCAGCAGCTTATAAACCTGTACTCAAAACTCCAGCTAATTTATATTGAGTAACCCACGATTTCAAATTTTCCAGCGACTGT
>WNGS01169217.1:8284796-8341455 GCA_020271785.1 Procambarus virginalis
TCGTCAAGTGTGATGCACTGAAAGTAGCTATGGAAATATACAGAGAACTACGAATCAAAGACAATAAGAGGCAATAAAAAGAACCAGAAATGAATCAAAAGACTTCATTCGTAAATGTAGTACATTTATAATTGGGAAAATGTACAGAAAAACATATATTCAACGTTCATTACGTAAAATAATTTGAAAATATAATTGCTGTAAAACTAAGGACTGACCAAAGGTATTCCACAGCCATACAAGGAGAAAAGCGCTGAGTGTTCATGTACTTATACCCAGGAGCCAAGGAGAATTGCCACAGACAACTATTGTTATGCGAGGAACGCGAGAGAAGATTTGAGGTCTTTACAATAGAACCAGCATGGAAACCCAGGGAGCAGGGCGAGAGGACAACCAAAAATGAGCGACATTGTAGTCACTGTAGAGCACTGAAGGTAGATGTGGGAGCCTCTTTTATGTACAGCTTTAAGGTCAGACTCGACAAAGAGTTTAGCAGTGAGAATAGGTTAGTATATAACGCAACAGGTACAACCGGGCTAGTAGACGGGGCATAAAGCCAACACCACCCCCTATAACCACCACCCCTGTTACCACCACTACCACCATCCATATAACCACCACTACTCCCATTAGCCACCACCCACCCATAGCCACCATTCCTATAACCACCACCACTACCACGTCTTCGCCCCACTTGCCTGACATGCTATCATTAACAGACAATTATGCTGGGTGCGGTAATGTTTACTTATGGCGACACCACCAGAGCGTCCAGCCATCACCATCACACCAACACCATAATCAAGTCCCACCCAACATCACCATCATCACCATTACATACACGGATTTATGGTAGAGCCTTCCCCTCATCAACCCATTCTCTCCCTCCAACCCTCCTCACACACCTATTCTCTCCCTCTCCCTCTCTTCACACTCCTATTCTCTACCTTCTCCCCCACACTCATTCTCCCCCTATCGTGTGTGAGGTGACGAGTCTTATAATTTTTTTGTTTCATATTTTTTTTTTTTGCAAGCGGGTCAGACCGTCTGATTATCCGGTAATATTTTTCTGGGTGTTATCATCAGCGTGTTAACAGTTAGACTCGACATTGCTCAAATTGTGTCGTATTTTGAGACGGCGAGTTATTCTCAACACAGATGTTGCGATATATATGTAGTTGAGGACGTAATCTATATCAGGGTCTCTCTCTCATGGGGCATAAAACTGGAGAGGCAGATAACCTCAGTTCGTGGACCTGGTTCTGGATTGGTGGGTTATTCCCCCCGACCTACGGCCCCATCCCCCTCCACACTCTTCTTGGTGGAGAACGGCAGTAAGAGGTCCTCCTCTAGTGGTTGTGGTGATTTATGGTGATGAGTGTGGTGGTGGTGGTGGTTAATTGGAATGGGGATTGTGCACTGTAGCTGAGTTACTGGGGTGATGCTGGTGTGAGATGGTGATTGTGTTGGTGTCGCGTGGATAGTTGTGTCGCGTGGATGATTGTGGTGTCGCGTTGATGGTTGCTGGTGTCGCGAGGACGGTTGTGGTGAATCCAGTAAAAATACATTGTGGCCTTAGACAGGAATACTGTTAACGTGGTAGTGATGTTTTGCTTAAAGGGTGATTGTGGTTGGTTTAGAAGAGGATCGTTTTGAGTTTTGGAGATAATTGTGGCGGGAATAGATGGTGATTGTGGCGGTCATAGATAATGATTGTACCTTTCTTGTGTACGACGCCATACATCTCCTCCCATTGGCTATGGAAGGTAATGTGACCTTTAAAGCGCCGTCGACTTGTATGACATATAAATTCTACCGATGTTTGCACCCCTAAAAACAGACATAAATTTATGTAAACCTAACAATTTAATTATATATATATATATATACATACATACATCCTAACATGTATACAACAAAACACATCCTGAAAGTCCCCCTCATGTATAGTGTGGATAAGTATGATTCTAAAAGAGGACAGAGTAATTCCCATAATGTACTGTGGTATTGTAACATTCCCGAGAAAGAAACATTAACGCCATTACTAATGGGGAATAACTATCGCGGTGTAGCAAAGCGAAGACGTCCGAATGAACAAGCTGTGAACATCTGTCTCGCTAAAAAGCTTTCGCTCAACTGGTGTCCTCCGAAGATTATATATATCTGGCTATGTAAATGTAATGTAATTATTAAGAGAAAGCACTAAGCCATAACGACTGCATAGCACTTGGGAAGGATAAGAATTTAGGATAGGAGGGGGGGGGAGGAGGAAAGGTGTCCAATCACTTGGACGGTCGGGGATCGAACGACGATCTACAATAAGCGAGACAGTCGCTCTACAGGCACCGCTCCTGTGCCAGGTAAGTCCATAACGGGCTCACTATAGCCCGTGCTACTTGGAACGTGTTCCGAGTAGCTGAATCTATAACAACAACAGCTCTACAGGCACATTCATTACTCAGAACGCGCACAATACGCGCCCACATACATAACGAATGCCCACGGACACACGCACAATAAACGCATAGGCACACATTCCATGCGCTCGTGCATACAACATGTGTAAGCTGGAAACGCTGGACTCACCTGGAGCTTTGTGTAGGCCCTGAGCACCATCAGACAACCATAGTTTTGAAAAATCTTTATTTCGGAATGGTTTATGTTCTATGTAATTTTAAGTCTCAATGTCGAAATTGTGGCGGAGTAGTGGTTGCATAGCTGTCATTGGCTCACTGGAGGTTGCGAGGTGGCGTGCTGGTCTGGTCACAGTCTTGGTGGAACGCGGCTATGAGAGCTGACAGTTCTCGTGATTCGCAAATCCGTAAAAAACAAAATGCAACCGTGTTGCCTAATATACGTTCGAACCCAAGCAACGTACGTTACCTGTCGAGTCAGATGCATAGATAACGTCATTATGATGCTTTCGTTTTTACAAATGTCGCATGTTTAACGGATTGGTGGATTCCGTTTGCTTGCGTTGCATGGGTGTTGCGTTACTTGGGAGGTGGGAAGGGTGACTTGCCAAATTCAGCCAAAAGTTTACGTTCTTGCATGAAGACATCGGAAGCAAGTGAACTCGAAAAACATTGCCTTTGCAGCTCCATTTAGTAGCTTGAGATCCATGGTAAATATTTTTGAGTAAAGCCGACATTCCCCATTTGTACAGCTCTGGCGAGTAATAATACCTTGCATTTTTACCAGCAAGAATAACCATATTGAGATGTTTGCTAAATTCAGTAGTGAGCGCTACTCTGTGGCGCCGGCGCTTCCACGCGGTTGTGAACATTAATTGCATGCCATAGGGAATATAACCTTAGTGGCTTTTGTAGTGTGCGTGCGTGTGTGCGTGCGTGTGTGTGTGCGTGTGTGTGTGCGCGTGTGTGCGTGCGTGTGTGTGTGTGTGTGCGTGTGTCGCACGTAGTTTTCTCCCTGAAGAGTTGTGAATCAGAATTGAAGGGAAGACAATGCTATGTAAACAAGTGTGTTGTATTTATTCTTCTGAATATTGTATCTTTTATGGACTAAACACTTCCATGTAGCTTTATAAACATCTAAGCCACTGCATTCTTATCTCGCTCTATTTTCCTGTGTAGCGTTCTCTCTCTCTCTCTCTCTCTCTCTCTCTCTCTCTCTCTCTCTCTCTCTCTCTCTCTCTCTCTCTCTCTCTCAAAGCAAAAACCTAATTTCACCACTGGGTAAAAACACCGCTCATCATTTCATCCCTATTTGACAGAACTACCAACAATGCATTATCCCAGTTAGTAATTTCCCGCGGAGCCTTAAGCGAGCCACGAACAAGAACCTCGCGCCCCCGGGTTGATCACACTCAAATTCCAGGTTTGCATCCCTTGCAGCCAATCAGCGAGTGGCGGGGAGGCTGGGCTTGGCGTTGCAGTGGTGTTGCAGTGGCGATGATGGCGTGCAATGGTGAGTGGTGCCTCGGGCAGGGGTTGACCAGGGGAGGGTGGGTGGTACGAAGCAAACCCCATGTTATCAATCATTATCAGAGCAGCCTCACTCCCCCCCATTATATAAGCGAGGCGCTTCTTATGACACTGTATCTGATATCCTGATAACTGGGACCCCTTACCTCTGGTTTTATAGTTCGACTCTGTGTGCCAGGGGAGAAGTTTGCGTAGCCTAGTCTTCAGAGTCGCCGCGTTGGTTTTGATTTAGGTGTGCTATTATGAGGGCGGGTTCCAGATGCGTGTGTGTACGCATATTATTACGGGTGAGAGGCTGAGATGCGTGTGTTGCGGGCTCCTGCCGCTCGCTGGCCATCAATGCATGCTCAGGTGACTCCTAGACTGGCAGATTGCATGATGCCCTTCTCTCGGGATATTATTTCTCGGGTTTAGGGGGTACTTTTAATTTTTTGTGTCGTTTTCCGCTCTGGGGTCTCTCGCGCGGGTTCTCTCGCGGGCTCTTTCTCGTGCCCTTTCTCTCGCGCTCTCTCGGTCTAGTATGTTGATGTAGTGACGCAGATAGTGATTCTGCGCAGATAGTGATTCTGCGCTGATAGTGATTCTGCGACCACCACGACCACATGGTCGTGGTGGTGGGGTTGGAGTGGTGCAGGCACGAGTAGAGTTGTATGGTAGTGTTGTTTTGCTGATTGTGTGTTAATATTAATGGTAACCAATGGCTGCTGTGTACAAGGTTGTGGTTGCAGCCAAGTGCGACACAGGTAATGAAGCAAGTGGTAGTAATGTGACACAAGTAAGGAAAATAATGATGATTATTATACAGTATGAGGAAGATACTTGCCCACTGGTCTTATCTATCTTCCTCTGAGAGGCTTATAACGTGAAGTACCTATTTCTGACTTCAGTAGAACCGTATTTCTTTTTGATGTATTAGAATGTATTATTTTAGTAACCAAGAGCTTCCATATATCTGTTAAAAAACACACACACACACACACACCACACACACCCACACACACACACACACACACACACACACACACACCACACACACACACACACATACATACACAGTCACATCAGAAGGAAACAACAGTGAAAAACAGGTATTGAAAGTGACAGTGAAAACTTAGAACAGGCGAGGACAGGTATACAGAGAATGACAAAGAGGTGTGTGTGAACTCAACAAGAGGTTCCAGGAGGTCTTCACAATAGAACAAGGTGAGGTCACTGTGCTAGGAGAAAGGGAGGTAAATCAGGCGGCCTTGGAAGAGTTCGAAATTACGAGAGAGGAGGTAAAGAGACACCTGCTGGATCTGGATGTTAGGAAGGCTGTTGGGCCAGACGGGATCTCACCTTGGATACTGAAAGAGTGTGCAGAGGCACTTTGCTTGCCACTCTCCATAGTGTATAGTAAGTCACTGGAGACGGGAGACCTACCAGAAATATGGAAGACGGCGAATGTGGTCCCAATATACAAAAAGGGCGACAGGCAAGAGGCACTGAACTACAGGCCAGTGTCCTTGACTTGTATACCATGCAAGGTGATGGAGAAGATCGTGAGAAAAAACCTGGTAACACATCTGGAGAGAAGACTTCGTGACAAATCGCCAACATGGGTTCAGGGAGGGCAAATCTTGCCTTACAGGCTTGATAGAATTCTACGATCAGGTGACAAAGATTAAGCAAGAAAGAGAGGGCTGGGCGGACTGCATTTTCTTGGATTGTCGGAAAGCCTTTGACACAGTACCGCATAAGAGGCTGGTACATAAGCTGGAGAGTCAGGCAGGTGTAGCTGGTAAGGTGCTCCAGTGGATAAGGGAGTACCTAAGCAATAGGAAGCAGAGAGTTACGGTAAGGGGTGAGACCTCCGATTGGCGTGAAGTCACCAGTGGAGTCCCACAGGGCTCTGTACTCGGTCCTATCTTGTTTCTGATATATGTAAATGATCTCCCGGAGGGTATCGATTCATTTCTCTCAATGTTTGCGGACGATGCCAAAATTATGAGAAGGATTAAAACAGAAGAGGACTGTTTGAGGCTTCAAGAAGACCTAGACAAGCTGAAGGAATGGTCGAACAAATGGTTGTTAGAGTTTAACCCAACCAAATGTAATGTAATGAAGATAGGTGTAGGGAGCAGGAGGCCAGATACAAGGTATCATCTGGGAGAGGAAATTCTTCAGGAATCAGAGAAAGAAAAAGACTTGGGGGTTGATATCACGCCAGACCTGTCTCCTGCAGCACATATCAAGAGGATAACATCAGCGGCATATGCCAGGTTGGCCAACATACGAACGGCATTCAGAAACTTGTGTAAAGAATCATTCAGAACTTTGTATACCACATATGTCAGGCCAATCCTGGAGTATGCAGCCCCAGCATGGAGTCCATATCTAGTCAAGGATAAGACTAAACTGGAAAAGGTTCAAAGGTTTGCCACCAGACTAGTGCCCGAGCTGAGAGGTATGAGCTACGAGGAGAGACTACGGGAATTAAACCTCACTTCGCTGGAAGACAGAAGAGTTAGGGGGGACATGATCACCACATTTAAGATTCTGAAGGGAATTGATAGGGTAGATAAAGACAGGCTATTTAACACAAGGGGCACACGCACAAGGGGACACAGGTGGAAACTGAGTGCCCAAATGAGCCACAGAGATATTAGAAAGAACTTTTTAGTGTCAGAGTGGTTGACAAATGGAATGCATTAGGAAGTGATGTGGTGGAGGCTGACTCCATACACAGTTTCAAGTGTAGATATGATAGAGCCCAATAGGCTCAGGAATCTGTACACCAGTTGATTGACAGTTGAGAGGCGGGACCAAAGAGCCAAAGCTCAACCCCCGCAAGCACAATTAGGTGAGTACAATTAGGTGAGTACAACACACACACAATAGGTGAGTACACACACACACACACACACACACACACAACACCACCCACACACACACACACACACACAATTTTTTTCAGGGGTAGACAAGGGTGGATTATTCAATATGGTGGTACTCGAACAAGGGGACACAAGTTGGAAGCGGAGTACCCAATGAGCCACAGAGACGTTAGAAAGAAAAAAAACATATTTTTCAATGTCAGAGTAGTTAGTAGATGGAATGCATAGGGAGTGATGTGGTGGAGGCTGACTCCATACACAGTTTCAAATGTAGATATGATAGAGCTCGAAAAGCTCAGGAATCTGTACACCAGTAGAATGACGGTTGAGAGGCGGGACCAAAGAGCTAAAGTTCAACCCTGCGCAACGAGGTAAAAACTAGGTGAGTACACACACACTACGTTAGTGATGTGCATGATATGACAACATACTCGTTTGTTAATGAAGTCTGCACTGGAAGAAAAGATAGGATCTTGTAGGCGAAGCATTATGACAGATTAATGAAGAGAATAACAGCAGGAAGTAATAATATAGTCAAAGAGAAGTAAGTTGGATGATGGAGGAACGGTGAATCAAACGGTGGACAAATGACTGATGACAGTGACACGGGTACTGTCAAAAGTGGTGACAATGCTGTCAAAAGTTAGTGGAGCAAATAATGATAATAGTGACAGGTAGTAAAGCAAATAATGATGTTTTATTATTATTATTATTAGTAGTAGTAGTAGTAGTAGTATTTTCTACCACAGACGAGGCCACACATTTACAATGCTAACCAGCATATATACATTTTCTTCTGTCCTCCATGGACAGGGTGAGAGATCTGTTAAACGCATAATTCAGGGATTTATTAAACAATCGACCAGCGAAGGGGATTGTAGTGCTTTTAAAATGCTTGCGACATTTGTGTATAAACTAGTGGCGGTGGTGACGTGGTGGTGAATAACTAGTGTCAATAGGGACACTAATAGGGGATGTTAAAAGTTATAATGAACACACTTGTAGAGGAAAGCTACGAATGTGCATTAATATACTAGGTAATGCATACACATACATTGAAGATCGTAAGACTAGCATAATGTTCTGTAAAATCAATACACTGTGTAGGTTCGTCGGGGATATTTTTTAGTAGATCATGTGAAGTCTTGGGGTGAAATTAAAGGCGTGATTTTATAAATATTTTCATTGCAGTAAGACTTTTTTTCAAATGACTTTGGTTTTATCATTTTTTATATTGAAGTTTGTGGATCATCTCGTGCACCCACAGTGATGTACTTGGAGGAAACTGAAAATGTAACCTCGGCTATAAACGATTTAGACACAGGACTGATTTATGTATCTTCATTTGCAGAAGATACATAAATAGGGCGGGATATAATTAAGAACACTTAAAATCACAACAAAATTATTTAAAATGTATGAATGATTGGCAGATACAGTTTAATGCTGACTGATGTTTGGTTCTGAGCCTAGGTATTATAACTGTTACCAGATAGTAGCTGGACAATATTGAAATTGCCAGTCTAAATGCAATTATTGGTAAGGATCTTTTGCCAAAAAATAAATGGGGGGAAATAAGACATAGGCTACTGCATGGGATTTATATCTAGAGGCGCCAGTAGCAAAGCACTTATGATACCGTTCACCTTTATCTTGCCCAAGTTGGGTGCCATTCAGATTATGTAGTTCAGCTTAAGTCGTCATAAATTCAGTGGAAGGCGATCAGAGGAGGATTGACAGTCAGTCCCAAAAAGGAAATTCCTTGATGAACATTTTCTGGAAAAGTGAAGAGTAAATGGTGACGGGATTGAACTATACGAGTGGATAAAAATTTTCAGAATTGATTATTAATAAGATTTTAGTATATAAACACATAATAGAACAGGAAACAAAGTAAACAAATTGACAAAGTTTACTCAAAGACAGACCTGGATAAATATAGATTTGAAAATAGTTATTGATTTGTGGAATATATTAACGAGTATAACATAATAGACCTAGGATCTCTGGATTATTTCAAACGTGAGTATATGCACTCCACAAGTTGTACTTATGGTGAGATTGAGCTTCAGCTCTTTGGTCCCGCCTCTCAATTCTTAACCAACTGGTGATGAGTGGATTTGGTTGTGTGAAAGTTGGAGCTGCCTATCATGAAACAATGAGCATTCTGCACTTAATTCTTTTGCTATTGCGTTAAAGATACGTTCCTCTTCTTCCAACAATATATCCCATCACGTGAAGATTATTTTTTGGGGGTAAAATAATAAATCTTTATTTAATAAACATAACTCAAATGTGGTTGAAATAAACGGTATTTTTATACAAGTTTTAAAGTCAGCCTAGTAAGTGGTGGTGGTGACACTGAAGGTGAAGCAGATAATAGTAATTTAAGCAATAATAGTATGAAAGTGATTTAAATAATTAAGTGATGAAAGTCGTGGCTTTGGGACATAATCACGGTGATGGTGGTGGTTAATGTCGTTGAGGTTGTGGCAGAGACGATGGTTGTGGGTGGTGGTCGAGGCCTGGTTGAAATAATGACAAAAGGAAAATAATGAGTTATGTAATTAAGTTGACAAGACCGCAAGTGAAAGGGGTGGCGGTGGTAGGTGTTTTTTTTTTTTCATTATAGGTAGAAATGTGGCTTGTAGGTCGGGTGGTTGGTCGGGTCGGTAGTGGTGGTGGGGTCGGCGAGAGTGGTAATAACAGACCTGCCACATAGAACACACAGGCCACTCCTACGCCCACCATGTGTAAGGCGAGTCTTCCCCCCCCCCCAATCCTGGTACATGTGCGCCCCCTTCCCGCACCCTCCCTCTCCCCCTTCCCCCCAACCGGTGCATGAGCACCCTCCTCGGTGCATGAGCACACTACACAAAACACGAATCATACTAAGAGTCGACATAGACACAATCTGGGAGGGGCGATTCTTCAAGTAATCCCAAGAACATTCCTCCCACACACACACACTGTCTACACACACACACTGTAGATAAATATAAATTGTTTAACACTGGTGGTACACAAACAACAGAACACAGGTGGAAACTGAGTACCCAAATGAGCCACAGGGACGTTAGAAAGAACTTTTTCAGTGTCAGAGTAGTTAACAGGTGGAATGCATTGGACAGTGATGTGGTGGAGGCTGATTCCATACACAGTTTCAAACGTAGATATGATAGAGCCTAGTAGGCTCAGGAATCTGTACATCAGTTGACTGACATTGGGCCTTTTGTGCCCTCTGTAATGCTTTTTGCGCTACCGCTCACAGGATGAGTATGGGGTGCACAATAAACTAGCCGCCTTCGGCGGCAACAATCAAAGTTGACTGACAGTTGAGAGGCGGGACCGAAGAGCCAGAGCTCAACCCCCACAAGCACAACTAGGCAAGTGCACACGCGCGCATCATGAATACCAGCATTGATAAAATGTACGGACATTATGTACGTTTTCAAGTGAATCAACACAGGAAAATATGAAGACTTCACATTTTCATCTACAGGTAAACCAAGAGTAAAGACACAAGCTAGAACAAAAGTGCACCAAATATTCGAGTCTGAGCCGTGGTTGGCTGCAGGACGTGTTTGTGTTTTAAGGGCTATTAGGAAAAAAATAAGTAAAAATAAAATTAATATACACAATTTCACAAAAATGTGATGTATCTGAGACAAGATTGAGGCCATACAATGGGATCGAACACGAACGCTCGATCCTTGAACTCCCTAATGTTACCTGTTGGGATCAGGGACGCAGGGTCGACCCCATTACACGGCCTCAAACAAGTTATCAGATAATCCGATACATGGGGCATGGGAAGACGGGGAGTCATGAGCCTCGCCGCTATCATGAAACAAACAAACAAAGATTGAGACTCTTACAGATGTAATTTATGACTTGCCAGCTCGATATCCTTGCTGGAAGGGAGGAAGTTGCAGCACGTTCAGTTATTTATTGCAGTGTTGCAGCATCCCTCCAGCCTGATGAGGATGTAATGCTAAAGATGACCCACAATAAGTGGGGTATTTATGGCACACTGACGTCTGCAAATGCTCTCATCATGCAAATTGACCTGTTAGTTGTGTCGTTTGAGAGCATCGCCGCCGCCTGTAAGTACTGCAGCCGCCGACTTTAAGTACCACCCTCCCTTGTGAGTACCACCACCGCCTGTGAATACCTCCTTAAGACGGGCCCAACCATACAAGACGAATGGATGGAAATAACTAAACAAATGTGATGAACGCCTCGCAGGAAAAAAAAACGTCTTAATAAAACGCCGAACACTAGACGAAAACTTTGAAATGTGCTCATCACGTGCAACAAAAGGTAGAGAAGAGAACAAATGGCCGACAACAGTGTACATAACTCTTCACTCATCTTGGTAATCTTTTTTGTTTTTAGATCCCCTTTCGTTTGTTAGATTTGATATCTTGTGGGATAACACTTTCTACTATTAAAGTAGAGGAAACGCTGTTTGCTATTAAAGTCAACATTCATATTTGTTCCTCAACATTATATATAAAAATAAACTGATAATTATTTGAAGAACAAATGCTGTTGCATTATTAGGTGAATAATAATGTAAAATTTTATTAATTTCATACAAATGAATCGGTTTTTTGAATCGTTTACGTTTTCTACACAGGTACTGCTAATTCTATACACACATTAAATCTGTGCATGAATACACTGTGAAACTTGCATCCAAGCTGCAGTGCATTGTCTACTACACTGCATCTTCTTCTACACTGAAACTGTTTACTCAATCTGATCTTTAAAATGAGACGTCACGAGCTCCTTCACTAGCCCATTCTCTGAAACTAAAATAAGTTTATTGAGGTAAAATACACACAAAGGGATGAGGTAGCTCAAGTTATTCTCACCCCGTTCAGTACATCGTGTTAATACATACATATAAACACATCACAAACAATAAACATATTACCAAACATCCTGAACCCATTCTCTGGATTTACCATTCTGTAAACATGCAAGAGTTTTGCCTAGCCAGAAACGAACGATCTCAAGCAATTCGCATACTCTGAGGTCGATACATAGAAAACGTCAATATTCCTTTACTTAAATATATTGTAATATGTCTCCATATTAACGGTTTGGTAGCCATTATTATGTTGACGTCAATGTTTGCCTTGTCTTTAGTTCCTGTATGTTTATGGGCAGTAGCCTCAGCAGCGTGCTGATTTCATCAGTACAGTAGGTAGTGAGCCTTTGAGGTCCGCCTTCCTCTGTGGAAGGTACCTTACCTTGAGGATACCTTGAGGTGCTTCCGGGGCTTATCGTCCCCGCGGCCCGGTCATCGACCAGGCCTCCTGGTTGCTGGACTGATCAACCAGGCTGTTGGACGCGGCTGCTCGCAGCCTGACGTATGAGTCACAGCCTGGTTGATCAGGTATCCTTTGGAGGTGCTTATCCAGTTCTCTCTTGAACACTGTGAGGGGTTTGCCAGTTATGTCCCTTATGTGTAGTGGAAGCGTGTTGAACAGTCTCGGGCCTCTGATGTTGATAGAGTTCTCTCTCAGAGTACCAGTTGCACCTCTGCTTTTCAACGGGGGTATTCTGCACATCCTGCCATGTCTTCTGGTCTCATGTGATGTTATTTCTGTGTGCAGGTTTGGGACCAGCCCCTCTAATATTTTCCACGTGTAAATTATTATGTATCTCTCCCGCCTGCGCTCAAGGGAATACAGATTTAGGCTCTTTAGTCGGTCCCAATAGTTTAGATGTTTTACCGAGTGGATTCTAGCAGTAAAGGATCTCTGCACGCTCTCCAGGTCAGCAATTTCACCCGCAGTGAAAGGGGCTGTCATTGTGCAGCAGTACTCCACTCTAGAGAGCACAAGCGTTTTGAAAAGTGTCATCATCGGTATAGCATCTCTAGTGTGAAAAGTTCTTGTTATCCAACCTGTCATTTTTCTTGCAGTTGTGACGGCTACTGTGGTCATTCATATTAAATATGATCGAAAATATCTTGTTTATACGTGCTCTGGTGCTTCACCCTGGTCAAAACTAAGCAGGTGATATTGAGGTAACTTTACATCCTTTATACAATGGTTTAGTCGGTTCCCGAACGACGAAAGAAGGAAATCTTTCTGTTGCATCAGATTTTTTTTGCTTATTTTTTTTTCCTCGGTCGCCGGCCATCTTGCAGAAAGATGACCATCGCTCGAGACTGCATCTGCTGCGAAGAATTTAGGATTTTAGGATCTTTTTAGGATTTTGTGTCTTTTAGGATTTGTGTATTTATAGCTTTAAGTCTTGCCTCTTTACGTATCTATTAATGAACAAATTCCTACCAATATTGTAAACTGTTGTTGATTTGTGTGACTGTCTCTTTGTAGCCACTTTAGTTGTATTTATGTCTATATATTTGAACTTGGTTATTAGAGTAGGCATATGTGCTTGTGAGTAGGTTGAGATTAATATTGCCTATGTAGAGGAAGAAATTAATGTTTATCACCCAGAATATTTAGTAATATGTTGATTGTGATGTGTGTAAATATATATGCACACGTTGTACTGAACGAGGTGAGAATATCCTGCGCTACCTCATCCCTTTGTGTGCATTTGTGTCTCATAAACATTCTTAAATTTCAAACAAATTCCTACACGCCTCCAACATGACTGAACAATTGTTCGATCATAAGTTTATACATTAGCAGATAGACGCATACATGCCATACACTGCTCCTAAGCTTTTCTCGTACATTTACTTTGTATGTTATCTCACGATTAAAGTCATCTTCTTTCTTGAGGTTATCTTGAGATGATCTCGGGGCTTTAATGTCCCCGCGGCCCGGTCTTCGACCAGGCCTCCACCCCCAGGAAGCAGCCCGTGACAGCTAACACCATGTACCTTTTGCTTCTAGGTAACAGGGAGCATAGGGTGAAAGAAACTCTGCCCATTGTTTCTCGCCGGCGTCTGGGATCGAACCCAGGACCACAGGATCATAAGTCCCGCGTGCTGTCCGCTCGGCCGACCGGCTCCCCTGTCATGCCGACATAACGCGCTTAACCATAAAATCTTGGGTTGAAGTCTCTTAAGCTTATCATTAAGATCCAACCAAGATGTAAACAAAACCAAAAATATTTGTCTAGACTAATAAACAGACACAACTAAATCTGTATCCTGAAATTTATATATATTTAGAAATAACAAAATCCGTGACTAAAACATTTGTTAAAAATATCCCTAAACTAAAATATAACAATAAACCCCCGTCAGCCTTGGGTATGTAGATTCCCGATACATTATCCACATGATTTCCGACCCAAATATTTATCACAGTGATCCCTGAGTTGAGACTTATCACACAGTCCCCCTGCAGTAGGTGGTAACGAAGATATTAACCCTCCAACTTGCCTTTTCTGAATATCCACTTCCGAGAGGGGATACTTCTGAGACTCCAATCTAAGCGTACCCCCATAACTTGAACTGGATTCTTAAAGCTGCACTTATATTTATCACGTTTCGCTTTGTAAAGTCGGGTCATAAAGTGCGCAGGTGGAGCGGGGCGAGCATTACCACACCTGCCTCGCGTCCTAACGAATGAGATATTTATTCATCCATGCACAGTAGCCCAAGATTCCCGCTCCTGACAACCTCCAATTATAGAAAGGTTCGTTAATTAATTCGTTGTGATATATGACCGCGTTAGGATTGCTTCCAATTATCATTTTTTGTAATTTATACTTATTTTTTCCAATGTCTTTTGTTGTTCTTTCTTTATTGCTAGTTTTTATATTTTTTGAGGGGTATTGCCGACACGTTAGTTTTAGCTCGAGTAATGTATATATGCCAGAAGGAAAAGCTTATGCGCAGCTTTGCCGCTGTTTGGTTTTATATTTATCGAAAATACCAGTCATCAAAATTGTATAATGCCTCTCCAGAGGCATTATACAATCTTTATGATTTGTATTTGAAAGTCTACAAGCTAGCTCAGGAACGGAGAACTCGGGGAAGGGAAGGGGGGTGGAATGGGAGACTTTCCCGGGAATTTCAAATAACATAAATGGTGGATGCTGTGGAGGCGTCTAGTTTACTCGTCGGTGCTGTGAAGGCGTCTGGTTTACTCGTCGGTGCTGTGGAGGCGTCTGGTTTACTCGTCGGTGCTGTAACAAGAGAGCAGTACTTAGTAGTACAACATGAACATCATAACAGCATGAACAAGCCACGTGGAGGATGAACAAACCACAGGCGCCAGTCAGGCGGCGGCAGACAATGGAAGAAGTTACACCTTGGTACCAGTTAAGCAGGAGGACAGGTCAGCGGTCACCAAGTCACGAAGAGGTCAGAGTTGATGCCGTCATGATAATCTTCAGGGATTAACCCCTAAACATTAAATGCAAACCCTCATGTTCAGCTGAGGAGCAAGCAGATCATGGAAGGGACTGTAGAGTGGGTACAGCCCAGGAGGGCGGGTGTGAGTGGACTCAAGGAGGGAACAGCATCTCCAGTAGAACTGTGGAACACGATACGAGTAAGTACGACTCTCTTGAACTAAAGCACCTCATTCAGTACTCTTGGCCTCTAGTAGGGAATATAGTTAGGGTGTGTCTTATTTAATTATTTTAAATAAAGCTATATGTTATCAAGGTTATTAAATGTGTATTAATGGTTCCTTGTCGTAGTGATATTGGGCCTACCGTCCCCTTGACCTAGTGACCTAGTGTCCGTAATTATCCAGTACTCCTCCCCACGTCCGTCCCGTGTTGAGGGTTTAGTATTGGGTGTGTCCCGCCTTATCTTGTGTACTCTATAGTTCCCAAGTGGTCAGGATTATTAGTGTGTCAGGCCAGGATCCTTGTACCGTTCAATTGTCCCCTACACCTGTCCTGGTAGGTTATTCCATCTGCAAGACCTACGAATCTCACTCCGGTCCCCTGTCCGGTAATTCAGGGTGGTGGCAGCGTTANACCAGTGTACCAGGCCCTAGCCTATCTCAGGTAGAAATTCCTGCAAGTCTGTGATTAATAACCCCTCGTAGCAGTTCATATTTCTTCTTTTGCAAATGTAAATGTTAGAATGCCGTTATCAGCACAGGCTTGAGCTTCGCGGATGACGAGTAGTAGATAGTTAAAGTAGATATTCCACAATTAGGGCTAAGCACTATCTTGTGGTGTGTGCTGGCACCAATTGAGTGACTTTCAGATTTTCCTCCATTGAGGAGTAACCTAGAGTCTGTTCTTGAAGGTAATCTCTTATCTGCCGTAGATGGAGCCTAAGATACCTAGGATTTGAGGCTTTGCTAATGGTCCTAGGTGCCGTACCCGACTGAAGGCACCCGAAACACAGCTGATCCTTGAGTCATCCAGTGACGATGTCATTTAGTGGACGTTCAGAAGGCAGATCACAGAACGACAACCCCCTCAACAGTATTGTGGGTACGTTGTTAGATTGAGATTAATGTCTCAAGATTTTGCTTACTCAATGGTCTTCTTTTTGTATCCTGAAACAATAATTTCCTTCTTCCACAAGAAGGGTCATATTCCTTGAGCTAGGCAGAACTGTCAGAGCTGAGTGAGAAGGGAAGCCACAAGTCTCTCACATCTGTGTAATAGTCTCGGGCCAACCTTATCCGGCAGTGAGGTAGTGGTACCGGATTTAAGGACGGGGCGGACTTCATCCAGTTTATTAACCACTGCAGACAGCTTCACGTGTTTGAATCAAGTTGTAGAGATTATCTGCCAGTAGGTTGGCCTCTTCATGGTTGCTGGTTGCAACAGTCGGTTATTGCTGAAACTGTCCTTAGACGAGTGTCCCTGCCAGTCTTTTGCTTTGACTTTGGATACAAATAGACTTGGATCCAATTCTTCCTGACGTAAATGTTATTCTTGTTTTTTTAGTTCATTTGGCGACAAGCTCGTCTCTGAATATCCTGTTGTGAGCAGTATACCTCCTTATTTATTCCTTTAGCAGTATTCCTTTTATACCTCTTCCAGTTTTTTCACCTTAATTGACACCAGGCATAACAAACTAATCCATAGCTTAACAGCAACGCTTGGTCACATTCCTACAATGAAAATTACAGACACTCTCTCTCTCTCTCTCTCTCCTCTCTCCCTCTCTCTCTCTCTCTCTCTCCTCTCCTCTCTCTCTCTCTCCTCTCTCTCTCTCTCTCTCTCTCTCTCGCTCTCTCTCTCTCTCTCTCTCTCTCTCTCTCTTCTCTCTCTCTCTCTCTCTCCCCTTCCCATGCCATTGTCATTCTCTCACACTTTTTCTTTCTATCTCTGTCTCTCTCAGTTTCTCTAGCTAAAAAAATCCATCAGCTCTACTTATCCAGACTGGACGACAATCCTCTCATCTTGTTCAAATCTGGCATACCTTCCATGTCCCCTGGAAGCTGCTTTGGCCCCGGTCCCGACAGGCCAGCCGGGTCCACCCGTGTTTGGACGGTTAATTAGAGGTAATCAAGCCTGCAGGCGGCCCACATATATCTAGCGCGGCCGTCGCCACCTGGACAGGTGTAGCCAGTAGCAGCACAGCTGTAAATTGGACCCGAGATGGAGAAGGAAACAAGGGATGGAGTTAAAACAGTGAGAGGGGAGGAGAGGAGGAGGGAGGGAACGGAGAAAGGTAAGGACGCCTGTGTGATGAAGTTTAAGTTCTTAGCGGTAAATCAAAGCTGTCCTTAGTCTAATGTTATATCGAAGTCCACATGTTTCTGATATTCCTCTGATAGCTCGCCCTGTTCGACTCAGAAAAGTACATAAATGTCTCTTTAATACATTTTGATTTCTTATAATTTTCTTTCATTTTGTCTCATTTGCCAGAAATTATCTCAGTTAGACGTTCAAGCCGATGGTAAACATTCGATCTCAAATACAACATCTTTTCCCACGCACACAATACATCACCGACACTGATAAGGCGATGTTTATTATAAAAAGCTTCAACTGCTATATTACATCTTGTTAAAAAGTTTCAACAGTCGTTTTACTTACTGTTATTAAAAGATTAAAAATTGTTTTAAATATTCTTATTAAAGTTTCAACAACTGTATTAAGTGCTCAATTTCATCAGCCGCATCAAGCGTTTTTAACTTACAGAATACGAAATATCTCGCTTAATAATTATTACAGTTTAGTCCAAGTACTTACAGCTATGCCGCTAATTCACATGCTTCAGTATATGACAGCACACATACTTCAGCATATCCTAGACCCGATATCTCTCGTGCCTTGCTGAATGGAAGCACTTAACAATATGTCGACACAGAACATGTGACGGTGGACGTTCCCTGAACGGTATCTGCATAGGAAAAGTAATCGTTCTTTCGTTAGTTCTTATAGTAAGTTTTTGTCCCCTAAAGGCTATACACAGATGGAATGACCTTATTCGCCAAAGCCGTAAATGCCGTGCACAATACTTCAAAAGTCAATTGAAAAATATATAAGGAATAATTAGAGTACTTTTGACAAGCCGTCGGCTTCCTGTCCCCGCCGAGGTTATTACTGAGGTGATTATCGAGGTCATGAGGTAGACCTCAGAACTATCGGGGGGATCAAACGCCGACCTGCAAGAAGCGAGGTCGTAGATGTACTGACCAGTCCAAGAGGACTCGTCAGTATGTTGCACTAGAGGACTTGCTCCGTTGCACTGGAGGACTTGCTCCGTTGCACTGGAGGACTTGCTCCGTTGCACTGGAGGACTTGCTCCGTTGCACTGGAGGACTTGCTCCGTTGCACTGGAGGACTTGCTCCGTTTCACTGAAGGACTTGTTCCGTTTCACTGAAGGACTTGCTCCGTTGCACTGGAGGACTTGTTCCGTTGCACTGTAGGACTTGCTCCGTTGCACTGGAGGACTTGCTCCGTTTCACTGAAGGACTTGAGAGATATTCAACTGAACATATACGGAGACCAATACTGAGACACCATGAAATAAGAGCAAATCAAACATCCGAACCAATCATGCATTCGCGACCAATTTCCGACCGTTTAATAGACTTGTCACTCAGATTTTCTTTATTGAACATTCCCGCATTTAAATGTGCAACGGAATTACTTTATTAAAGTGTTGAGAGCAACAGATTGTATATGCCATTTGTCCGGAGACGCATCAACACAACGCAACGTCTCACAGCAAGTGTGGTTATAAAGTACAGCTTTGTATGTGGTAATAAAGTTCAGCTTTGTATGTGGTAATAAAGTTCAGCTTTGTATGTGGTAATAAAGTTCAGCTTTGTATGTGGTAATAAAGTTCAGCTTTGTATGTGGTAATAAAGTTCAGCTTTGTATGTGGTAATAAAGTTCAGCTTTATATGTGATAAGAAGTACAGCTTCGTGAATATATGAAGTTGGGGAGAGTTGGGGAGACTCTAACTGAAGTTGGGAGAAGTATACTGTAGCTGGGGGAGAAGCAATGTCTGCAATATGGCAGGCACATCACACTTTGTCTCTGACGACATCATGTTGTTGATGTGATGTTAAATATTGGTGTAGAGACGCGTGCATTGCATCATCGCTAAGTAGATTGCGTGTGCACCCTGTTGTTGATGTTGTTGTAGATTCAGCTTCTGGAGCAACATTTCCATGTAGCACGGGCTATGGTGAGCCCGTAAAAAAAGTGTGTACTCGCCAAGATGTGCTTGATTAGGTCAACTCTCAGCTCCTAAGCCCACCCGTCCAGCCATACTTGGTTGATTAATACGGTGTCGACCTTTCCTTCATCATTTTGTTCTTGTTTTATTGTGTAGCTTTTGTTAGATTGATGTCAACAAATTTGCGTTGATCAGTTCATTTTTCGCAACAGTACCGTTGAAGAAACTTTTCTTTGACATCCGTCCTGTTCATCCTTGTTGAGTTTCCGTCCGTCGCCTCTTACTGTACTATTTCTCATTTTAAATATTGCCTGTTTTTCAATTATGACATTTCCACTTAATCTCTAATATGGTGTTATTTGGTCTTCTAGGGTGATGATGTTGGGTTCTCTTGGACCTTCACTGTTACTTCGTCCCCTTCTTCTGTTGATAATGACTTACTTCGTCCCCTTCTTCTGTTGATAATGACTTACTTCGTCCCCTTCTTCTGTTGATAATGACTTACTTCGTCCCCTTCTTCTGTTGATAATGACTTACTTCGTCCCCTTCTTCTGTTGATAATGACTTACTTCGTCCCCTTCTTCTGTTGATAGTGACTTACTTCGTCCTCTTCTTCTGTTGATAATGACTTACTTCGTCCCCTCAGCTCCGACACGAGCCTTGGCGTACAGCTCTCGTCTCTTGTTTAGTTTCAGTTAATTAATGAGTTCCTTTATGTTTCTTATTTTTAACATACTTAGGTACTTGGCCACCTATACAGGTACTATATGACTATATACAATTTCTTATAGTTTGTGTCAAGAGCTAGACAGAGAACGTTTTTAGCTGTGACAGCAGTGGGGTCACGTTCGGCACGTTCAATTTCCTGCGAGATTGGCATCCCAGGTGAGAGCTACGTACTATGAAAGGTTTTATACCTTGTCTTAGACGCTTTCGTCAAGGTTCTCGGAGGCTACCTAAACTTTTGCCAAATTTATGAATATTGAAGACGTTGTTCTGTTGATGTGTTCGCCTGGTGTCGTGTGTTATGTTCTCCTCGACGGAATGTTTTCAAAAGTTGTCACCCAATTGCTCCAGAATTACCATTGGGTTTTCTTGTGTGTGTGTGTGTGTGTATATGTATTCTTGCATGCGTGAGCGCACTACCGTGCAAGCGGCGGTTCACGTGTTTTCGTCCATATCCCTATAGATGACCGCCTGTGGTCGTGTAGGTCACACTGTGTTCCCCCATAAAGGTGAAGAGCAATACAAAAGTATTTAAACAAGAGGAGACACCAAGAGTGAGTAAAGAGCTTTAGACAAACACGCTCGGCCCAGAGCGAGGCTGGAGAGGAGAGGAGTGTGTGTGTGTGGGGGTGTGCGTCACAGGATGGCCCTCTGCTCCTGGCGAACACCCGGGCTGAGTAAACGCTCCTGGCGAGCATCCGACCAGGGAGAAAACGTGTTGGTGATGAACCAGCTTCCTCTGCTTAATTGGGTAATTTGCATGAGGTGTGGGAGTGAGCATTGTGAATTCTTTGTGCTCCAAGACAGATAAATAATCGAAAACCAACTCGCATGCATATGCAGTGTTTTGTGCCTGCACTTAGTTGAATGATCTTGCAAGGTCAGAATGTTGCTCCTGAGCCCAGCCTTCCAGCTGTTAGTCATTTAGTGTAATGACTCCCTTTGAGTTTTTTTGTCATATTAACATATAGAGCTATATAGAGCTGTGTATTTAGTTGCGTTCTACCATCTCTCCATATATATATATATATATATATATATATATATATATATATATATATATATATATATATATATATATATATATATATATATATATATATATATATATATATATATATATATATATATATATATATATATATATATATATATATATATATATATATATATATATCATGTATCAACTCCCAATATGATGAAGACGTTTTTGTTAGCATCTGTGACAACCAGGTATTTAAAGCTACCATATATGTCCCTTCCTTCAAGGATTCCTTTGGGTCAACAAGTTAATCGATATCGTTCCTCTATAAACTTTATAAACCACAATCATGTCTCACCTGTTCCTTCTCTCCTCTCGGAGCTGAGTCTTCTCAGCCTCTCCTCACAGTCATACCCCTCCATCCCACGGGACATGACCAGTAGGCCTTGTGAAACCTAGAAATCTTCTGAAACCGTTGCACATCACAGGACTTTTTTTTTTAATTTTGCACTGTGCTTCTATTAAATCTATCGTCCGTAAGACATATACGGCTTTTTATAGACGCGTATATCTAGACTTCTGAGGGGAGTAAGGTAGGTTTACTACCTAACTAGTGTCAGATTTAAGGCTTTTTGGTTATAAGGCTTTTCTGCTCTAAGTCGGGATATATTTCCCAGCTTCTTTGTTTTTGTATTTTAGCAGTGATGTAGATGTCTTCATGTCGATCTCTTTCCTTATAATCTTGCATTCAACAAAACTAAAGTCTAACAACCATCTTCACAGCATCTCTAAAGCTCATCTAAATCTTCTGGCATCATCTCGTAATCCTCATCCATTCTGAGTCTTCTCGTCATTGTAAATTACAAAAATACTCTTATATGAACGAATCTGTTTTCGCTGGAAAGCAATTAATTATGAGGAGAAATGCTAGGCCGGTATGATTATACAGCACATGGGAGGTATAGGAGGATAAGGAGCAGGACCATCAGGGATCGAACGCCAGCCATATCAAAAGCGAGGCCATCGCTGTAACGACCAAGTCCTAAAGGATATAAATGACTTTCTTCTGGGGGGAAGTAAAGAAGAAGGAGAGGCATAGGTGAAGGGAAGTTTAGAAGTGGTAAATACAGTGAGAGGTATGAAATCAGGCGGGCTGTCCGCCTTGCTGACACGACGTGTGGGTGTTAGCAGCTAAGCTTGCTCTCTTTCCTCTGGAAGGTCACTGACATGTTGGGAACAGTTTGGGACCAAGTACTGATCTTCGTGGCACTCTGGTCACCACTTGTCTCAATCCCTGACAGGGGTGGCACCTGACAGCTGAGTGGACAGCGTTTCGGATCTGGCGTTTCTGCCAGGTAACCGGGGCATCAAGGTGATAGAACTCTGCCCATTTGTTTCCGCCATCTCCGGGGATCGATCCCCGGGTCGTAAGATTACGAGTCCCAGGCGCTGTTCACTCAGCCACCAGGCCCCTGTATGTATGTGTGTGCGTGTGTACTCACGTAATTATGCTTGCGGGGGGGTTGAGCTCTGGCTCTTTGGTCCCGCCTCTCAACCGTCAATCAACAGGTGTACAGGTTCCTGAGCCTATTGGGCTCTATCATATCTACACTTGAAACTGTGTATGGAGTCAGCCTCCACCACATCACTGCCTAATGCATTACATTTGTCAACCACTCTGACACTAAAAAAGTTCTTTCTAATATCTCTGTGGCTCATTTGGGCACTCAGTGTGTGTCTGTGTGTGTCTGTGTGTGTGCGTGCATGTGAATTTAATTGTTGCTAATGCATGAAGACATTCATTCATGTTTGCATGTGAGGATGGACGTGAGAATACGATTCATATTAGTATATATAAATAAACATGCACACAAACAGGCAAAGACATACAGGCAAAAAAAAAACAGGCAAAAAATTAGATACAGATGCTTTTAATTCAGAACCAGTTCAGATTACATTAATCAAACTGGAATATAAGAGTCTGTTGTCAGGTCCAGTTTATATCACCGTGTGCGACGCATTCCAGCATGCTCCTTTCTTATGGTGCGTTTCAGCCAGCGTGTCTCAGTCTTGGCTTGTTCCAGCCAGAGTCTCTTACTCTTGGCTTGTTCCAGCCAGCGTCTCTTACTCTTGGCTTGTTCCAGCCAGCGTCTCTTACTCTTGGCTTGTTCCAGCCAGAGTCTCTTACTCTTGGCTTGTTCCAGCCAGCGTCTCTTACTCTTGGCTTGTTCCAGCCAGCGTCTCTACTCTTGGCTTGTTCCAGCCAGAGTCTCTTACTCTTGGCTTGTTCCAGCCAGCGTCTCTTACTCTTGGCTTGTTCCAGCCAGCGTCTCTTACTCTTGGCTTGTTCCAGCCAGCGTCTCTTACTCTTGGCTTGTTTCCAGCCAGCGTCTCTTACTCTTGGCTTGTTCCAGCCAGCGTCTCTTACTCTTGGCTTGTTCCAGCCAGCGTCTCTTACTCTTGGCTTGTTCCAGCCAGCGTCTCTCACTCTTGGCTTGTTCCAGCCAGCGTCTCTTACTCTTGGCTTGTTCCAGCCAGCGTCTCTTACTCTTGGCTTGTTCCAGCCAGCGTCTGTTTCTCTTGGCTTGTTCCAGCCAGCGTCTCTTACTCTTGGCTTGTTCCAGCCATCGTTTCTCACTCTTGGCTTGTTCCAGCCAGCGTCTCTTACTCTTGACTTGTTCCAGCCAGAGATGGTTTCCAATCACATGGCTGCCTAGGGTAGAATAAGGTTTCCCCTTTGTTTCTCTTTCCATATGAGGACATACATTAGTTCGCTGCATCACATTATATATTGGCCGAAAATATCATCACTTTCCTTCCTTCTCACACTTCGTTTGGGTTATTTAGGCCGAAAGGTACATATATTAGTTCTTTTTATAAGGTGTAAAAAAAGAGAGTTTTAAAAATGTTAATTAATTGTATTAAATGGTATAGCTTTGTGCATGGTGTGCCACGGCCATGGTATAATAAGTGTTGTAGTGAAAATTCTAATGACTTTTAATGGGGTTGTTATTTTTTACGCAGCCCGTTAAAGGCAGAGCTCGTTAAAGCAGCGGCCGTCCCCTTAAACGTATCCATCAATTTGAACGAATTATGTATTAAAAATAGGTTTGCTCACATATTTAAATTACCATAATTATTATATTGGAGTTCTGTGTATAGTTAGGATAGGTTAGGTTAGGTTAGGATAGGTTAGGTTAGGTTAGGATAGGTTAGGTTAGGTTAAGTTAGGTGTTTTGATTTTGATAGCGATTATTTGTGTTTGAAGCACGTATGTGAAGCTTTTACAGCGTTGCGATTCGAGTAGAGGTCATCAGCGAAGCACTCTTCGAGAAAAGTCTAAACGTCATCTTTCGTTTGACGTATGTAAATCGTTTTTTCATTCAAATTCAAATGTTTATTCAGGTAAAGTACATACATACAAGGTGTGATACAAACATTGATGGATGTATAGATAGAGCTAGTACATACAATGCCTAAAGCCACTATTACGCAAAGCGTTTCGGGTAGGTTCCCCATTTCATTCGTAAATGAGGAATTTGGCGGCTGAATTAACGAGTATTTGGCCTTTGTTGATGAAGACGGGCTGGAAGCACGTGGCAGAATGTTCTCTCAATGTGAGCCCATCACCACAGCAAAGGCCCGTCGGGTTCACAATGTATAATTCAAAAACTGAGTTATTAAACTCTACGTAAATTAGTATTTGACTTATAGCTTGGGCTGGAAGATGAGTTGCTCAAAATATCTGGCGGGGAACCATGCCTTTGTTTTTTATTGAAGTGTGTCTTATGTCCAGACTGGGACTATAGTTATAAACTCATTGTCAGCAGTTCGTAATATGAGGACGGACTGAAATATGGTAATAACAAATATTTCCATTATTCCTGTTTGGTACGATCGTTAGCAAGTACCACGGTGGTACTTGCAGGATCGAGCCTCGGTCCTGCCCACTTTCTTGCAGATCATCTAATTTAATGGTATGTGTTTCTCAGTTTGCTTATGTATGTGTATGAGTTTCTCAGTTGTGTGTTTCGCTCGCCCAGCATCACTATATGAACAAATTAAAGAATTTTGAAATAACATGATCACAAATGTTCAAGAAATATGTAGACCAATCCACACACTAGAAAATGAAGGGACGACGACGTTCCGGTCCGTCCTCGACCATTCTCAGGACAATCGACTTGAGAATGGTCCAGGACGGACTGAAACGTCGTCGTCCCTTCACCTTCTAGTATGTGTTCTGGTCAACATACTTCAGCCACGTTATTGTGACTCATCACCTGCACAAGAAATCTTTACAAAGTATCCAAAGTTTGGTTACTATAGGTAGTGCATGGAGTCTAGCCTTCCACCTCCTTCCACCGGATGGTCGTGTTGGGCGCATGATGGGTAAACTTTATTATATGTAATTGGCTCAATGCAAAAGTAAATCACTTAGCTTAAAGATCAATAGAGTCCAATACTTGAACCCATTATGGGACACTGAAACCTTTCTCCGCTCACCCACAGGATGGGTATGGGGGGTCTATGTTACGCTAATTAACGAAAACTCTCACTCCTCTTTTGGGGGTCACGGTGATCTTAGTTTTATAAACTGTGAATAGACTGTTGATAAAAATATATTAAACTATATAAGTAGCTCATCAATGCTGCAACTTGCATAGTTAAACAAACTTCAGTTCCTGAGCTCATTTGGCCTTACACATTAGGCTGTAACCATTACTGTAACCTTTTCCATTTACTGGGTATAGGACGTATAATAAACTAACTAAACAATCTTTCTCTCGAGCACAAAGGTAGACCAATAGACAGCGAGTGAAACACACAGACCCAAAACTCCCCGCAGATCGAGGTACGTAGCACTGTGGTTGACCATTTTGAGAGAGGCTGAGCGCTGACTTAAGTGGTCAACTCACGTTCACTGTTTCACACTCCGTTGCTTCGCTGCTGCCTGGTTGGCTCTCTCCCGCCCCGCCCTCCCTACGTCCCCTCTCCTTATTACTTCCCAGATTACTTGCGTCCCTCTACACACCTGCTCTCCCGGATAGGGGGGATGGTCCCCGCATGGATAGTGCAGATTCTTCTTCTTAATGTTTTGAGACTTATGGATGTTTCCGTGATAGTATGTACGAGTGCATGTGGTTACCTAAATGTAATTACCTGAGTGTAGCTGCAGGATGAGAGCTATGCTGGTGGTGCCCCGTCTTCCCAGTACTCTGTCATATGGTGTTTAGACACTACTGACAGTTTTGGCCTCCACCTCCGTGTGTTTTTGTGTGTGTATTTGTGTGTTTGTTTGTTTTAGACATTAGGCTATAACTCGCGCTGTGTGGTTCCCAGCTGCGTGAATAAATGTGTAAGCCAATAGCGGATTGCTGTGCATTTAATGTGAGGTGCATGTAGCCGCCAGTTCTAACAAGAAATCCCTCAGATTTTTGGTATTTGTAAAGACTGTTTTGACTTCGTCTGCGTCTACCAGATTGGCTTTTAAAAATCGCCAGAGCTGCAGAGTGTGTCCTGGTAAAGCTTGTGTTTCACACTCGCCCCTTACAGCTCACCTGAGAGTTAATGAAGCTTCCTGTGTCTTAATTGTGAGAGTAAGACATGGAAGCCTCGAACAGAAGCCTTTTGAAAAGGCGGCTCTGAATTGGGCAGTGTCGGGCGGCAGCTGACAGGGTTTAAGATAATCAGCTGGACGGATGCTCTGGCACCGTGTATTTTTCAAATTAACTTACGACAGAGTTAAGTTAAATGCCAGTTAACTTATAGAGATGACAGGGAAGGCGATGACAAGGTGTGTGTGTGGGGGGGGGGTGCGAGCAAAGAACAAGATATATTTTAACTGAATAAGTTTATATTCTTTATTGCCGAGATTCGAAGACACTCAGGTTTCTGCTTGCCTTGAGATGGTGGTGCGGCGCGGTGGTAACTTGTGAATACTGAAATATGTCTAATTAAATCTTACTTTAATGAGGTATTACAAGATGCAATCCATAATAATGCGGGTAATAAAGGTTCACTCACTTGAATCATCGGTGATTCGATCTCGTCTCGTATTCTGAGGCTCAAGTTCGAATCTCGGGTGATCTGAGTGACTGAAATGAGATATTATACAACTCGTCCTGTGTAAAAGTCGGCGAATTTTTCTACACTGTATATGCCGGTATTTACATTAGAAAGAGGCTCAGATTAGCCTGGTCGCTCCTCTTCTTGTTCGATTCACTTTCACCAGTTTTACTTCCATTTCCCCCTACAACACCTTCACCCTCCCTTTCCCCCTTCCTGCCCCTCCCTTTCCCCTTCCTGCCTCATCTTCCCTATCAACAATGTCTTCAGAGATACCCTTCATAAAATGTTTCTTTGCTGTTTATTCTTATTTTTTCCCAACCTTGCAATACAATCTGCAGAGGCTTTCATCCCTCATCTGCCTCAAAAGCTGTTTGGAATACAGCTTTTGAGGGAGAAATGACATTTATAAACGGAGAAGAAAAACTGAGGTTCAGAACTACTCATCCCATTTCGTCAGTCACTAAAAATAAACTTTCCCGTGTATGCTAGTCTTCACTATATTTTCCATATGTTCCTCCCAAACTCGTCATTTCTCCAGTGAACAACAAATGACAGTCAACCTTCTTCTTGTTTAGACTGTCAACAAACAACAGTCAACCCACTTCTCGCAGCGTCATCCACCAAAAAGTGTCAGAGACGTCATGGTTTAGTTTGATGGTGTTCCTAATGCCTAACAACCATGGAAGGGGTTATCAAGGCCTCACAAGTGCTTACTGACCAACTAACAAGTGTGCTTTAGTCATGAGCTAAAAACTGGGGGTCATGCTCTCTCAGGACTAAATTATATCTCGGTATATACACACACAGAGAAATGGGAACACTCATTGGTGTATATATATATATGTATACTGTATATATAATCCCTTGCTGAGACGCCTTCAGGTGTTACCACTATGATCTATCATACATCTATCAGACTGCCAGTCTCACTCACTGGTCCAGTAAGCAACTACACAAAAATAAATATAACAGTGACCGCGATTAAAGATTTGTCTCTGTTGATAAGAAATTATTGGCAGAAGGAAACAAATTTATGCTTAGAAGAAGAATGCAACGAATACTCATTGTATATACTATTATAGTTCTAGATATGAATAATATATTTTTTATTTGTATATATATATAGAAAGGAAAAAGTTTGTTGATATTATAAATTTATTTCAATCGCTCTGCATATACTTTGCGTATCCTTGGTAGAGAGCGTGAAACGCAACACTTTTTGTAACACAATGACAACTCTTTACACACGATGTGTTGCTTCTCTCTGTTTTAGAGATTACTATACAAAAGCTATTTTATAATGCATGCATTTCATGCAGTCCAGGGAGTACAGACACAGGCTCCTTAACCTGGATCAGCAGTCCATCCCCCCAATGCCCAAATGCTCGTTAAGTCAGACACTGAACCCTTGTTTCTGAATGATAACTCCACCACACATGACCCCCCCCCCCCAATCCGTCCTCAGGCGAGGCTCGTTAGTGCTGCGGCCGTCCCCCCCCCCCCCAAGACACATTCATAAATGTTAAGGTATTGCGTATTAAAAGTAGAGTTGTTCTCATTTCTATATTAATATATTATATATTAAAGTAACATGTAAGCTAGTCGTGGGTTAGGTTAGGTATTTAGATTCAGTTGGCGACTGAAGTTCATGGGTGAAGCATTTGCAGCAATGCGGTTCGAACAGAGGTCGTCAGCGAAGTACTGTTCGAGAAATGATCGAACCTCATCAATTGTGGCAGTCCGTCCTCCAAACAAAGACACAAAAGTGATTCCATGCACCCGCCAAACCAGCTGTTTATAAATGAAAAACTGTTTACGCACGACTCACAACTGCTGACGTTCGAACACTTCCGGAACAAGTGCTTCACTGACGAATTTTGCTCGAACCACAACGCTGTAAATACTTCACCCACGTACTACAAATACAAATAATCGCCAGCAGAACCTAAACACCTAACCTAACCTATGCCTATATATGCACAATATGCTAATTTATTATAATATTAATTTATATTTGAGAAAATTCGTGTTTTGAACGAACAGCATGCAAAAATTTATGAATGCGTCTGTGGGGTCGACTGCTGGATGGAACTGCTGCAGTGTGGACGAGCATTGTTTGAGGAAGGGTTGTGGAAGACGCACGGACACATTGACGCAGGTGGGAACAAGGGAGTGTGAGAAACAAAGGGAGTGAACTGAAAAAGGCAAAGCCCATGCAAGGATTAACATACATAACGGGACCGGAAGAGGTTGAGAGGAATGAGAGACATAACCCCTCCTCCCGGCCCCCTCCCACTCCTCACCCACGATAACAGCTGGGTGAGTGTACACACATTCATAGTATTTTTCATATGGTTGCTTCTCGTATTAGCTGCCTGAATGTGCTGTTCATTGGTTGTGGAATGTAGGAATCTGCCGTTGGCCGTGGGATGTTGTTGTTTAATATTCGCTACCCGGAACAAAAGTTCCAAGTAACACGGGCTATGGCGAGCCCGTAGTGCCTTGGCTGTGGGAATCTCGGAATCTCCTGTAGTGTACGAAAAGCCCAGCTTGAGATTAGCTCATCTTCTAAAAGAAAAAAACGCAGAAATAACAAAAACAATATTAAGTATATTGTATATCTATAGCCAAATTTGTAGATAAATCTCCCTCTCGACGTCCGTAGTGTTATTCATGATACCATTACGCACAATCATTATTGGAACACTTTGGAGAGAATGACTCGCAATATAGCGGCTGAAGAGAACAACTTGACCCAATCGTGAGAAATTGAATGCAAGTGACAACGTTTGGATTCGTTCTAGACCATGATCGGTCAAGCCCTTATGTGTCCGCTTACGAAACCTGTACATTTTTACTGAAGTGTGGTTTGTATTTATGAAACGGTTGTCGACCTTGGAAGCGTTTCGAAGATATTATTGATATGGACAATATCGTTGCTCTTCAGAGCTCATAAACTGTTTAACAATGTTGTTGTTAAAGACTCGCTACCTGGAACAAAGTTCCAAGTAGCATGGGCTATGGTGAGCCCACAGTGACATAGTTTAACAAATGCAGACAATGAGTCACAGTAACGGGACTGATGATATGATGATCAAACCACTCATCAGAAGATGAGACGGCGACATTTTCGGTCCGTCTCGGACCATTATCAAGTTGACTGGAAATCAACAAATGCAAATTTTGTCGTCACGATTGAGGAAAGATGAACAGGTTTCGTAAATAGACAGTTATAGGTGCCTTGACGAATTATGGTCCTTGATCATTATTAAGCCGTGGTATGAATAAGTGTTCAGGATGGGTAGAAGTATCCTCACTTACACTCCACATGTGTGGGATGGGAGCTTACACTCCACATGTGTGGGATGGGAGCTTACACTCCACATGTGTGGGATGGGAGCTTACACTCCACATGTGTGGGATGGGAGCTTACACTCCACATGTGTGGGATGGGAGCTTACACTCCACATGTGTGGGATGGGAGCTTACACTCCACATGTGTGGGATGGGAGCTTACACTCCACATGTGTGGGATGGGAGCTTACACTCCACATGTGTGGGATGGGAGCTTACACTCCACATGTGTGGGATGGGAGCTTACACTCCACATGTGTGGGATGGGAGCTTACACTCCACATGTGTGGGATGGGAGCTTACACTCCACATGTGTGGGATGGGAGCTTACACTCCACATGTGTGGGATGGGAGCTTACACTCCACATGTGTGGGATGGGAGCTTACACTCCACATGTGTGGGATGGGAGCTTACACTCCACATGTGTGGGATGGGAGCTTACACTCCACATGTGTGGGATGGGAGCTTACACTCCACATGTGTGGGATGGGAGCTTACACTCCACATGTGTGGGATGGGAGCTTACACTCCACATGTGTGGGATGGGAGCTTACACTCCACATGTGTGGGATGGGAGCTTACACTCCACATGTGTGGGATGGGAGCTTACACTCCACATGTGTGGGATGGGAGCTTACACTCCACATGTGTGGGATGGGAGCTTACACTCCACATGTGTGGGATGGGAGCTTACACTCCACATGTGTGGGATGGGAGCTTACACTCCACATGTGTGGGATGGGAGCTTACACTCCACATGTGTGGGATGGGAGCTTACACTCCACATGTGTGGGATGGGAGCTTACACTCCACATGTGTGGGATGGGAGCTTACACTCCACATGTGTGGGATGGGAGCTTACACTCCACATGTGTGGGATGGGAGCTTACACTCCACATGTGTGGGATGGGAGCTTACACTCCACATGTGTGGGATGGGAGCTTACACTCCACATGTGTGGGATGGGAGCTTACACTCCACATGTGTGGGATGGGAGCTTACACTCCACATGTGTGGGATGGGAGCTTACACTCCACATGTGTGGGATGGGAGCTTACACTCCACATGTGTGGGATGGGAGCTTACACTCCACATGTGTGGGATGGGAGCTTACACTCCACATGTGTGGGATGGGAGCTTACACTCCACATGTGTGGGATGGGAGCTTACACTCCACATGTGTGGGATGGGAGCTTACACTCCACATGTGTGGGATGGGAGCTTACACTCCACATGTGTGGGATGGGAGCTTACACTCCACATGTGTGGGATGGGAGCTTACACTCCACATGTGTGGGATGGGAGCTTACACTCCACATGTGTGGGATGGGAGCTTACACTCCACATGTGTGGGATGGGAGCTTACACTCCACATGTGTGGGATGGGAGCTTACACTCCACACGTGTGGGATGGGAGCTTACACTCCACACGTGTGGGATGGGAGCTTACACTCCACACGTGTGGGATGGGAGCTTACACTCCACACGTGTGGGATGGGAGCTTACACTCCACACGTGTGGGATGGGAGCTTACACTCCACACGTGTGGGATGGGAGCTTACACTCCACACGTGTGGGATGGGAGCTTACACTCCACACGTGTGGGATGGGAGCTTACACTCCACACGTGTGGGATGGGAGCTTACACTCCACACGTGTGGGATGGGAGCTTACACTCCACACGTGTGGGATGGGAGCTTACACTCCACACGTGTGGGATGGGAGCTTACACTCCACACGTGTGGGATGGGAGCTTACACTCCACACGTGTGGGATGGGAGCTTACACTCCACACGTGTGGGATGGGAGCTTACACTCCACACGTGTGGGATGGGAGCTTACACTCCACACGTGTGGGATGGGAGCTTACACTCCACACGTGTGGGATGGGAGCTTACACTCCACACGTGTGGGATGGGAGCTTACACTCCACACGTGTGGGATGGGAGCTTACACTCCACACGTGTGGGATGGGAGCTTACACTCCACACGTGTGGGATGGGAGCTTACACTCCACACGTGTGGGATGGGAGCTTACACTCCACACGTGTGGGATGGGAGCTTACACTCCACACGTGTGGGATGGGAGCTTACACTCCACACGTGTGGGATGGGAGCTTACACTCCACACGTGTGGGATGGGAGCTTACACTCCACACGTGTGGGATGGGAGCTTACACTCCACACGTGTGGGATGGGAGCTTACACTCCACACGTGTGGGATGGGAGCTTACACTCCACACGTGTGGGATGGGAGCTTACACTCCACACGTGTGGGATGGGAGCTTACACTCCACACGTGTGGGATGGGAGCTTACACTCCACACGTGTGGGATGGGAGCTTACACTCCACACGTGTGGGATGGGAGCTTACACTCCACACGTGTGGGATGGGAGCTTACACTCCACACGTGTGGGATGGGAGCTTACACTCCACACGTGTGGGATGGGAGCTTACACTCCACACGTGTGGGATGGGAGCTCACACTCCACATGTGTGGGATGGGATACATGGAACACTTAGTTTTGTATTTACAACTCGGGATCGAGGTCAGGTGCAGTCAAGTGGTGATAAGCCTCGCTGATCACTACGAATTTATCCGTGACAGTCCTCAATTAAGAGTTCATATATTCGTTAGCTCAAGATCATATCGTAGATACAAAAAAAAACTGTTTAATTACTTTGATGTGACCAATGTTCGGTTGATATAATGGCAATATCTTGAGACTTAAATTGCTGAACGTATTTTAGTATTAAGTATTACCAGAAAACTCAATTGCCGTCTCATTTTCAAAGGAAATAATAATCATATAAACGTGATAATCCAGCCAGGGACCTCGACCTATCGTCATTGCACGGAATCATTGCAATCTTGTGCAGTCTCGTCAGTCTTGCAATAATTTTTTTTGTTCCAGAAAATGCATGCCACCCACCTCACCTGCGGCTCCACTAATTACCGTGGGAGCAGATAATTACCTGTGCGTGGTAAGCTTAGGTCTCGTGGGGTGCTCTCAGGGCTAGCTGAAGAAATGGAGTGATTTAGGTGGGAGTTGCCGAGGACTGGAAGATGTTTGATTGGTGACGCTGTTGGTGAGGGGAGCGTGCACGAGGGATGGGAGATGAGGAGGACCGAGGTTGGCGGGGTCGTCCTGTGTGAGGGAGGGGTGGTGGGGAAGGGTCGTCCTGTGTGAGGGAGGGGTGGTGGGGAAGGGTCGTCCTGTGTGAGGGAGGGGTGGTGGGGAAGGGTCGTCATGTGTGAGGGAGGGGTGGTGGGGAAGGGTCGTCCTGTGTGAGGGATAGGAGGGGTTAGGCTGGCACACTCTAGTTGCCTCTGTTGGGATGTTGTTGTTGTTATAGATTCAGCTACTCGGAACAAGTTCCAAGTAGCACGGGCTATGGTGAGCCCGTAACTCACCTGGCACAGGAGCGGTGCCGTTGCGCTCTCTGTTGGGACTTTGCCTTTCAATGTATATGTACTCTTGTGGGGATGGCGGAGCGTTAGCTCTGAAGCCCCGCCTATCAACTATCAGTAGCTCAATACAGCGAGCGTTTTCACTTGATTTTAAATGTAAGTAAGAAAAATGTTGAATTGTCCTCGACAACTTCCACGTCTGTGGTGTTCCATGTATTAAGAACTCTTACACTGGAAAAAAGTTTCTTTTGACATCTGTGATCAGCTTGTCTCCAGTTATGTCCTTATTCTACTGATTTTCACTATGAACATTGCTTCTCTATTTACTGTGTCAGTATCCCTCGGAAACTTATCGTTATCAGGTCTGCTCTTTTCGTCCTTTTCTCCAGTAGGGTGATACAATATTTCTTTATAGATTTCTTTATGGCTTAAAACGAACATTGTTGGCATATGTTTGAACCATTTCTAGTTTTGTGTCGTTAAGTAGGGATTTCATTCCTAAGGAACATGTGCTATATACTTAGGATGTATATAGTGTTCGGAAAGGTTCTTTGTCAAAGTTCCTGAATGGTTTGGGTTGTGAGGATAGTGGTGGGGCTAGTGTATGGTTAGAGATCTGTTAGACATCAAATAGTTCAGTGATTTGCGGAACAGTCAATCACAGGTGACTAGTGTTTTTACAATGTTAATCAATATTCATAAATACATTCCTGCATAAATCTGTCCTACATGAATAGTTTTTAAGATGTTCTTTTACACATAATGTGATTAATTAACCACTTGGGTGACAAGAGAGGGAGAGGGCTAACATGTCTGGCCGTTACACAGGTCGACGTTCAATCCCCGACCGTCCAAGTGTGCCAGGAAACCTTATCAGTGATCGTGAAAGCGACATAGTAACTATGACAATTTGAGGTGAATTTCTCACCACTTTCTTCGCATAGGAAAAGTTCTGAGCCCTTCTAATGTAACACACGAGTCTGTGACCTGAGGCAGGTGACTTCCCCGTTACTGTGACCAGCAACAGGTTCACATCAACGCTACGGTGACCCGGTCACATCACACTTTACAACTTGACATCGTCTGGAAGACTGTCGGAGATTTTACACAAACTATTCGTTTTGAAATTAAGGAAAAGCTTTTTACATTTCGTGGCAGTAAAAGACTGTGAAGTGCTTACCCGTGTGAGAAATATAATACCCGTGTGAGAAATATAATACCCGTGTGAGAAATAATGTATAATGAACGAGAAATCGCTATATTAATAACTCGACGTTACTCACATACCATATTCGTTATAGTTGCAGTAATGTGTCAGTGTCTACTCAACACAATATTGCAGTAAATATTTCTTTTAGAAATTGTTATATAAAAAAAAAACTATTTCGATTTTTTTTAACGAAAATAAATTAAAATCCAGACACGCAACGCGGGAAGGAAAAAATATATATTTGGCAGAAACTCGTTATAAGAGACGTGTGTCCGGTTTTACGTGTTAAGACAATGTAAAAGCAAACTTTTTCTCATTGATCACGTAAGAAGCGAAGACAAAATTACCTGGAACGTCTTATAACGCGGCTTGTCGTACTCGGACACCAATTAAAAGGTTTCCAGTAGGCTATGCACGTAAACAAAGGCGAACTCGCACCACCGTCAAAATGGACTCTTGGCATATTTTCATATCCTCGGTAATTTATTTTCCCCTTCTGACCGACCGTTCATCAACACTGATACGGACAACGATATTTCCACAATGCATTTTATAGGCATTAAACAGTAAAAACCAGTTCCAAGAAAGGACCGAAGATGGTTTTTTCCCGCCAGTGGTGTGAGGTCGGTTACAATAGACATTCCGCGCGCCAAACCTATCATTTCCCGGCTGCGAGCCACAAGGCCATATTGCACACGGGCCGCTCCGGCCTGAACCCTTATTTATTGGTTTTATCTCGTTCTGCGGCGCATCTTGCAGGATCTGCCCGTGTGCAACAGGATAAAAGTATCAGGCGTATTTCTTCACCGCCTTCCAGTGTTCCTGTGTGTGTTGGGTGGGGAGGGGGGGAGAGAATAAATATAACTCGACGGGTTTACCACCGCGTCAATAAGGCGGGATATTCGTAAATTTCGTCACACTTTGAAACCCCAGTCTCCGTTGTAGTGCGCCTCATGGCAGCGCGCGATGTAAAGTGAACCTTGGAGTGAATTACTGCCTTCACGTTAACAGTTTGAGCTCGCGACTGATATAGCATTCAAATAATCATGAAAAAAATATGTAGCTTTCGTATTACTAATACATACAGGCTCTCTCTCTCTCTCTCTCTCTCTCTCTCTCTCTCTCTCTCTCTCTCTCTCTCTCTCTCACACACACACACACACACAACACACACACACACACACACACACACACACACACACACACACACACACACACACACACACACGGCTGTGGGAGCCGGCCGGCCGAGCGGACAGCACGCTGGGCTTGTGATCCTTCGATCCCGGGCGCCGGCGAGAAACATGGGCAGATTTCTTTCACCCTATGCCCCTGTTACTAGCAGTAAATAGGTACCTGGGAGTTAGTCAGCTGTCACGGGCTGCTTCCTGATGTGTGTGTGATGTGAAAAAAATAGTAGTAGTAGAAACAGCTGAGAGGCGGGCCGAAAGAGCAGAGCTCAACCCCCGCAAGCACAACTAGGTGAATACTCACTCACACTCGCTCACTCATACACACTTCACAATTATACATTAAAGGGAACGCCTTGAATAGAAATCATACACGAGTGCCATCGTGTATGTTTCAACACATCCTCGTATGTTACATGTGATCTATTGAAATACGAGAACAGTCAGGTGTTCAGGAAACACATTTTTGTTCACTTTTTGTTAACAATAAATTTTGTACCTGTTATATTTTGTAAAATAACAGCGCATGAGCGCGCGCACATATATAAATATAATGGAAACTATAGAATACAATATTCAACGGTATCGCTGGGACCAGAAGGCTGCTACTGAATATAATTTATTCTCTTCTGTGGCTAACTCAGCCAGAGGTGGTACCCTTAATATATAATATATATAATATAATGTAAGTATGATATATATACCATATATATTACATTCACGTGGGAAGGAAGTTGAAAAATTAGCTCTCCAAAGTTCATTTATAGTTTTAATGGGTTTATGGCGTATCGCTAAAGGAGGCGTTACGGAGGTAGATAAAAAGTGAATAGAAGTAGACGGAGATAGCCGTAAATATTTCTTGGAGGCATAAAGTAAGACAAAGTGGTTATCCTCTCGAATGGACTGGGTAGTCTTAGCCTGCATTCTTAGTGGTTAGTCTTACTGTCTTGATCTTGTAGATGTAATATGCCATAACTGCATATTATATGGTGATCATGGTGAGTATATCGTGCAATATATGGTGAGCTCTTGTCTTTTTAGTGCTGATAAGGATTATATTTCGGTCGATTATACCTTTTAATGACTTTCTTCAGTGTTGTTGTTGAAAAACGTTCATTTTAAAAGTTTTATAGGTGGCACAGGTCCTGTTGTGCTGACCTCTCCTATCAGTGGCAGCACTGTTGCTTACTTGCCTTCTGTTGCCGTCTTCCACACTACCATGATAGTATCCGTTGTTGACAAGGTCCTGTCTCACTACCAAGTTCATCAACCTGCTTCCAACTGGAGCTGTGTGATAGAGCACGGTTTGCGTAGGCATCAGCAACACTAGTGCCGGTCATGGCAATCACTTTTAACATTGCAGGCGATGAGTCACAATAACGTGGCTAAAGTATGTTGACCAGACCACACACTAGAAGGTGAAGGGACGACGACGTTTCGGTCCGTTCTGGACCATTCTCGAGTAGATTGTGATGAGGAAGTAGAGAGACAGGCAATAAATAGGCAAGAGACATTGAAACTTTTAACATTGGCATATTTTTGTCTTTATGCTAGTAGTGAGTGCCCCGATTCGTTAAGACGATTAAGTTACACCACAGACGATCTAGTCAGGAGTGGTCACCGAGCGACAAGAAGTTACAACTGTTACCAATATCGTTTCTGGAAAAGATAGCAAGTTGGCTGAAGCCTGGATTGAGCAAATAGATTGGTTGCTGCGTTCTGTATTACTCTAGAGTTACAGGAGTGTTAGTTCTAGACAAGCTCTGCTGTCTGCGTTCATCCTCGATCAGACACACACAGTGGAACCTAACGTTCATGGTAGAAAAAATAATCACCTCCATGTTTCATGTAAGTAGCAGAGACAACTTAACAGAATCCACGGATCGTTAATTAGCGAGGTGTGGATGGAGGCACAATGGGTACCGTTTTTCCCACCTCTCGTCTCCAAAGGAAAGTTTTCTTGCATAACTTCAAAAATGGATGTCATTCTCGCTTTGATGCTGTTCTGGGATGGAGAACATCTTAAAAAGTGAAATAGGGTAGAGATATGCATCTTTTCAAAAGGTAAAAAAAAAATCATGAGCATTGATTGTCAATCTTCTCGCGCATCCTTCTTAGGTAGGTAATATTTGCAGCTTTGATCTCGATTGCATGCAAACCAAGGCCTAGTGCCTAGGAGGGTGCCCCCCCCACTGATTCACTTATGTGGGTATCTGGCAGGACATTTTTTTACATGCTCAGTAATGCAAGAGTTGGAGGAGCCTATTTCACACCTGGATGCGTTAAGTAGGAGACCGAGATTTTCTCACGGCCCTTGGGTTTTGCTTATGTCCTCCAGGTTACCGGCAAGAATGCCATCACACAAATCTGATGTTTAGCTCACTGGTCAGCCATGCTATTGGAACGTTTTGGCTGGATGTGCTGAAGGCTTATTGGCTACAGGAGGTAGACATGTGCATGTCTGCCTTATACCTTACCTTACCTTGGTATACCTTGGTGAACCTTAGTCCAGAACTAAGGTCAAATCTCAGTGTGTATAATCATGCATGCTAAAAACGGCTTTTGAATGTACACGAAAGACCTGACATGAGGTTAAGCTATTTAGTGGCTTAAAAATTCAAGCAATTGACTTACCTGTTTCCGAGCTACCTAACAATGTTGGAATATAGTCTGAAGGGAATTTCAAACTAACGCTTCTCTAATATGTTAAAAATTAGTACATAATATTCACACAAAGTTGGACTTAGCATGTTTACTTTTTCTTTCAGAGCCTGATAGTGTACCGCAACATACGCTCACCATGACTGACAGTTTCTCTTGTGGACGTCCACCTGATGCAAACTACAAGTGTGCCGATCAGGTAAATTGTGCTGAAGACTGCCAAGTTACCGTGTAATAACTTTTGAGTCTGTTGTTATATCTGGCACATGTATGTCTTCCAATGGTCCAGTGCCCTCTCGTGCTTCCTCTTGATCCGGTGGAAGGTGTTCACTTGCCCAATGTCTGCAACAATCCCGTCCCTCGTGTACTTGTGCTATAAGAATGCTTTTTTACATAGATGGGAAGACGTTTTTTGACTGGTTAGCCAGCATAGAGCTGTCTCTTCCCATGGATATTTGGTCTCGCCCTATTAGCTTCCCTCTAATACAATCTGCCTCTCAGCATACAACTACTTAGGCAAATGTTGATGTGTGTTAAGGGGTGAACGCTCCCTGCCCAGGGCTCGAACCCAGGCTCTTGAGGCGCGGAGTGCTACATCTACGTTACAAGCACTGTTACTTGTATTTATGTTGTATGTGAGACGTATTCTGATGCATCCCACTGGCTTTGTGTACGTGAAAGTACATACACGGCACATAGAGTGGGAGGTGCACAAACGTCACCTGTGCACACCAAGCATGTGCACGCAAGAGGAGCGTGAATGCATGGTGTGTATATATATATATATATATATATATATATATATATATATATATATATATATATATATAATACACCATGCATGTGCGAATGGTTTAATCAGGTGTGAGTAGAAGTTTCATGCATGCGTGAGTAGTAATTATGCTTTCCTCTTAAAATCGAAAATCATATGCATGAATACAGAATTTGGCTTCCCATGCGATGATGGTCTGTTAGATTCCAGTAATATACCTTCTGGCGTAATCTAAATGATTACCCAAATGCAGATAATTGGTTCGTGCATGGGCTCGTAATAATTGCGTGCGGATGCGCGTGTATGTGTGTGTACGTAACGCTAGCCTGCGTGTGTGCGTACCACCACATTCCAGCTGAGTGAACCCCATCATTACACTCAATCCATCTTGCGAGCCCCCCGGCCGCTGCCCGCTCTCCAGCATCACCCCTACTCGGCCCCCCATCCCTCCCCAAGCCCCCACCGCCCGCCCCGCCCACCCTGCACGCCCGTGACCGAACGCATTTGTAATCCCACCCACTGTTGACATGACGCTGCACATGTTAGTCACACCTGTTGGTCACACCTGTTAGTTTCACCTTTTTTCCTCCTCAGTCCCAGTGGGTGGTTCCTCGGGCTTCTCCTAGCTCCGTTTTCTCTCTATTAGATGTCACTGAGGGTGTCACAGAAAATGCGTCAATTGTATGGCTAACATTAGTAAGGAATTTCAACTGTGTACGAAAAAAAGATCTCGGAAAGTGACCTATATTTTTGCATCATTTAGCTGTCGTAGCGTCTATCAAGTAATACTTTAATAATGTGTATATCTAAAAGATTAAACTAAATTCCCCTTTATCCATTTTTAATGTAGCGACAAACGATCCTAACGAAGTCCTTTAAAAAAAAAATAGGTCGTCTCTCTTGCATCCGATCCGGTCCAGCACAGTCTTGTTTTCCTCCTTTTTTTCCTATTTTTTTAAGGATATTTGGAGACGTATTTAGACTCCAAATATGGATTTCACTTCTACCGAACTGTTTGGTATTTGTTTTTTATTGTTCCCCCGCAAGCTATAGAAAATTAAACCTGCACACGCCAGGTATCTTAGTCCTACAATATGTTATTGTGTTGAGACAGCCTTTTTCATTAAATTTCCCAATAAGAGAGCAGGTAAATTTCAAGCACAGGAATTAAGGTGTGATAGCAAGGAGGACGGTGTCAAATCTACCTATCCAGTAGTATTCACCGATAGGTAAATGCCGATAGGGAAGTCGTGTTGTGTGTAAGTGGGCGTGCGGAGGATCTGAATTCAATATGGCGACGCAAGTCTAATATATATTTATCTTTTTTCCTGGGGCAAATGCATTGTATAATTTTATATTAGGTTAGTTTAATTAGGTTAGGGAGTTATATTTCCTCGCACCGGGAAAATGAAACCGGTTACTATAACGATGACAGTGGCCTTGAGTGTAGTACACAATCGACTTGAGAATGGTCCAGGACGGACCGAAACGTCGTCGTCCCTTTATTTTCTAGTATGTGGTCTGGTAAACATATTTCAGCCACGTTATTGTGACTCCTCGCCTGCATTGAGTGTAGTAGTATGGACCAGCTAATGTAATTAGCGAAACTAAGTTGAAGTTTAATTTCATTAGTCTAAGTGGCCTACATAGGCTAGCCCATCATCAAACAAAGGGCGGTCGGGTTCAAAACGTATAAGTAAAAAAAAAAGGCATTACAAATTACCTAAGTCAGTATTTGACTTAAAGCCCTCTTGACTATATACGAAGCTAAAACTCGAAATGTGCCTCGTTCACTTGCAGCCTGTATCGTTAGCACTTTTTAAATCAACTAGGCCAAAACTCTTTCGATAATCATATACGGACGTAACTTTGCCTAATCCCTCGATATATAATACTATTTTATATTTGAGTAAGGCCGATTGTAATTATACTGTATGAAAGATTGATCGTACTATTAGTACAACTATTAGTACAACCAGTTGGCTACACATGTCAAATACTGACTTATTAAAAATGTACTTAAGCTGTACTTGACACCAGCCTGTGACCGGATTCAAGAAGCATTCACGCATCTACTTACGAACCTGTAGATTTTTCTCAATCTTTGGCGGCTTGGCTTACATGTATTAAACAGTTTACGAGCTCGGAAGCACTAGGAAATTGAACAAATCCACAAGGGCGTGATGAGGGATCGAACCTACGTCCGAGAGGATCCCAGATGTGCCTTAATCGACTGTGCCACGACATGGTCAAAAGAATTGCAACCGGGAGTTCATCTGCCCCTCACACGGATCCTGCAGTCTGTGAGACACAAACCAGGGTTTTACACAATTCCCCCGTGCACCCGGGCTCTGTCAGTAAGCTGTTCTACCTCTTCACGGGGGAATTGGGTAAAAGCCTGGTTTGTGTCTCTGAGAGACTGCAGGATCCGTATGAGGGCAGATGAACTCCCATTTGCAATTCTCTTGACCGTGTCGTGGCACAGTCGATTAAGGCGCGTCTGGGATCCTCTCGGACGTAGGTTCGAACCCTCTTCACGGCCCTTGTGGATTTGTTCATTTGATGCATCACGCTATTGTGATTTCTGTGTGCATTAGGAAGTTGTTTATAACAATAATATTTGGTTAGGAACTTTCGATACTGGTAAACTGTTTGATAAATATAAACCATGCTGTCAAAGACTGAGAAAGGATGTACAGGTTCCTAAGTCGATGCGTAAATGCTTGTTGAACTCACAGACCGCCCTGGTCACTGGCAGTCTGTGAGTTCTCAACTGGTGCTTCGACTTTGTCAATAGGGGAAGCCGAGACAGGTGCGGTTACACAATTTTAATAATACAAAACCAAATATAGTTCTCTACTCGGTAAGTCAACGACTGTAGGGTTCTCTTACAACTGCCACTCGCAACAGTATAATCGATCCAGTTTATACCAGTGACTACAAACATGTTTAAAACAAATGTGGTCTCTCACACTCTCTCTCTCTCTCTCTCTCTCTCTCTCTCTCTCTCTTCTCTCTCTCTCTCCTCTCTCTCTCTCGAGCTCTCATCTCCCCTTCTCTCCCCNAAAAAAAGAGAGTTTTAAAAATGTTAATTAATTGTATTAAATGGTATAGCTTTGTGCATGGTGTGCCACGGCCATGGTATAATAAGTGTTGTAGTGAAATTCTAATGACTTTTAATGGGGTTGTATTTTTTACGCAGCCGTTAAAGGCAGAGCTCGTTAAAGCAGCGGCCGTCCCCTTAAAAGTATCCATCAATTTGAACGAATTATGTATTAAAAATAGGTTTGCTCACATATTTAAATTACCATAATTATTATATTGGAGTTCTGTGTATAGTTAGGATAGGTTAGGTTAGGTTAGGATAGGTTAGGTTAGGTTAGGATAGGTTAGGTTAGGTTAAGTTAGGTGTTTTGATTTGATAGCGATTATTTGTGTTTGAAGCACGTATGTGAAGCTTTTACAGCGTTGCGATTCGAGTAGAGGTCATCAGCGAAGCACTCTTCGAGAAAAGTCTAAACGTCATCTTTCGTTTGACGTATGTAAATCGTTTTTTCATTCAAATTCAAATGTTTATTCAGGTAAAGTACATACATACAAGGTGTGATACAAACATTGATGGATGTATAGATAGAGCTAGTACATACAATGCCTAAAGCCACTATTACGCAAAGCGTTTCGGGTAGGTTCCCCATTTCATTCGTAAATGAGGAATTTGGCGGCTGAATTAACGAGTATTTGGCCTTTGTTGATGAAGACGGGCTGGAAGCACGTGGCAGAATGTTCTCTCAATGTGAGCCCATCACCACACAAAGGCCCGTCGGGTTCACAATGTATAATTCAAAAACTGAGTTATTAAACTCTACGTAAATTAGTATTTGACTTATAGCTTGGGCTGGAAGATGAGTTGCTCAAAATATCTGGCGGGGAACCATGCCTTTGTTTTTTATTGAAGTGTGTCTTATGTCCAGACTGAGACTATCGTTATAAACTCATTGTCAGCAGTTCGTAATATGAGGACGGACTGAAATATGGTAATAACAAATATTTCCATTATTCCTGTTTGGTACGATCGTCAGCAAGTACCACGGTGGTACTTGCAGGATCGAGCCTCGGTCATGTCCACTTTCTTGCAGATCATCTAATTTAATGGTTTGTGTTTGTCAGTTAGCTTATATATGTGTATGAGTTTCTCAGTTGTGTGTTTCGCTCGCCCAGCATCACTATATGAACAAATTTAAGAATTTTGAAATAACATGATCACAAATGTTCAAGAAATATGTAGACCAATCCACACACTAGAAAATGAAGGGACGACGACGTTCCGGTCCGTCCTCGACCATTCTCAGGACAATCGACTTGAGAATGGTCCAGGACGGACTGAAACGTCGTCGTCCCTTCACCTTCTAGTATGTGTTCTGGTCAACATACTTCAGCCACGTTATTGTGACTCATCACCTGCACAAGAAATCTTTACAAAGTATCCAAAGTTTGGTTACTATAGGTAGTGCATGGAGTCTAGCCTTCCACCTCCTTCCACCGGATGGTCGTGTTGGGCGCATGATGGGTAAACTTTATTATATGTAATTGGCTCAATGCAAAAGTAAATCACTTAGCTTAAAGATCAATAGAGTCCAATACTTGAACCCATTATGGGACACTGAAACCTTTCTCCGCTCACCCACAGGATGGGTATGGGGGGTCTATGTTACGCTAATTAACGAAAACTCTCACTCCTCTTTTGGGGGTCACGGTGATCTTAGTTTTATAAACTGTGAATAGACTGTTGATAAAAATATATTAAACTATATAAGTAGCTCATCAATGCTGCAACTTGCATAGTTAAACAAACTTCAGTTCCTGAGCTCATTTGGCCTTACACATTAGGCTGTAACCATTACTGTAACCTTTTCCATTTACTGGGTATAGGACGTATAATAAACTAACTAAACAATCTTTCTCTCGAGCACAAAGGTAGACCAATAGACAGCGAGTGAAACACACAGACCCAAAACTCCCCGCAGATCGAGGTACGTAGCACTGTGGTTGACCATTTTGAGAGAGGCTGAGCGCTGACTTAAGTGGTCAACTCACGTTCACTGTTTCACACTCCGTTGCTTCGCTGCTGCCTGGTTGGCTCTCTCCCGCCCCGCCCTCCCTACGTCCCCTCTCCTTATTACTTCCCAGATTACTTGCGTCCCTCTACACACCTGCTCTCCCGGATAGGGGATGGTCCCCGCATGGATAGTGCAGATTCTTCTTCTTAATGTTTTGAGACTTATGGATGTTTCCGTGATAGTATGTACGAGTGCATGTGGTTACCTAAATGTAATTACCTGAGTGTAGCTGCAGGATGAGAGCTATGCTGGTGGTGCCCCGTCTTCCCAGTACTCTGTCATATGGTGGTTAGACACTACTGACAGTTTTGGCCTCCACCTCCGTGTGTTTTTGTGTGTGTATTTGTGTGTTTGTTTGTTTGTTTTAGACATTAGGCTATAACTCGCGCTGTGTGGTTCCCAGCTGCGTGAATAAATGTGTAAGCCAATAGCGGATTGCTGTGCATTTAATGTGAGGTGCATGTAGCCGCCAGTTCTAACAAGAAATCCCTCAGATTTTTGGTATTTGTAAAGACTGTTTTGACTTCGTCTGCGTCTACCAGATTGGCTTTTAAAAATCGCCAGAGCTGCAGAGTGTGTCCTGGTAAAGCTTGTGTTTCACACTCGCCCCTTACAGCTCACCTGAGAGTTAATGAAGCTTCCTGTGTCTTAATTGTGAGAGTAAAACATGGAAGCCTCGAACAGAAGCCTTTTGAAAAGGCGGCTCTGAATTGGGCAGTGTCGGGCGGCAGCTGACAGGGTTTAAGATAATCAGCTGGACGGATGCTCTGGCACCGTGTATTTTTCAAATTAACTTACGACAGAGTTAAGTTAAATGCCAGTTAACTTATAGAGATGACAGGGAAGGCGATGACAAGGTGTGTGTGGGGGGGGGGGGTGCGAGCAAAGAACAAGATATATTTTAACTGAATAAGTTTATATTCTTTATTGCCGAGATTCGAAGACACTCAGGTTTCTGCTTGCCTTGAGATGGTGGTGCGGCGCGGTGGTAACTTGTGAATACTGAAATATGTCTAATTAAATCTTACTTTAATGAGGTATTACAAGATGCAATCCATAATAATGCGGGTAATAAAGGTTCACTCACTTGAATCATCGGTGATTCGATCTCGTCTCGTATTCTGAGGCTCAAGTTCGAATCTCGGGTGATCTGAGTGACTGAAATGAGATATTATACAACTCGTCCTGTGTAAAAGTCGGCGAATTTTTCTACACTGTATATGCCGGTATTTACATTAGAAAGAGGCTCAGATTAGCCTGGTCGCTCCTCTTCTTGTTCGATTCACTTTCACCAGTTTTACTTCCATTTCCCCCTACAACACCTTCACCCTTCCTTTCCCCTTCCTGCCCCTCCCTTTCCCCTTCCTGCCTCATCTTCCCTATCAACAATGTCTTCAGAGATACCCTTCATAAAATGTTTCTTTGCTGTTTATTCTTATTTTTTCCCAACCTTGCAATACAATCTGCAGAGGCTTTCATCCCTCATCTGCCTCAAAAGCTGTTTGGAATACAGCTTTTGAGGGAGAAATGACATTTATAAACGGAGAAGAGAAACTGAGGTTCAGAACTACTCATCCCATTTCGTCAGTCACTAAAAATAATCTTTCCCGTGTATGCTAGTCTTCACTATATTTTCCATATGTTCCTCCCAAACTCGTCATTTCTCCAGTGAACAACAAATGACAGTCAACCTTCTTCTTGTTTAGACTGTCAACAAACAACAGTCAACCCACTTCTCGCAGCGTCATCCACCAAAAAGTGTCAGAGACGTCATGGTTTAGTTTGATGGTGTTCCTAATGCCTAACAACCATGGAAGGGGTTATCAAGGCCTCACAAGTGCTTACTGACCAACTAACAAGTGTGCTTTAGTCATGAGCTAAAAACTGGGGGTCATGCTCTCTCAGGACTAAATTATATCTCGGTATATACACACACAGAGAAATGGGAACACTCATTGGTGTATATATATATGTCGTACCTAGTAGCCAGAACTCACTTTTTGGCCTACTATGCAAGGCCCGATTTGCCTAATAAGCCAAGTTTTCCTGAATTAATATATTTTCTCTAATTTTTTTCTTATGAAATGATAAAGCTACCCATTTCGTTATGTATGAGGCAAATTTTTTTTTATTGGAGTTAAAATTAATGTAGATATATGACCGAACCTAACCAACCCTACCTAACCTAACCTAACCTAACCTAACCTAGCTTTATAGGTTAGGTTAGGTTAGGTAGCCGAAAAAGTTAGGTAGGTTTGGTTAGGTAGGTAGGTAGTCGAGAAACAATTATTTCATGAAAACTTGGCCTATTAGGCAAATCGGGCCTTGCATAGTAGGCTGAGAAGTGCGTTCTGGCTACTAGGTACGACATATATATATGTATACTGTATATATAATCCCTTGCTGAGACGCCTTCAGGTTTACCACTATGATCTATCATACATCTATCAGACTGCCAGTCTCACTCACTGCTCCAGTAAGCAACTACACAAAAATAAATATAACAGTGACCGCGATTAAAGATTTGTCTCTGTTGATAAGAAATTATTGGCAGAAGGAAACAAATTTATGCTTAGAAGAAGAATGCAACGAATACTCATTGTATGTACTATTATAGTTCTAGATATGAATAATGTATTTTTTATTTGTATATATATAGAAAAGAAAAAGTTTGTTGATATTATAAATTTATTTCAATCGCTCTGCATATACTTTGCGTATCCTTGGTAGAGAGCGTGAAACGCAACACTTTTGTAACACAATGACAACTCTTTACACACGATGTGTTGCTTCTCTCTTGTTTTAGAGATTACTACACAAAAGCTATTTATAATGCATGCATTTCATGCAGTCCAGGGAGTACAGACACAGGCTCCTTAACCTGGATCAGCAGTCCATCCCCCCAATGGCCAAATGCTCGTTAAGTCAGACACTGAACCCTTGTTTCTGAATGATAACTCCACCACACATGACCCCCCCCCCCAATCCGTCCTCAGGCGAGGCTCGTTAGTGCTGCGGCCGTCCCCCCCCCCCCCAAGACACATTCATAAGTGTTAAGGTATTGCGTATTAAAAGTAGAGTTGTTCTCATTTCTATATTAATATATTATATATTAAAGTAACATGTAAGCTAGTCGTGGGTTAGGTTAGGTATTTAGATTCAGTTGGCGACTGAAGTTCATGGGTGAAGCATTTGCAGCAATGCGGTTCGAACAGAGGTCGTCAGCGAAGTACTGTTCGAGAAATGATCGAACCTCATCAATTGTGGCAGTCCGTCCTCCAAACAAAGACACAAAAGTGATTCCATGCACCCGCCAAACCAGCTGTTTATAAATGAAAAACTGTTTACGCACGACTCACAACTGCTGACGTTCGAACACTTCCGGAACAAGTGCTTCACTGACGAATTTTGCTCGAACCACAACGCTGTAAATACTTCACGCACGTACTACAAATACAAATAATCGCCAACAGAACCTAAACACCTAACCTAACCTATGCCTATATATGCACAATATGCTAATTTATTATAATATTAATTTATATTTGAGAAAATTCGTGTTTTGAACGAACAGCATGCAAAAATTATGAATGCGTCTGTGGGGTCGACTGCTGGATGGAACTGCTGCAGTGTGGACGAGCATTGTTTGAGAAAGGGTTGTGGAAGACGCACGGACACATTGACGCAGGTGGGAACAAGGGAGTGTGAGAAACAAAGGGAGTGAACTGAAAAAGGCAAAGCCCATGCAAGGATTAACATACATAACGGGACCGGAAGGGGTTGAGAGGAATGAGAGACATAACCCCTCCTCCCGGCCCCCTCCCACTCCTCACCCACGATAACAGCTGGGTGAGTGTACACACATTCATAGTGTTTTTCATATGGTTGCTTCTCGTATTAGCTGCCTGAATGTGCTGTTCATTGGTTGTGGAATGTAGGAATCTGCCGTTGGCCGTGGGATGTTGTTGTTTAATATTCGCTACCCGGAACAAAAGTTCCAAGTAACACGGGCTATGGCGAGCCCGTAGTGCCATGGCTGTGGGAATCTCGGAATCTCCTGTAGTGTACGAAAAGCCCAGCTTGAGATTAGCTCATCTTCTAAAAGAAAAAAACGCAGAAATAACAAAACAATATTAAGTATATTGTATATCTATAGCCGAATTTTGTAGATAAATCTCCCTCTCGACGTCCGTAGTGTTATTCATGATACCATTACGCACAATCATTATTGGAACACTTTGGAGAGAATGACTCGCAATATAGCGGCTGAAGAGAACAACTTGACCCAATCGTGAGAAATTGAATGCAAGTGACAACGTTTGGATTCGTTCTAGACCATGATCGGTCAAACCCTTATGTGTCCGCTTACGAAACCTGTACATTTTTACTGAAGTGTGGTTTGTATTTATGAAACGGTTGTCGACCTTGGAAGCGTTTCGAAGATATTATTGATATGGACAATATCGTTGCTCTTCAGAGCTCATAAACTGTTTAACAATGTTGTTGTTGTTAAAGACTCGCTACCTGGAACAAAGTTCCAAGTAGCATGGGCTATGGTGAGCCCACAGTGACATAGTTTAACAAATGCAGACAATGAGTCACAGTAACGGGACTGATGATATGATGATCAAACCACTCATCAGAAGATGAGACGGCGACATTTTCGGTCCGTCTCGGACCATTATCAAGTTGACTGGAAATCAACAAATGCAAATTTTGTCGTCACGATTGAGGAAAGATGAACAGGTTTCGTAAATAGACAGTTATAGGTGCCTTGACGAATTATGGTCCTTGATCATTATTAAGCCGTGGTATGAATAAGTGTTCAGGATGGGTAGAAGTATCCTCACTTACACTCCACATGTGTGGGATGGGAGCTTACACTCCACATGTGTGGGATGGGAGCTTACACTCCACATGTGTGGGATGGGAGCTCACACTCCACATGTGTGGGATGGGAGCTCACACTCCACATGTGTGGGATGGGAGCTCACACTCCACATGTGTGGGATGGGAGCTCACACTCCACATGTGTGGGATGGGAGCTCACACTCCACATGTGTGGGATGGGAGCTCACACTCCACATGTGTGGGATGGGAGCTCACACTCCACATGTGTGGGATGGGAGCTCACACTCCACATGTGTGGGATGGGAGCTCACACTCCACATGTGTGGGATGGGAGCTCACACTCCACATGTGTGGGATGGGAGCTCACACTCCACATGTGTGGGATGGGAGCTCACACTCCACATGTGTGGGATGGGAGCTCACACTCCACATGTGTGGGATGGGAGCTCACACTCCACATGTGTGGGATGGGAGCTCACACTCCACATGTGTGGGATGGGAGCTCACACTCCACATGTGTGGGATGGGAGCTCACACTCCACATGTGTGGGATGGGAGCTCACACTCCACATGTGTGGGATGGGAGCTCACACTCCACATGTGTGGGATGGGAGCTCACACTCCACATGTGTGGGATGGGAGCTCACACTCCACATGTGTGGGATGGGAGCTCACACTCCACATGTGTGGGATGGGAGCTCACACTCCACATGTGTGGGATGGGAGCTCACACTCCACATGTGTGGGATGGGAGCTCACACTCCACATGTGTGGGATGGGAGCTCACACTCCACATGTGTGGGATGGGAGCTCACACTCCACATGTGTGGGATGGGAGCTCACACTCCACATGTGTGGGATGGGAGCTCACACTCCACATGTGTGGGATGGGAGCTCACACTCCACATGTGTGGGATGGGAGCTCACACTCCACATGTGTGGGATGGGAGCTCACACTCCACATGTGTGGGATGGGAGCTCACACTCCACATGTGTGGGATGGGAGCTCACACTCCACATGTGTGGGATGGGAGCTCACACTCCACATGTGTGGGATGGGAGCTCACACTCCACATGTGTGGGATGGGAGCTCACACTCCACATGTGTGGGATGGGAGCTCACACTCCACATGTGTGGGATGGGAGCTCACACTCCACATGTGTGGGATGGGAGCTCACACTCCACATGTGTGGGATGGGAGCTCACACTCCACATGTGTGGGATGGGAGCTCACACTCCACATGTGTGGGATGGGAGCTCACACTCCACATGTGTGGGATGGGAGCTCACACTCCACATGTGTGGGATGGGAGCTCACACTCCACATGTGTGGGATGGGAGCTCACACTCCACATGTGTGGGATGGGAGCTCACACTCCACATGTGTGGGATGGGAGCTCACACTCCACATGTGTGGGATGGGAGCTCACACTCCACATGTGTGGGATGGGAGCTCACACTCCACATGTGTGGGATGGGAGCTCACACTCCACATGTGTGGGATGGGAGCTCACACTCCACATGTGTGGGATGGGAGCTCACACTCCACATGTGTGGGATGGGAGCTCACACTCCACATGTGTGGGATGGGAGCTCACACTCCACATGTGTGGGATGGGAGCTCACACTCCACATGTGTGGGATGGGAGCTCACACTCCACATGTGTGGGATGGGAGCTCACACTCCACATGTGTGGGATGGGAGCTCACACTCCACATGTGTGGGATGGGAGCTCACACTCCACATGTGTGGGATGGGAGCTCACACTCCACATGTGTGGGATGGGAGCTCACACTCCACATGTGTGGGATGGGAGCTCACACTCCACATGTGTGGGATGGGAGCTCACACTCCACATGTGTGGGATGGGAGCTCACACTCCACATGTGTGGGATGGGAGCTCACACTCCACATGTGTGGGATGGGAGCTCACACTCCACATGTGTGGGATGGGAGCTCACACTCCACATGTGTGGGATGGGAGCTCACACTCCACATGTGTGGGATGGGAGCTCACACTCCACATGTGTGGGATGGGAGCTCACACTCCACATGTGTGGGATGGGAGCTCACACTCCACATGTGTGGGATGGGAGCTCACACTCCACATGTGTGGGATGGGAGCTCACACTCCACATGTGTGGGATGGGAGCTCACACTCCACATGTGTGGGATGGGAGCTCACACTCCACATGTGTGGGATGGGAGCTCACACTCCACATGTGTGGGATGGGAGCTCACACTCCACATGTGTGGGATGGGAGCTCACACTCCACATGTGTGGGATGGGAGCTCACACTCCACATGTGTGGGATGGGAGCTCACACTCCACATGTGTGGGATGGGAGCTCACACTCCACATGTGTGGGATGGGAGCTCACACTCCACATGTGTGGGATGGGAGCTCACACTCCACATGTGTGGGATGGGAGCTCACACTCCACATGTGTGGGATGGGAGCTCACACTCCACATGTGTGGGATGGGAGCTCACACTCCACATGTGTGGGATGGGAGCTCACACTCCACATGTGTGGGATGGGAGCTCACACTCCACATGTGTGGGATGGGAGCTCACACTCCACATGTGTGGGATGGGATACATGGAACACTTAGTTTTGTATTTACAACTCGGGATCGAGGTCAGGTGCAGTCAAGTGGTGATAAGCCTCGCTGATCACTACGAATTTATCCGTGACAGTCCTCAATTAAGAGTTCATATATTCGTTAGCTCAAGATCATATCGTAGATACAAAAAAAACTGTTTAATTACTTTGATGTGACCAATGTTCGGTTGATATAATGGCAATATCTTGAGACTTAAATTGCTGAACGTATTTTAGTATTAAGTATTACCAGAAAACTCAATTGCCGTCTCATTTTCAAAGGAAATAATAATCATATAAACGTGATAATCCAGCCAGGGACCTCGACCTATCGTCATTGCACGGAATCATTGCAATCTTGTGCAGTCTCGTCAGTCTTGCAATAATTTTTTTGTTCCAGAAAATGCATGCCACCCACCTCACCTGCGGCTCCACTAATTACCGTGGGAGCAGATAATTACCTGTGCGTGGTAAGCTTAGGTCTCGTGGGGTGCTCTCAGGGCTAGCTGAAGAAATGGAGTGATTTAGGTGGGAGTTGCCGAGGACTGGAAGATGTTTGATTGGTGACGCTGTTGGTGAGGGGAGCGTGCACGAGGGATGGGAGATGAGGAGGACCGAGGTTGGCGGGATCGTCCTATGTGAGGGAGGGGTGGTGGGGAAGGGTCGTCCTGTGTGAGGGAGGGGTGGTGGGGAAGGGTCGTCCTGTGTGAGGGATAGGAGGGGTTAGGCTGGCACACTCTAGTTGCCTCTGTTGGGATGTTGTTGTTATAGATTCAGCTACTCGGAACAAGTTCCAAGTAGCACGGGCTATGGTGAGCCCGTAACTCACCTGACACAGGAGCGGTGCCGTCGCGCTCTCTGTTGGGACTTTGCCTTTCAATGTATATGTACTCTTGTGGGGATGGCGGAGCGTTAGCTCTTAAGCCCCGCCTATCAACTATCAGTAGCTCAATACAGCGAGCGTTTTCACTTGATTTTAAATGTAAGAAAAATGTTGAATTGTCCTCGACAACTTCCACGTCTGTAGTGTTCCATGTATTAAGAACTCTTACACTGGAAAAAGTTTCTTTGACATCTGTGATCAGCTTGTCTCCAGTTATGTCCCTTATTCTACTGATTTTCACTATGAACATGCTTCTCTATTTACTGTGTCAGTATCCCTCGGAAACTTATCGTTATCAGGTCTGCTCTTTTCGTCCTTTTCTCCAGTAGGGTGATACAAATATTTCTTTATAGATTTCTTTATGGCTTAAAACGAACATTGTTGCATATGTTTGAACCATTTCTAGTTTTGTGTCGTTAAGTAGGGATTCATTCCTAAGGAACATATGCTATATACTTAGGATGTATATAGTGTTCGGAAAGGTTCTTTGTCAAGTTCCTGAATGGTTTGGGTTGTGAGGATAGTGGTGGGGCTAGTGTATGGTTAGAGATCTGTTAGACATCAAATAGTTCAGTGATTTGCGGAACAGTCAACCACAGGTGACTAGTGTTTTTACAATGTTAATCAATATTCATAAATACATTCCTGCATAAATCTGTCCTACATGAATAGTTTTTAGATGTTCTTTTACACATAATGTGATTAATTAACCACTTGGGTTGACAAGAGAGGGAGAGGGCTAAGATGTCTGGCCGTTACACAGGTCGGCGTTCAATCCCCAACCGTCCAATGTGCCAGGAAACCTTATCGGTGATCGTGAAAGCGACATAGTAACTATGACAATTTGAGGTGAATTTCTCATCACTTTTCTTCGCATAGGAAAAGTTCTGAGCCTTTCTAATGTAACACACGAGTCTGTGACCTGAGGCAGGTGACTTCCCCGTTACTGTGACCAGCAACAGGTCACATCAACGCTACGGTGACCCGGTCACATCACACTACAACTTGACATCGTCTGGAAGACTGTCGGAGATTTTTACACAAACTATTCGTTTTGAAATTAAGGAAAAGCTTTTACATTTCGTGGCAGTAAAAGACTGTGAAGTGCTTACCGGTGTGAGAAATATAATACCCGTGTGAGAAATATAATACCCGTGTGAGAAATATAATACCCGTGTGAGAAATTAATACCCGTGTGAGAAATATATACCCGTGTGAGAAATATATACCCTTGTGAGAATAATGTATAATGACGAGAAATCGCTATATTAATAACTCGACGTTACTCACATACCATTTCGTTATAGTTGCAGTAATGTATCAGTGTCTACTCAACACAATATTGCAGTAAATATTTCTTTTAGAAATTGTTATATAAAAAAAAACTATTTCGATTTTTTTTAACGAAAATAAATTAAAATCCAGACACGCAACGCGGGATGGAAAAATATATATTGGCAGAAACTCGTTATAAGAGACGTGTGTCCGGTTTTACGTGTTAAGACAATGTAAAAGCAAACTTTTTCTCATTGATCACGTAAGAAGCAAAGACAAATTACCTGGAACGTCTTATAACGCGGCTTGTCGTACTCGGACCCAATTTAATGGTTTCCAGTAGGCTATGCACGTAAACAAAGGCGAACTCGCACCACCGTCAAAATGGACTCTTGGCATATTTCATATCCATCCTCGGCAATTTATTTTCCCCTTCTGACCGACCGTTCATCAACACTGATACGGACAAGCGATTTTCCACAATGCATTTTATAGGCATTAAAACAGTAAAACCAGTTCCAAGAAAGGACCGAAGATGGTTTTTCCCGCCAGTGGTGTTAGGTCGGTTACAATAGACACCGCGCGCGCCAAACCTATCATTTCCCGGCTGCGAGCCACAAGGCCATATATGCACACGGGGCCGCTCCGGCCTGAACCCTTATTTATTGGTTTTATCTCGTTCTGCGGCGCATCTTGCGGATCTGCCCGTGTGCAACAGGATAAAGTATCAGGCGTATTTCTTCACCGCCTTCCAGTGTTCCTGTGTGTGTTGGGTGGGGAGGGGGGGGGGAGAATAAGAAACTCCGACGGTTTTACCACCGCGTCAATAAGGCGGATATTCGTAAATTCGTCACACTTTGAAACCCAGTCTCCGTTGTAGTGGCGCCTCATGGCAGCGCGCGATGTAAAGTGAACCTTGGAGTGAATTAACTGCCTTCACGTTAAGTTTGGAGCTCGCGACTGATATAGCATTTCAAATAATCATGAAAAATGTGTAGCTTTGGAGTGTGCTTTCTCCTACCACCCCCCTTTTTATGGTGTACACATTATTATGCAAGGTTATACAGTTACATATCTGATGTATACAAAAAAAATGAGCATTAAGAGGACACAAAAATAGTTCGCTTCCTAGAGGCTGTAGTTTCCTCGAACTCCTCCGACGTTGGGCAGGATCCGAGGATGCAGCGAGCATTCCCCCTCTGGTCGCGACACTGAGGCGCATGAAAGAGAAAACTTGCCGCTCTAGGGTCTCTTGTGGTGTCAATGAGCTTGGAACCAAGTCCTTTAGAAACCTTCTTGCACTCTCTCCCCATGGGTAGGGTCTCAGTACCACTATTGGAACGAAGTTGTACCGATGATCTAATTGCCTATACTTGGCTGACTTGTCTCTTTCTCTGTGTGTTCGCCGCGGCTCCTGCTGTGCCGGCAGAGAGGTTGATGTACTGGCTGCCAGGGTGGATACGCAAGATAGTCCCATGCCAACTGTCTGCCACCCTTCCACGGACGCAGTGTGATTCCGTCTGGTCGGCCGGCAAAAGCTAACAGAGTCACGGTTCAGAAGGTTGCGGGGCTTTCTCTCTTCCGCTGGACACTGGGCAGAGGCAAGGCTTCTTCAAGGCAATATATATATATATATATATATATATATATATATAATATAGAGAGAGAGAGAGAGGAGGAGAGAGAGAGAGAAGAAAAGAGAGAACTGAAAGAAATAAGAGAGAAAAGAGAGAGATAAGATAGAAATGGAGACGACGCAACTAAATCAAATGTCTTAAGGATTTGTTCTTTTTTCTTCCTTTGGATTAATGATGTATAATAATACAAGCACACTATTAATTGTATTAATAATGTATTCGTTTAATATACACAATTGGATTGCAGATTATACAATACTTAGATTAACAACATTTAAATTTAAAAAAAAAAAATAGTCCCCGACCGTCCAAGTGGTTGGGCACCATTCCTTTCCCCCCCGTCTCATCCCTAATCCTTATCCTGATACTTTCCCAGTGCTCTATAGTCTTAATAGCTTGGCGCTTTCTCCTGATAGTTCCCTTCCCTTCCCTCCCAATTCCTCATAGGCCAGATGTGTGCTCAGGATGTAGCAGACCAAGCCAGCACGAGGGCTGGACTTGGTCTGCTTGGTTTCAGTGGTCGTTGAATGTCA
>WNGS01169217.1:8377548-8399307 GCA_020271785.1 Procambarus virginalis
AACTAAGTGGGCACTCATTGTTAACTGTATTCACTTGAGTTTGCAACGGATTAGGTGTTAATTACTGTTGTGAAAAGAATTAAATACAGGCGAGCGAGCGCGCACACGCACACAGACACAGACACAGACACAGACAACAGACACAGACACACCACACACTACACACACACACACGACACACACACACACACCACACACACACACACCACACGTACGTAATGGTGAGTACACACACGTATTTTATCAATATAAACAATTATAGCTGAATATAAGAAAAGGACAATATTCAAGTTTAGCAACATCCTCACACTACTCGTCTATCATGCAGCCCGATCTCTCAACTTACCCACTCCGTAACAAAATGCAACTGTTTAGCCTACCAGGAATTTACAACGCACAAGCAACCCACCTAACCTTAGTTTAGTCAATTTATTATGCACCCCATACCCATCCCGTGAGCAGTAGTGGAAAGGGTTTACAGAATCACATAATGCGCTCAGGGACTGAACACCAAAATTAATTTAGGGAAACAATTTACAGTCTTGATAAACTAGCTACACGGTTTACTGTATATTTATATTACATTGGCAGTGGGTTTGAGGACTAACTCAAGTACAGCCACTGCATATGTAAGTACCGTACATATTTAACAATTTAACATGACTATTTACACTGCATATGTAAGTACCTTACATATGCAGTGGTCAAGTTTCGTAACCGAGTTGCCTATTTTGCACACCGTCCTCATCCTGTGGGCAGCGGTGGAAAGATTACAGTCACCCACATTTACTACCTACAGTTAGCATACTGGGATTATTTTGGCTAAATATTTCTTATAATAGATCACGCTGAATTCTATATTTACACATTTCTTGACCATTTGTTACAGTACTGTCTCTAAACTTACACACATCTTTTTCGAACTCCATCACATAGTGAGGGAGAGTGTGTGAATAATTTGCTGACAGTTTACATTGGGTCAGGTTTACATCAGCAGGTAATGAAACTTCCCAGAGATCCTTATAGTCGAGTCGAAGCCGAGCAGTAGTAACATCTTGGAGTCTGCTGATTTTATTGGATCCGCAGACGTGTGGGCTCTTCTTGCCCTGCTAGTATGACGATAGATGGAACTACTAGTATAAATCTCACTTTACCAGGAAAAACAAAAAAATCGAACCAAAGAACTGCGTTTGTTTACCCTGAAATGTTACGTCACAATCGTTTTCTATAATATATCCAACAGGGACAACGAAGTAACTCATCAACGCCAATTAAGGTATAATGCTTATTATAATGCATTATAATGCTGATTATACCAATTAAGGTATAATCACGTCTGAAAACGGATATCGGAAAGTAACTCAAGGATGATCTGAATAATGGCTTCGTGCTCGACACTCAATCGGGGATCCCGGGGTTGGATTCCCGGCCGGGATAGAAATGGTGGGCACGTTTCCTTTCACCTAATGCCGCTGTTCACCTAGCAGTAAATAAGAACTCGGAAGTTAAGCAACCGTTGTACTACTTAGTTGTGCTTGGCGGGGGTTGAGCTTCGGTTCTTTGGTCCCGCCTCCCAACACACCCGTTTTGGGGGTGCATCATTGAGAGAGGGGTCAGCCGTTAGGCTTAAGAGGTGACCTGGATACAAGCCTAAAGTAAAAGCGTACGCGCGGCGTATTTACTATTTGTATTCACTATTTGTGCTTAAAGAATCGACATATTAGCTCTATGACCTTGCCATTTTAAGTGTCTCTATTTCTCCCCTCATATATCTGATATCTATTTCTCTTAAAAACGCACACACACACACACACACACACACACACACCACACCACACACACACACACACACACACACAACACACAACACACAGCCAATGAGTGTGTGGTGTGTGTGGTGTGTGTGTGTGTGTGTGGACGATGCCAAAATTGTGAGAAGGATTAAGACAGAAGAGGACTGTTTGAGGCTTCAAGAAGACCTAGACAAACTGAAGGAATGGCGAACAAATGGTGTCTTAGAGTTTAACCCAACCAAATGTAATGTAATGAGATAGGTGTAGGGAGCAGGAGGCCAAATACAAGGTATCATCTGGGAGAGAAATTCTTCAGGAGTTCAGAGGAAAGAAAAAGACTTGGGAGTTGATATCACGCCAGACCTGTATCCTGCAGCCCATATCAAGAGGATAACATCAGCGGCATATGCCAGCTGGCCACAACGAACGGCATTCAGAAACTTGTGCAAAGAATCATTCAGACTTTGTATACACATATGTCAGGCCAATTCTGGAGTATGCAGCCCCAGCATGGAGTCCATATCTAGTCAAGGATAAGACTAACTGGAAAAGGCTCAAAGGTTTGCCACCAGACTAGTACCCGAGCTGAGAGGTATGAGCTACGAGGAGAGACTGCGGGAATTAAACCTCACTTCGCTGGAAGACAGAAGAGTTAGGGGGGGACATGATACCACATTCAAGATTCTCAAGGGAATTGATAGGGTAGATAAAGACAGGCTATTTAACACAAGGGGCACACGCACTAGGGGACACAGGTGGAAACTGAGTGCCCAAATGAGCCACAGAGATATTAGAAAGAACTTTTTTTGCGTCAGAGTGGTTGACAAATGAGTGCATTAGGAAGTGATGTGGGGGGCTGACTCCATACACAGTTTCAAGTGTAGATATGATAGAGCCCAATAGGCTCAGGAATCTGTACACCTGTTGATTGACGGTTGAGAGGCGGGACCAAGAGCCAGAGCTCAACCCCGGCAAACACAACTAGGCGAGTACAACTAGGTGAGTCACACAAAAACACCACACACACACCCCTAGAGCAGCCCGCAGCAGCTGTCTAGCTCCCAGGTACCTATTTACTGCTAGATGAACAGAGCATCAAGTGAAAGAAACTGTCCATTTGTTCCGTCTCGGCCGGGAATCGAACCCGGGCCCTTAGGACTATGATCCCCCCCCCCCCCCCACCCCGAGCTCAGTTCTTAATGTCCTCATGTAAATATATGCAAGTGGCTGACTTAGTGACTAACCATTTTGTTACAGCTCCCTGAACGATATTATGGTGGGTTATGGGGCCGTTCATGTGTCTAAACACACTTTCGTCTCTTGAAACCCTTCTCCTGAACGTCTTCGTCGGGGGCCTTCAATTCCCGATCGTCCAAGTGGTTGGGGCTACCATTCCTTCCGTCCCGTCCCATCTCAAATCCTCATCCTGACCCCTTCCCAGTGCTATATAGTCGTAATGGCTTGGCGTTTTACCCCTGATAATTCCCCTCCCTCCCTCCTGCTCCAACTTTTGTCCTCTACCTCAGAGGTTCCGCCATAGGCCTTCACCGCTGGCTACATACACGTATGTAGCCATCTACATACCTGTAGCCATCTACATACCTGTAGCCATCTACATACCTGTAGCCATCTACATACCTGCAGCCATCTACACGTATGTAGATGGCATATGATGTCGCATATGTAGTCTCTTCGCATATGTTGTCGAGTGAGAGAAAGGGAAAGAGAACTATCAGGGGGAAAGCGCCAGCCATTACGATTATATAGCACTGGGAAGGGGTCAGGATAAGGATTTGGGATGGGATGGGGGAAGGAATGGTGCCCCAACCACTTGTAGACGGTCGGGGATTTAACGCCGACCTGCAAGAAGCGAGACCCGTCGCTACCGTCCAGCCCAAGTGGTGGGACAAGAGTGGTCAAGCACTGGTACTTGATCCCCCAGGACGGGGTACTCTCTCCACGTCTGATCCTGAAGGACTACCAACACACACCGAAAACAAAAGCTAAACTAATGTGTGATGAGCGCAGCTTGTGTGAGGGCAGCGGCTGCCGGCACCCAGCTGGTGAAGGAGAAGAGGTAAGCGGGAGGCTGCAGAGGTCAAGGGTCATGACACACACACTGGGTTAAAACAATAACTTATTATTATCTAAGTTTAATTTATTAAAGACATTCTCTCACGGCACAAGACACACATGCACACGGGTACCCCCACCCCGGCAGGCCCTTTTAGTATGGGGAGGGGGGAGGGAGGGAGGGAGGAGGGAGGGAGGGGGATGGAGGGAGGGAGGAGAATGAGAGGGAGAGAGAGAGAGAGAGAGAGAGAGAGAGAGGAGAGAGAGATGAGAGAGAGAGAGAGAGAGAGAGAGATGAGAGAGGAGAGAGAGGAGAGGGAGGAGATGGACTCGGTAGCCTGCTCTAAGTGCTGATATATTATTCCCCGTTTTATTCTCTTTTCCTTGATGTAAATAGTGTACTCTCCTCTGGTGTTGTGCTATACTCCCTGTTTACTGTGATCCTACTTCTCCTCCGCCTCTCAACTACGATATATTTTTGTCCGTTTTGTTTTACCTCCTTCATACCACCAGTTAAACACGTGCTTGTTACATTACTTGCGTCCTGACGCCCCATCAGGCTGTCACCTGTCATTAGCCTCTTCCAACGTGACCGCTGTTCGAGTTAAATAGCGGACGTGTTTGAGCGCGCGTGCGTGCGTTCCTCTAGATAACAAGTGTCACTATATAACACAACTTGCATGCAATAACGCCAGATAACTCTGACCTTTTTAAAGCCTGGCTACATCACACAAGCGTACCGTTATCTTGAGGTTATCTTGAGATGATTTCGGGGCTTTTAGTGTCCCCGCGGCCCGGTCCTAGACCAGACCTCCACCCCTCAGGAAGCAGCCCGTGACAGCTGACTAACACCCAGGTACCTATTTTACTGCTAGGTAACAGGGGCATAGGGTGAAAGAAACTCTGCCCATTGTTTCTCGCCGGCGCCTGGGATCGAACCCAGGACCACAGGATCACAAGTCCAGCGTGCTGTCCGCTCGGCCGACCGGCTCCCCTGACTATTAACTATTAAAAAAAGTAACTATTAAAAAAAGCTAATTTAGAGATTCAGAAAGTGAAAACAAGCCAATATAACAAAAATATTTCATTATTGAATGAATGTTCACCATAATTATTCGGACACTAGTAATTACAACCTAAAACGTCCCATTTTTACGGAATCGATCAATACGTTAAAAATTGAACCTATTAATACAAGTAAATCCCCGCAATACTCAAGTGTTCTGCTCATCAGCTTCCATAGGTTAGGTGGGTTGCTTGGGTTCGTAAATTCCTGGATAGGCTAAACAGTTGCATTTTGTTACGGAGAGCAACGCAGATATAGATAACGGGATGGCTGAGGACGACGACTTCCTGACGACGTAGAGACAATGTCCGGACAGTGACGACGTAGAGACAGTGTCCGGACAGTGACGACGTGTAGAGACAGTGTCCGGACAGTGACGACGTCTGTGTGTTTACCTGTCACTGACTACGGGGAAGTGAGGTCTTGGATGGAGGTGGCTTCCACAGCTGCTGCTTTGAGTGCATTCAAGGCCCAAACGTGTGACAGCCTTGCACATCCCTACGAGTGAAACACACACCACTAAGCATGGCACTAAAGTCTGAATTTTCTCAGACTCGGTTTCTAACGTGTACAGACAGCTTACGTCTGAGAGCCCACATCTTCACGTCTGAGAGCCCACATCTTCACGTCTGAGAGCCCACATCTTCACGTCTGAGAGCCCACATCTTCACGTCTGAGAGCCCACATCTTCACGTCTGAGAGCCCACATCTTCACGTCTGAGAGCCCACATCTTCACGTCTGAGAGCCCACATCTTCACGTCTGAGAGCCCGCATCTTCACGTCTGAGAGCCCACATCTTCACGTCTGAGAGCCCGCATCTTCACGTCTGAGAGCCCGCATCTTCACGTCTGAGAGCCCACTTGTTTGTGTCATTGCAAAAACTTTTGTTTTTCATTCGAAACTCAAGTTTTATTCTGGGCTGAATATTCAATTAACGTTTTAACCCGTGAGATGACTGGTGACGTCCAGATGATTGACGCACATTTCAGTCGTCAATCCCAACTCCTGATCCACCTCCGCATAATTTATTCCAATTGAGATTTCCACTCCGCTCATTTGGCAACATTCATCGTCGAATATGACCACTGTGTTTGACTTTATAAGAAACAGAGTTGCGTTGACGCACGAATAACACACGTGTAGGCGTTCGTGCGTGCGTGCACCATGAAAACTATGGTATATGGGAGTATTTTGCATTTACTATTGCCAGCGGCAACTAGTTTGTACACCCCATACGTATACTGTGACTGGAAGAAATGTGTGTTTCCTGTGGGTTAGAGGGACGCTCTCTACGTAATACCACCGCTTCTCGAAAAGGCATATCCAGAAAATCTTCTGTTAGGCCATATCACAACCCATCCTCCTAAAATAGATAGTACTTACAATAACTATTCGGTCGTAAGTACCACTTGGCCAAATTAAAAAAAATACAAATGTCAACTTTTGGGTGGAACATTACTACATATTGATACTTACGACCACCTAGTTGTTACAGGTTATTTCATATAAGAAGGATGGACTGACATCTATTGCCCAAGAAAACGTGAAATGAATGGTAAAGAAAAAGGAACTTTTGATCAGAATGATTTCATCCTTGGCCCGAAGATGAACCTGTGACAGGCTTAGAAGTCTCAACTGCACCTGCAAGGTGTTTTAGAGTAGGTGTCTCTCTTGAAACACCCGATTCAAAGCCTCACCTCTGACTCATTCGAAGCGTAGACGCGAGTCTCTCAAGGGTAGGACTCTAGCCTGCGTCTCCAAGGAAGCTTATAGCAAATGTCTCCTGCGACAGACGAATGAAACACTCAACTATGACTTCTTCGAGGCGTAAATGTAAGTCTGTCAGGTGAGGGGTGGGGGGTGAGGTAAGACTTACCTGTTAGTCTTGGAGAAGGAGGTGGTCTTGAGCTTCATGGGTCTGAAGTGGGGTGAAGCGTGAAGAACTGGGGGCACGCCAGGTGCGACGAAGGTGTCATGCCGCGGGAGAGGTCGAGGCACGATCCTCTGCTCCGTCTGCGGCGTGCTGGGGGCTGACTTGGCAGCCCCGGGTCTGTTGGGGCAAAGAGACAGAATTATTTACCAGGAGAAAGTGCTAAACGCAGACAAGTATAGCACAGAGAAGACGTGTGACGACGAAGTGGGGATCGAACGCAGGCTTTTCAAGAAGCGAAGTCCTCGAAAAAAATGAGCAAAATATGATTCGAAAAACTAACATAACATCTGGAAAGAGAAGAATATGTTAGTAACAGCCTCTTTTCCCGAGGCTTTGTGTTATGTGAGAGCCTCTTTTCCCGAGCCCTTGTGTTATGTGAGAGCCTCTTTTCCCGAGCCCTTGTGTTATGCGAGAGCCTCTTTTCAGCCAGTAGCAGCATCTTTCCCTCAGCACCAAATGCACTTCATCTGGTGTTGAAAGCACCACTACGCTCCCAGCTTGGGAAAACGTCTGCAGCTTTACATTTCTGAGCCTATACATGTCATACATAAGGATGCATATATAACCTACTACAGTCATCTGCTCTACCGAAATAGCTATCGAGGAAACGTACCTCTACAAGTTTTTATTATTATTATTATTATTATTATTATTATTATTATTATTATTAACTCATTTTGGTACATCTGCATTTGTGCAGCTACTTTAGACCATATGAAGGGAAGTACAGTGTGTCAAACAGCGAGCTACGTGATGCTAAAAATCCCCATCACACAGGATGGTTAGTCATACAGAGGCATGTGATAAGCAGTCTGTACTGGCAGACTCTGGGTGCATTATGAGTATATCATCCACACAAGATTGAATAAGGTAGCAGTGATACTAAAAGTCCCCATCTCGCAGGATAGTTAGTCATACAGGGCCATATGTTCAGTAGCCTGCACTGGCAAATTTTGGGTACATTGTGAGGATATCTTCAAGAACACGAGAGTGAATAAAGTAATTGCAAAGCTCCAGGTACCTCATGCCAACTGGTCTGAATGGTCTAATAACTGGGCATTCGGTGATGTAATGTGCAAGATCATGCCCCAGTTCCTGCTCACAGACTTTGAACCTGAAGTGCCCAGGATTGGGAGACCCGTCACCTGTAGCCACCTACCACAGGTAACGGTAACCCAACCTGAGCCTGAAGGGGCACTCTGACTATGGCTATAGTCTACGGTGTTGGCCCGCCAGAGTTCATTACAATATTTGGTTCATCCTAAGTCTGGGAAGCGTAAGACACGCCAGTTCCCATCATGCCAGTTACTAGTTAATGTGCCAGTTGTCAGTTTTCACACTAGTTACATATAACTATGACTACTTCTTCGTTACTACGCCAGTTGACCAGTTACACAGTAGTTACATTCCGGGTTATTAATATTCATCGCACAAATCACGTGTCAGTCACACTGCAGCAGTTACGTGTGGCTGCAAGCTGCAACACATCAACCCGTCCTCTTAAAAAGAACGTCACTGTTGGCTCGTATGCGCGATATGGCCAAATTTGGACGTAATTTGAAATGAAATCGACTCACAAGAGTGACGTTCTGTTCCGTTTTCTATTTGAGTCGTCCGGCGTACACGCAGAGGTTATGAGAGGACACTTTAAATTAACGTTTTCATAACGTTTTGAAACTTTATGAGAATTTCCTGCCCACCTAACCTATCAGAGGACCCTTAACTTACTGTTGTTGAAGAAAAAAATGCTAATTTTTTNGCCCGTAGCAGCTGTCTAACTCCTAGGACCTATTTACTGCTAGGTGAACAGGGGCGTCAGGTGAAAGAAACTCTGCCCATTTGTTTCCCCATCCCCCCTCCGTCGGGGATCGATGTCGGACCTTAGGACTACGAATCCCGAGCGCTGTCCACTTAGCCGTCAGGCCCCTTCACAACACCCGCGTGCGTGCGCGTGTGTACGACGACGAATATATATATGACGTAACACTACAACGAATAGTGGCCGCAACAACAATAATATTAACCTTCACTACCATCGCCGAGTACCATTAACCAAACTACCATCACCACCACCACCACCATAACCACCACTACCCACCCACCATCATTAATCAACACTACCCACCAGCCAGCTCTATTTTTTGTGGCGGGGAGGGGGGGGGGATATTCACCATTTACGGAGCAGCATGACCATAAAAAACGCCTCCTCCCCGCTCACGCCTGACATTACATCAAATATTTAACTAGTCGTCACGGTCGCCGTCACCACGGTCGCTATGGTGGTGTAGTGGTGACCCTTGGAGTTGGCGTCCTCCCCTCCCCACTACCATAACCCCTCCCTCCCGTCTTGTGTCTTCCCGCCCACGAGTCTTCCCGCCCACGAGTCTTTCCGCCACGAGCCTTCCCGCCCACGAGTCTTCCCGCCCACGAGTCTTCCCGCCCACGAGTCTTCCCGCCCACGAGTCTTCCCGCCCACGAATCTTCCCGCCCACGAGCCTTCCCGCCCACGAGCCTTCCCGCCCACGAGTTTTCCCGCCCACGAGCTTCCCGCCCCACGAGCTTCCCGCCCACGAGCCTTCCCGCCCACGAGCCTTCCCGCCCACGAGTCTTCCCGCCCACGAGTCTTCCCGCCCACGAGTCTTCCCGCCCACGAGCCTTCCCGCCCACGAGCCTTCCCGCCCACGAGCCTTCCCGCCCACGAGCCATCCCGCCCACGAGCCTTCCCGCCCACGAGTCTTCCCGCCCACGAGTCTTCCCGCCCACGAGTCTTCCCTTTACTGTTATCCTTCTCATCATGATAACACTCAAGGCAAAAGATCACATACGCACGTACGCGCCCGCACGCGTGCCCGCACACGCACGCACGTACACACACACACGCACGCTCGCACGCACGCACACACGCACAAGCACGCACACGCACAAGCACACACCATTAACTGCAATGATCCCTCAAGGCTTTAAACCTAAGCGGCCAAGATCACAGAATCCTTGAGTAATAATTCGAGTTTACAGATGTAAAACTGATTTGGGGCCCATGCAAGCCTTGCCCCCGCACACTACCATCACTATTTCACCTAAAAATGCACGTTCCCAAATGGGCACCAAGTTTCTGTCTACTCCTGGCCTGTAAGGACGCCTGAGTTAATACGACTGATTTGTGTGCAGTAAGATCTTGACGTTGGGAACATGGAGTTTAGTGGGACTCCTGCTTGATGGGGTTCTGGGAGTTGTTCTACTTCCCCCAAGCCCGGTCCGAGGCCAGGTTTGACTTGTGAGAGTTTAGTCCACCAGGCTGTTGCTTGCAGCGGCCTGCAGGCCCATATACTCACCACAGCCCAGTTGGTCTAGCACTCCTTGGAAAAAACTATCTAGTTTTCTCTTTGAAGATGTCCACGGTTGTTCCGGCAATATTTCTTATGCTCCTGACTGGGTCCCAGCACATGGATCATAGCTCACTGTAATCATCTGCTTTACCTAGACACCGGGACGCTAAGGATCCAACTCCAGGAAGTTGGATGAAGTTGGAATCCAAGAAGGTTCTAAAGCTTCACTGATGTCCGGGGCTTATACACTGTCCCGAGATAACCAGTGTAGCTGGCTTCTGCAGTTACTGTATTTACTCATGTTCTTAAGAAATCTTCACAATGAATCTAAAGTTTGCCAGTGCAGGTTACTCGTCACGTGCCCCTGAGATGGGGATTTTTATGTTGACCAGACCACACACTAGAAGGTGAAGGGACGACGACGTTTCGGTCCGTCCTGGACCATTCTCAAGTCGAGTGTACTTCAGTCACGTTATTGTGACTCATCGCCTGCATGGGGATTTCTAGTATCAAGATGGTAATTCTTCACTCAAACTATGTAATCCTTTATATCGCCTAGGGGTAGCAGCATAGATACAGCCGTACCTATGCATAATAAGACTACTACTACTACTAATAATAATAATAATAATAATAGTTTCGTCATATCAGTGACAAACCCATCACGTGTGTACACGTGTTACAATGTGGTAAACGCTGAAGCACATGACAGTGAACAACTAGGAGAGATGTGAAGAACAATGTGCAGGACACTACTAGTGCGTCCGGAGATGCAGGCCGCCGCTCGTTATCCGCAAGCTTCTCTCCCCTTGCAGGGAGAACCTTGCAACATCCCGAGACGGCCACATCCTCCCTCCCTCCATCCTGCACGAATCACCACGACGCCGCTACACATGCACACGTCACCACGACGTTGATATACGTGCATGTACGGCCTATTTCCTGGACACGCGAGCCGCTCGTCACGGCCATATTTGAAAGCTGTCACCAGCTAGACGCACGTAAACCCCGTCAATGTTCCTTGACAGAGGTGTTCGGGCCGACGCAACCAATCACAGGCATCAGGCAAGACTGGTAAAACTCCCCCAAAAGTCCAAACTTTTCCAACCCTCCTCCCCCCCCTCTGTGACTGATAAGATAAGGGCATCAGGGAGGGTTAGTTGTGTTCCTGAAGAGGGGAAGGGGGGCAAGAGGGAGGTTAAATAATCTGTATGCAAGGTACAAGTTCTCGCAGTCGACGTGTATCATTCTCACCCTACTGGCTATGGTCGTGTGAAGCCGTCGTGCGCGACATGATATTGTAATGAGTATTTATTATCACTCGACTTCCTCGTTACGTAACGCACCCTTGACGCATATATATATATATATATATATATATATATATATATATATATATATAGCTGGCTTTATATATATATATATATATAGCTATATATATATATATATATATATATATATATATATATATATATATATATATATAACGAGTGCGGTGCTCCGGGAATACAATGATACATAAGGCTATGGTGACGACGGTGACCTATAATGAGAGACATCAGAGGGGTAGTCACCCCACTGACAGTTCCACACACACACACACCCAATAAGAGAGCAGTTGCCGACACACCCACTAATTTGTCTCCACACATGTGGCTTACGTCAGATGTGTTATATAAACATCTACCAGAAGGAATCAAGCGCACCACACACGTGAATTATTCTACTGCCAACAGTCCCTATATTTGGCGTCGTCAATACGGTCATCTGACTGTCGTAATGCAGTCTGTGTCTCAACTTCCTGTCATACAGCAACTTGTATGAGTACAGGACGTAGTAGTGAAGAGGACAAAAGGAAATATATATATATATATATATATATATATATATATATATATATATATATATATATATATGCAAACAAGCCTGAATGGTCCCCAAGACTAGATACAACTGAAAACTCACACCCCAGAAGTGACTCGAACCCATACTCCCAGGAGCAACGCAACTGGTATGTACAGGGACGCCTTAATCCACTTGACCATCACGACCGGACAAAAGGAAGTGATAGCCGGAGCTATATGAACCACTTCCCCGCCGGCACTCGGATGAGTGCCGGCGGGGCACTCATCCGAGTGTATATATATATATATATATATATATATATATATATATATATATACACACACAGTGAATCAGTAGTATTAACAACAGAGGTCATCTTCCCCACACACTTGCATCATCAGGGATTGAACTCGTACCAGTAAAACACTCGAGCGACTAGAGCCTCTATAAAAACCCATTCCAGAGTGCTCGAAATACAGAAGGATCACTTGATTTTAGTAGCTGATACATACTCTAGTAGTTAGCATACATACTTTAGTAGTTGATATGTATACTTTGGTAGTCGATATACATTAGCCATAAGGCTTATGGTCAATGATCTAATACACGGTCATTGGTCAAAGTTGCACCATCAACACAGGCAGCCTTGACCACTTCTCCACCACTTGGAGAGCTCCCATAATTCCCAAAGGAATTAAAAGTATCAACACAAGACAGAACACGAAACAATGGGTATAAATTAGATAAGTTTAGATTTAGGAAAGACTTGGGTAAATACTGGTTCAGTAACAGGGTTGTTGATTTGTGGAACCAATTGCCGCGTAACATTGTGGAGGTGGGGTCCCTCGATTGTTTCAAGCATGGGTTGGACATGTATATGAGTGGGATTGGGTGGTTATAAATAGGAGCTGCCTCGTAAGGGCCAATAGGCCTTCTGCAGTTGCCTTTGTTCTTATGTTCTTATGGTCAAATTGAATAGCATGTAGTAGCCGTTCAGAGGTCAGGTGAGGAGGAGAGCGCTGGAAGGAGATGGGTAAGAGGGACTGTAAGGTATACACAAATGGAAAGGAGGATGTGGGAGGGAAGATCGGAATTAAACAGAGGAGACAAGAATATTAAACGGGGAAAAGATATACAATTGAAAAGACGAGATAAAGAGATAAAAACCTACGAGGCGTGATAAATAGCACAACTTTTGATTAAATTAGACAAAATTATGAAATACGTTAATGAGTTGTGAAAGAAGTTATCAAAACTTGTAAGTCTTGATAACTTCTTTCTTAACTTCTTTCTTAACTTCTTTCTTAACTTCAAGACTTACAAGTCTTGAAGTTATCAAGACTTAAGTCTTGATAACTTCTTTCTATCAATTAACTATCAAAGATAATTGATAGAGGCGCTCTAAAAGTCAATTTCCACGAAACATTACGAAGCTGTGTGATACAAAGCGGGGAAATACTTGTGGAAGGAGTCACAGAAAGAGCTGAGATGTGTAAACATTTTGAAAGCCAAGCAAGATTAAGAATTAAATGAAGACGTCAGCCACTATAGCACCTTTCCTGAGGTGTCTGGCCTGAGGTCACCGGCGCCCACCACCTCTTGAGGTTATCTTGAGATGATTTCGGGGTTTAGCGTCTCCGAGGCCCGGTCCTCGACCAGGCCTCCTTTTTGTTATCCCCCAGGAAGCAGCCGTAGCAGCTGTCTAACTCCCAGGTACCTATTTACTCCTAGGTAACAGGGGGCATCAGGGTGAAACAAACTCTGCCCATTTGTTTCCGCCTCAACCGGGGATCGAACCCAGAACCTCAGGACTACGAATCCGAAGCGCTGTCCACTCAGCTGTCAGGCCCACCTAGTCTTATCAAGGACCAAACATTGGTTTATATTCACCCTGCCTGTGCATCAGGGGCACGGCTGACAGTCGCTCTGCTCCTTATAACATTTGTCTACTACAGTCCAGTCACCTGGGCTCTAGCAGACTCGAACCGTTTACCACTGCCGGGGGTAGTTTAAAAATTAAGTCTCCAAAGTTCATTTTCTCCTTTTTTATTTACGGTCTGACGCCTAGATAAATAAATAAATAAATAATATATATATATATATATAATATATATATATATATATATATATATATATATATATATATATATATATGCGAACAACCCTGAATGGTCCCCAAGACTATATGCGAATTCTGGGGTGTGAGTTTTCATTCATATATATATATATATATATATATATATATATATATATATATATATATATATACATACATACACACACAACAGTAAATACACTCACACTCCCTCCCCATCTCCCACAGACGTACGTCCTAAGAATTAATGGTGTAGCTGCTACATAACCTACCCGGAGCCCCCCCAAGACCAAGCCACTAACTCCTACAATATTTACACCCACCAACATTTACACGGCTGTATTACGTGATATTGCCCTCGGCATCCTTGAAACCCTCTTCTATACCCTCCAACATTACTACATGTAATGTTAAATATGTATTCCGTGTTCAAGAACCAGTTAAATGAAACTTAGATAAGCTCAGGCCAGCACCATCATACATCCGTTTTCTTTAGATCTATCATCTCCTCCCGACTCTTAAGTCACCCCTTCATGCCGTACTTTGCTCGCTTAAACTGAAATGTTTATTGAATTCTCTTTTAATTTAGTCTGTGTCCGAGTAGTAACGTAAATAAATAAGACGTGCCCGAAGCGCCGTGCGTAAGTATCGGTTTTATGCAACATACAATTGTGGTACTTCCTAACTACTGTAACACGTTCCTTTGATTATTAATATTATTATTATTATTATTATTACTACTATTATTTAAAAAAAAATCCGTAGGAACCGTGTTGAGGATTCGAACTTATGTGCTGGATATTCCCAGTCACACGCCCCAGACAACCAGGCCACGACATGGTCAATACGTTACAGCGACGGTCTCGCTCTTCTGCAGGTCGGCGTTCAGTCCCCCGACCGTCCAAGTAGTTATAGGCACCATTCCTTTCCCCTCGTCCCATTCCTTATCCTGACCCCTTTTCATATATAGTCGTACTATGGCTTGGCTCTTTCCTTCCTGATAATTCTCTTCCCTTCCCATGGGGGTTCTACTGCACCTTCGAGGATTCACGAGGAATATCTCGCGCAGTTCGAATCCTCACGATTTCTACGCATTTTCTCATTGATACGTCATGTTAATGTGATTTCTCTGTGTATTATTATTTCTCTCTGAATCAGAACAATTTTTCTGAAGTTGGGGCGAAAGGTGAGGGAGCACTCTGCCCTTCACCACGAGTGCTTGTGGGGCATGCGTGAGGTGAGGGAGCACTCTGCCCTTCACCACGAGTGCTTGTGCGTCATGCGTGAGGTGTGGGAGCACTCTGCCCTTCACCACGAGTGCTTGTGCGTCATGCGTGAGGTGAGGGAGCACTCTGCCCTTCACCACGAGTGCTTGTGCGTCATGCGTGAGGTGAGGGAGCACTCTGCCCTTCACCACGAGTGCTTGTGGGGCATGCGTGAGGTGTGGGAGCACTCTGCCCTTCACCACGAGTGGTTGTGCGTCATGCGTGAGGTGTGGGAGCACTCTGCCCTTCACCACGAGTGGTTGTGAGTCATGCGTAAAATCTTGGACTGGCTTCAGTAGTGACCTCCAGACTTCTTGTGATTTCAGAAGAAATCCGGTTGTATGCCTTTTAGTAAGTCAGCGCTGGTCTAGTGGTAGAGTACGCGACTGGCAATGTCGGGATCATAGGTTCGCGCCCACCTCATTGCCCTAGTGGATTTTCTCATTTTTATTATTATTATTATTCAAGTGGATTTGTTTTTATAAATATAGAGGAAATCAGGGTCTGAAGCTGTCCTCTCAAATGTTTCATCGTATTTTGATGTCAAAATGTCCAACGGGAGTCCATAAAATAAATAAATGTGAGGTAAGGAATGGAAATGCAAAAGAGAGAAGTAGAGGAGTAAATGACGAGAAAGAATAGAGAAATGAATTAAAAAGGAAGAAGGAATTAGAAAGGAAGAAAGAATTAGAAAGAAGAAAGGAATTAGAAAGGAGGAAGAAATTAGAAAGGAGGAAAAGCATGTAAGAAGATAGGAATGAGGAAGCAGTAGAAAGGAATGAAAGGAGAGCAAAAAGTGGCCGAGAAACAGAGATGGGGAAAGATGCTAAGAACAAAGATTAAATGGGTGAAGGGGAGAAAAGGGGTATACTCCTACTAGCAGCCATTCAACATTACTGTATAAACAAAAATAAAATGGTCTTTCAAACTCGTTATCTTTATGTAAAGATAATCTGGTGATCAGCACGACTAGTAAGTAATATCAGCGAGTGCGCTTCTTTCCATTTTGCACACCACATTGTTAAGACTCGCTATCTGGAACAAAAAGTTCCAAGTAGCACGGGCTATGGTGAGCCCGTAGTGGACTTTATGCACACCACACGACTTTAGCAAGTTGTAGCAACTTGTATTTAAAGGCAATCTTTCAAAGTTAATATTGCCATTTATTTCATTATACACTCTACAGGTATCAATACCGAGGGTCAACATCAAATCCAATGACCACCCACCTCCCACCAGCACCCTAAATTGTAACCATAAAAAAATTCGAAACTGTAATACAATAAGGCTTGGCGCCCTATCAGCTGAAGGCAGACCTTATCATCACTCATTACAGTGTTAATTGCCTTCTTGATAAATGTCAGGGCATCAATATACAACTCGGCGTCTTGGTATATCTCCCCCCTTTGGCTGTGATATCAGGGGTTGTGCTGTGTTAGCAGCATGGGAGAGATACAAGAAGTAATGGAATACAACAGACGAGCGAGGTATGGAGAGAGGGTCTTATGATACAGCCCTCGGCTGTATCATAAGCCCTGTATCATAAGCTGTATGATAAAGCCCTGGGAGAGCCCAGGGCTCTCCCAGGGCCTGTATCAGCTGTATGAGAGCCCTCTCATACATACAACCCTCTGATACAGCTGTATGAGAGCCCTCTCACATACAACCCTCTGATACAGCTGTATGAGAGCCCTCTCATACATACAACCCTCTGATACAGCTGTATGAGAGCCCTCTCATACATACACCCCTTTGATACAGATGTATGAGAGCCCTCTCATTATGAGAGGGCTCTCATAACACAACGAACAATCAACAGTAAAACAATATCATGAAATATGACAAATCAACATTGCAGTAATATCGTCAATGAAAAATAAATATATACTCAATACTGAGTTATGTCACATTGCCAGGTCATAAAAACACTGCCACCGTGTTTTCCAAACAAATTAAAACAACGAAAGCCAGAAAAAAATAAAAAATCGAAATCAAGGACGAGGTTGACGTTAAACAAATGACGTAAAATCTGATATTGCAGTATTGATAAAGGTCAGAGCAAGGAAGGTGAGGAGATGCGCAGGAGGGGAAGGCAGTCCGTGAACTGTGCTTGTTACCGCCTATAACACCGTGTTACCGCCTATAAAACCGTGTTACCGCCTATAACACCGTGTTACCGCCTATAACACCGTGTTCCATACTGCTCCTAAATTTAAATAACCTTATCGTGACAAAGGAAGCACTCGGCACTCCATGTTGTGAGCCAAGATCTACCTCTTTGTTCATCCACTGCGGGATCACCATAGCCCGTGCTACTTGGAACTTCTTGTTCCAGGTAGCGAATCTTTAACAACAACAACAACAACAACAACCACCTCTGTGTTCGTCCTGCTCAAGCGTACACATCTGAAGTATGTTGACCAGACCACACACTAGAAAGTGAAGGGACGACGACGTTTCGACTTGAGAATGGTCCAGGACGGACCGAAACGTCGTCGTCCCTTCACTTTCTAGTGTGTGGTCTGGCCAACATATTTCAGCCACGTTATTGCGACTCCTCGTTTGCACATCTCAAGTAGTTCTCTTCCTTGTTGATAAATTAAACTGTAAGTAGGTATATGACTCTCGCAGGAACATAAGAATAACGGTTCACTGAATGTGGCGTATGACGTCGTATCTTGATCTTGAGGTTATCTTGAGATGATTTTGGGGCTTTTTTTTTTTTAGTGTCCCCGCGGGACCATGGGCCAATATCCACCCTAACTCATTAATTGTTATGTTTAGATTACGCTTGAAACAATCCATTGATCCCGGATGTATTATGTTATCCGGTAATTTGTGCCGTAATCCAACACTTGTATTTGCGTTACAATTAAAATGGCTGCCAAAATACGTTTTATATTTAAGGGGTTAATATGAGAGGATTTAACCAGTATTAATAACATTAACGAGCCCAAACTGACCTGCGATGAATTGTTAGAGGCAACTGTGCAATCCGAGCCTCCTCGTCCAAGAACCCAAGTGGACGAACACTGGAACGATAGCTTTCCTCTTCATACCCAGATATCGTTACCTCGTCTGCTAGGCTGACACTGTGTTCCGAGACCCCTTCGTTAAGGAACTCCTCCCATTGGCTCGCGTCCTGTAACGCTTGTCTCCTGTCATTGTGTTCCTGCAGTGGGCTGTTGCTGAAGCTACTGCTGCTGTTGCTACTGGGGTAGCCCACGGCTCCAGCGCCGGGGTCGTCCAGGGGGCAGGCCCGTGCAAGAATACTAGGAACGGGAATGGGGATACTTCGTGTTAAACTTCTCTTCTCTTTACCTTTCTCGTTGTCCGACAGAGTCAGTGACCTGACAACCTTTACAGACCATTTCCTTTTTCTTCATTTTCCTCAATTCTGTCGGTGTATCCATTTTGGTTAAATTTTCTCGTCTACTGCCGACGAGTGTGACTCTTGAGAGTGTCTCACACTAATGCCCGTGTTCTTCTCCTTCTAGATGCGACCTTGCACTTGAACAGCATCTCCGTATTATTTCTTGCACTTAAACGTCTCGTCATTCTGTAAGCTACCGGCCAAGAAGGCAAGCATCATCCTATTAACGTGCACGACATATTTTCTTTCCACTGTATCATCTTTCAAAATATTTGAGGGCAGTATATGCAAGGAAAATAAATATCGTCTAGGTAAATATCAAGGATCACGGAGTGGTTGGTCAAATGCGCCATCCACCTCTCCCTCCATCCCTCTCGGGTCTTCGTCTTAGCGAAGAGTTAAAAAAAAAAAATCGGCTCGCAGTTAAGTTATCGTCCTTATGCGAGATAGCTCATCAGATAGCCGAAGTCTTACACCAGGATCACGACTGATGGGGAACGTGTGTCGACCATCACTGTCTCATCACGACTCATGGCGGAGGTGGATGCTGATGAGCGCTGATCCATCTCAGGATAAACAAAATCACCAGCAGATCACACAGCGCATCACACACTACCACCACCACCACCTCACCCCAACACGGGAAGCTATAATCTAATCAGAGGAACCATCTTCGACCTGCTAATCTCAACACTCTCCCTCTTTACACAACACTCTAGGGACATTTCCCTCTCCTGCTTGTGTTCCTACTTCAACAATCTGTCGTAAGAAAGACAAACACCACTTCTCTGTCTCCCAAATCTATTAGAAATATAAAAGTCACTGAAGGATCACGGGGTACAAATCAGGGAAGAGGGTCGAATTGGAGAACACCCATCTTATCTTATCATTTTTAAGACAGATTACGTAAAGTATGCGATTAATAGTTTCTTGGGTGCATGTGCCCGAAATGACGGACTAGGGCGTTATGTTAATCTTAAGGACCTCACAGTGAAGGTATCAAGTAGTCTGTGATGCTTGGCGCTACGTCTTTGGTAATCAATGCTCCATTCTCTAAAGGGCAACTAAGTGGCACTCATTGTTAACATGTATTCACTTGAGTTTGCAACGGATTAGGTGTTAATTACTGTTGTGAAAAGAATAAATACAGGCGAGCGAGCGCGCACACGCACGCACACACAGACACAGACACACACACGTACGTAAGGTGAGTACACACACGTATTTTATCAATATAAACAATTATAGCTGAATATAAGAAAAGGACAATATTCAAGTTTAGCAACATCCTCACACTACTCGCTATCATGCAGCCGATCTCTCAACTTATCACTCCGTACAAAATGCAACTGTTTTGCCTAGCCAGAAACGTACGAACGCAAGCAACCCACCTAACCTTAGTTTAGTCAATTTATTATGCACCCCATACCCATCCCGTGAGCAGTAGTGGAAAGGGTTACAGAATCACATAATGCGCTCAGGGACTGAACAACCAAAATTAATTTAGGGAAACAATTTACAGTCTTGATAAGCTAGTTACACGGTTTAATGTATATTTATATTACATTGGCAGTGGGTTTGAGAACTAACTCAAGTACAGCCACTGAATATTTAAGTACCTTACATATGCAGTGGTGAAGTTTCGTAACCGATGCCTATTTTGCATTGATTGTTGCCGCCGAAGGCGGCTAGTTTATTGTGCCCCCATACTCATCCTGTGAGCGTTAGCGCAAAAGCATTACAGAGGCCACAAAGGGTCTTTATCAGACCTCATCTTAGATTATTACATTAACAATTACATCTATCCTTTTGCACATCGACCTCATCCTGTGGGTAGCAGCGGTGGAAAGATTACAGTCACCCACATTTACTACCTACAGTTAGCAAACTGGGATTATTTGGCTAAATATTTCTTATAATAGATCACGCTGAATTCTATATTTACACATTTCTTGACCATTTGTTACAGTACTGTCTCTAAACTTACACACATCTTTTCGAACTCCATCACATAGTGAGGGAGAGTGTGTGAATAATTTTGCTGACAGTTTATTTGGTCAGGTTTACATCAGCAGGTAATGAAACTTCCCAGAGATCCTTATAGTCGAGTCGAAGCCGAGCAGTAGTAACATCTTGGAGTCTGCTGATTTTATTGGATCCGCAGACGTGTGGGGCTCTTCTTGCCCTGCTAGTATGACGATAGATGGAACTACTAGTATAAATCTCACTTTACCAGGAAAAAAAAATCGAACCAAAGAACTGCGTTTGTTTACCCTGAAATGTTACGTCAAAATCGTTTTCTATAATATATCCAACAGGGACAACGAAGTAACTCATCAACGCCAATTAAGGTATAATGCTTGTTATAATGCATTATAATGCTGATTATACCAATTAGGTATAATGCTTATTATAATGCATTAATGCTAATTATACCAAGGTATATGCTTCTATAATGCATATAATGCTAATTAATACCAATTAAGGTATAATCACGTCTGAAAGCGGATATCAGAAAGTAACTTAAGGATGATCTGAATAATGGCTTCGTGCTCGACACTCAATCGGGGATCCCGGGGTTGGATTCCCGGCCGGGATAGAAATGGTGGGCACGTTTCCTTTTCACCTAATGCCGCTGTTCACCTAGCAGTCAATAAGAACTCGGAAGTTAAGCAACCGTTGTACTTACTTAGTTGTGCTTGAGGGGGTTTGAGCTTCGGTTCTTTGGTCCCGCCTCCCAACACACCCGTTTTGGGGGTGCATCATTGAGAGAGGGGTCAGCCGTAGGCTTAAGAGGTGACCTGGATACAAGCCTAAAGTAAAAGCGTACGCGCGCGTATTTACTATTTGTATTCACTATTTGTGCTTAAAAAAATCGACTTATTAGCTCTATGACCCTTGCCATTTAAGTGTCTCTATTTCTCCCCTCATTATATCTGATATCTATTTCTCTTGCGCCGGCGAGAAACAATGGGCAGAGTTTCTTTCA
>WNGS01169217.1:8430015-8440261 GCA_020271785.1 Procambarus virginalis
TAAAACACACACACACACACACACACAACACCACACACACACACACACACACACACACACACACACACAGCCAATGATTGTGTGTGTGTGTGTGTGTGTGTGTGTACGATGCCAAAATTGTGAGAAGGATTAAGACAGAAGGGACTGTTTGAGGCTTCAAGAAGACCTAGACAAACTGAAGGAATGGCGAACAATGGTTTTAGAGTTTAACCAACCAAATGTAATGTAATGAAGATAGGTGTAGGGAGAGGAGGCCAAATACAAGGTATCATCTGGGAGAGGAAGTTTTTCAGGAGTCAGAGAAAGAAAAAGACTTGGGAGTTGATATCACGCCAGACCTGTATCCTGCAGCCCATATCAAGAGGATAACATCAGCGGCATATGCCAAGCTGGCCAACATACGAACGGCATTCAGAAACTTGTGCAAAGAATCATTCAGAACTTTGTATACCCATAGTCACCCCGACGCCCCTGTTACCTAGCAATAAATAGGTACCTGGGAGTTAGACAGCTGTCACGGGCTGCTTCCTGGGTGTGTGTGGGGAGGGGGGAGGGGAATTAGTAGATAGTAACATTTGATTGACAGTTGAGAGGCGGGCAGAAAGAGCAGTGCTCAACCCCCGCAAGCACAACTAGGTGAATACATGTAGCGTGTAAGAGCAGGTTGAGAGGGGCAACAATGCTCGTCCCCCCAAACAATCCAGAAAAACAATCACCCGTGACCCCTCCCTCCCCATATACAACACACACAACTGCTGCAATCTGTGTTCCATCAACAGCAATGCAGTGGATTATCTACCCCCTCCCCTCCGCTCCCCCTATCCCAACGTCCCCATCCCATCCTGTTCCTCCTCTCTCCTGCTACCGTGTCGAAAGAGAACTATTAATAGGTGGAGCTAAACGTCACGGGTCAAGGAACGGGCTGCAGGGTCCTGCGGATTAGCTCCTTCTAAGAAGCTTTGAGTCATGAAGAATCAGGAGTGCGTGCCACTGGCAAGGACTACGGGCCCCCTGGTGGCTCAGGCCAGATGTAGTACGGGCCCTCTGGTGGCTCAGGCCAGATGTAGTACGGGCCCTCTGGTGGCTCAGGCCAGATGTAGTACGGGCCCTCTGGTGGCTCAGGCCAGACGTAGTACGGGCCCTCTGGTGGCTCAGGCCAGACGTAGTACGGGCCCTCTGGTGGCTCAGGCCAGACGAAGTACGGGCCCTCTGGTGGCTCAGGCCAGACGTAGTACGGGCCCTCTGGTGGCTCAGGCCAGACGTAGTACGGGCCCTCTGGTGGCTCAGGCCAGATGTAGTACGGGCCCTCTGGTGGCTCAGGCCAGACGTAGTACGGGCCCTCTGGTGGCTCAGGCCAGACGTAGTACGGGACCTCTGGTGGTTCAGGCCAGATGTAGTACGGGCCCTCTGGTGGCTCAGGCCAGATGTAGTACGGGCCCTCTGGTGGCTCAGGCCAGATGTAGTACGGGCCCTCTGGTGGCTCAGGCCAGATGTAGTACGGGCCCTCTGGTGGTTCAGGCCAGATGTAGTACGGGCCCTCTGGTGGCTCAGGCCAGATGTAGTACGGGCCCTCTGGTGGCTCAGGCCAGATGTTGTACGGGCCCTCTGGTGGCTCAGGCCAGACGTAGTACGGGCCCTCTGGTGGCTCAGGCCAGACGTAGTACGGGCCCTCTGGTGGTTCAGGCAGACGTAGTACGGGCCCTCTGGTGCTCAGGCCAGATGTAGTACGGGCCCTCTGGTGGCTCAGGCCAGATGTAGCACGGGCCCTCTGGTGGCTCAGGCCAGATGTAGTACGGGCCCTCTGGTGGCTCAGGCCAGATGTAGTACGGGCCCTCTGGTGGCTCAGGCCAGATGTAGTACGGGCCCTCTGGTGGCTCAGGCCAGATGTAGTACGGGCCCTCTGGTGGCTCAGGCCAGATGTAGTACGGGCCCTCTGGTGGCTCAGGCCAGATGTAGTACGGGCCCTCTGGTGGCTCAGGCCAGATGTTGTACGGGCCCTCTGGTGGCTCAGGCCAGATGTAGTACTGGCCCTCTGGTGGCTCAGGCCAGATGTAGTACGGGTCCTCTGGTAGCTCAGGCCAGAGTAGTACAAGCCCTCTGGTGGCTCAGGCCAGATGTAGTACAAGCCCTCTGGTGGTTCAGGCCAGATGTAGTACGGGCCCTCTGGTGGCTCAGGCCAGATGTAGTACGGGCCCTCTGGTAGCTCAGGCCAGATGTAGTACGGGCCTTCTGGTGGCTCAGGCCAGATGTAGTACGGGCCCTCTGGTGGCTCAGGCCAGATGTTGTACGGGCCCTCTGGTGGCTCAGGCCAGATGTAGTACTGGCCCTCTGGTGGCTCAGGCCAGATGTAGTACGGGTCCTCTGGTAGCTCAGGCCAGATGTAGTACAAGCCCTCTGGTGGCTCAGGCCAGATGTAGTACAAGCCCTCTGGTGGCTCAGGCCAGATGTAGTACGGGCCCTCTGGTGGCTCAGGCCAGATGTAGTACGGGCCCTCTGGTAGCTCAGGCCAGATGTAGTACGGGCCCTCTGGTAGCTCAGGCCAGATGTAGTACGGGCCTTCTGGTGGCTCAGGCCAGATGTAGTACGGGCCCTCTGGTGGCTCAGGCCAGATGTAGTACGGGCCCTCTGGTGGCTCAGGCCAGATGTAGTACGGGCCCTCTGGTGGCTCAGGCCAGATGTAGTACGGGCCCTCTGGTGGCTCAGGCCAGATGTAGTACGGGCCCTCTGGTAGCTCAGGCCAGATGTAGTACGGGCCTTCTGGTGGCTCAGGCCAGATGTAGTACGGGCCCTATGGTGGCTCAGGCCAGATGTAGTACGGGCCCTCTGGTGGCTCAGGCCAGATGTAGTACGGGCCCTCTGGTAGCTCAGGCCAGATGTAGTACGGGCCCTCTGGTAGCTCAGGCCAGATGTAGTACGGGCCTTCTGGTGGCTCAGGCCAGATGTAGTACGGGCCCTATGGTGGCTCAGGCCAGATGTAGTACGGGCCCTATGGTGGCTCAGGCCAGATGTAGTACGGGCCCTCTGGTGGCTCAGGCCAGATGTAGTACGGGCCCTCTGGTGGCTCAGGCCAGATGTAGTACGGGCCCTCTGGTGGCTCAGGCCAGATGTAGTACGGGCCCTCTGGTGGCTCAGGCCAGATGTAGTACGGGCCCTCTGGTGGCTCAGGCCAGATGTAGTACGGGCCCTCTGGTGGCTCAGGGCAGGCCAGTTACTAGAGCATCAGGCCACAGTTAGTACAGTAACCGCCCAGCGCACTGCACCAAGGAAATCACAGCTCGCGCCCCACCCTCTCCCCACCTCCCAGCGAAACACCCTCACCCTTCATCTCGTGATGCAGTAATTAGCGACCACTGAACCCCTGCCCGTCTGTTGTGGTGTTCAAGGCTCTGCCTTCGTAACGCCAAGGCTTCCGTGTGGCTGTTTTTCCAGTCATGATATCCGTCAAAACGATATCCCAACCCCCATTTGCTTTCGTTTGATGTTGGGCTAAATTGTTACCAATTGCTTGAGGGAGGTCTTGACTCTGGGTTACTGGCCACCCAGCATGTGTTCTTTAGTGAGCACTGACCAAGACTAAACGTGAATTCTCCGTTTATATACACCGAGAAATAAGGGGTAAACACACTTCTAGATGTGTGTATATATATATATTATATATATATATATATATAATATATATATATATATATAATATATATATGATATCCATATCCCCTTGTGCTTTTACCGTTGCTATTTGTATACATAACATGGTGGTCTGTTGTAACACGCGTCCTGTGATGCAGCCAGCAGCTTGCCAATTACAGCCAAAATACAACATACTTGCTAAAACGTGGTTTGTGGTTAGTGGTATATTGGTGTGGATAATACACCTCACCACACCCAGACAGTCACTACGTCACACCCCGGCTGTATATATCACCACTAACGCCTTCACTTCCGTGTTTGCTGACGTCAGTATTGACCTTAGAAACGGTTTAGCTTGAGGTCACACTGCCCTGGAAACCCGCCGTACCCCCCACCTTCCCGGCGCTCCAGGCACACTCCACATAGTAGCATGTCCACCCATCATTGCAACAAGCTGTACAAGTTATTGCTAATAAAAGGCTGTTGATTCCGAGTGTTGTGTTGTCGTGAGGAGCAGAGCGGGAGGTCGCTACCCCCCCCTGCAACACATTGTCTTGTGTTGCGGGGTAAAATACCCGCTGGGACCCTATGGATTTAACTTGCTTAGGTTCATCTTGAGGCGAGATTCTTTCAAGGTTCATAATAACTCGGCACGCGGAAAATTAACCTAAACTAAATAGAATCCCAAGCATTAGAATAACTCCACTTCAACCACAATAATTCCACTAGAATAATCCCAACAATGAATAATTCTCCCAACTGGTGGTGTGGGGGGTGTGTCTGGTGGTGTGAGGGGGGTGTGGCTGGTGGTGTGAGGGGGTGTGGCTGGTGGTGTGAGGGGGTGGTGGTTGTGGTGTGAGGGGTGGGCTGGTGGTGTGAGGGGGTGTGGCTGGTGGTGTGAGGGGGTGTGGCTGGAGGCTAACTATATCATGTGGTCTTCAAGTGGACGAGGAGTAATCGAGAAAAAGGTCTTGTAGCCTTTAGACCAGGGTCAGTATTCATCTATCATTTACGACTCCAGGTACGAAACCCGTACATCTTTCCTCAATCGTAGCTGCTTAGTCCGTGCTTATCGAGGAAAAAAACTTTACGAGGCTTGAAACTCTGGCAACCCGAGGTACTGTTGTCGTAGACAACCTCTCAGCGCTTCAGAGGTCGTAAAACTGGCTAATCAATACACTATAAGCCTCCAGATTGAGGAAAGATGTAAAGGTTTCGCACGTGGACAACAAGTAAATGCATGTTTGAATCGTGGTCAGGGTCAGACCCCGTAGCAATGGCTATAAGCTGGAGATCAGGACGGATATGGGAGTAGTATTGGTTTGGCAACATGATCAAGCTGATAAGGTTGATCAGCCTGATTCAACCAGGTCTGTGACTCATCGTCAGGCTGCGAGCAGCCGCGTCCAACCAAGCCTGGTTGACTAGTTCAGCACCGAGGAGGCCTGGTCCGACGACCGGGCCGCGGGTCGCTGAGCCCCGAAATCACCTAAGGTTAAGGTATGACGTAGACGAGAAGAGGTCCCCGGTAGCAACCACTAGACCAATCGTTATCTTGAGTTATCTTGATGATTTCGGGCTTAGCTCCCCGCGCCCGGTCCTCGCCCAGCCTCCTTTTTTTACACACCCCCCCCAAGAAGCACCCGTAGCAGCTGCTAACTCCAGTACCTATTACTGCTCCATGTATTTAAAATATATAAACTGGTAATATATGGAAGTATTAAAATATAGGAATAGGATGAGTGGTATAACAAATATGCAAGACAGCAACGCTACAGCCATTAACCTGGATGCATGCAATTGCACAGGCAAGATATCCGCAGGACTGAAAGCCTATAACGCTAGCTATCGCTCTATCCCCACTCCACTGACGCCAGGGACGGCGACCATGTCAGAATCTTATACATACGCATCTAGCCTGAGTTGTGTGGTGTGTGTGTGTGTGTGTGGTGTGTGTGTGTTGTGTGTGTTGTGGTGACTGCGCTAGTTTGTGCTTGCGGGGTTGAGCTCTGGCTCCTTTGGTCCCGCTCTCAACTGTCAATCAAGCTGTGTTACAGATGTGTGCGGTATGTTGTACAAACCACATGCTGACTTGCTGGGGTTGAAATTCGGGTGGTTGTGGAGGGTGGGGGATAGATGGAATAATTGACAGAGTAGACAAGGAAAACGCAGAAGATTAAACCTGAGGATGTATGGGAAGACAGGGGACATGAGTGGACGGATGGGAGATAGCCGCACGATGAATCCGTCGAACAAGGAAAGATGAGAGGATGTAGGAGAGAGGGCAGGACATATACTTGATAGAGACGTTAAATGAGAATGACTGAAGCACTAGGGTAGAGGGGTTATGAAAGGTGAAGAATAGTGATGATTAAGAAGCAAGGATAGATAAACATGGAAAGGAAAAGTTGATAAAGGGGAGGGGTGGGGGGGATTTGTCAGAGGAGAAAGCGCCAAGGCCATTACAAGTAAAATACATTTATTTGATGGAGGGAATAGATTAGAGTAAGGACACGGTTATAAAAGATGATAAAACCATCTCTAAAATTATGGAGAGCGCGTAGCTTAACACAAACACCCACAACAAACCACCCCACAACCCCCCCTCCTACCCGCCGGCCTCAACTACCAGTTTGTTGTTTTTAGTTCAGCTACTGGAACAAGTCAAGTAGCACGGGCTATGGTGAGCCTAGTGGATTACCTGCACAGCGGGCGTAACGGCACGGGCTATGGTGAGCCGTAGTGGACTTACCGGGCTGAAAATACGCTATTTACCAAGGGCTTACCGGCCAGAGACCGGCCGTAAGTACGAGCCATCACAAGCACCCGTAGTGGCACACATCACCACACCACGAACATGCCTGTAACAACTCACACACGAATGGTAGCCCGACACCGACTACCTGGCAACGACAAGGTCACACAACCACAACCCACACCAACACACCAACACACCTCCACACGTCCAACAACACCAACACACACTCACACCCACACGGCACTGACCACTCTGACGCCGCAACACCGTAGCAGACTTAAACAAGTACACGAGAGAGATGAGATGAGGAGAGAGAGAGAGCTGGCGAGAAGGAGCGAGAGGGTAACAATACCGGGTATGTGTAGCCGTTTAGTTGATCTACTGCTGGACACAAAGCGTATCCTAAAGTAGCAACGGCTATGGTGAGCCGTAGTGGACTTCCTGGCACCGGTCAGGCGGGGGCTATAATATCCTGAAAAACAATAAAGCCAGTTATTGCCTGCTGATTATGTATACACCTGTTTTCCCAACTGCTTACCTGTATCTCGCGTTCTACGAAATTTAGCTCGGAGGGCCCCAGCTCACGTCGATCTAATGTTCTTTAAAAATGTAAATGGAGGAATGCTTCCTGACATTTTCAAGGGCCGTTCCAATTGTTAATCGTCATGTATGAATTGTCATTTCCAAATACAGTTCAGGTGGATTAACCTTATGCTGGAAACAGGTCAGTTATCGTGCTGTAAAGTTCGTCCACTTTTGCTGAAAGGCTGCAGACATTCATCTGGAAAGTTCTTATTTATTAGTCTAATATACCAAGAGTTTCTTACGATTCTTGTAGCCCGCCAGCACGCGTACCGTTCCGGGCAGGTCCTTTAATCCGCTAATTTTCCCGGAATACACCCCCCGTCCATATCGTGTTTTAACAAACAGGACCATTCACTTGCTGGTGAACGTGGCTTTAGTTAATGATTGGTGCCCAGTCCATCCTCCCCGGCCAAGATATCGACCCCAGCAAAGCGCTCGCGGGGATCGCCGGCCGAGTCCTCTACCACTGCCCCCACGGGACTATCCCGGAAGAGTTTCATCATTATGCTGGAAGTGTTATTCAGGAAGGTAATAAGCCATAGTGCTTAAAGTTTAGCTTATTGTGGCAGAATGGCTCGGCCATCGTAGGATGAGAGCGTTTCACTTCTTAACTTTGAACGTTTTATGCCGTTGTTTGCAATCCTGCCCTAGAGAGGTACTCGGTCATCTTTCCGTCTTGTAATCACCTGTTCTCTTAAAATGAACGTCGTTTTTGGCGTTGGCCCGTATGGCCGAATGGACGTAATTTGAAAGTGAAAAAAAATGAAAAAATTTGTGATTTTTTTTTTCCACAACAGTAAGTTAAGGTCGGCTCTGGTAGGTTAGTGGGCAGGAAATTCTCATAAGTTTCAAAACTGTATGAAAAACATTAATGGAAAGGTTCCTTTTCTAAGCTTGCCGAGTAATCCGGACGACTCGAACAAAAAACGGAACAGGACATCACTTCACTTTTGTGAGTGTTTCGGGATGGGTTCAAATTACGTCCCAAATTTGGCCAAGTGCGTGTACGGTAAAAGTGACGTTATTTGTTAAAGAGGACGGTTGCTTGTATAGCTCAGCCATTGCTTGGCAAGGGACCTAGTTCTATAAGGGATATCGCCCTGCAAGATATCGTTTCTGAAGGTATCGGCTTTCCCCAATGTAAGCCGGAAAGGGCCTGACGTCACCCATAACAATAAACCTATGAGGAGTTCAAATTCTAGGAACATTAATTACAATTAAGGTGGCACTTATGTCACTAAGTGCCACGTAAAATATCTATAAAAAATTGCTTTTGACTAGTATGGAGATGGAGCGCAACTCGTAGCAGGGAGCGTGGGTGGCAGGCAGGCCAGGCAGGCAGGCATGCAGGCTGGGCACGTGCGGGCAGGCATGCAGGCTGGCTGGCTGGCAGGCAGGCAGGCACACAGTCATGCGAGCAGGCAGGCAGGCGGGCATGCCTGGCGGCTGGCAGCTGAGGCTGTCAGCTCTGGCCAGGCCAGGCTGGCAGCAGGGCAGGAAGGCAGGCAGGGCGAGGCACCATATACCACTGGGTGGTATACACCCTTCCCCTGAACCAAAGGGAGAGGGGAGACCAACAAGGCAAGGAGAATAAGTACCATGATAAAATGGGAGTTTTAGACCATCATAGAGGCACCTAGTCCTACTCTCACCAATACGTTGAATTTCCATACAGAATCACCTCCCTTAAAATGCGAAGTATCAGTAAAAAAAATTAAGTCTCCGCAATAGTCACGTTTTCTATGCTCCTTCTTCGAAGTTTCAGTGCATTACTTACGTTTGTACATTTCTGGCACGGGAAATACAGAAATACAGTTGCATTTTTTTTGTATTGTGATAGAAGAAGGAAGGAGAGGAATGACGTTACCGGGAGGAGGGAAGGAGGTAGATGAAGAAATATACATGGATGGAAGATATAGACGGTGGGATGGAGGGGTGGGGACCCGCCTGGTGTGTGTGTGCCATGGTGTTTGCTCGTTATTGAAGACTACATCATGTCCCATTGGCATTTTCTTGTGAAGCGGTCGTGAATAATGAATGAAATTAATACTTGATGACATTTGTCGATTTTACAGGCGGGTCCCTGAAGGCTGGACCCTTGATGGGAGGTCTTAAGGCATATATATCTAATTATATATATATATATAATTTATATTATATATATATATAATATTAGATTATATATAATATATTTACTTCCCACCTCTGCAATTATAGGAAAATATTAAAGTGTTAAGTGAGAATCCACAGGTCTTAATATAATACTCTATTTTCTTCTGGGCTAAAACTTTAGAGCGACGTTCTCGGCTTCATGCGTTCGGCTTTCAATCCCCTCCATCCCCGACTGTCCAATGGTTGGGCACCATTCTTCAATTCAACCGTCCCATCCCAAATCCTTATCCCATGACCCTCCCAGTGCATCGATTTGTAAGGCTTTGGCGCTTTCCTTAATAATTCCTTCCCTTCCCATAGCCTCGAAGAAGAAAATTAGAGTATTCTATTTTAAGAGCTTGTGGACCTCTCACTTAACACTTTAATATTTTCCTCTCATACCACCAACTTATTTTTTCCTTCCTTAATGTTTTATTATTTTTATTGTATTACAATTTGCTAAGTTTGCAGACTATATCAGTAGACAAACACAACACACACACACCCACACACACACACACACACCACGACACACACACACACACTCACAAACTCACACTCACACTCACACTCACACAAAAAAAAACACTCTCTCTCTCTCTCTTCTCTCTCTCTCTCCTCTCTGCTCTCCTACCTCTCCCCTTCCTCCTTCCTTCCATTTCTCTCTTTTCAGCCATGCCTTCCTTTCCCTTGCTGGACATTCACCTGTTTTAGTGCGTGCCCTTGTCCGAAACCTGCCACTCCTTGCCCACTGCATGACCGTGACTCAGCCCTCGGCTTCATAACGGAGTCCTCGTGTTGTTTAGTCACTTCCCGGCCTCCAGATATATTTCTTGGCACTGTCTTCGTCTTTCAGTGGTATCTCCTCGCCAGCATCTATCTTCACCCACCATCCTTAAACTTGCCTTCAACATAATTGGATTATTATCAGTGTGATCTGTCGTGCACGACAAGTTATCGTGCACCACAAGCTGTCGTGCACCATAGGCTTTCGTGCACGACAAGTTATCGTGCACCACAAGCTGTCGTGCACCATATACGTGCGCCTATAGTGACGAGACACTTTTTGTTTTCTGTTTTGCAGATTTCTCTCGTGCGCACTGGTGGCCGACATCCTCCTTCAAA
>WNGS01169217.1:8440286-8471230 GCA_020271785.1 Procambarus virginalis
AAAAATAAGAACAACAATCTGTCTTATATTTAGTGTGTGTATATCACGGTAGAGGTTAATAATTCAAGGAGTCTGCACGACTTTGTACCCAGCCACACCCCCTCACACCCCCCTCAACACCACCACCACACCCCTCACACCCCCAGCCACACCCCCTCCACCACCACCAGCCCAACCCCTCACACCACCGCCACACCCCCTCACACACCAGCCACACCCCCTCACACCACCAGCCACACCCCCTCACACACACAGCCCACCACCCCCTCACACTACCAAGCCACACCCCCCTCACACCACCAGCCCACGCCCCTCCCACCACCAGCCACACCCCCCTCATCACACCACCAGCCACACCCCTCTCCACACACCACAGCCACACCACCCCTCTGCACACCCCCCACACCAGGCACACACCCCCCTCACACCACAGCCACACCCACCCCACACCACCAGCCACACCCCCCACACCACCAGCCACACCCCCCCACACCACCAGCCACACCCCCCCCCTCACACACACAGCCAACCCCTCACACCACCAGCCACACCCCCCTCACAGGACCAGATTTCATACATTTCTACTTCATTACGTTTAAAATTTCTTCATTATTCCGCAAATTAGTTTCGCTTCATTATTATAAGGTATTTTATTTATCCAAGTTTATGGATTTCAAAATTGTTATATATGCACACTGATATTCTTCTACTTAATTAAGCATTATATATATTTATACTATAATATTCAAATTTTTCATCTATTTGCGTTTTTTTTCTCTCGTACCTTTTTTTCTTATCCTACCTTCAAAATTATTTACAAATGGTTTAGGTTGCATGGTCCGAGCTTTGATGCACCGACTGTAGTCCATGTACTGTATTTTGTATTTAATGTTATTACAATCGTTCATACCATTATCCCTAATGTACTCCCAGTAAAAACGCTCGACTGATCCGTGTAGTGAAATGTGGTATATGAAGCCCGTAGACTTATTTCTCAGGCGCTCCTTCCCTTCCCGAATGGTTATCTTGAGATGATTTCGGGGCTTAGCGTCCCCACGGCCCGGTCCTCGACCAGGCCTCCTTTTTGTTACACCCCTCTCAGGAAGCAGCCCTTAGCAGCTGTCTAACTCCCAGGTACCTATTTACTGCTAGGTGAACAGGGGGGCATTAGGGTAAAAAACTCTGCCCATTTGTTTCCGCCTCCACCGGGGATCGAACCGGGAACCTTAGGACTACGAATCCCGAGCGCTGTCCACTCAGCTATCAGGCCTCTTTACTACGTTATCAACAGTCTACAGATAACGTAGATAATGTTTAGATAACGTCAAATAACGCTGAATTTACTTTTGTGTGTTTGCTGACTAATACAATCAATGCTACTGACTCGCCACAGTTGGGATTGGTAAAAACATGCATTAGAAACAGTCTTTACTATTAATTGTATTTATAGTAACCGTATTTACTAGTAACAGTATGCACCAGAAAATCTGAACAAATGGCGGTCTGTACTAACGCCAGTTGGCATTAATGATTGCACGTAAAAGCAATAATTTGTACCAGTAATAAGAGCCTGTCCCGGTAGTCTGTCATCACTAGAAACATCAGTCGAGGACGTCATCTCCCTCACGCCTTGACCTCCCCCCCCCCCGCCATCACTCTACCTAATGAGATTGACAAAGAATTCGAGTAAATTCATTCTGACAAAATACCCTTCAACATAATGATGATTGCAATGGTTACTACAATGAAGCAACAACAAGAGAGTCGTTGTTCAGGAGTAATTGGGCACCACAATTGCATTCTATGCAACAAACGACTGGAGTACTTAACCCATTGCACAAATAACCCTCAGGCGTTTTCGCAAGTCAATTTATCCGTACGATAATGTCAATATTGTTGACGAAACAATTAGTCTAAGGTCTTTGTCACGTAATGACGTTGATTAGTGGGGACATGCGACTTCCGGGCCCCTGTGTGTGGTGGTGACCTCTGACCCCTGGCCCCTGTGTGGTGGTGACCTCTGACCCTGGCCCCTGTGTGTGTGGTGGTGACCTCTGACCCTGAACCATGACCCTGCAGGGGCACAACTTCCTGACACTGTGCAGCGTGCTTCAAACAATAAATTGTGGGGTGCGTGCTTATGTGTGTGTTTAAGTGTGTGTGTGTGCAAACGCACATGTGTGCATGCAACGCGTGAGCACGTGACTGCGTTCATGCATTTAATTAATGGGGGTTAATAAAAGGTGGCCATGCACATGTAGATAAATATAAAACATACGTTCCAAGCCACACACACACACACACACACACACACACACACACACACACACACACACACACACACACACACACACCGTTAGCTAAGCTATTGGAGGTGGCGACAAGAAACTTTCTAAGCCAGCATGTCACAAGAATGAGGGGAAACGATGAACCAGCTTGACTCGACCTAGTCTTCACTCTGAACGACTCTGATATAAGAGAAATCGGTTTCGAGGCACCAGTAGGAATGAGCGACCACAGTGTACTGGTGTTTGAGTATCTGGTCGAAGAAGGGTTAAGGAACTCGAGGAGGGGAACTGAAAACAAAAGGCTAGCATTCCGAAAGGGAAACTATGAGGAGGTAAGAAAATTCCTAACAGATATAACATGGGAAACACAGCTCAGGGGAAAGACGGCCCAAGATATGATGGACTACATCACGCAGAAGTGTAAGAAGGCCGCAGACAAGTTTGTCCTGGTCCAAAATGAAAACAACGAAATACAGATGAGAAACCCATGGTTTAATCAGAGATGTAAGGTATCAAAGCAACTAAGTAAAAGGGCGTGGAGAAACTATAGAAATAACAGGACACTTGAGAGCAGAGAAAGATACCAGAGTGCCAGGAATAAATATGTCAGGTTGAGAAGAGAGGCAGAAAGACAATACGAAAATGACACCGCAAGCAAGGCAAAGACTCAACCTAAATGCTGCACAGCCACATCAGGAGAAAAACAACAGTAAAGGAACAGGTAATGAAATTGAGGATAGGGGCAGTTGGATTCACTACAAACGACAAAGAAGTTTGCGAGGAACTCAATAAGAAATTCCAGGAGGTCTTCACATAAGAGCAAGGGGAAGTTCCAGAGATAAGAGGGGGAATAGTTAACTAGGAACCACTAGAAGAGTTTGAGATTACCAGTGGGGATGTAAGGAATCTTTTGCTAGAGTTGGATGTAACAAAGGCTATAGGCCCAGATCGAATCTCCCCTTGGACACTTAAGGAAGGAGCAGGAGAACTGTGCCTGCCACTCTCCATATTGTATAACAAATCGCTGCTAACAGGGGAACTGCCAAAAATTTGGAAGACGGCTAATGTGGTCCCGATATACAAGAAGGGGGATAGACAGGAGGCACTGAATTACAGGACAGTGTTTCTAACTTGCATACCATGCAAGCTGATGGAGAAGATTGTGCGAAAAAAAGCTAGTGGAACATCTGGAGCGAAAAAACTGTGTAACACAGCATCAACATGGGTTTAGGGATGGCAAGTCCTGCTTCACAGGATTAATTGAATTCTACAAAAAGGCAACAAAATCAGGCAAGAAAGAGAAGGGTGGGCAGACTGCATATTTTTGGATTGCCAGAAAGCCTTTGACACAGTACCACACAAGAGGCAAGTGCAAACGCTGGCGATACAGACAGGAGTGAAAGGGAAGGTACTCCACTGGCTAAGGGAGTACCTAAGCAACAGAAGACAGCGAGTCACTGTGAGGGGGTTGGCAAGACGTCCCCAGTGGAGTCCCGCAGGGTTCAGTCCTTGGACCTTTTTGTGTTTTTTTTACGTTTTATATGCAATCAGCATCGATGGATGAGGTGGGTTGCCTGGGTTACCACGTTAATGGTTAGGCAAAACAGTTGCATTTGTGACGGAGTGGCACATGGAGATAACGACCTCTACANAAAAGTAATCCCCCTAAAACAGAAGCTTCCCAAACGAACACTCCCCCCCCCCAAAGAGCACCCCCCGAACGAACACTCCCCCGAACGAACACTCCCCAGAACGAACACTCCCCCGAACGAACACTCCCCCAAGAGGAACTCCCCGACGCACACTCTCCCCGAACGAACACTCCCCAAGAGGACTCTCCCCCGAACGCACACTCCCCCAAAGAGGAACTCCCCCGAACGAACACTCCCCCAAATCACTCCCCCGAACGAACTCCCCAGAACGAACACTCCCCCGAACGAACACTCCCCAAAGAGTCACTCCCCGAAACGATCTCCCCAGAACGAACACTCCCCCGAACGAACACTCCCCCAAAGAGTCACTCCCCCGAACGAACACTCCCCAAAGAGGCACTCCCCCGAACGCACACTCCCCCAAGAGTCACTCCCCGAAACGAACTCCCCCGAACGAACACTCCCCCAAAGAGGCACTCCCCCGAACGAACACTCCCCCAAAGAGGAACTCCAACGAACGCACACTCCCCCAAAGAGTCACTCCCCGAAACGAACTCCCCCGAACGAACACTCCCCCGAAAGAGGAACTCCCCTGAACGAACACTCCCCGAAGGCAATCCCCCCAAAAAGTACGACAAACAAAACGCACCATCAAAACGTTATCCCATAAAAAAAAACGCACGACGTCAAAAATTAATCCCCCCTCCAAAAAAAAAAGGTAGAACGTACAAAAAGTAATCCCCCCTAAAAAAAGATTCTTCCCAAACGAACACTCCCCCCCAAAGAGCACTCCCCCGAACGAACACTCCCCCAAAGGGAACTCCCCCGAACGAACTCCCCAGAACGAACACTCCCCCAAAGAGTCACTCCCCGAAACGACTCCCCAGAACGAACACTCCCCAAAGAGTCACTCCCCGAAACGAACTCCCCAGAACGAACACTCCCCCAAAGAGTCACTCCCCGAAACGATCTCCCCAGAACGAACACTCCCCCGACGAACACTCCCCCAAAGAGGCACTCCCCCGAACAAACACTCCCCCAAAGAGGCACTCCCCCGAACGAACACTCCCCCAAAGAGTCACTCCCCGAAACGAACTCCCCAGAACGAACACTCCCCCGAACGCACACTCCCCCAAAGAGGCACTCCCCAAAACGAACTCCCCCGAAAGAGGAACTCCCCTGAACGAACACTCCCCCAAAAAGGCACTCCCCAAAAAAAGTACGACAAACAAAACGCACCATCAAAACGTTATCCCATAAAAAAAAACGCACGTCAAAAATTAATCCCCCTCCAAAAAAAAAAGGTAGAACGTACAAAAAGTAATCCCCCCTAAAAAAGATGCTTCCCAAACGAACACTCCCCCCCAAAGAGCACTCCCCCGAACGAACACTCCCCCAAAGAGGCACTCCCCCGAACAAACACTCCCCCAAAGAGGCACTCCCCGAAACGATCTCCCCAGAACGAACACTCCCCCGAACGAACACTCCCCCAAAGAGGCACTCCCCCGAACGAACACTCCCCAAAGAGTCACTCCCCGAAACGATCTCCCCAGAACGAACACACCCCCGAACGAACACTCCCCCAAGAGGAACTCCCTGAACGAACACTCCCCCAAAAGGCACTCCCCCGAAGAGGCAATCCCCCAAAATAGTACGACAAACAAAACGCACCATCAAAACGTTATCCCATAAAAAAACGCACGACGTCAAAATTAATCCCCCCTCCAAAAAAAAAAAGGTAGAACGTACAAAAAGTAATCCCCCCTAAAAAAAGATGCTTCCCAAACGAACACTCCCCCCCAAAGAGCACTCCCCCGAACGAACACTCCCCCAAAGAGGAACTCCCCCGAAACGAACTCCCCAGAACGAACACTCCCCCGAACGAACACTCCCCAAGAGGAACTCCCCCGAACGAACACTCCCCCAAATCACTCCCCGAAACGAACTCCCCAGAACGAACACTCCCCCGAACGAACACTCCCCCAAAGAGTCACTCCCCGAAACGATCTCCCCAGAACGAACACTCCCCCGAACGAACACTCCCCCAAAGAGTCACTCCCCCGAACGAACACTCCCCCAAAGAGGCACTCCCCCGAACGAACACTCCCCCAAAGAGGCACTCCCCCGAACGAACACTCCCCCAAAGAGGCACTCCCCCGAACGAACACTCCCCAAAGAGGCACTCCCCCGAACGAACACTCCCCCAAAGAGGCACTCCCCCGAACGAACTCCCCGGAACGAACTCCCCGGAACGAACTCCCCGGAACGAACTCCCCGGAACGAACACTCCCCCAAAGAGGCAATCCCCCAAAAAAGTACGACGAAAACAAACGCACCGTCAAAACGTTATCCCATAAAAAAAAAAACGCACGACGTCAAAATTTAATCCCCCCCAAAAAAGGTAGAACGTACAAAAAGTAATCCCCCCTAAAAAAAAAAAAAAAAATTCTTCCCAAACGAACACTCCCCCCCCAAAAAAAGGCACTCCCCCGAATGAACACTCCCCCAAAAAGGTACTCCCCACCCAAACAAGTACGACAAAAAGAAAAGGCACGACAACGTCAAAAGTAATCATTTAAAAAAACGTCAAAAAGTAATTCCCTCCCCCTCCCTCCCCCCTCCCCCTCCCTCCCCCTCCCAAAAAAAAAAAAAAAAAAAAAAAAAAAAAAAAAAAAAAAAAAAAAAAACGCACACGCCGAAAACTAATATACAATCTACTATCAATAGTTTCACTGAACTTGGCATATTGGAAAGCCTAATAATTCCTCGAGTTTACTTACCCCACACAAACTTGTTATTTTTAAGCCATTTCTTGAATCTATCCCTGTCCGGTGTGGCAGTGAATATAAAATTGCGTTTACAAAATAGTTGCGGCTAACAGCCTGGTTGACCAGTCCACAAACGAGGAGGCGTGGTCGACGACCGGGCCGCGGGGACACCAAGACCCGCGGGCAAGTCTTAAGGTATCATTCGTAAATAATATCTGAAGAAGATTGCAACCTTATAAAATATATATAGGTGTACAAATCTACAATTCTGACAATCTTTTGTACGAACTATCCTGTGTGCAAACGGCTGTATGAAGCAGCATCCTCAATGGTATGAACAAAATTCTATTTACCCAAAAACCAGGTTTGATTTACACTCTGTTAATCCAACGAAAATGATTAAGAATACCTGCTTGTTGGGGTTCTGAGAGTTCGTCTACTCCCCAAGCCCAGCCCGAGGCCAGGCTTGACTTTTGAGAGTTTGAAGTTGTATAAAATGTAAAAAACTAAACCCCTCTAACCATACCTGATAAGCCACAGAAGTATGTACATATGCACTTGGAAGTTGACAAACTTCCTCAGCTGAACTGCGGCGCTTTCAACTTTCAGTAGAGCTGCTCGTCGTCCTCCAACACGACCGGGACGACGCCAGCCAAACACTGCCGAGGTCAACTCGCCTCCAGGTACATTGAACGCTCTGGTGACGTCACAATTATATCCCCAATTACGCAGCTCCTTAATTTGCAATGCCCCATTTACTGGAACTGTAGTTTTATATTATTGATATTTACCATTTACAATAAACATCATATGTTAAATAGTGTAAATGAGATACGAAAGGTTTAAGTAAGAGGTGGCTTTGACCTTTATTGTCGTGCTGGTAATCACTGCCGCCGTCGATAACTACCAAACCACCCACCAGCAAAATGACCAAACATATGTACCCATACGAACCCCACACCTTTATAGTTACATTAGCAATTTCATACCTTCCAACGCTGTGAGAGTAATACAAAATATATTTAGTTATTTATTCTAGTTATTTGAATATTTGGCAAAGATTTTAGCCAAATATTCCAAGCTACTCAACCCATGATTTTACTCATGCCTTTCCTTCACACAACACGAGTACACGGTCAAGCAAATACACCGATTTCTTCAACGTTTTGTAAATCAGTTGAAATATCTAGTACCGCACTTGCCGCCTCGGGATGGGGAAGGAACTGATCTTTATTACATTTCCTGCCTCGACCCTTTGTTGTTAAAACCAACAGTGTCCAGATGTGTCTGTATCGTAAGCGTGGTCAAGCTTCTCTCTCGTGTATGTTTTTGGGAGTATTTACTTCATAGTAATACAACCCCACGCCACCTCCTCCCAGACTCACTGCTCCCACGCCACTCCCTCCCAGGATCACTACTCCCACTGCCAATGCTTCCCCTCAGGCTCACCGCTCCCACGCCAACCCCTCAGGGATCACCACACATGCCACTTCCTCAGGGTCATCATATCCAAGCTTTCCCCTCAAGTTCACCGACCCCATGCCACCTCTAGGCATATTTGAATTTTACTTAAATACATGCAATGAAAACGTCAGTAAGTCGAGCACTACCAAGAACCACACGCGGAAATAATTGACAGAAATTTAAAAGTACCACATGGCACTTTTAGCTTCATGTACTGCCAGTATGTATTGTCCCACTCCAAGCACTCTGCATTGGAAATGTTGCTCCTGTTTCTTCATATTATGTTGTTCCCTGCACAACATGTAATCCCTGTATGCTCTTTTACCCTTTCTATGGGCTACAGAAAATAATATGGTGTTTAACGAAGACAAGTTCCAGCTCATGCGCTATGGAAAAAATGAAAATATAAAAACGGAAACCACGTACAAAACTCAGGCAAATCATAACATAGAACGAAAAGGCAATGTAAAGGATCTGGGTGTACTCATGTCGGAAGACCTTACCTTTAAAGAACACAATAAAGTAGCCGTCACAACTGCAAGAAAAATGACAGGTTGGATAACAAGAACTTTTCACACTAGAGATGCTATACCGATGATGACACTTTTCAAAACGCTTGTGCTCTCTAGAGTGGAGTACTGCTGCACAATGACAGCCCCTTTCACTGCTGGTGAAATTGCTGACCTGGAGAGCGTGCAGAGGTCCTTTACTGCTAGAATCCACTCGGTAAAACATCTAAACTATTGGGACCGACTTAAGAGCCTAAATCTGTATTTCCTTGAGCGCAGGCGGGAGAGATACATAATAATTTACACGTGGAAAATATTAGAGGGGCTGGTCCCAAACCTGCACACAGAAATAACATCACATGAGACCAGAAGACATGGCAGGATGTGCAGAATACCCCCGTTGAAAAGCAGAGGTGCAACTGGTACTCTGAGAGAGAACTCTATCAACATCAGAGGCCCGAGACTGTTCAACACGCTTCCACTACACATAAGGGACATAACTGGCAAACCCCTCACAGTGTTCAAGAGAGAACTGGATAAGCACCTCCAAAGGATACCTGATCAACCAGGCTGTGACTCATACGTCAGGCTGCGAGCAGCCGCGTCCAACAGCCTGGTTGATCAGTCCAGCAACCAGGAGGCCTGGTCGATGACCGGGCCGCGGGGACGATAAGCCCCGGAAGCACCTCAAGGTATCCTCAAGGTAAGGTATACCCTTATATGTCAGGTCATTTTCCTCGCGCTTATTGGGTTCCCTGTAGACTATATTTACGTAAAGCTTTACTGCAGCCCTTGCGCCTTTTTCATACTAGTACATAGACTTATACAGCTTCACTGCATTCATTCTTTCAAACCCTCCAAATCTTCTACCTCCAAGCTGACCATGCAAGCATTTACGATGGAGGTTATGAGCCCAACCGTAACAAATACGTCATGTACAGCTGGCTTCTTGAGAAAAGGAAGATGGGAAAAGGACTAAGCCCAGGGAAGAAAATCCTCACAGCCAAATTCTGAAGTCACACCTCCAAATACATTCTTTTTATACGACCTTTATACTGAATGTGCTGTCTACAAGCACAATATTGTTCCAGACAACTCTAACTTCATACATTTCAGGCTTTATATATCCTAGCAAATACAGTATTCTTACTTATATCCATGGATTGTTGAGTCTTCAATCCCAGCATTGATGTCTTGTGCTCCTGCAACATTCCAAGTTGTTCAGAGACCAATATAGGGTGCAACATTCCCAGCAGCAACATATTTCGTCCTGTATATTTTGTACATTTCTTTCTACTGTCTGCCACTCTATAAAACAAAAAATCCAACCTTTTAGCTAACCAGAAACAGATGAACACTTTTCTTTCTCAATCTGCTAAATGGTATTGCTGGTATAATAGGTGTGATTTGCATTATGTCCTACATGCAAGATATTGCATTTTCAATACTGAATAGCATTTACCACTCTTCTGACCATTTGTATTCATGTAATTCTCTTTGAAATGTCTCAATATCATTTTCATTTTCAACGTTACCATATATATTGTCATTATCTACAAATCAATATGGTTTGTAAAATAGTAAACAATGAGTCTAAGAAAGCCCACTCATGGGTGTTAACCAACAAGTTCATGCTACTTATAAAAAAGGAAGTTTATCCTTAATAAATCATCAAACCAAATAGATCTTCAAATTACAATGGAAATATAGAGTAAAAGCGAAGAAACAGTCTAAGAGTTTTATATTGACGAGAGACTTAACTTCACAATTTGTGTGAAATCAATCGCCTCACCAACACCCAGAAGAGTCCAACACTTGGGAGGGTCCATCACCTCATACCAACACTTGCGGATGTGTTTGACCAACATTCCAGAGGTACCTATTTATTTCTAGGCAAAACCAAGGCATCAGGTGTAAGGAAAATTGGCCAAATTCCCTATCCTGTGCTTGAATTAGGTGGAATTGGAATTGCTTTTAACCAAGGAGCATTGGGTGGTGGAGTTAGCAGAGATTGGTAAAAAGGTTATCTTAACACATTTTATGCTCAAAACACTGCATATTATTGACTTTACACAATAAACAGTGTATGTACCTACTAACAAGTCACTAATATGTTCTAATGAATAATTCACATCATTGGGAACAAGAAGCCTGTACTTAAGCTTGTATTGAGGTCTCTTCCCCTAGATTGAACTACTTTTCCTCCCAGGATGCAACACACAACTGTTACCTAATTCCCAAGTACAATACCTGTTTACTGCTAGGTGAACAAAGACATCAGCTGAAAATAAATTAGCTCAACCAATTTCCTGCCCAGCGATCGAACCCGAGATTCCTGATTGCGAGTTCAGAAAGCAGGCCATTGTCTTATCACACTTATAATAGATTAGCATATTTTTCTAGAGCTTTTGTAATAATTGTAGGAAAATTATACCATGTTCTCTTGAAAGTTTTATTAAGAGCGAATAGTCAATGCAATTTTAGGAGGCAAAAAGTATTAATAATGCATACAAGATGCTGGCAACAGTTCCTTTGAGAGAAACCAGCCTAACTCAACATTGGAATTATTAACAAAAACCAGACTGTATTGACCATGTATAATGACTACATCACAAGTTTTAAGGCTTCTAGCATTTTTTTGAGAGAGAGAGAGATAAGACAGTATACCCATTTAACTGATTATCAACTCATTCAATTACTTTTTATAATTATTTATTATAATAAATACATTTCTGAATTCTAAATCATAAAAGAATAAATGAGAAATGTCCATGGATGTAACAACAAAACAACTGTCAGCTTTGAACATGAAAAAACAAGAGCAAAGGTAAAAAATGGCCTCAGTAAAACATTTATTAAAATTCAAGGCATTTGAAGACTGTAATACACACTATGCTGTACATATGTAAACTGCAAGCAAGTTATGATCTTCAGAGCATATGCTACAAGATTCACTGTGTAATAGTTTGCCCTGTTTTGTGTATTGTATAACTGGATGGAATCTGTGTGTGTTTTATACAAATTACATGTTGGGGGTCAATGTGAGTACACTAGTAGTTCAACACAATGCCAAACACCTTATTCAAGTGCCCTAAGTTACAGACATTCTACTAAATCGAAGAAATGTTCTACCCAGGTAAGAACTACCTACCTAAGTTCTTGTCTCAGTACTTTAGAGGTTAAATTAATACAATATGAACTAGTTTTAAAATAGAAGTACAATAATAAAGGATATTTATTTATAGTTACCTTGGAAGGAAAAAAATTAGAGGGTGGGAGAGGGGGGATAAACAATATTGTGAGCTAGTCTTCTTCCTACAGGAACACTAAATTCAATCACATCATTACTGTACATAGACAGTCTGTACAACAGTTTGATTGTTTATAACAGCCAAATCAAATAAATTACATTACAATATATACAAAAGTCACTATAACCAATGACATGTTACCAATGTAACTAATTGGTCTGTGAAAAATGTTATATCTAATATAATTGAAGCTAATAAATACAGAAAGTTTACTAGAGCTGACAAGTAATCAAATAATATTAACCACAAAAACTTCTCCTAATGAAGCAGTAAACATTTATGACTTGAGGTATGTAGTGGCAGTATGCTACATTTCTGAATCCATACCAGTTCTTTTTGTTTGCTTTCTTCCCTCCCTGTAATATTGATGAACAATATTTTGCCTTGAAACATAACAGGTAGATACGAGGTTTATAATGAACTAACTGCCAGTAAGCATATAGAATGAAAATAAATAAATATATGCCTTATAATTCCAGTTATTGGATCGGAATCCTGTAGAGTACTCAGACTTACTGAGGTCCTATCCCTAGCTCAACTACTGACCTTTCTAGGATGCAACCCACAACAACGCCCTACTCCCAGGTACCTAGTTACTGATGGGGTCATGGAGGCATTAGGTGAAAGGAATGCCCCACCATTTCTGCCCCACCCAGGAGCTGAATCTGGGATCCTGAACTGTGAATTGAGGATATAGATCACTGTAGTATGGGAAAGAAAATAAATACTGTATATGACTTATCTAATTTATCTATAGTTAAAATCCTGAACATTCTTAGCATGCCCTAATTGATTACTATGTTCCTAGAGGGTTTAGTAGTATTTGTGGCTTCACAAGTCATTATACTCGAATAAAGAAAATTAAATTTAATCCACCATGGCTTAGAGAAGACGCCTTAGATTAAAAAGCACCAGCATGTGTTAGGAAAGTAGTACCACGATGGTACATGTCTGGGTGGTTTGGTTACACAGGACAAACAGAGTCGACCGGAACTGTAGCCCCTTTGATTACACAAGAGCCTTACAACAGGTTTTGGGTTCATGTTCTTATGATTTTAATATAAATACTTTTGTTTATAAATACCTATTTGTTTTTTGAAGTGAGACATTTACAGGTTGTGAACCTTGAAGGGAATTTTCATCTCATAATATAACAAATTGTAAAATCTTCAACATATTATTGATAAAGTTCTTGATCAATTGCTGCATCAATAACTTGTACCAACTTTCAAATGGGACTGGAACAGTAAACCAGCTCAAGTATTTATCAAAGGAACCTCTTTCCTTACCATAATTCACTCCATATTTTAATTTTTATATTGTCATTTTTAAGATAATTATAAATAATTTATGCCAAATAACAATATACTGTATATAATGAAATTATATGACATGTGTACCCTACATGTGCAGACATGAAAATACACAAACTTTCATGTTATATGCTTATAACATCCAAACATGTTTCAAAGAGATTTAACAAATAATCTATAACCATTCTTATTCTGGAGGCCAGGAAATTAACAGGAGTCATGGAGGGGCAATAAACATTTATGGAATATTTTGTGTAATGAGCTAGAAATTGGAATCCATATGATCAATAACAAAAATATACTATAATTCACTAACTTACACAAAAAACAACAGCAGTTAAACTGCTTCACAGCAAATTGTCTACTCTCAATGACAAGATTATTTATATTACTGCCCAGACTAGTTGTCTGATGACTGTTGCAAAATCTGGAGGGTTTGGTAACACCGTGGATTACTTTGGCTGGTGTAGGTTGGAATAAATTGAAGTAAATTGCAATAGGAAGGTGTAGGTTGGAGTAGGTTGGAATAAATTGAAGTATTGGATAGGATTGTGTTAGTTGGTTTGGTTGGTGTTGGTTTGTGTAGGTTGATGTAGGTTGGAGTTGGTTGGAGTGCATGAAGTCCACCGGTCAAGAGATCAGATCATGTTGGTCAGACAACAGGGTGACTTATCAGGCCGTTATGATATTTTTGGTTGAAACATTTTTGGTCATCACGCATATTTCCAACAGTTTATTGTATGTTTACAAACAGCAAGCATAGTAGCCATTAATAGTATGGCACTGATGTACAGTATTTGAGAATAAAATATTAATTTATTTTTTATTTATTTTTATTTATTTATTTATATATACAAGAGTTCTTACATTCTTGTACAGCCACTAGCACGCATAGCGTTTCGGGCAAGTCCTTAATCTTAATATTCCCCGGAATACGACCCGCTAAATCGTTTAACACCAGGTACCCATTTTACTGTTGGGTAAACAGAGGCTACAGTTGAGGATTGGCTCCCAGTAAATCTTTCCTGGCCAAGATACGAACCCAGGCCAAAGCGCTTGCGAAATGCCAGGCGAGTGTCTTAACCACTGCACCACGGGACAGCATATGGTGAATTTATATAGTGTACTGCAAATGTTGAGGAAAGGATTTATTCTATTCCAGCATGGTTAGCATTAGTTTTCAAATTCAGATTCATAATTTCACATTAAATATTAATTATAACAGCAACTGCTAAATTTAACAGGAGTAAATAAGGATAAGGTCTATTTGCTACTTCAAGACATTGGTAGAACCTGTGCTTTAATTATAAATCCCGAAAATAATTTCACAATTTGACCTAACTTGTTAGTCAAAATCTTGAGTCACGATATAAAAGTGAAATTCAAATTTTTTCACGAGGTGTATACGGACATGACTTGCCATCGGTTTCTCTTCTGGGCTATGGCTTAAAGCCAGCGAGTTATCTTGCACACAATAGGCATTCATGAATCTAGAGCTTCTACCAGAAATACTACTATGAAGTATCCTTACCCATCAAATTATTTGAAACTGGTCATTAATAAAAGCAAGAGTACAGTACTGCAGTAAAGAAACTAACGTTAAAGAACCGAGACTTAAGAGGGGACTGTTTTCATCATCAACTCTTAAGTGCCAACAATGAACATTTATCAAACAAGTTGAACTTGTACTTCACTAATCATCCCGAATCCTAAATTTATTTGATATTTGGAAGTCAATGGAAAAGCGTTGAAATATAAGATCCGTACGATTTAATTTTCATGAATATATAATAATAAATTCAATAATTGCTTAACTTAATGTTAAATGAACAAATTTTTAATTTGTTTCTATTACTGTTACTGTTAAACTGTCTTCAATTCTGATCCCTGAAACTTGGATTCATGTCTTACATTATGATATAGTGAAGGCTAGAGAGTGGAGAGCACTCTGAGGTTTACTTACAAACACTCAAGTCTTGTGAAATAACTATATGATATACATGCTTACAGTTGTTACGAGTTAAAATCAGTTGATATTTTCATAGACAAATTCCATTCCTTGTCTGTATAAAAAACTTCTGAATGGATGGTGGCAGCCCTTGCTTCCTTCTAGCACTTCTACTACTTTTACTTTCTACTCTTCTACCATGTCTCCCCTTTCTATCTACCACTTATCTACTTTACCTACTCTAACCCATTTTCTCTCATTCTAAACTTTCCCTTTCCCATTGACTACTCTTCCTCATTCTCTACCTCCTCCAATTACTCCTCCCTTCCACCTCACTCTCCCATACACAATGCATTTTCATCTTCCTTCTTTCTCGTGTGTGTGTGTGTGTGTGTGTGTGTACTCACCTAATTGTACTCACCTAATTGTGCTTGCGGGGGTTGAGCTTTGGCTCTTTGGTCCCGCCTCTCAACTGTCAATCAACAGGTGTACAGATTCCTGAGCCTACTGGGCTCTATCATATCTACACTTGAAACTGTGTATGGAGTCAGCCTCCACCACATCACTTCCTAGTGCATTCCATTTATTAACTACTCTGACACTGAAAAAATTCTTTCTAACGTCTCTGTGGCTCATCTGGGTACTAAGTTTCCACCTGTGTCCCCTTGTTCGTGTCCCACCCGTGGTGAAGAGTTTCTCTTTGTCCGCCCTGTCAATTCCCCTGAGAATTTTGTAGGTGGTTATCATGTCTCCCCTTACTCTTCTGTTTTCCAGGGATGTGAGGTTCAGCTCCTTTAGCCTTTCCTCGTAGCTCAATCCTCTCAGTTCCGGGACGAGCCTGGTGGCATACCGCTGAATCTTCTCTAACTTTGTCTTGTGTTTAACTAGGTATGGACTCTGTGTGTGTGTGTGTGTGTGTGTGTGTGTGTGTGTGTGTGTGTGTGTGTGTAATTACCTAAGTAATTACTGTGTATATTAGAGTGAGTGAGTGAGTGAGTGAGTGAGTGAGTGAGTGAGTGAGTGAGTGAGTGAGTGAGTGAGTGAGTGAGTGAGTGAGTGTGTGTGTGTGTGTAAATCACAAAAATTACCAAGTGATGAAAAATGTGACAGTGTCAGACCACGGAGGAAGAATTGAAACAGGAATTACCTTAAGTACTTTCGTATATTAATAAATCTTCAGAAGGAATATTAATATACGAAAGTACTTAAGGAAATTCCTGTTTCAATTCTTCCTCCGTGGTCTGACACTGTCATTCATATTAAACATATATTTTATATATATATATATATATATATATATATATATATATATATATATATATATATATATATATATATATATATATATATATATAATAAATTAGCTAAAGACTTTAGCTAATTATTCCACTTTCAAAATGTGGTTTCATTGCATTCAATAGCTTTTATTGATCTCATTCCAAGGGTAACTCAACTATGATGACATTATTTATTAATACAATTTGGTAATTTTAACTAGTGACAAAATATGGGCATCAATTAACTACAATTTCTAAGGGTCGATGTACACTTGAGGGTGACCCACATTCTAAATGGATATTCAAAAGTTTAGTTCATTAAGAAGGAAATCTGCTTGAAGTCAAATCTGACTTTCAATGGTAAAAAGAAAGTTTAAATACAACTAAAAGTATTAAAGAAAAAATATGCTCTTATCTTTACTTGCCCTTAAGATGCCTATACAAATTCAACCCAAGAATCTGAATATGAACCTTGATTGCATCATTAAGCAAGACAACAACAACCTGCTGGCCATTAGAATGGAGGACAATTATATAGTAGTACTGTACAGCATTTCTATTCCCATTAGTTTTGTTAGGAAAATTAACTTTTAACATATCACATTGGTCAGAATTACACAGATTATTGGGTTGTTTATGTCATATGTATGGCTGATGCTTCACCCTTGAGCCGAATATCACGGCTAAAAATGGACAAAATTTTAGAGATACAGTACATGTATTGAAGAGAACATGCTACACAAGTGGCTGGAAGGGTGATGCCCAAATGAGGCACAGAACATAACACTACTACAAACTTAACAGAGGGTAAAATCCCGAGATAAAATAAAAAAAATTGTATCCATTATAGACAAAATCTTTGGTCCACAATGTGAAGTTCAGGAGGGATTGTGTGCAACATATATTTAAATGAACTTTATTTCAAGCTTACCTCTCAACTTAGAACGTAACTCGAGGACTTGCCTGAAGATATTAAAGACTTTCAAAAACTTAACTACTGTACTTATAAGCAATATGGTTAAAATGTTGTCTACTGTCACAACCATTTCAGAATTCTAGGATAAAGAGAATTGTAACACAATAAATTAAACTTTTTTTTAAATTGTTTACTATACTGTTGTATTGTTTAAATGCGATTTAAATATTTATTTAAAACAGGAATCGAGCTTTTAACAGAGCGTGGAAACTAGCAGTGCTCTTGCTATTATGTTCATAGTGACTAGATATATCTCATTGCAATTTTACAAATTTGCAATTATTTTATTTTTGGCAAAGAAGAGCACCATTTTATTGACTAAATAGACCAAATTTGATAAAGATAACATGGATATAACATATGGCATCTTTACCTATGTTTATTACCAGCACGAACTGCAGGTTTTATAAGATTGTATTACCATCTGACTAGAAAGTGATGGCACCCTTTCTTGAACACTGATCAAGTTGTACCATTAATCCTCTTGACTACAGAGTGGTTTTATAGTCAATGATACAGTCTACATCTACTCCTGTCTATTGATATGACGACAAAATTCATATGGGAATAAAAACCAGGACACACATTTATGTATCAGTTGTAGTTATTTACTTGCATTAAACTTAAAAATAATATCATAGCTAATGTGGGAAGTACATTACAGTAGTTCTGTATTTCCAAGCACATATGATACACTTCATCTTATAAAACAGTGTCACCCCTTCTGAGGGAAGTTCTCTTGAGGGGATGGAGGAATGGAGATATGGCACTAAAAAACAAAACAAAGGTAAACGTGCTATTTCAGGAGAGTTTTATGTGAATACTTTTTTGTAAAACGAGCGATAAACTTTTGTCATACAGATACTGAGATTATAATTCTCAAATTATATTGAGACTAATTACCCCTCTATGAGAAGAGTAACCTTAATATGATTCTTCTGTTAGCACAAGCCTCACTATTTTAGATGTGATAAGGTTATCAGTTTCCCTCTCATCTTATGTAGGACTGGTTTCTTCCATCGCATACTTCAAACCAACTGGATACCAGGTGTGAGAAGTCAGCATGATGGAGTCATCCCAGGCCTAGTGCAGCTCCTGTTATGTGTTGTCAGGTATCTGTGCTGTATTCATTGGAGGCTCCTTGTTGAAGAGAACTACCAAGGCTTCTAAAGACTGTCGTACCTGTTGGGTAATAAGAATGTTGTATAATCAAAGATAGGCTTTAACATTTTATGTATATGCAGTGTGAAGTAGTACTTCTGCCAGTCACAATGAATACCAAGACATCATCATATCTTTTATGCGATATAAAAACCCACAAAAATTAACCATTTGATGTAATAAACTGCCACTTTGTGTGGATCTACAGTATTACTTCAGTGCATAAGCCTCCTGTAGTATAAAGCCTCATAAAACATGCCAGGCTTCTACTGACAAACATCTTAAAAATTTGGTTTGTTTAAGAAGGTAAGGGAAACTCTGAGAATTAGAGATCAACCCAACCAAGGAAACATTATAAAATGAGCAGATAACGATGAATCATGATAGTTGTTACGTGGTGACTTCAACTTGAAATCAATAGACTGGAAAGCCTATAAAGCAAGAATGGAGGATATTTGGACTTGTAAACCTCACCCTGGATACATTCATGACTCATCATGTTAAGCAGGCTACACTTTCCAATTTTAGAATCACTTATTTAAATACTATACATAGATGGTGAGATACTAAAGAAATTCTTCACAACTTTTGTTAGACTAAAGCTGGAATATGCAGCGGTTGTATGGTACCCATATCTTAAGAAGCACATCAACTGAAAAAGGTGCAAAGACATGCAATTAATGGCTCCAGGAACTGAAAGACAAGAGCTACTAAAAGAGATTAGAGGCATTAAATATGCCAAAACTAGAAGATAGAAGAAAAAGTGGCAATATGATCACTATTTATTTTGAGTCAAAATAATAATGGGAATCTACAAAACTGATAGGGAAGAATTTATGAGACCTGGTATTTCAAGAACAAGAGAGTCATACATTTATGATAACTAAACAAAGCTGCTGAAGAAATGTGAGAAAATTCACTTTCTTAGAGTGGTAGATGGTTGGAACACGTTAAGTGTGAAAGTTACTTGTTAAGTGAGAAGGTGGTGGAGGCCAAAACCGTCAGTAGTTTCAAAGCGTTATATGACAGTGCTGGGAAGACAGGGCACACTGAGCATAGCTCTTGCCCTGTAACTACACTTAGGCAATCAATCAGTCCCCCCCCCCCCAACCACCCTCCAACACCCATATACCCACCGAAGCCCACCAGCCTGGACCCGATGGAACCACCCACCCATACTCTCTCACTCTCTCTCATTCTCTCAAGCATATTGAATAGCAAAGTAAGAGAATTAGAAAGGCTCACTGTGGCAATGTGTTTGAGCTGGATACTGAGGGTCTTCTCGATCTCTGTGGAGGCAGCAGCATGAAGCCTCTGTTGCATCTGTAGTACCTCCTCATACATGCCATCACTGCAAGAGGGGCACATGACAATAGTCTGATTGACAGTTAATTACTGTTACCGGGGACAGCAAGCTTGCACTGTACTTGGCTTATCGAGGTTTCCTTAAACCAATTACTGACCTTCCCCAAGACGCAACCCACAACAAATACCTAACTCCCAGGTACCTATTTAATGCTGGCTAAATCGAGGATTCAGGTAAAAGAAAAATGTATGGCAAACCATTTCTGTCATATCTGAGTTCCTTAATTGTGAGCCGAGGACATTGGTTACCGTGCTATGGGACCAAGTTGTGGCTTATTATTACTGCTGTACAACAGTTGCCTTGTTCATTAGAATTATATTAGATTTAACACTGGAGAAACTTAATACACTTCCACAGTGTTTGATTGTAGGTGAAAGAAAGGCCCATTACATGTGTAAATGTAACATCAAACCAAATTTTTGGATGAAATCTACATTCTTTTTTTATCAACGTGCTGTTAAACAATGTTCAGTGTTTAACAGCACCTTGATAAAGGATGTAGGTTTCATCTGAAAATTTGGTATAACAACAACATTAGTTCATTACAATATGCACGGCATCATATGTACTCGCCTCATTGTACTCACCTTAACAGTAAACATTATACCATCATGCTCTTGTTTACAGTGATGAGATAATGTTTCTTACAAAATTTATTGAATGTGGGTTTTTTTTACCAATTGTCTTTTTTGAAGCAAAGTTATACCATACCACATTGTGTTCAGTCTTGGAAAGTATATGTTTACTTTACTTTGTTTAAATTCATAAAAACAATATATTAACATGGCTTTTATGTTCATTTCAATTTAGTTTACACAAGCTGTGGAATAACTCAATTTATGTACAGTATACATAATTGATAAAAGCAATGAGTATTGTATATAGATTTACAATATAGTATGTATTTTATTTATTTATTTATTTATACAAGAATTCTTACATTCTTGTATAGCCACTAGCACGCATAGCGTTTCGGGCAGGTCCTTAGTCCTAATATTCCCCGGAATATGACCCGCCAAATCATTTAAGAACCAGGTACCCATTTTACTATTGGATTTACCAAAAGGATACAGTTAAGGGTTTGCACCCAGTAAATCCTCCCTGGCCAGGATATAAACCCAGAACAAAGCGCTCGTGAAACGCCAGGCGAGTGTCTTACCATTATGCCACGGGGACTGCTCACAACGTATACTTACAATGCACATAAATCTGTTATTGGCACAGCTCAAAAGAGGTGTTTTGCAACTCACTTTTTGCTGCTATTCTCTCTGGGAACATTAACCAGAAATAAATGTAAATATTGGCAGGAAAGACCCAAATGTGATTTGATCATAATCAAAGGCCACTGGTATACAATAACCTCACCGCACAGTAAGCAATTAAAAAAATATTTTTTTTCATGGGTTTGGTTAAACTCCATTACATATATATGTATTATAACCATATTTGCATCAGTTATACAAAAAATCAATAATAACTAAAATCAACATGTGATTGTAGCGAGTATAAGATTAACTCCTGTAGCGAGTTAATCTTATACTCGCTCCATGATGATAACCATTATACTCTGGCGATTAATATATGACAATAAGTCTCTTTAAGGTTAAGATTTCCTGCATTCACTCCTCCTTCTAAGATAATTACTCCCATCTGTCACAACACTTACTAGTCGTCGTACTTCTCCAGTCCCAGTTGCTGGCTGAGGATGTCAACCCGGTGGAGCATGAACGCCGCCGAGGCAAAGAGCATGAGGAGGAGGAGTGTGGAGATGATGAGGAGGAGAGAGGTTCTAGGTAGTGCCCACAGCTCCTTGATGCCTTCACCCACTAACTTTACAGGCACTCGCCCCATCCTGAAGCATGCTGAGGAAGAGATACAGAATTAAGAGGCGATGGATAGGGTTATTTTCATTGGTGGAAGTGCATCTAAAAGGTTCCTATAAGGTGAGATGGTTGTTAGAGTGATGTTTAAGAGCAGAGGGATGTCAGAAGAGAAAAGTGGTGTGTGAAAGGTATCTATTGGGATTGGGATATCTAAAGGTGATGCAGTTCATTTGGAAGGGAAATGTTGGTGAATCGAGGGCTATCTTTAAGGACACAAATATTTGTAGGGGTATACATCTGTAAGGTTTACTCCAAGGGTCAATGTTTAAAGGAGACATTTGAGGTGGGATGTCTCCAAGAGCATATCCAAGAAGGTTTGGAATATTAATATCAGGGACACGAAGCCTGATAACTGTTGTGCATATTGTGACTTTATTATGCATTGTACCTGCATAAATTATGATTTATTAGTACCACTGTCATGTATCATTGTAGAATGTCTGTAATCTGCATAAATATTATTATTATTTATTATTACTATTATTTTATATTATTATATTATTATTATTATTATTGAGAAAAACCACTAGGGATGTGAGGTGGCGCGAACCTAGACCCTGCATTGCCAGTCACAAACTCTACCACTAGATCATCGCAACTCCGTAAAGTCCTACAACCGGATTATCTGAAATCACAGGACGTCTGGAGGCTCCAACTGAAGCCAGTCCAAGGTTTTACGTATGACCCACAAAGCACTCGGTGAGAGGGCAGAGGGTCCCACATCTTACCATATGCCCCACAAGCTTTCGGGTCATCAGCAAATAGAATTGGTTTCCATATACCCATGAACTGCCTACCTGCTAAGCCTTAAATGCAAGAAAATTGCGTCAATTCAAGATCCAGTGGATAAAAATCATCGGGGACAAATTGGGGGACTTTGACAAGCCACCTGACTCCTATCCTCATCAAGGCTACTAACAAGTTGGTGGCCCTTGGCCCATCCGGTCAAACAAAAGTGAGGAAGGGGGGATAAGTGAGTATAAAGCAACCTGTCATTCAGAAATGATAAGTACTATTATAGTATGGAGAAAATTATGGACTGCGCACCCAAAATAAGACTACATTTCAAACTTTAGTATTAATTTTGTAGAAGGCCTGAGAAAAAAGCAAGAATCGAACCCTAAACTTTCACAGACTTATTGTAGTCCATATTGCACTAAATTAGGTATTGTTGGCATATATACCCCTAGGAGTAATCATTTATTCCTACAATAGGTTAAATTTGTGGCTTAACCATCTGCTATGTGTGGGTACCAGGGGGGTAGGTGCTTGTGTGGGGTAATTGTCCATTGGGGATTATTCTGACTCCAATTCTACAAAAACTAATTTTTGTTGGGTACAACAGTCCATATTTTGTCCATTCCATCCAAAGCAGGTATACTATAGGTTTTTATATTTTTTAGAGGATGGGATGATATAAAGGTTTGTAGACGACTTACTTTTCACTAGGGAGCCTTGAGTGACCCATTGTAGTAGCCCAGCATCAGCATCCCTTCTGGGCTCCTCCACTATGCTGCCGCTTTTAGCACCCGAAAAAACCCTTGTCGTGCTGCCGCAGAGCCTGCTGACCCCACTAAACTGTTGACTGGAATGCTACTGCTATTTGTGGTGGAGGGAATGCGGATGTCTTGAATGGGAAGAATGCTGGAGACAATGTTGGCAGTGGTTGTGGTAATGGTGCTGTCTCGGGTCCAGGGAGAAGAGATGGCAGTGGTGCTGATGAGAGTGGGCACTCCGATCAACACAGGGATGGGGTTGGTTACCACATAGGCAACATCGGAGTGGTCTTCACTCTCTGCACTACCCGACACCGAGTCCTCCACCTCGTCATCCTCTTCCTCTCCAGCCTGTAAAATATACATAGGTAGTTGTTGAGGAAGAGACTTCAGCAGTTAATACATGATTTCTGCTACCACAGCCACTGCACGAGGTAAAAGACAATTTGTTTCTCATATCTTTATTTATTTATTTATTTATTTATTTATTTATATACAAGAAGGTACATTGGGTTAGAGAGAATACATAGCATTGTACAGTATTTACAATCTAGTAAAGCCACTAGTACGCACAGCGTTTCGGGCAGGGAAAGTCTTAGAAATGATCATTAATCTGATGATGATCAAATGATCATCTTAGAAATGATCATTACTATGTGGGGAATTGATCACCCCACAGAAGAAGTATCAGCCCATCACCTGTTGACCTGGCCATGTGACTCCCAGAAGTATGGATTTACACGGATTAGAGATTAGGCAAAACAGAGGGTAGAAGGTCCCTTTCTGAGAAATCTTATACTTGACTACACGACAAGGATGGATACACCCGCACCTCAATATTATGCTCCACACTGATCTTGGCATCCAGCACCAGCACCTAAGGTCACGTTCACCATCTATTATACCACCACTAACCTCTCACACACACTACCTGTTACACCACCAGCTAATCCACCACTAATCTTTTACAACCTGTTACACAATGACCACCTGTCATATACTACACCACCACCACCTGTTATACCACTACCTGTTACACCATCCCATATTGCACAATCACCATCCCCTATTGCACAACCACCACCAGTGCACACCCACCTGCACTAGCACACAAACCTCCACTCCACTCACCACCTGCACCACGGAGAGCGGAGGCTCGCTGTCGCTGTCTGCCATCCGCTGCGCCTTCTTCCAGATATGGAGCATGAGCTTGTAGGTGGAGTCCCGGGAGAGGAGGGAGCCGAAAACGTATGTTTTGCCGTCCACCATGTGCAGACCCACGGCGTTGGGAATGATCTTTGCCGTCCTCTCCTTCTGGATCGCCTCCACTTGCGTCACAGGTATCAGCAGCTGCAATGACAGGGACAGATGTAGTCGGGAATCATGGGGGTAGCAAGAACGACAGTGGTGAGTCGTGGGGAAGCAAGGACAGTATTGAGTCGTGGGATACCAACAAGAAAGTGGCTGAAGCAGCCAAATAAAGAGATAATGTGGCAGCCACTTAAATCATCCCAAGTTATTCCACATTCTAAGAAATTCTATTCAACTCATTGAAAGGGGTCCCAATAATCCCCACAATCGCTAATGACACGCTCCCTCTACACATAAACAGCCGACTTCCTGTCCCCGTCGAAGCCACTAGATAGATGGTGACCTTCAGGTAAACTCCGGTAAATATCCATCGAAGAAACTCAAAGAACAATCCATTTCAAGAAGCAGGCGCCAGGAATTAGAGAAAAAGTACGGTACGAGCATCGCCACCAGACAACACGAACTGGCGATCCTATACAATTTTCCCTGTGCTATCCAGTGGCTGATGAGAGCTGACGGTACTGAATTATTTATCGACAGTCAACTGGTGGCGCGGCGAGAGCAGGTCACAGGGCGAATTTAAATACAATTTTGGGGAAGATTTGCGGGTTGCTGGGCAATCTTTTGAGAGGGAGTGAAGTGGCACAGCTTGAGGGGGGGGGGTGAGGTGCTACAGTTTGAGGGGGGAGGGTGGAGGTGGCACAGCTTGAAGGGGATGGAGGTGGCACAGCTTGCAGGGGGGGGAGGAGGTGGCATACCTTGCAGGGGTGAAGTGGCACAGCTTGACAGGAGTGAGGTGGCACGACTTGAGACCTGTAAGTACTAAGGCTTGAGGTGGGTGACAAAGGGTAGGGAGAGATGTGAAGGGCAGTATGACACCACTGGGGGCTTAGGAAGTAAACAAGTTACAGCCCTGCTCCTGTGCCAGGTAAGTCCACTACGGGCTTACCATAGCCCGTGCTACTTGCAACTTGTTCCGTATAGCTGAATCTAAAACAACAACAACGCAAACACACAGTGCCACACCCTGTCCATACCAGCAAGCCTGAGTGACTTCAAAAGACATCCATCGCCATTGCGACCCGTTGAGGGGGGGGGGATTTTAAAAACGAAAATGCGCCACAAACGCCTAAAATAATGGACTCGCCCCCATGGACGGCCATGTTTCACCAAATGCGACGTCTTGAAGATCCAAAAATAAGGCACTGGCATAGCATCCATCACCCTTGGTCAAGGGGAGAATATTGTGTTATATTTCTCGTGTGTGGAGGATATCGAAAAAACTAACAAAATTCGATCGCACACTTCGCAAAGTGCACCACCTCTGTCCTCTTTCTCACGTCAGTACACCGCCGACCGAACAGTCTTTATCAGCGGGACCAGCCGCTGGATCGCGGACCGAGGACAAAGAGAGATTATTACCAACATCGAGGAAGAAAACCAGAGCCTGGGCGCATTCGATGTTATATTCTGCAGCACCGATACCGACGACAACAAGCGCCGCACCATGAAGATATCCTTCACCACCGTAGCTGCGGCCAACCAGGCTGCCAACATATGGTCTCCACTGCTTCAGCATCACGATTCCACCCGTGGAATCTAAGAAAGATTCCACGAGCTCCAACAGTGCGTTCAGTTCTACGATTACTCTCACGCCACCAACAAGTGTCAGCACCCCGTCCAGAAGTGCAGCCTTTGTGCCCAGGACCATCATTACTCCATCTGCAAGTAAAAAAAACCCATTGCTGTCTGCTTTGCAGCGGCGATTACCCTGCAATTTCCCACCGTTGTCCTCTCAAACAGGAAATCATTAGGATCCAGGCTGAATTCAATAAAGCCAAACCTTCTACTTCCGCTGCAGGAGACACCGGCACCAAACCTATCACCTCGGCTCCCACCAACCTACCAGAAGACTTCCCAGTCTTACCAAACAGTGGCTCCTCCCAATAGGCCACCCAGTCTCCACACTGGGGGACCAAAGGACCAACCAGCACCTCATAGTCCCTTGCATCATGTGTAGGCATTATCCCTGGTCTTATTTGACTAGCGGAGAAGCTTGCCGGACCAGACAATCAACGATTCGTCAAGGAACTCGACACGCTGTACCTAGCCAACGGCCTGGACCCCATCATCGCCCCGGACGCAAGTCTTACTGCCTCCACTACCACTCCGGGGACTACCACCAGGACGACCTCGAGGTCGATCTCAACACAGACTCCGGAACCACCCAGGACCCGGGCGGCTTAAACAGGTATTTCCCTCTCCAGCTCCCAACACGCCTACCTCACCATCTCAGCAGACGCGCTAACAAACGTGTTGTCTACAATATTAACAGCACCACCATCGCTCCTGAAATAGCTTCTACCACCAATCCACAACACCTGAGCCTACCTCAGGCTGCGAGACCAAAGACAAAACCACCAACTACTGATGTTACGGACTCCTCAGACGTGGAGGAGCTCTCAGTAGGAGCTCCACCACCGTAGCACAAATACGACACGTATTCGGTACAAGACCTCCTCATAGTGGCCACCTCACCAAACTCCAACGACAGCACGGCCACGTCAACTCACAGCAAGTCTCAACCAAAGGAAAAACGGAGGACCTAGAGGTCTACACTAACCCACCAGCTCAATAACTGGTACAGCCAGCCCCTATCCCCAGATCTCCAGGATCAGCTATTGATACAGATAATAGCTCCAAAGAGACTCCACTTACGGGCTCACCATAGCCCGTGCTACTTGGAACTTTTGGTTCTGAGTAGCTTATCCTAAAACAACAATCTAAAACAACAGGGAAACCGAAGGTTGAGAGACGGGGATCGAACCCGGAATCTGAGGATTACGAATCCCGAACGCTATCTACTCAGCTGTCAGCCCCCCCCACCAGTTTGACAATCCGGTGCTGGCACCCGGATCCTCACTCATGCATGTGAGTGAGTGAGTGAGTGAGTGAGTGAGTTTTCAGGGGAAAGCGCCAAGCCATTACGACTCTATAGCACTGGGAAGGGGTCAGGATAAGGATTTGGGGATGGGACGGGTGGGAGGAAAGGAACGCTGCCCAAACACTTGGACGGTCGGGGATTGAACGCCGACCTGCATGAAGCGAGACCGTCGCTCTACCGTCCAGCCCAAGTGGATGTGAGTGGCCCAATGAACCAAGTGGAACCCCACCACTCTCATCTTCCTAGGATGATGCAAAACCCCATGACACCACAAAACACGGAAGAGCTATGATCTGGACAAACTAGTAATGATCCGAGAAATGGCTGCTGGAAGTCCCCTCAAGCCAGTGCGATGGGATGAAAATATAGATATGAAAGACACCAAAAATAATGCAAAGATAAAGTGACGTCCCAGAGTTAACAACAAAAATGTTGAAGTACATACGAGGAGGCATTGTGGTATGCTGAGTACTTTAGTACTATCAGGGGGGCATTATCAGTGATGATGAAATCATGACGACATCATGATGATGAAACGACGAATAGCACTAAGAATTTACAATGAAATCACACAAATATGACGAATCAATGAGGAAATATCCAAGGCCATACAATGAGCTCGAACCTGCGTCCCAGAGGAATCAAGAAGTGAGGATTCCTCCCCCCCCCCACATACGACCTCAACATTTTCCCAGCTTTAAGAATATTGAACAAAGGCAGCCCTTTAGAGTCTCGTACACCACACATCGCAACCCCAGCGTTGACCCCACGCACCTAGCAATAGAGCCACAGAGCTACAAGGCTTCTACTTCTAGTAGAGCTACAAGGCTTCTACTTCTAGTAGACCTACAAGGCTTCTACTTCTAGTAGAGCTACAAGGCTTCTACTTCTAGTAGAGCTACAAGGCTTCTACTTCTAGTAGAGCTACAAGGCTTCTACTTCTAGTAGAGCTACAAGGCTTCTACTTCTAGTAGAGCTACAAGGCTTCTACTTCTTGTAGAGCTACAAGGCTTCTACTTCTTGTAGAGCTACAAGGCTTCTACTTCTTGTAGAGCTACAAGGCTTCTACTTCTTGTAGAGCTACAAGGCTTCTACTTCTAGTAGAGCTACAAGGCTTCTACTTCTAGTAGAGCTACAAGGCTTCTACTTCTTGTAGAGCTACAAGGCTTCTACTTCTTGTAGAGCTACAAGGCTTCTACTTCTTGTAGAGCTACAAGGCTTCTACTTCTAGTAGAGCTACAAGGCTTCTACTTCTAGTAGAGCTACAAGGCTTCTACTTCTAGTAGAGCTACAAGGCTTCTACTTCTAGTAGAGCTACAAGGCTTCTACTTCTATTCTACTCTACTTCGGGTTATGGAAAACCCGAAGACTATCTCCTCACAATACCGGAAGAAACGGGGGGTTAAGATAACACCATATGTGTATTATTTGGCTACTCTCTCCTCCTTTCTAGAGAGTACATTTGGAGAGCTTTGAGACGATCCAATATTTAGGCGCTTTAATCTTGTCTATATGCGTGCCGTATATGTTCTCCGTATTCCCTCTATTTCGGCAATCTCTCTCTGCTCTGAAGGAGGGAAGCGAGTAACTGAGCAGTACTCAAGACAGAACAACAAGTGATTTGAAGAGTACAACCACTTGATGGTATCCCTGGACTTTAAGGTTCTCGTAATCGATCCTAGCATTTTTCTGGCTGACGCAATATTTGCTTGGATTATGCTCCCTAAACGTTAGGATCGTCGGACATTCAAAAATCCTCGTACTTTGCTTTTTCCTGCTATGGGCCGATTCGATTGTGTTTTGTACCCTGTATTAGGTTTTAGATCCTCATTTTTGCCGTATCTGAGTACCTGGAATTTATCGCTGTTAACACACGTTATTTTCTGCACTCGAACTTTTGCTTGTCAATTACCAGATAATTCATCCGTTTTTTTTTTTTTTTTTTTTTAGATATTAAAGATTGTTAATTACCTATAGCGTCGTCGGGGTCTGGAATAGATCCCGCAGACGTTTTTATCAGACACTACGTTGCTTAAGCTAAGTTGGATCGCATATCCTCGGCGTACGACCAGACTCGGCGTAGATCTTACCTAACCCGGACTGTTCTGAGACGTTTTTTTTATCTGCAAAGGATGACACGAAGCTGACTTTTTTGTCTATATCTGATATGAGAATAAGGAACAGCAGTGGTGCAAGGACTGTACCTTGAGTACTAGAGCTTTTAACTGCTCTCCGACTATTTTACTTTACTGTTACTCTGTTCTGTTCGACAGGAAATCTAGTATCCAGCGTCCTGCTTTACCAGTTACACCCATTGACCTCATTTCGTTTGCAATCACTCCCATGGTCACATTTGTCGAATGCCTTTGCAAAGTCTGTATGCAACATCTGCATTATGTTTTCTTCCAATTGCCTTGGTGATTTGTCAATGGTCAAGTTGCTGTGAGAGGCATGATCTTCCTGCTCTAAATCCACTGTTGGCCTTGGATTGTAGAGGTCATTGGGTGAAGTAGGTAATATTATTCACGAATACCCGCCCCCATACCTACGCAATGGAGCCATATTAGGGGACAGGACACCCTAGGGGTGCATCCGAGTACACGCCCTGCAAATCGCCACTTAGAACCGTCAATCCGTCGAGATGTAGAACGTCCTGAGTATACCTTATGCGGACTACCCCGGAAGGCAAGGATTGACAATAAAAGCGTCCTCACTCGCAACAGTCGGGTACCACAGTTCTACAGGCGATGTGCCCTCCTCAAACACCAGGGCTATGAAAACAGAAGATGCTCCGAAAGAATAATCTAGAATGGCAAAAGTACGGCAGGAAAGAATGAGGAAGGGGAACAGGGGGCAGGAAAAAAAATGAATAGAGGAAACAGCAACCAACAAGTAGTGAAGACGCAGCAGGAGCATAAGCTTCAAAAGGACAGAGGACCGTCTCTGTGGGCATCACACCCATGCAGCCGCCCACCAAGCCTCCTCACAACAACGGGCTGGAAAGGGAGGGATGTGTATTAAAGTGTAAAAAAGTCAAACCCTCTACCCATAACCGATAAACGCACAGCAGTACATGTCATGTTCATAGCAAACTGCACCATCCGTTTGTAGCACTGCGTTTCATACGCCAGGGAGTAGGTAAACAGAGGGGCAGGATGCCCGCCACGCTTGCACGCTGCTAGTCAAGTATCATTAGTAAGTATTAAGTCGGTAACCAAGCAATGGCCATATCAACCCTACAACCAAGATTTCCACTGCAACACACAACACTACTACT
>WNGS01169217.1:8476131-8518631 GCA_020271785.1 Procambarus virginalis
TGATTATGAAAAGATTGGAATATGATGGATTAAATAAGGTGAGATGTTTAGCATGATAAACAAGAGAGGAAGCCACAGGACCGGAAGGCAGCACTTGGGTCACCGTTGACTACTCTCACTTAAGTGATACATCAGTGGGTATGCAGCCAAGGTTAATCTTACTCACAGTTTTATCAATAAGATAAAAAACAAACAAAGGGGTCGGGATAGCGGTAGATCGGAGCCTAAGAGCTAGCACTCAACCTTTGCAATTACAGTACATTTCGATGAGTAGAGTTGCGAGGTTCATGGACAACGGCACCACCACCTCCCCTTATCTATCACTGATAAAGGGACGTATCATGATGAGATAAGATCTTGACCAGTGATACAGTACTGGGGTGTTATAGGTCCCCCCTCCCCTCCCCGATATTCGTCTTTTGGTTCTCCCTCTCTGATTGGCTCTGTCGGCCAACAAACCGTTTGCGCTCAAGCACGAACCAATGGGAATCGTTTGGACTGGAGCACCAATCATGATGGCGTACCTTACTTGCTCGGTGAGACATTTCGTTTATAGAACGACTAGGAATAATAATATATGTATACAAAACAACGACCACCAGGACGCCACACCAAGACACCAACGACCCCGGACGCCACAACACGACCAGGACGCCACAACAGCGACCACCAGGACGCCACACCAACGACCACCAGGGCGCCACACCAACGACCACCAGGACGCCACACCACACCGACCCCAGGACGCCACACCAACGACCACCAGGACGCCACAACAACGGCCACCAGGACGCCACACCAACGACCACCAGGACGCCACACCAACGACCCCCAGGAACCCACAACACACGACCACCAGGGCGCCACACCACGACCACCGAGGCACGCCACCAACAACGACCACAGTGACCACAACAGACGACCACAGACCCACACCAACGCCACCAGGACGCCACACAACGACCTACCAGGACGCCACACCAACGACCACAGGACGCCACAACAACGACCCACCAGGACGCCACCACAACGACCACCAGACGCCACAACAACGACCACCAGGACGCCACCACCACGACCACAGGACGCCACACCAACGACCACCAGGACGCCACAACAACGACCACCCAGGACGCCACAACACGACCACCAGGACGCCACAACAACGACCACCAGGACGCCACAGTACACCGACTACCAGGACGCCACAACAGCGCCACCAGGACGCCACAACAACGACCACCAGGACGCCACAACACCGACCACCAGAACGCCACAACACCGACCACAGCGACGCCAACACAGCGACCACCAGGACGCCACAACAACGACCACCCAGGACGCCACACAACGACCACCAGGACGCCACAACACCGACCACCAGGACGCCACAACACCGACCACCAGGCCACGAACCAACGACCACAGGACGCCACAACACGACCACCAGGACGCCACAACACCGACCCCAGGCGCCACAACAACGACCACCAGGACGCCACAACAACGGACCACCAGGACGCCACAACAACGACCACCAGGAACGCCACAACACCGCCCACCAGGACGGCCACAACAACGACCACGCAGGGACGCCATCAACTACACGACCACCAGGACCGCCACACCAACGACACAGGACGCCACAACGAACAGATCACCAGGACGCCACAACCAAGACCACAGGCAGGACGCCTAAACAGCGACCACCAGGACGCCACAACAACGTCACCCAGGACGCCAACACCGCCCACCAGGACGCCACAACACCGACCACCCAGGACGCACACCAACGACCACCAGGAGCGCCACACCAACGACCGCCGGACGCCACACCAACGAACCACCAGGATCGCCACAACAACGCCCACCAGGACGCCACACCAAGACAACACCGACCACCAGGACGCCACACCACCATACACCGACACCGAGCAGCCACCAGACAAGCCACCAGGACGCCACACCAAGACAACACCGACCACCAGGAAGCACCAACACGGGAACACGACCACAGGACGATCAACAACAGCGCCACCAGGACGCCACAACAACGGACCACCAGGAATCGCCACACCAACGACCACCAGGACGCCACAACGAACGACCACCAGACGCCAACAACAACGCCCACCGGACGCCACAAGCACCGACCACCAGGACGCCACAAACCCCCACCGACCACCTCAAAGACGCCACAGTAACACGACCACCAGGACGCCACACAACCGACCACCAGGACGGCCACAACCAACGACACCAGGACGCCACAACAACGCCACCAGAGACGCCACCACAACGGACCCACCAGGACGCTCACAACAACGACCACCAGGACGCCGACACACAACTGACCACACAGGGTACGCCCCACACCGACCGACCAGGACGCACTAGACATCACGACCACCAGACGCCAACCAACGGCCACCAGGGACGCCACACCCACCGAGCCACCAGGACGGCCACGACAACGACCACCAGGAACGCACAAACAACGACCACCAGGGACGCGCACAACAGCGACCACCAGGACGCCACACCAACGACCACCAGGACGCCACACCAACGAACCTACCCGGACGCCCACAAAACGGACCACAGGACGCCCAGCAACAACGACCACCAGGGACGCCCCCAGACACCACGACCACAAGGAGCCCCAACCCCGTCCCCCAAGGGACGCCACACCAACGACAACACCAGGAACAGACCCTACACACAACGACACCAGACGCCACGCCACCAAGGACGCACCCACAACGACACCAGGACGAGCACAACAACGCCCACCAGGACGCCACACCACGAACCACCAGGACAGCTCACAACAACGACCACCAGGACGCCACGAACACCGGACCACCCAGAGACAAGCCACACACTCGACTACCGGAAGCACAAACGGCACAGGGACGCCACACACAGACACAGGACGCCCACAACACCGACTCACCAGGGACGCCACACATAGCTAACAACGACACCAAGGACGCTCACACACAACGCAAACAGGAATGCCCAAACAAGACACCCAATCCGGACGCCGAAACACCAAGGACAACAGAACGACCACCAGGAGAGCCAAAAACGAGACATACAGCTGAAAGGTCATAGTGTGAAATTCATGTGGATTCCATCTCATGTTGGAATAGTGCTCAACGAGGTGGCGGATGACTTGGCCAAACGTCCACATCAAACCACAAGTTGACATTGAATGTGAATTCACAATGAGACAAATAAGAAGCAAAATCAGAAATATTCAGGCACAGGCAGGAGTGGAGAAGAGAGATATAATGTAGAGAGAAGTCAAACCATGCAACACTACATGTATGAGAGTCAAAACACCCATTTCACTTATGGTAAAGGAGAAGAGAAATGCTTAGAGTGACCTGTACATGCGGCTCAGGCTTGGGTAAAAATTACTGGGAATATGGGATAGGTGTTCATGATAATGACACGAAGTGTAAACTATGTGGTATGTTAAGGTCTCACACCCTTGCCCATTATGTTCTTGATTGTCCGTTGATTAATGTATATAGAATCACTGAAATAAGGACTGTTCCTGAACAAATAGCCTGGATGTGTCACAACGGAAAGGTTGATGATATTCTTGAGATAAAGAATTTTGCACCAAGACTAATATTTTGTTGAATTATCTGCACGTCTCTTGCAACTTGTCTATACAGTATACCTAGGTCATAAAAGTATTTGTGTGTACATCTGATATCATACTACTTGTGAAGGAGGAAATGTATATGTTTATCTCTCAGAATGTTTTTTAATATGTTTATTGTTTGTGATGTGTGTCCATGTATGTATTAACACGATGTACTGAACGGGGTGAGAATAGCTCGAGCTACCTCATCCCTTTGTGTGTATTTTACATCAATAAACTTATTTCAATTTCAATTACACTGGCTATGAGGAGCCACAATACATACTTGCCAATCGACAAACTTCCTCAGCTGAACTGCGGCGCAGCAACTTTCTTTCAGTGGAGCTCCTCATCGTCCTCCAACACGACCGGGACGACGCCGGCCAAACACTGCCGGGGTCAACTCGCCTCCAGGTACATTGGACGCTCTGGCGACATGTAATTGGGGATATAAATGTGAAATCTCATTAAATTTTAAATACCTCATTTAATGGAACTATAATTTTATATTTACTATTTACAATAAACATATGTTAAATGTGTAAACGAGATATGAAAGGTTTAAGAGGTGGCTTTGATCCATCTTAGTGCTGGTAATACAGCCGCCAACTACCAAACCACCCACCAATACAATTACCAGATGTATGCATCCATACGGACCCCACATTTTTACAGTTACGTTAGTAATTTCATAAATTTCAACACCTAGACTAATACAAATATATTTAGTCCTTTATTCTAGTTTTGAATATTTGATCACCCCCCCCCCCTCGGCCACAGCGAAATTCTCAACTGACGCTCAACCCTCTATATATACGGCCTTTGTGTTTGTCTACAATCAGTGAAGGTTAAAAAGGAGCACATTAACACACATTTAACAAGTAACTATTTCAATAGAAAAATGGGACCCCCCCCCCACTTAGGTTAAAGAACTAACTGCGTAGGAAGGCGGGGAAATATAAGACATCATCCCTATTATATTTTGGCATTCACAAGAAAGTATGAACTGCAATATTAGGACACTCACCTTCTCGTAGCAGGTATGAAGCGACTCCGTTTTCTGCACTTTTAGGGCGGCCTCATGTCAAGGATGCAGAAAACTGTGCTGCATCGCTCAATATGTAGCTATTGCCACCTCCGTTGCCGCTCTGAAATCTCCGACATCCGTACGGTGGCCCCGATAAGGCACCTATTTTCCGCTTAGAATCCGACGTTGGAGCGCAGTGCTGCAAGAATGAGCGTGGTGAGAAGGGCAATTTGGAGGATGATTGTGTGTGTGTGTGTGTGTGTGTGTGTGTGTGTGTGTGTGTGTGGGGGGGGGGGGGAAGGGAGGGGAGCCCCCCCAACAACAGCTGCTATATGGGCCCCGTTAAGGTAATTATCGGGAGAAAGCACCAACCATTTCGACTATATAGCACTTTAAGAAGAATTGGGGGTAGGGATTTTTGAATGGGACACGGGGAGGAAATGGTGCCGAACCACTTTTGACAGATTGAATGCAGACCTGCATGAAGCGAGTGTCTTTCTATCGTCCAGCTTAAGTGGTTGGCAGGGGCCTGGGAAAATAAAAGTACATATCAGCAAGTATTAAGCAAAGGTTAAGGTAACATGCCCAACAATTTTTTTTTTTTAGTAATATGGACTTAATTAAATCTAACTTCAGGCAATTGAGAAAAAATGAATTAATACTTTTACATATCAAAATACTAAGAGCAATGAACAGGGAACTAGAACAGGCAGATAACTAGTAAAAATAGGGAGAAAGTTAATCAGTACAAAGCGGTGGGTTAAAGGAACATGACCAAATGAAAGGCGGAAAACCCAAACTGAGCGTAACGAAGCGAGGTGAAGGAGAAATATCAAGCAACGACTTGCTCAACGGTATGTACCGCAGGAGCAAGTCCAGAAAAACCTGACTACATTTAAAGGATTACTTTATTACAAGTTTAAACAAGTGCAGAAAATGGTGTTCAAAGAAACTATTTTCTGCTACAAGATTCTAATTACCCAAGAGCAGAGTCCTGGAGTGATGCAGAGTCTCTGGCTATGGTAGGCGTGTCCAGGCTGAGGCTAAGAGGAGTCCGGGTTGTGCACCACTGTCCAGGCTGAGGCTAAGAGGAGTCCGGGTTGTGCACCACTGTCCAGGCTGAGGCTAAGAGGAGTCCGGGTGTGCACCACTGTCCAGGCTGAGGCTAAGAGGAGTCCGGGTTGTGCACCACTGTCCAGCTGAGGCTAAGAGGAGTCCGGGTTGTGCACCACTGTCCAGGCTGAGGCTAAGAGGAGTCCGGTTGTACACCACTGTCCAGGCTGAGGCTAAGAGGAGTCCGGGTTGTTCACCACTGTCCAGGCTGAGGCTAAGAGGAGTCCGGGTTGTTCACCACTGTCCAGGCTCTTAAGGCGAGGGACGGCCCCAGGCTGCAGTGTTGCGTCCTAGATGGTTGTGTTGGCGCCTCGTACGGTGTAACCAGGAATAAAAATAATGTGTATTAGACACGATATAATAACAGCAATGCATCGTTCTGGCTGGGGAGATTACCGAAGCCCCCACAATGGAGACCATCATGTTAACACGTCCTGGTTCTGCTTCCTGCCTTCGTCACCTGAAAATTAAAAGTAAACAATGCAAGAGAAGAGACGTATGGAGCAATAAAAAGGTACTCAGAGGGACCACAAGGAGTAGTCGGTCCTGGGGCGTCCCGAGCTGATTAGGGTAAACTGGACAGCGGGCGAGGCACTGAAGTATGGTAGGGGAAGGTTTCAGAGAAAGAAAAGGGAGGAACCTAACATTAGGGACGAGGAAGCCAACAGTTAAAGGAGCCTGGAAGAAAGGAGCGTCCGACGAGACTAAATTCTCCGAAAGATCGAGAATTAAGAAGGCTAGCCAAAATAAAATGCAGGCGGAGAGGGGCCAAGGAAAGAGCGGCAAGAGGCAAAAAGTCGTCAAACTCACAAGGGAACATACTGAGAGAGAAAAAAAAAGATAGAGGTAGGAGACAAGAAGGAAACTCAAAAAGAGCAAGTCCAGACAACATATTAAGCCCAAGTGGAGTCCTGACCAGGATGGAAAAAAAAATGAGAAACTGGGAAAAAGTTGGAAAATGCAAAAATACTGTAATACCGGAGACACTGGTATTCCCACTCGGTCTACAACAAAATGTATTAAACCAAATAAACAAACCCCCCAAATGAGGCACCCCCCCCAGAAAAAAAAAAGACTCCCGCGCAAAAAAAAAAAAAATCCCAAAAAAGTATGACAAACGCAAAACGCAATCCCCCCCCCAAAAAAAGGTACTCCCCAAACGAACACTCCTCCAAAGAGACACTCCCCCAAAGAGGCACTCCCCCGAACGAACACTCCTCCAAAGAGGCACTCCCCCGAACGACACTCCCCCGAACGAACACTCCCCCAAAGAGCACTCCCCCGAACGAGCACTCCCCAAAGAGACACTCCCCGAACGAACACTCCCCCAAAGAGGCACTCCCCGAAACGAACTCCCCAGAACAAACACTCCCCCGAACGAACACTCCACCGAACGAACACTCCCCAAAAAGGCACTCCCCCCGAAGAGGCANGATTGCCATAATTTGCCATGGTGAGAATATCTGTTGGTCTGGAGAACATTGCAGAGGTGACATGATTGGTCTTCGGCACAAGGGACACTCGATCTTGCCAACATTGAGCAACTGGTGGATACCTCCTCACAGAAGGTGTGATGACATTCAAGATATTTTGGGGGCCTCTTCTCACTAAATTCTTCCAGACACACTGAACAGGTCTGTAATAGGTAGAAGGCTAATTAAGAAAAACTGTTTAAAAGATATTCGATTATATAGGGAACAAGTGATGAAAGCCCCAGCAGTTTCTGCCGGGCCTTTCATCATTTCTTGCTTTGTTAAGTGTGATGTATTTTTGTCCAGGAACATTACTATATCTGGAGATGGGAGTTCTACTCCCCAGGCCAGGCTTGACTTGCAATAACGTGTGTTCTTTGAAGGTCCACATGTCCTCTAAACACCGGTTGGTCCGGTAGTACACGTACGTACTTGCACACGTCTCTATTTTCTAACACTTCTACTTTTGTACAGGCAGTATTATGTTTTCTGTAAGAATGCATGAACATGAGAGGTCTTCTGCTGTTCAGTAGTGTTCTCTGGATGTACCGATGGTACCTCTCCACGTCACCAATGGTGTACATTCCACCAGGAAGCATTACTTTGTTTTGCCATAACTGTGTTTATCACACACTGCCTGTGCCCTAGTATTCCATTTGTTCCAATCTTGGCCAGGGTTCCTTCCCTGGAGTCAGCTTGCATTTCACTATACCTCCCTTTTGTGCTTACAACTCGAGATGTGACTGTTTTTGGAACCTGATGATTATTCTTATTATTTCTATTGTGAGTGGATGGTAGCATCTCAATGCAACTGGGACTCAAAAAAAAAAAAAAAACTAGAATTTGCATTTTTTTGCAGACTGGCTTGCAGGGGCAGGGCTTTTTAATGTAGGGTTTTATAGCCTATGTCTATAGTGGGTGATCCCCATTGATTTTTCTGTGGAAGTTTGTGTTTGTTGTTCAACACTTGTCATATTGGATTGAGTCAGCTTTCTGTGCCTCAGCAGATATGGGAGTTTGTGGTGGTTTCATTGTTACTTTGTTTCCCTTTTAAATTGAGTGAAGATAGTACAGTACATCATTTTATTGCATATGGAAGGCTACTACACAATTTAGGATCATTTATTTGCATGGATTTTTGGTTTGGGCGAGTCAAAATCTTGGAACATGAAATAGAATCGTGATTCTTTTGTGGTTTGTGTTCTGTTGCAGCCCTCTAAGAAACATTAAAGTGCAGTACCAATCAAGCCCCCCCCCCCCACCCAAGAGTTGTGAAGATATAGACCACACTAAAATATGAAAGTACTACACAAATTTATTAAATACGTAGGTTGTTGAGAATATTCTATTCTCATATATTAATTGTGGCTTAACGTAACAATAGTGGATGTTTCCTACAGGTAAACTGTGAGGTGTGTTAGTTGACAACCATCCGTGAATCTGGACACTGAAAAAAATTGCAATGGCTTTAATATCTGTAAGTGCATCACATACCTATAATCAGGACAACTACACATACTGTATCAATGTGATAATGTATTAAGAGTTAAAGTACATTTACTTGGGTGCTGTGAACCATGTATACAAATCATTAGTACTGAATGATTGTCACTAGTGTAACACCAAATGGCAACCTGTAGCCATAATCATAGCTGCACACAGTTTAACTAGTTTGTTATGGATGCCATATGCATCTTGTTTGCAGTAGCAGAATGGTTAGTCCCCTGCTGAGATTACAAACTGAACCCCCCAACATTCTTAATTGAACAAATTTAATTACATGCTTTTTAAATCAAATTTTAATTTGCATAGCATGTTTTTTCAATAACCATCCAGTAGGCAACAGTGGAAACATGAGTTCAATAATTGCATACACTGTGTAACTAATTATTTACTGTGGGTAAATGTGGGATATTTGGCTAGCCTAACACTGTACAGGTATATCATACACAAGGAAATCACAATGATGTAATCTAAGGGAAAATGATTTAGACCAATGTCGGGGATTGAACCTGGTAAACAGCTGTGCACCTAACTAACCCTAGCTAACGACATGCTAAAAGTTTTTAAAATAGTGAACTCGGTAGGGTCACTAAACAATTTGGAAACACCAACTCTGTGCCCAACCAGGTTTTACGAACAGGCTGCTTTCTGATGTGGGTAATGGTGTTTTCCAGCATACGCTTCATTGAAATACACCAGAGTGCATGCAGGCTATTGGTAAAACCTGGTTGGACACCGACTCGGTGTCTCCAAAATGTCTAGGGTCCTTGATGGTCGAAAAGCAGGGCTTAAAAGAGCAGACGCTCAACCCTTCAATCATGTCTGAGTACAGCATAACGTAATTATAGGGAAGATCTGTGTCCAGTGATATTTAATGATAAACTATTGATGTTCATAATGCAGACAGTACACAATGACAATCTTGCAATTTCAAACTGTTGATAGTATTAATGTTAAAGAGTTGGCTCAGGCATAAAGGACACTTACTGGGAGGAGGGAGTGAGCTTGTTCAGTAGACTTGGCATGACAGAAAGTAGTGTCATCAGGTAATGATGGATAGAGAGACATTTTCCCTTCCTGTGAAGTTTCGTACACTACTGGATTTTGTTTGGTAATTTGTGAAATATAATGAATGTAGTCATTTAATGCAGTAAATTATCTGCAATATTTAGAAGCCTTCTGTAGCTGCATGTTCATTGCTGGAAACAAAAGTGATGTAAATACATTACAATAAACCGAGATCATTGTTGTCCAAAGCAATATTTACACACACACACACACACAGTGTCAAGGAACCCCGCTATCACTTCAACGTCAGAGGAAACCTCGCACTGAGACTGGCACTTCTATATAACTAAAATACACTGGTTTCTAAGTAATGCGTGTCGGTTTAGAACAAATAATACGCTAGTGAAATGTGAAGAGCCAGAGGGCAGCAACACGTCCTAGACTGACTGGGACCAGCGCGGCCTCGCTGCCACACTTGTGCGTCACTCGGCGCTGGTGCCACTTGTAGGACAAGTAATATGCGGGTGTACACCTCATAATAATCTACGATTCCCTGTAACTAAATATCCACCTAACTACTATTGTGGTTAAGAATTTTATTTGCTTCCGAGATGGCCTCGAGATTGTAATCAGGTCATGTAAATAAGTAATACGTAATAGAGTGCGTGTCAACCATGGACAGCCCACAACAGTGTAGACATTTCACGTCAAGAACAGGTCTGTTGCCATGACCATGTCATGAGTCACGGACAGTATCACCGAAAGTCAAGCTTTAATTGGTATCGAGATGCTTTGGTAGATGTTACACAGATTTCAGTGTTTTGATAGTACAGTTCACGGATGGATTCATAATCGGGAATCCCGGCCAGGACACACGTGACTGCGCACGTTTCCGTTTCATCTGATGCTTCTGTTCACCTACCAGTAGGAACCCGGAAGTTTGCCAACCTTTCCCAGTAGTATTAATATGACTAAACTCTTGCTGTATGAAATAAGCCGTTTTTTTTTGTTTTTATCTGAAAAGTAAAAAATGATTTCAAACTCTGTCATCTTGCGAAATTGAAATTGCGAACAGCGAGAGCCAAATCCTATAGTTCCTGCTGAACTGTGTAATGTACGATCAAGTACATTCTGCCTGCTCGAAGATGTACTCGCATACCGATTAGATTATACCGTACCATCTCATACATTGTACCTTCCCATATTCTGTACTGTAATATTCATCTGTCTCGCGTTTATACACAAACGTTCCATACCACCTCGCCCTAAATTAAAAGAAAATAACTAAACACCTTATTGGTCAAAAGCTGGGGTAGGTTATATATTGTGGTTTATTGACCAGACCACACAATAGAAAGAAGGGACGACGACGTTTCGGTCCGTCCTGGACCGAAACGTCGTCGTCCCTTTAGTTTTTAGTGTGTAGTTTGGTCAACATACTTCAGCCACGTTCTTGTGACTCATCGCCTGCATTTGTGGTTTACTTGTGGTTATTTGTGATCTCTTAACAGCTTGTATGCATACCAGCATCCAGTCTTGCTATATAGTCTAGACATGGTTACATAGTCTAATATTAATTATGAAGAGAGACTAAATCAGGAAGACTTAATAGATGAAAGGTCGTATGGAGGCCTGGTCGACGACCGGGCCGCGGGGACGCTAAGCCCCGGAAACACCTCAAGGTAAGGTACTGTCAAGAACATCACCCCCTCATCCTAACCCCATCTCCCTCCAAGATGATGATAATCAAGGCAGGCAGCGATCGAGGTGCTGCGTGTGGCATGGCCCACACAGTAAGGTTCAGGGAGCAGCAGCAGCAACACATAAGAGCAGTCTGCACGCACACTCAACACGTAGAAACACAAGTTTGAAAACGAATCGGAAAATCAATCAATTTACACGTTGAAAACACTCGATCTATATAGCTATAGCATATTATCGTATTTAAAGCGTTTCCTTATGCGGAACAGTTTGATAATAAGCGATTACATATTGGCACGCCAGAAGTGGCAAGCAAGACTGGCAGTAGAGAGGTAGGGAGCTACGAGTAAGTACATCGATCGTGAAAATGCCACACTGATTCGTACACTTCATTTCGGGTTAGCACCGACCCGATGGGACCAATATGGCTCGTGAACCCCATCGTCCTATGGCACTACTCCCTAACATTAGGTGAAGGTGAATCAGAACTACGTAATGATCCCGTAAAAATAAAAGAACATGAAGATGAATTAAAACGAGGAATTTACAGTAGGAATAACAATTTATTTGTAAATAAGCACACCCTTCGTCGATGAATGAAACTATGTACGCATTGGATGAATGTTTTTTTTAGGATGCTTGTGACGTCACTGATGATCATGATGGGGCACAACATATTTACCTACCTACATCTTGAAGCAGGTGCCAGAAGAAACAGTCATGACCGCACCAACAGGAGCACATAAACCTCGCTGCGAGGCGTAACGGAGAGCGTGGGTGGTGGTGCTCATGTATTGGTGCTTACCTAACACTAAATAATAATAATAAAAAAATCCCGTATATTATTATTTTCTACCACAGACGTGGCCACACATTTACAATGCTAACCAGCATATATACATTTTCTTCTGTCCTCCATGGACAGAGTTAGAGATCAGTTAAACATATAGTTCAGGGATTTATTGAACAATCAACCACAGAAGGTGATTCGGTACTTTTAAAATGCTAAGCTAACCTACATATACGGGATTGAACTGGAAGCCTTGTGCGTTGTATTTCAACATAACTGTCGTTGACCATCTTTGTGATACATGTGCATGGAGGTGGTTTTCACTTCGTTCAATACCTCCTATAGCGAAGCGTCTTAGCATAGGACGCACGGCCTCGATCTGTATACGAGACCGATATCTTTAACTTGCTGTACATAAGCTTCCCATGAAGATCATGGTGCAAGTCACGTCAACTTGCCTCCCTGCAAGTAGTACATTCTATCATACGTTGCTGTATCGATTATTCAGAGATGATCAGAGGTTTGTTGAGAAATACGAAGGGAGACGGTGAAGTTAGGTTGTGTTTTTTGGTGTTGTTTAAGATTCAGCTACTGGGAACAAAAAGTTCCAAGTAGCACGGGTTATGGTGAGCCCGTTATGGACTACCTGGCACAGGAGCGGGGCCGAAACTTCACGTTGTGTTGTAGTAGGGCCTTACTTATTCAGTTTGATAAGTAAACATGCTGGTTACTTGCAGTAGGGCCTTAGTGGCTTCTTAAACTTACCTATGATTCGATCGAGTAAGGAATCGAGCAAGAACTGGAAGTAATACTTAAAGGAAAAGGGGGTAAACAACAACCACAGGTCTGTTGGATTTTGTAGGGATGAAAGATGTGAGAAGTTTGTTGTGTAAGTGTTTGAGATTGAGAATGTGTTTGGTTGTGTTTAAGAAACTAAGATTGTGCATCTTAAATATTTACAAATGGCACTTCTCGAACACCCACACATTCTTTGTTTATAATGTTTCTGCGAGTAGGTGACGAGTCGTATTAGTATCCAGATTATGTTCAACATTTGTATTTTTGTTTTTCAGATTAAAGAAATCTTGGTATGCTGAAGGAGATACCTTTGATATCCATCTGCAGCGTGTCTTGATTTGTGAACTTGTTCGCATAGAGACTGGATAGATTTTGAGAAACAAACACAGCGATAACAGCGCCAAGTGTGATAACATCATACTCATGGAACACGTACCTGGTGGTGAACGTGCGTGCCACAGGGCCCGTGACTAGCACTGACGTCTCATTATGATAATGGGTGCAAGCTGCTAAATGTCCCGCATACTACTCTAGTATGTTGTGAATGCTGGCAACATAAGGCTACATATCTGGTTTCTGTTGTTCTAACAGGCTGCGATGAAGGTGGAAGCGTGTGCCGGGGTGGTGGTGACAACGTAGGGAGCGATACAAGCGAACGATATGACATTTACCGAGGAAAAGTGAGCAAGGATCCTCTTTCAAGACCACTCAAGAGTGTACTGCATCACTTAAAATATTGTATCCGCAGATTCTGTGAAGTCACACTTGTGTGGTGTATACAAATTTGTACATTTTATTCTAATATACACCTTCCCTCAAACAATTGTGAAATGTAGATAGCCTGTATTAGTAACCTTGCTACGGATATAAATGTAAAAATCAAACCTGTGGTGTTCCTTTTCGTCTAGCGCATCTAATCATCTTGACCACACGCGAATTGGAAATATGGAATGTTGCTGCGCTCTATGGCCATGCGCATCGCCGAACAGCACAGCACACGCCAAACTTCATTAACAAACCCTTCCGCATGTTGCAAAACTGTTTTTATCCCCCATAGCCTTCCTTCAACCCGTCCTCGCAAATTCGTATAGTCAATATTGACTTATGTTAAGTATGTCACCTATGCATTTATTTAATAATAGTTTCCCTTGAAAAGCTTCATAGAAAACACCGACCTACCTAACCTACTTAGTATGTTAAAATAAGCATCTTATAGCTTCGTAATTACAATTGTTACTTAACCTATTATAGGTATAGGTTCGGTAATAATTGTAAAGTAACAATTGTAATTACGAAGCTATAAGATGCTTATTTTAACATACTAAGTAGGTTAGGTAAGGTCGGTGTTTTCTATGAAGCTTTTCAAGGGAAACTATTATGTTTAGTATGTCACCTATGCACGTAACTAATAAGTCAATATTGACTATACGAATTTGCGAGGACGGGTTGCTTCCTTTGGATCTCACGGGCGTTGATCGGTTGTGGTGGTTTTTAGATTCAGCTACTAGGAACAAAAAGTTCCAAGTAGCACGGGCGGGGCTGTAATTGCGTGTTGATCGTGGCGTTATGCGAGTTACCCATCTCTGTTACCTTTGAGTTTAATGCTCTAAGCCCCTTAACTTGCTTACGGTCTTGGAATACACGTACTTTTAGGTTAATAACCAGAAACCAACCCAGTGCCACAGACCGAGTGCTTGCGACCACATACCCTTCGTTTACGCAACAAACATCTTGAGCCTATTCCAATGCAACATGACTTTACGAGCATCCCCACTGTCGGGCCTTGCACATTGCAATCTTTTTCCATTCCGGAAGAGCGCTATCTATATGTTATACAGACTTCAGGACGCTCGTGCAGTGACCAAAGAAAAACTATGTTGGTCAATGTTTTTAATGTACTCCACATGCAAGGTCGTGCATTTTATTTAACATCTCACATCCATATGATAAACATCACAAGTACGTAATGATTATCCAACATTTCAAGATCTTCGAAGTACAATGTAATCTTTTCCCCGTGTTTAATGAAAGTGCATAAAACTTTCCAATTTTATCATAATCCAAGCTATGGAGACCACGTTCTTTTTCCAAACTTTTGGACTTAGTGTCGACTTATTTTTGTCGTCCGCTCTCAGCCCTGTGGCCCTCAACCATTCCCGGTATAACACTACAAACCGGCTAAATTTTGTGGTTATCTTTATTCCTTCAGATTTAGCATTAGTTTATGCTGAACAATAAAATTATTTCACCGCTGAAACGAGTAATTGTCAGAAGAAAACAACCCGGGAAGATATTAAGTACCGTTGGATTATCTAGCGACACTGTTCTATACTCTTATATATTTGTAATGTCTATACACAAGACTTTCAACAAGGACGATCTGCTTTTTAAGACAATCGTGACTAAATTGGACAATCCAATTAGGCCAAGAAAGCAGGAAGGCGGTGCCCCTCAGTTAGGTTAAACGTGTATGGCCAATACGTAACCTAGCCCGTTTTTCACCAGTCACCAAAGAATGCTAGAAAGTAAGGGGCAGACTGTCACGATTCGTTAGTGGATTAAGATTTTTAATTATGCCGAAGGGAATGCAAAGTGTAGGGAAACAATCCCCAGTCGTCACGGTGTATGCTGTTATATTTATTGTGTCAAGACCTTTTTACCCCCCCCCCCCACTACTTGGCATAAAAAGCCCTTAGACAGCGAGAGCTTTCATTTTAGCCTATGTAAACAGTAGGGAAAACAGCAGACATTATGATATAAATATTTATAAAACTCATCTAATTACAGCTCAAAAGGAAATGGTCGGTAATAGTCATTCACTCAAGTCCTCCCATTTACAAATTTCTTTCAACAAAACATTGTTTCTCAAATTATTAATACAGAGGAGTTGATTAATTATAAAAGACAAACTTCCACAGGAGGCAAGGTTCGGAACACAGCCCATAAAGACGAGGCGAAGGAAATGCTTGCACACAAGCGAGCAGGATGGCTAGAATCTACTTTAGGTGCACGCTCCTCTAATTGTGCCTTCTAAACACCCCAGACGGAATGGGACAAGATCTAGTTTAATGCTCTAAGGCTTTTACATCAGTGGCAGATCGCCCATACACACACAGGGACCAAGATAGACAACTTCAGCAAAATTTTATACAGGAGACTACCATACAACAACATAGGTACGAACAAAGACCTGCTTCTTTTTTAGTCTTTCCAAGACTTGTGCTATATGTACTCTACGCACAACAACAATCACGGTTGTAATGACGCCACTGAAGCTGTCGTTGGAGGACAGGGAACAAACAAGGGGGATGAGAATGCTAGAAGAAAGGGAATTACACCATTGAGGGCAACTAGGAAGAGAGTAGTGTTCAGAACACTACCTTGAGATCATCATTATATTGTCTAAATGTCATGAAGTTGTACGAGGTCTCATTAACTGAACGAACAGAGGAAACTTTGAAGAGGGAGACTGCGACTTGGCCGAAACAATGAATTTTTTCTTTACCTAGAAAAGGATACAGAAAACGGGCAACTGAAGTCTTTGGCCTACATTCGTACTGCGTTTGCTGCACATTACACTAAAACATCAGTCGTGCTGCAACCCTTTAAATAACAACATTGAGGAGCGAGAAAGGTGGCTAGTGTGTTTTAAGATCATCATGCATACCACACACTAATTAGGAATAATACCTTTCAAAACGCAGGTGAAGAAAAAGTTTGGTTTTGTGCCTGTTCAACGCAACCAAAACTGACTGCCATTATGCCATTAAGATTTCTTGAAACAAACAATACGGTGCAGTGATCTGAACCGATTCAAAAACAGCACTACAAAGCCGTTTTGTAGTCTTACTACAAAACGTCTTACATAGTAAGAAAAAAGTGTTATACATTCCATAGTAGAAAAAACATTTTCTTACATAGTCTTACTATATAAGAAAAAAACAATTATCAATTATCTTGATAGTGCGCTTTATTGGCCAATTAAGAGTTGGAACTCTTAATGTCGCTAAAGTATTCAGCACTACATTACAGTTAAGATAGTGAAGTTACCTTGTAAGTGAAGCGAGCATCACTTACAAACATGGGGGGGGGGGGGAATGATACTTGCTAATATCTAGGGATCTGTGAGGGTACCAACCAATTATTCACTTGACAGTTAAGCAAGTCCCAGTTGTGTCTGGGCATAAGTATGAGGAGGATCAGGAGGGCAACATCGAATATGGCGTGAGGAAGTTTAAGAGCTCGGACAAGTCGGAAACTTTAGAACAAGGGTAACTACACGACACCCGAGTCCATACGAGCAGCTCTTTTAGCCACTATTTAACTACTTATATTGTTACCCGATATTTTTCAACTATTATCTCGTCCCGATTATAAATCTAAATGTTTGCGGCGTTCTGTGGATCCCCTTCGTTATAGGGTTGATAAAACCGTTGCTTGGTTACCGACAGACTAACAGTGTCCAAGCGTGGTGGGCGCTGCCGCACGCTCTCAGTTGTTTACACTACTAATTAACCACTTTGTGGGCAGAATGCGACGGTCTCGCTTCATGCCGGTCATCGTTCAATCCCCGACCGTCCAAGTAATGTAGCACCATTCCTTCCCCCCGTCCCATCCCAAATCCTTATCCTGATTGTTGTTGTTATAGATTCAGCTACTCGGAACAAGTTCCAAGTAGCACGGGCTATGGTGAGCCCGTAACTTACCTGGCACAGGAGCGGGGCAAGAAGCACGGACTATGGTTAGCCTCGTGGACAGGAGATGTCTCCCGTGCCTTATCCTGACTCTTTCCAAGGGATATATAGTCTAATGGCTTGACACTTTCCCCTGACAGTTCCCTTACATACTGTTGGCGCAGCGCATACAAATCTATTATGTTCATAGGAAACGGCGCTATGTTGAACATGAGTACTCTATTTTGGTGAATATATTTTGTAATATTAAGGGGAATATGTAATGCTTATAAATGCAACGTAGGATTTCCAGAGATGCAAGCGAAATGCCTCCGAGGATAAATATTATAATATAGCTGTTGCAGGTTTATGTTAAAAGACAACTTAGTATAGGAATATTTAATATTAATTTTAACAAAATATAGAATGTAATATATTACTATTAACAACCAAAAGTTGCCATTTAATTACGTTATGATAGTAATTATTGCAAATGTTACAATAGTGGAAGAAACCAACTCTTAAATTTAATAAATTAAACATTTTACAAATTGGGAAACTTATTTTTGCAAATGGATGCAAGGAATGATCAATGCAACAGATGCAAATTGGGGCCATATAAAAAGCCTGATATGAATTTGAAACCAATGGTGGTTCTGGCAAAGCTTCCCTAATCGCCACGCCGCCTGACAGGGAAGCCGGGAAGCCAAGGGGCACCAACGCCCAGGCGCGCCAGGATGGGTGTCCTTCGTGACGCAGGATTTTGTCCTCCAAGGTGGTCGTCACGCCACATGGGCCAAGCCATACAGCTTTTGCGCGGCGGGTATGGCATCCCGAGTGCTCTTGTCTGCGCTGTTTCCAGCCCTCTACTTTCGCCTCTGCGTTTCACACATCGCGGCATGGAGAGCAGTACTGTAAGAATGAGAACAGTGTCAGGTGTTGTAGGGAAGGTGCCCAGAAAGTAGCGACAGTTATAATTCTACGGATATTACGTGCTAGGGGTAAAGTTAGTTAACGTGACTTGAGAGAATGATAATACAAACACGTAATAAGTAAACAGAGGAAGCAGAGCGATTAATAACCACAAGAAGCAACTATCTAACCAGTGAAGAAATGAAAGACAAACTTTAGAGTTTAAAGAACCAAGGCACCAACAGTCGAAGGGGAACTTTCCAATAAATTACTACAAGATTTGTCAATTTACAAGACACCGAGTGGCCCTTCTCCAGTAATATAAAACAAATTAATGAATGGTTATGACAGTAGACACTGAATTTTATACCATTATGATTCTTTGCATAATACTGTAGATGAATACCCTGCTTCATATGGCGGTAACGGCTCGCGGAGGAGCAAACGCGATGGTAGCAATTGACCAGTTTGACACCAATTAATCCGAATCATCCAGTGTGATGTCCGCACCGAGTTCAGCTCCGGCGAGTGTTGACTTCCAAGCGGTGGTCCTGTTGCACGCTGCCCTGTAACAGAGGACAATGAGTTAAGGCAAAAGAGGGAGGTGGTGAGGGGGTGGAGGCGGCGGGAAGCAATACTTTAAAAAGAATAATGGGACTAAAAGTACATAGTTCGCACAGAATTAAGGCAAAAAAATGTGGGGGAGTAGAGTACTGTAGTCGACACCAATTTAACATATTAATCAAATACCGTTGTTAACNACAGGCTCATAGAATACCAGGATTGAGTGTAATAAACGCCTCTTTCTGGAAGAGTCCTAGTGATTCCCCGACTCCCTACCGAGTTTGTCGATTAGTTGTCCATCAGCTCCAGATTGATCTTGGAGCCGACTGTGGCCAGGGCTTTAGGCCCTACTGGTGGCAATTAGGTAATAATAGGTTTGAGTTAGTTTCAAGTGAACCATTTGTTCTGAATGAACCACATAGTTGTTTGCCAGTTTCGATGCTGTCATCTTGGTAAGACCACTAGGGCTCTATTCAAGAGGCATTTTGTTTCAGTGCTGGTTTAGTTACCTTACTGTCTGTGTGTTTTGGTTTGCCCACCTTTCTGATGGCCTTTTCTTGCTTAGGGTGATCTATGAGTCCCTGCTCCTTGTGCCACTTTGAAGGTGAGGCAGGTTTTGGCCTCTGATACCCTGGTAGCCTTATATGACTTACAAGGGCTTGGCACTGATTGAATTTTGTAGATCTTCCCAAGTAGCAATCACAAAGGACCACCATAGGAGCCCGCCCAGAAATTATACGGCCTTACCTGTATTAGTATCAAATTTGTTAACTTTAAGAGTACTTGCACAATGTACGACAAATAATTGTATTTTAAGACTGGTTTGAAATAGTATGTTCCTAATTAGAAGCCTGGTAAACTGTATATTCTAGTTCATCAATTGTATGTTTGGAAATAATCATGATTTTTATTACAAATAACTTTAGTATAGTACTGTATACATTTTTCACACACACATGAATACTGTACCTGTTGACCAAGGGTTTGTTGGGAGATAGCTGACAGGTTACTAACATTATGAGTCATACAAGTAGCTTTGGGTGTGTCTTGGCACTCATGACACCAGAGACTGGAAAATAAACAAATATATTAAACAAGGCACTGTGGATGACAGATTTATCAGCTGTGGCAATGATATAAACGTTTACTGGAAGATGTTGTAATGGTATAACAGCACTGAAGGCTGTGCTAATGGCACCACAGTTCACTAAAACCTGTAGTAATATTACAGTTGCATAAATGGTTATACAGTTTATGGAATGAATCAACAGATCTTTTCTGGGGGGAGCCCCGTTGGCTCCCCAGAGCTAACCAGGCTGATATGAATATATATTAGACTGGACTGGCATCAATCAATGCACATGGAGTTCTAGGCCTACCAGGGACCACGAGCCAGAACCTGGCCCCCTTAGAGATGTATGAGGAGCAATGGCCTATAGAAACCCTCATGCATTTGGAAACATTCTATGTCTGCTACCAACCGGGTCAGGCACCCAGAAAGATAAGCGCCCAAAAACAAACCTCTATTCTGGTTAAAATATTGTTACTGATAGCCGAACTTGTGGACAGAACTCCCCAAATGGAAAACGAGCATGACGTCACCACGTCACTGTCTGTACGGCTCCCCCCTCCCCTCCCTGGGAGGGGAAATGGGGAGCCCCAGACCCCTCGTGCCAGCTATCCAAACTCCAATTCTGTGGGCACTGTGAACTGGCAAGGTCGTGCGCCTCTGGCTCCTGTGTTTTCCAGTTCTGTGCCTTGTGGTGTGGTCCTGTCTACTAGGTAGTGCATGAGCCTAGAGTATATTCACAAGTACTTGGATTCATGCATCTAGGGTTTGCTTCCCTAGGTGCCCTGTAAGTACTGCCCTTGGGGCTTGGGCCCACCTTCCACAAGTCACCTTGGTGTCTACCTCCGCAAGATCTTTTGCTGCTCGGTGATTGACCACTCTTGGGGTCAGCGGTGGTGTTTCATGCACCTCTGATTGCCTCCGGGTAGGGGTAGTTTCATCACTGGTTGGGGCGCAGGGTACTGTGCAGCTAGGTTTTCACCTCTCATAGCGGCTGGCTCTGTTCTGCTTGGCACATTGTCCTCTTGCAGGGTTTTTTCCTTTGTTTTTCTGGTTGGTGGGGGGGGGGGGTCAGCCTCTTGGTTTTGGTCACACCCTTTTATATCTTGGTGGTCCTCCACTAGGTCCCCGTGAGTGTACACGTCCCAGGGGTTCAGCTGTAGCAGTTTGCTCGGTAATATCAGGTGCCGGTTCGCAGTACCCTGCCTGTGCTTCCCTTAGGAAATACGTGACTAAAGGCCATGGGAACTCCACAGGGGCTCATTGCTCCGATGGATGCGACGCCTGGGTCCCCTCTCGCTTTATTCAAGTTTGAAGGTTGCTCGGTCCCCTTGTCTCAGGGTGACACTCGCCTGTTGTGCCACCGTCATGCTGCCTGTTGGGTCGGTGACACCTTCGACCCAGAGTCCTACGAGTTTTGTTCCTTGTTTATACTCCAATTCACCCAGTCCACAGTTTATGATATTCAGGTGCAGGTAGCTTCAACATTGCATGCTGTTTTAGGTGGCTGCAGTGTGAAAGGTTGGTTGCTACCCTCGATGAACCGTGAACCGAGACATTTTGGTTATAAGGACCCCTAATGGGGGTGGTCGTCGCTTCGACTTTGGTTCAGTCATGCCCCCCCCCCCCCTTGTCCTTAACCTTCTGTTGTTCGTCCTGGTTCTTCCCCCCCCCCCCAAAGGGTAGTAGTCCTTCTGTCCCCTTGGTGGCCGGTCCAGCCTTGATTTCAGGTGCTGCTTGCTCGGTATCCGAACCCGGGGATCTTCCCGTGGCTCCGCCTCTTTCAGCAGATCGGGCCAATCCGTTACATAGCTGCTTCGATCTTCTCAAGTCTTCGCATCTGGTCTCCTGGCGTGAGTCTATCACCACTAGTATGGTAAGAAGATGGCTTTGTTGATGGTGTTTCACCTGCATGCTTCGTCTCGGCGGCAGTATGAAGTTTCCTGGCAGTCCTTCCATTATTTCTTATCCCTTCGTAGGTTTACTTCTGTCTCTGATAGGGTTGTCTTGTCCTTCCTTTTGTGGTTGTTTCAGGACTGTTATCTTATGCCGAATACTGTCATCTCGTATTGTGCAGCGCTGGCGAAGCTGCTGCAGCTTGCATTTGGCATTGATGTTACATCTGCACCGTTCTGCAAGCTGTCTCGTGCGTTGTTTCATTTCTGACCTGCTCATGCGCCGCCTGAGCCGTCCTGGTCGTTGGACCGGGTGCTCTCCCTTCTCTCTTCTCATTGGTTTGTGGTGGCCTCTTCGGTTCAGGATCATTTGGCAAAGGTTCTTGTTGGCATTGGCCTCTGGGGGTCGGGTTGGGGAGCTTCATGGTCTACTCTGGCGCAAAGGTTTCTGCTGTTTTTGTCCTGGTGGTAGATTTGTTCATTTGCAGCCGTCTCCTCCTTTACTGGAAAAAAGTCTCATTCTTCACCAGAAAACAACCAAAGGGCACCTCCTAAGGGAGGTGCCCTTAGATTGTTTTATGCTTGGTTAGTTCAGCCAGAGGTGCATCATGTGTTGTCTGGTTTTGGCTCTTCGCCACTACCTTAATATCTGTCAGCGACCAGGGAGGTGTTTTGGGTTAATCCGGTGTCCTTTCTTCCATGTTCCAGGATTCGGGTCTCCCAGGTTGTCCACAGGGTAATTCAGTCCAGCCAGGCTGCTGTCTATCCTCATGCCCATGATGTTCGTAAGTTTGCTGCACTTGCTGCCATCTTTGGTAACAGGTCTTGGGCTGACATTTGGGCACAGGGTTTTTGGAGGTCGAACAGGGTCCTGGCTGCTCACTACCGTGTTAGTTTCCCGAGCCTCGTCGGGCCTGTGTTGCTTTGGGTCGATGGTTGCAGCCAGTTGTCTCGACTTCATGGTGCGGAGCAAGGGCCGACCACCTCCTGGGTAAGTCCCTCTTGTTTTTGTCTTTGGTTTTCTGGGGGGAGCCCCATTGGCTGCCAGAGCTACTTACCCTGATAATGGCATTTAATAACATTCAAGATTGGGTGAGACCCGCAGCCTCCCGTCAACCCTCCCTCCGGTTTGCTTTTTTTCAGAACTGGGGGTTTAGATAGCCGGTACAGGAGTCTTGGGCTCCCCCTTCCTCCTCCCAGGGAGGGGGTGTGCAAACAGCGGCACAGTGACATGGTGATGTCATGCTCGTTTTCCATTTGGGGAGATCTGGCCACTAGTTTGGCTGTTAATAGTTTTAACCAGAATAGGGGTTTGTTTTGGGATGCTTACCTTTCTGGGTGCCTAACCCGGTCGATGGCAGACATAGAATGCTTCCAACCACACGGGGGTTTCGGTAGGCCATTGCTCCTCGTGCCTCTGAGGGGGCCAGGTTCTGGCTCGTGGTCCCTGGTAGGCCTAGAACTCCATGTGCACTGACGTTTCTCTAAAACATATTACAACATGAAATGATCTAAAAGTGTCTTTGAAAAAATCCCTGCATGTTTGTGGTTTTTGTCCCATGCATTGGTGTAAGCCCTATGTGCTTTTTTCATAAAGTTTCAAAACTATTGGTTTGATAGTATTAATGTTAATGGCTTTGAGAATGCACATTTACACACCATATTTGTATAACTTGTGAAACTTTCTTGTAAATATTTACAACCAAAAACACATGCTACATTGTAATGAGTTAAAATTATAAAACAAAAGTTTCTAATACAGGCACTTATCATTTCCACTGATGATTTTTCTGCAGCAATAAGCATATTTTTTCTTAAGATATGTACAGTACACTAATAAGAATTAGATTGTATCATGCAGTAATCTGTGAACATACAATTAACAGAAATATTGTAAATAGCATATACTCACTTGATAAATAGATTGCCATAATTTGCCATGGTGAGAATATCATTGTTGGTCTGGAGAACATCTGCAGAGGTGACATGAGTGGTCTTTCGGCACAAGGGACACTCGATCTTGCCAACATTGAGCAACTGGTGGATACACTCCTCACAGAAGGTGTGATGACATTCAAGATATTTTGGGGGCCTCTTCTCACTAAATTCTTCCAGACACACTGAACAGGTCTGTAATAGGTAGAAGGCTAATTAAGAAAAACTGTTTAAAAGATATTCGATTATATAGGGAACAAGTGATGAAAGGCCCCAGCAGTTTCTGCCGGGCCTTTCATCATTTCTTGCTTTGTTAAGTGTGATGTATTTTGTCCAGGAACATTACTATATCTGGAGATGGGAGTTCTACTCCCCAGGCCAGGCTTGACTTGCAATAACGTGTGTTCTTTGAAGGTCCACATGTCCTCTAAACACCGGTTGGTCCGGTAGTACAGTACGTACTTGCACACGTCTCTATTTTCTAACACTTCTACTTTTGTACAGGCAGTATTATGTTTTCTGTAAGAATGCATGAACATGAGAGGTCTTCTGCTGTTCAGTAGTGTTCTCTGGATGTACCGATGGTACCTCTCCACGTCACCAATGGTGTACATTCCACCAGGAAGCATTACTTTGTTTTGCCATAACTGTGTTTATCACACACTGCCTGTGCCCTAGTATTCCATTTTGTTCCAATCTTGGCCAGGGTTCCCTTCCCTGGAGTCAGCTTGCATTTCACTATACCTCCCCTTTTGTGGCTTACAACTCGAGATGTGACTGTTTTTGGAACCTGATGATTATTCTTATTATTTCTATTGTGAGTGGATGGTAGCATCTCAATGCAACTGGGACTCAAATGCACATTTCTAGTTTTTTTTTTTTTTTTTTTTTTGCAGACTGGCTTGCAGGGGCAGGGCTTTTAAATGTAGGGTTTTATAGCCTATGTCTATAGTGGGTGATCCACCATTGATTTTTCTGTGGAAGTTTGTGTTTGTTGTTCAACACTTGTCATATTGGATTGAGTCAGCTTTCTGTGCCTCAGCAGATATGGGAGTTTGTGGTGGTTTCATTGTTACTTTGTTTCCCTTTTAAATTGAGTGAAGATAGTACAGTACATCATTTTATTGCATATGGAAGGCTACTACACAATTTAGGATCATTTATTTGCATGGATTTTTGGTTTGGGCGAGTCAAATCTTGGAACATGAAATAGAATCGTGATTCTTTTGTGGTTTGTGTTCTGTTGCAGCCCTCTAAGAAACATTAAAGTGCAGTACCAATCAAGCCCCCCCCCCCCCACCCAAGAGTTGTGAAGATATAGACCACACTAAAATATGAAAGTACTACACAAATTTATTAAATACGTAGGTTGTTGAGAATATTCTATTCTCATATATTAATTGTGGCTTAACGTAACAATAGTGGATGTTTCCTACAGGTAAACTGTGAGGTGTGTTAGTTGACAACCATCCGTGAATCTGGACACTATGAAAAAAATTGCAATGGCTTTAATATCTGTAAGTGCATCACATACCTATAATCAGGACAACTACACATACTGTATCAATGTGATAATGTATTAAGAGTTAAAGTACATTTACTTGGGTGCTGTGAACATGTATACAAATCATTAGTACTGAATGATGTGTCACTAGTGTAACACCAAATGGCAAACCTGTAGCCATAATCATAGCTGCACACAGTTTAACTAGTTTGTTATGGATGCCATATGCATCTTGTTTGCAGTAGCAGAATGGTTAGTCCCCTGCTGAGATTATAAACTGAACCCCCCAACATTCTTAATTGAACAAATGTAAATTACATGCTTTTTAGATCAAATTTTTAATTTGCATAGCATGTTTTTCAATAACCATCCAGTAGGCAACAGTGGAAACATGAGTTCAATAATTGCATACACTTTGTAACTAATTATTTACTGTGGGTAAATGTGGGATATTTGGCTAGCCTAACACTGTACAGGCATATCATACACAAGGAAATCACAATGACGTAATCTAAGGGAAAATGATTTAGAGCAATGTCGGGGATTGAACCTGGTAAACAGCTGTGCACCTAACTAACCCTAGCTAACGACATGCTAAAAGTTTTTAAAATAGTGAACTCAGTAGGGTCACTAAACAATTTGGAAACACCGACTGTGCCCAACCAGGTTTTACGAACAGGCTGCTTTCTGATGTGGGTAATGGTGTTTTCCAGCATACGCTTCATTGAAACACACCAGAGTGCATGCAGGCTATTGGTAAAACCTGGTTGGACACCGACTCGGTGTCTCCAAAATGTCTAGGGTCCTTGATGGTCGAAAAGCAGGGCTTAAAAGAGCAGACGCTCAACCCTTCAATCATGTCTGAGTACAGCATAACGTAATTATAGGGAAGATCTGTGTCCAGTGATATTTAATGATAAACTATTGATGTTCATAATGCAGACAGTACACAATGACAATCTTGCAATTTCAAACTGTTGATAGTATTAATGTTAAAAAGTTGGCTCAGGCATAAAGGACACTTACTGGGAGGAGGGAGTGAGCTTGTTCAGTAGACTTGGCATGATAGAAAGTAGTGTCATCAGGTAATGATGGATAGAGAGACATTTTCCCTTCCTGTGAAGTTTCGTACACTACTGGATTTTGTTTGGTAATTTGTGAAATATAATTAATGTAGTCATTTAATGCAGTAAATTATCTGCAATATTTAGAAGCCTTCTGTAGCTGCATGTTCATTGCTGGAAACAAAAGTTATGTAAATACATTACAATAAACCGAGATCATTGTTGTCCAAAGCAATATTTACACACACACAGTGTCAAGGAACCCCGCTATCACTTCAACGTCAGAGGAAACCTCGCACTGAGACTGGCACTTCTATATAACTAAAATACACTGGTTTCTAAGTAATGCGTGTCGGTTTAGAACAAATAATACGCTAGTGAAATGTGAAGAGCCAGAGGGCAGCAACACGTCCTAGACTGACTGGGACCAGCGCGGCCTCGCTGCCACACTTGTGCGTCACTCGGCGCTGGTGCCACTTGTAGGACAAGTAATATGCGGGTGTACACCTCATAATAATCTACGATTCCCTGTAACTAAATATCCACCTAACTACTATTGTGGTTAAGAATTTTATTTGCTTCCGAGATGGCCTCGAGATTGTAATCAGGTCATGTAAATAAGTAATACGTAATAGAGTGCGTGTCAACCATGGACAGCCCACAACAGTGTAGACATTTCACGTCAAGAACAGGTCTGTTGCCATGACCATGTCATGAGTCACGGACAGTATCACCGAAAGTCAAGCTTTAATTGGTATCGAGATGCTTTGGTAGACCTTACACGGATTTCAGTGTTTTGATAGTACAGTTGGGTTTGTTCACGATGGATTCATAATCGGGAATCCCGGCCGAGACACATGACTGCGCACGTTTCCGTTTCATCTGATGCTTCTGTTCACCTACCAGTAGGAACCCGGGAGTTCGCCAACCTCACCCAGTAGTAGTGATATTTCTTACAGAAAGAGTTTAGTCATAAGACGTTTTTTGTATTTATCTGAAGAGTAAAAATTATTTCAAACTCTGTCATCTTGCGAAATTGAAATTGCGAACAGCGAGAGCCAAATCCTATAGTTCCTGCTGAACTGTGTAATGTACGATCAAGTACATTCTGCCTGCTCTAAGATGTACTCGCATACCGATTAGATTATACCGTACCATCTCATGCATTGTACCTTCCCATATTCTGTACTGTAATATTCATCTGTCTCTCGCGTTTATACACAAACGTTCCATACCACCTCGCCCTAAATTAAAAGAAAATAACTAAACACCTTATTGGTCAAAAGCTGGGGTAGGTTATATATGTGGTTTATTGACCAGACCACACAATAGAAAGAAGGGACGACGACGTTTCGGTCCGTCCTGGACCGAAACGTGGTCGTCCCTTTAGTTTTTAGTGTGTAGTTTGGTCAACATACTTCAGCCACGTTCTTGTGACTCATCGCCTGCATTTGTGGTTATTTGTGATCTCTTAACAGCTTGTATGCATACCAGCATCCAGTCTTGCTATATAGTCTAGACATGGTTACATAGTCTAATATTAATTATGAAGAGACTAAATCAGGAAGATTTAATAGATGAAAGGTCGTATGGAGGCCTGGTCGACGACCGGGCCGCGGGGACGCTAAGCCCCGGAAACACCTCAAGGTAAGGTACTGTCAAGAACATCACCCCCTCATCCTAACCCCATCCTCCCTCCAAGATGATGATAATCAAGGCAGGCAGCGATCGAGGTGCTGCGTGTGGCATGGCCCACACAGTAAGGTTCAGGGAGCAGCAGCAGCAACACATAAGAGCAGTCTGCACGCACACTCAACACGTAGAAACACAAGTTTGAAAACGAATCGGAAAATCAACCAATTTACACGTTGAAAACACTCGATCGATAGCTATAGCATATTATCGTATTTAAAGCGTTTCCTTATGCGGAACAGTTTGATAATAAGCGATTACATATTGGCACGCCAGAAGTGGCAAGCAAGACTGGCAGTGGAGAGGTAGGGAGCTACGAGTAAGTACATCGATCGTGAAAATGCCACACTGATTCGTACACTTCATTTCGGGTTAGCACTGACCCGATGGGACCAATATGGCTCGTGAACGCCATCGTCCTATGGCACTACTCACTAACATTCACCTTCACCTAATCAGAACTACGTAATGATCCCGTAAAAATAAAAGAACATGAAGATGAATGAAAACGAGGAATTTACAGTAGGAATAACAACAATTTATTTGTAAATAAGCACACCCTTCGTCGATGAATGAAACTATGTACGCAATGGATGAATGTTTTTTTAGGATGCTTGTGACGTCACTGATGATCATGATGGGGCACAACATATTTACCTACCTACATCTTGAAGCAGGTGCCAGAAGAAACAGTCATGACCGCACCAACAGGAGCACATAAACCTCGCTGCGAGGCGTAACGGAGAGCGTGGGTGGTGGTGCTCATGTATTGGTGCTTACCTAACACTAAATATACGGGATTTTTTATTATTATTTTTCTACCACAGACGTGGCCACACATTTACAATGATAACCAGCATATATACATTTTCTTTAACCGTCCATGGAGGACAGATCAGTTAAACATATAGTTCAGGGATTTATTGAACAATCAACCACAGAAGGTGATTCGGTACTTTTAAAATACTTTAAAAATAAAAGCTATCCAAACTCTCTTCTCCTTTCACCAATCAGCCCGGCAGATGTTGTGTCCATCATACACTCTCTAAAAACCAAGGCAGGGAACACCAGTGAAATTCCGTCCATTGTATACAAGAGAGCCTCCCATGCCCTTGCCTCACCCATAGCCCTACTGTTCAACAAATCTATAGAGTGTCACACCTTCCCTGATATCCTCAAAAAAGCAAGAGTAACGCCAGTCCATAAAGGAGGCAATCCGGCGGACATTAATTATAGACCAATATCAAATCTACCCATTCTATCAAAAATATTTGAAAAAATTATTTACAAACAGCTCTATTCCTACCTCGTAAAATTCGACATACTCAGCCCCTGCCAGTTTGGCTTCCGGTCCCAAAAGAGCACCAACGATGCAATCATTAGTCTCCTTGACGTAATCTACTCAGCCCTTGACAAAAATGAGTTTCCAATTGGACTCTTCATTGACCTAAGAAAAGCCTTTGATACTGTTAATCACAACTACCTCTTACTTAAACTTCAGCATTATGGAATCCGTGGCCTTGCCCTTGACTACATCCGATCCTATCTTAGTGACAGACACCAATATGTAACCATCAATGATACAACTTCTTCCACTCTACCAATTACCGTTGGAGTGCCTCAGGGCAGTATCTTAGGACCTCTTCTATTTCTTATATATATAAATGATCTGCCTAATGTCTCTAATATTCTCAAACCTATATTGTTTGCTGATGATACTACCCTTATCTATTCAGACCTCAACCCACATACACTAAATAATGTTGTGAATAATGAATTAAAAAAAGTCCACTTCTGGATGTCAACTAACAAACTAACATTAAACATTGAAAAGACTTACTACATCTTATTTGGAAGCAAATCATCAAATGCAATTCAGCTACAGATAGACAATATTAACATCAGTAATAAAAATGATGGCAAGTTTCTTGGCCTATTCCTAGACAAGAGACTCAACTTCAGCACCCACATACAACACATAACTAAGAAAGTCTCTAAAACAGTTGGTATACTCTCCAAAATCAGATATTATGTTCCTAACTCCGCTCTCCTCTCACTATATTATGCACTAATCTACCCCTATCTTAATTATGGTATCTGTGCATGGGGGTCTACCACTGCAAACCACCTTAAGCCCATCATCACGCAGCAAAAATCTGCTATCAGAATAATAACTAACTCAGCTTTTAGACAACATTCAGCTCCCTTGTTTAAATCTCTAAACTTGCTAAATATTAACTCCCTCCACACATTCTCTTGTGTCAACTACATTTACAAAACCCTGTTTTTAAATGCAAACCATGCTCTGAAACTCTCCCTGGATGGATGTAATAGGACCCATTTTCACCACACCAGAAATAAATATCTCTTTGATATCCCCAGGGTCAAACTTAATCTGTGTAAACACTCTATGCAAATTAAGGGACCTAGTCTATGGAACTCACTCCCTAGTGAATTGAAAAACTGTAAAAGTTTTGCCTTATTTAAAAACAAAACCAAAAAGTACCTGATTTCATCTTCTTAGTTTCCTACACTGAGCTTTAAATTTGCTCTGTACCTAGTGTTACCCAATCTCCTAATTTTTATGTATTTAACCCTACCAACCTTATCATTGTGTTCATTGCTGTCTTCTTTTATGTGCTAGCCATATGCTGTTTTGTGCCTACCAATTTTTGTCAACTACCATTCAAGCTGTCATTGCAATCAATCTTAGCTGCCTATGTGCTTTAATCCACTGTACCTACAATTTTCTCTATTTTTTTTTTTCTTGCCATGTATCTGTTATCATTTTTTTTATAAATCTTGCAAGTATTTACCTACTTAAAATTTTCTTAGATTAAGGACCTGCCCGAAACGCTGCGCGTACTAGTGCTTTACACANTATTTCATAATGTCACTACATTGAAGCACAAATATTTGTGCTCTCCAATGCTTGATTATTATACTCATTAATTGGCTTTGCTTCTACTAATGTATACTGTACTAGTATATTAAATATCAAAATATACCTGTGAAATGTAATAACTGTATACATTATTGAGAGTGCAGTAATTTTCACTGGCCCTTTGTCAGACTTGGAGGAATTGTAAAAATAAGCTTGTCGTCGTTCGAACTGTATACAAATCTTGTGCCCTTGCTGACTTTCAATGTCCAGTGAAAAAAGTTATTTCCAAATTTGTTTTGTGTACAGAACTAGTATAAGTGCTTGGAATTTCTTTATACGCATATATGAATGATCTTTCAATCAATTGTAATTTCATAATCCAGCCCTGCCTTAATGTTCAACATCAGAATATGCAATTATTGTAATTTCCTAACAATTTGATGTAAAATCCATAGTTATATTGTAATGTCATAAATAACTTTGCAGATGCAGGATAATTCTTACATTTATATTTCAATGCAGCTTAGCAGGCCTGACCACAATAGTGTTAGCTTTGAATCTACACTGCTTATTAGTTGTTTAGTTATGGCAGAGATATATAGTACTGTATATATAGTGAGAGAGGGCGATGAAACATCTGGGAGGCATGGAAAGCGACATAGATGTGGGACTTTTTATGAGATACATTAAGGTGACAGGAGAAATTAAACTAGTGGAGTGCCACAGGGATCAGTGGCAGCCCCAGTAAAGTTTACACAATCTGCCAGTCAATATACACTACAGTACTGAGTAGTTACACGATTTCACAGATAATGCAAAAGTAATCGCCCAAATTACAAATACGTATGAGATTGAATTCCAGCATGACTTGGGCTGAGCAATTGAAGTGAACAATATCTGATGAAATATGTGGGGAAAATGTCAGGCAAAGCATGATTTCAGTTCAACACTGATGCATGTGAAGCAGAGGAAACTGGATTTATTCCTCCGAGGAGTGCCGGACCAACCGGGCTGTGGTGGGTATGTGGGCCTGCGGGCCGCTCCAAGCAACAGCCTAGTGGACCAAACTCTCTCAAGTCGAGCCTGGCCTCGGGCCGGGCTTGGGGAGTAGAACTCCCAGAACCCCATCAACCAGAGGAAATAGAACTTTGAGTGACTGTTAATGTCAATGTCACCACAGGATCACATAAATGAGTGCCTGAGCATATACAATGCTCACCAACCTGAAGATATAACTTAAGGACAAGATGGAAACCTCAGAAGAGAGGGTAGATTTCCAATAGCTGCCTAAAATGGGAAAGAAAAAAACACGAAAACATGATCACCACTTAGACAATGGTGACTGAATTTGAAAATGTTGATCCACGTCAAAATACCCAATGCAAATAAAGCTAAGACATGTGGTGTATAGATTCAAAAAGCACCCATGTTAAATTACCAAAATAAAATGTTATAACATTCCTTTATCAAATGCAGTTTAAGACTGCATTTCATAAAATTCATAATGGTAACAGGACACCCCAAGCCGTTTGCTTCATGTGCTTTTAATTACTGTAGGTAATTTTATAATATACTGTATATATTGGGTACAGTATATCTATACCTATATAAATATATATACTATATACAACAATATATAGATTGTCACATTTGACTTCACAAATGCAAATACGAGCTGAGCACTTTCTTCCGTCCTGGAAATGTCGTCGGCGACTAAACACAACAGATCACAGCCAAGCAAAGCCCAGACCAATAAGCAAATAGCTGCCAACTAGCCCAAAAACATGAACTTGAAGATGTTACATGAAAAACAATACAATGAAATAATACATAAAATAGTGTCTGTGATTAAATAGGCTGCAAAAATAAACCTAAACTATTTTGTAGCATTCTACCAAACAACTTGGATAACAAGTAGAGGGAATCATTTCACCCATGAAAAGGGGCTGGACCAAACTACAAAGTGGCACATACATAGCTGACAACTGCATCAAAAGACACAACCTGTCCTAACGACGTTTCCCACACTATCATAGACAAATACCCCTATTGTGCCACAATTTATATATGTAAAATATTGAAAAATGTAAAACAAAATAGGATTGCATTCTCAAGCAATATGCTTAATACATGTCCCTGACATGTAAAATTAAACCTCTAAGCATGCTTGACAACAAATTTGACTTATGAAAGTTTTTCTTGGCACATTATATTCCATTAAATGCTGCTATTCTGGATATTTTTATAAGAATATTAATAACACTTCAGATTTTATGTTAATATATATACTGTACAGTACCATTTTTGAAACATCTGGTAAATAACTATTATACACCCCTAAATACTTTACTATACTAGCCCACTTTAATAAACATTTCAATCATTTTAGTTAAGAGCCATCGTTTTCTACGATGGAATTAAACCAGTCAGTAATGTAAGATGTTATTGGAGTTATGAACTTGGAAATGCTTGTGATGGTTGAGTAAGTAGCATCCACAGCGACTAAAACCCAGCCCTGTGTTGTTTCCACTAAGCGCATTACTGTTGGGGTCCAAGCCTCTACTGCACTGTCAACCTGTGGAAGTACTGTAGTCAGTATTTGTGCTGCTGCTACTTAGAAATACTGTACATTAAAAATACTTGGAATGCAATACTAGTCTACTTGCATGTTTTAAACTACAGTATTGTATAGTATATTTGAATATTTTCTTAAGTCACTTACATATTAAAAAAAAAAAAAACTTTCTCTTCCTCAGAATTTACCAGTACTAGACGTTTGCTTCAGGATTCGCTACGATAAAACAGCAGTATCAAAGGGGAAAACCATGCAAGAGCCAAAGTAATGAACCCCAAGCCAATGCACCCTTCCACGACACGCAAGAGGGGGGGACTGATCAGAAGCAGCGAAAGCTAAAGAAGTGCAATGGGCCACCACAGAGGAGTCCATCTCAAATATTGGAGAGGAGCTACAACAAACTCTCCCCATTTATTGACTACTACTCCTCAGAGGGAACCAATGACCAACCAGGGTGATAAGGCATTCAGCTACCAAATTCAAGGGTCCCCCCCTCCCAAGCCCAGGATACCCCAGAAATGAGGGGGGGGGGACACCAGGGTAGAGCCAAGATCCATGCCAGATATAAAATACATTTTCTGTCTCCCCCCACAAGGATCTGTGCCAGAAAAGTTCCCTAGAGAAACGGAAGGCAGCAACTCGACTAAATCTGCCGTTGAAGTAGAAAGGCAGTTGGCTCAAACGCACTAAACAGTCATCACCCCTAGACTCGGAAACCCTCAATCATCTCAGAACTGGGAGACCCGTGTAAAAGGGGCACCTTCCAATTGGAAGTTTGCCTCTCAGAAAACAGGCCAAACCCCCCAGAGAAAGTAACTCTGGGCAGGCTTAGGGCAACAGCAGTGAATACCAAGAGATGAGCACTAGGCATATGCAGTTCAAGATGAACAGTTAATAAAAGTCTACACACAAGTGAGGCAAAAATACAAACAGTGTGAAGCAAACATTAAAACAAATAGCAAATACACAAGGAAATGACACCCCCCCCCCCCTACAGGACATAAAACTGAATCCAGGATGGCCTGCACTTAATTGAAAAACTGGGACCCAAAGGGCAGTGGGGTGTGAAAAGGAGCATAACCATAAAACTCGTAAATATATGTGCTAGGCACTATGGCTTTAGGTCTCAAGGTTGGTTTCTAAACTGTCTTGGTCTCTTGATAACGTCTTGGCGTTTCCTTCCTTTCAATTTATGGTGGCCCCTTCAGTTGGGAATATTTGTATCAAAGTAGCATTTTTGTTGCCTCATGCCTCTGGCTAAAGGGTTGGGGGGAGCTTTCTCCCCTTCTCCAGGTTTGTTCATTTGTAAAACTTTTCATTTTCTGGCAAACAATGAGTCGGTTAGCTTTCAGAAAGGTCCTTCGGTGATTGATGCTTGGTTGGTGCAGCCAGGGGTGCATCGTTGTTTTGTCCTGCGGCAGCGCTTTGCTGCTACCTGTGTACCACAGCTTCTGCCTTGCTGACTGACCCTATTTCTTTGGTCCCCCATTTTAAGGCTTGTATTTTCCAGGTTGTAGACATCACAGCTAGGCAACCTGTGACCTACCTTTGGGCCCATGATATTTATACATACGCAGCACTGCCTAATGTTTTCTCCTATATGTTGTGAACTGATGTTTGGGCTCAGGTTTTGGAGATCTAACAGGTTCTTGGTATTACCCAATTGTAATTAGCCAAGTGTAGCTACAGAATGAGAGCTGTGCTCGTGGTGTCCTGTGTTCCCAGTGCTCCTCGTCATATGACGATTTGAAACTACAGTATTGTACTGATGGTTTTTGGTATTCACTGCTTTTCTTGCTTGATTTGTTCCAACCATCTACCGTTTAAAAATTAGAAAGTTCTCTTTTGCACTTTCGTTTACTTAGCTTGTATCTGTCCCTCTTGTTCATGAATTGCAGGTTTCAAGAAATCGTCTTGTCAGTTTCGTTGATTTCTGTGGCTATTTTGTCTGAGTTTAGGAATTGTACCTGCTGTATCTCNTGGTAGAATAGTGCTGTAACCATAATCTTATAACTTCAGGCTTTGAATCGGTCACTTGTTTTGCCTGAAGTTTCCATCTGGGTGAATAGAAACAGTCGCCTCAGACACACTCTTTAACTGTTGACAGAATTTGTAAATACACAAGTGGAATGGCTCCAAGATAAGTGAGATTTGTTTATCTCTTGTCTGTTTTCAACTCAGCATGGCTTAATAAATAAGTTTTATTTTATATTCCAATATTTACAAATATAATAGCATTTGTAACTTTGATTATATTGTTACAGCCTCAACTCATCGATACTGTACACTTCAAAATGAAGGTACAGTGTCTACATTACCACGGGCGTCGACTGCTTCAGCGAGATCTGCATTATCTGATCCTTGTGAGCAAGATCTGGAGGAAAAGTTGGAAAACCTCCGTGACACTCGGCTCCGCTTAGAGCTGCAATTACCAACTCTTGTGAGAGGGAGCTCGGAGGAAGACCTCCTCTCCACAGATATGTCTCGAGGATCTTTGGAGGACATTCCTGGAACTCCAATCACTCCTGCTGCACCTGCTGCATTTATTGGAGGTTCCAGAGAGAGTGGGTGTGGTGACGAATCGGATTCACTTTCTATATCAGGTAGAATGTGAAATATGTATTGTTGAAGATAAGAAATTTCAGTGTAATTACTGTGTGTGTGTGTGTGTGTGTGTGTGTGTGTTGTGGTGTTGTGTGTGTGTTGTGTGTGTGTGTGGTGTGTGTGTGTGTGTGTGTGTGTACATGTAGGAATCTTGGCATACTTACAAAGTTTTTGAATAATTAGCCATTGGCAATCCCTTTGTCACATTGCATAGCTGCACTAATTATATTCATAATAAGATTGCATGTATTACTGCATTTTATTTTTTCTTGTAGGCCATTTGAAGCACTACCATACGTGGGAAAGTTAAATGGGGTACCTCCTGTCCTTGACTCAATGTTTTGTTTGTTTTCATTTATTAATTAAAGCACAGTTTAGTGGCCTGCTTCTTTTTTTATTTTCTCCACCTTATCACTCATTCAGTAAATGCTGTAACAACCTGCTGCACCACACAATTGTTTTTCATAGTCCACACAGTACAGGTGGTGTTCATGGATGCCTGCTGTTCAACACACTTGAGAGGACTGTGTAGGGTTGACAGTGGGTCACACAATTCAATCTCACAGCTCCACCTAGATTTTTTTTTACAATGGTATACTTATGGCCTCATTCCTATATTAACTACATCAGCAGTATCTCTGTTAATGGTCATTGGTATTGATATTAGCATCCTTCCCAGCATGTTCCATTATCACAAAAAAAATCAGTATGACCACTTTTATTGGTAAGCCTATATTTTTAATATCCCAGGTCTGGTTATCTTTATGGATCACTGTTGTGATTATCCAGGAGTTGAATCTACACCCATGCTTTACCAGACTGCTGGTGTTTCTCCTATGCAATCTAAAGGTGTGGCTTCCAGTGGCCAAGGACCTGTTTAAATCCAGAATTTGTAATTACTTAAGTGTAGTTTACAGGACGATAGCTTCCGAGCACTGTCGTATAATGCATTGAAACTACAGTGCGGTACTGATGGTTTTCTCTTCCTCCACCACCTCACTTAACTTGTTCCAATCGTCTACCACTCTGCAACAGTAAATGTTCTTATATTTCTTTGGCAGCTTTGTTTAGTAAGCTTAAATTTAGGACCACTTGTTCTTGAAGTCCCAGGTCTCGGGAATTCTTCCGCTATCAATTTTGTCGATTCCATTACTATTGTTTTACATGCTAATCATATATGCAAGAGTAGATTGAAAAAAAGTGTCACCTGATATTTTGCTGTGTTGATTGAATCATTTTAGATGTTTCACTGGAAGTGTTTTTGTAAGGTAGTGTTTAAATACAGCAGATTAATAGGAAATACAGTAAGTTAAAAATATACTAATACAAAATTTGAGATAGAAACTAGTTACAAAAACTGTAGAGAGTGCAGTATAAGTACATAGCACTAGATAGCATAATTGAACTTCACCTTGTATTGTACTCTATATTTAATCCAAAAAGAACTTGGAAACCATTAGATCTGTCGGTAGTAACTATGATGAATTATTTTGATACTCAAATTGATATGAGATACAGTAAAACAAAGCAGAAAATATTCAGAGCAATAAAAATTACACATTTGTGAAGGTTGTCTTAAGCTTCAGCGTCTTTATTCTTGCACAGTCTTCTATTTGTGACACAGTAGGCATAGATTCAAAGGAAATAACTGTGGCAAACTCTGTGTTGATGTTTTAATGCTGCCCTTAATCTAAATAAAATTGGTTTTTATTGGGACAGACTGAAATTTTGTTACTTTGAATTCATTTTGTACATGTGGGTTGGGTTGTTTGTTTCAGCTACATTATTTTGACTTGTTCTCGCATTCTCTGTACTTCCTCATCTTTCTTGTCGAGTTAGGCACTTGTTTCGCTATTTAAAATACTGAAAGTAATTGACCTTGCTATACTGTTTTCTTGTATATTAGTTTGACTCGATGCATTAGTATCTTGAATATGCTGATTTTCTCTACCAGTTAAATTGTTTACATTTTACTATAAACAAAATCCATTTCAACAATAAAGCTCATTATGAACGATTATCTGTTTTCAGTTGACATTATGCTGTCGTAACGCATTTTTTATTCGGTGACTCGGTAGTTGTGTTTTCCAGTTGTATACAAGACTGTGTTCAATAATGTCATTCATATTTTTATGACAGGTGACAACACAACCAGACAAAAAGAACCCGGACTTGGAAACGAGATAAAACAGACGAAGACGGTAGTGTAACTTCAAGATTACACCAGGACTATAGTGATGATGCTGTGATGGTATAGCTCACGTGTGAACTTTGGTCATAGGATCCATATGGCTTGGGTAGTGCCGAACATTAATATTTATAATTTTCATCATTTGGGAAGATGGAATTTAAGGCAATGCTGACAAATTTAGCCGAAGGACGCAGTATTTGTTTATATTTGATTCGATAATTATGCCTACAATTTGCTACAAAAAAGGACGCATTCGGATAAAAAACGTTTACGTATATTTTTCTAGGCATGAGAACAAGAAATCTATTAGTGTGAATGTAACTCATGTGCTTAGAACTCTTTTGTTTTTTTTTTGGTTTGAGAGGTAAGTTTGTTTGACATCGATCATTGTTGTGTTTGTTACTTTGCTTTAAGGTGAACTATTCTTGTCAAGAGATGTGTTTTTTATATCTTTGTAATGTATATTAATTTGAAAACTCGTGTTTGTAAATTGTCAAATCTAGTTTTGATAGGATTGTGATTATCAACTGAACAAGCATTGTAAATACTTTTTAAGCTTTTCTTCTCTTAGTTACATATTTTGTTCTCTTAGCTACAAATTAAGTCATCACAAACATATTTCAGGGGACCATAATCATTGTATAAAAGTATTTAAGAATTACTTCATGTTACATCCAGATCACATCCAGAGTAAAATTGCCTCATTAACAAAGGGGACTCATACTTGACGACGGCTGTATTAGCAGAGGCTCGGACTAAAGGGCAATTTTATGTTTAGCCAGGGAGGTTTTACTCATGTTAACTTATTTTAAGTGTGCTCTTATGTGTTAATGACAAAGTTCTTTCATATCATCATGCTCGTGTTGTAATTTTCTCACAAAATTGTTATGCCATTTCTTGCCATTACTTATTTTGTCTCTCAATTTCAAAGTTTTTCCCCAAGGTTAATATTTAAATTAAGTGTTCCTATGTCCTTTAATTATTCACAAATGAAACTACTTTTACAATGGGTATACCGTATCTGTCCAGAATTGTCTTTTCCCAATTTGCATAATTTTCAAAAGTTAGTATGTGTGCACATCCCAGTGATGTACTCCTGTCTTGTTTTTGTAACTACACATTTTTCCCCACTTTTTCATATTTGGCGTAACATTAAAAACTCAAGCATAAATAATTATCATTTTTTTAATTGTTCTTATTGATAGAATAAAACTGGATATTTGAATATGCTACTGGGGTCTAGTGTCAACATGGTTTGATTTAGGCAGTGTGTCCTGTCCGAGTCTCGTCTATATTTTAGGAATCGTCTCCAGTTGTTGTGGTCACAATTCAGAAAGCACTATTATCAGTCACCAAATGTCACAATAATTTTTATTTTTGTTTTTAAAGAATCAGGTTTTGTAAATTTAAATCTTCACTTTTCATGTTGTCTATATTTACAGCATGTTTTTCAAAATAAAATGTTGCAAATTATATATTTTTAGAAAAAATTAAAATAAATAATAAAGAGGTTCTTTATTTTGTATGTATACACATGAATACATGTATATATAAATATAAAATGTTGTATACTCACACACACAAACACAGATTTGTACATAAAGCAAAGCAAAACAAAAGAAAGGGAGGTGTGGTAGGACAAAGGAACATGGAAACTGCATCTGAGGGGACCAGATAATCATCACAAATGCATGTGCTTTTTTGAGGTTATGGGTCCCCCCTTTTTCCAACCAGAGGTAGTACCCCCCTCTTCTGCCCTTCTGTTTAATTTATTGTGAATTATGTAAGGTGTGTATGAATATAAAATATATATATATTGCCACAAACTTGCAAGAATATGCAGGCTATTTTTAACAACAAACTCTTCTCCTATGAGAGAATTGAACCATGACTATCCAGGTGGCTCGCCAGTATGCTAACCGATACACCACAGTAGATCGTTAAAAAGGACCAAGAATCGGCCAGCTTTTCCCCGAAACTAGGTCCCCCAACGACGCCAACTGATGGTTACAGATCAGACACGTTCTCACAACTCGATCATATTTACTAGAGAAAACTCGAGTTCATTTATGCCACAACTTGCAAGATTTTGCAAAAACTTCTCATAGGGAAGAGTCTGTTGTTAAAAATAGCTTGTGTTTTCTTGCAAGTTCGTGGTATAAATGAACTCTAGTTTTCTCTCGTAAATATGACCGAGTTGGGAGAACGTGTGTGATCTGTCACCATCAGTTGCCATCGTTGAGGGATTTAGTTTTGTGGAAAGTCACCCAATTCTTGGTCCTTTTTAACGATCTACTGTGGTGTATCGGTTAGCATACTGGCGAGCCATCTGGATAGCCATGGTTCAATTCTCTCATAGGAGAAGAGTTTCTGTTGTTATATATATATTGATTTTATTCATACACACACACACACACACACACACACACACACACACACACACACACACACACACACACACACAGAGTATATGTGATAAATAACTATGAAGGGAAAACTTCAATTGCAGTAATATTAAATTTCTTGAGAACTGTGTATATTTAACCACTGCACTGCACACCTGGTTTCGGCAAAAACTTTTTTAGTTCAATGGTCAAGGACATACTATATTTTTGTTTTTATAAATATTCGGGTAAAATTAATGTCAAAATGTTTCCAAACTCAACTATTTCCATTTCAAAACAGTGTAATGAAAACATTAAAAAACATTAAAATATAGACTAATAAAAAAAATAGCATGACTTTCAGAGCGCCTAAAGACGCTTTGTGCAGTGGTTAAATAGTGTCCGTATACTGTAGTAGTTTTGAAATAATTATGAGCTCTGGGGCTAGATCTTACCTTTAGTAAGCACAATAGATATGCACAAGTGTGCTAGTAGACATAACATAGTGTGGGTAGGATCAGATATAAACATGAGGCAAGTTTTACAAATGGTGTTTAAAGGCAAGTTTATCATGGATTATTTTTAGTAATTCTGGAATGCTTTCCAAGATAATTAACAAATTAATTAGCTTATATTTACCTGAGTAACTTTTAATTTCTGGGGTGGCCTCCTTCAGTGAAGCTTGAGATCGTAGATTAAACCAAAAAAGAACCACCAGAAAGCATAAGTGGAAACAAAAAAGCAACTGATTGAAGCAAATTAGGTATTTGAAGGTACTGTAACAAGTCAAACAATTGTTTTGGCAATGTAAACGCCCCATCCATGTAGATTTTCAGCCCCATCAGACAGTAGCTCGGGTCATCTTTGGTCCCCCATCGGTTGCACCTTCACTCACTCGCCTGGTCATAGCTTCAAGAACATGGTTTCTCTGATGGGCCCCAATCTTCGCTTCACCCATGAGCCAAGTGATGTTGGTTATCCCTGGAATGTTTGTTCCAGGGATAACCAACTGAACTGTTAACCTTTGAGCCTTTGTTCTGCCTAGGCTCTTTACTTTGTTGTTGTTGTTGTTGTCTCCTATACTCCTACATGATTGTTTCATGGCACCCACCTTGCAGGTGCCCCTAGCATTGTATTTTGCAGTGATTGTGTGCCAGGGTTCTTGTTCTGTGTAGTCTGCTTGTATTTTCATTTCCCAACCAGAGGTAACTGCTCCTTTTGCAGAGCAGCCAATGCCTTTTCTTGTCAAATATTTGTGGTCTGGGTTCAGTGGTTTGTTTAGTTAGGACATTTCTCTCGTGCCTGGTACACCTTTCTGTCTGCATGACAGTCCGAGTAGCTGGTTTCCTTTGTGTACAGTATGTGGGGCTTTTATCGGGCTTCCTTTCACAGGTGGGTTATGGCTTCATAGTCGAACTGTGCGCCTGTCACTGTTGCTTGATCTTGGCCATGCTATGTTCCAGGGTGGTGGTGTCAGATTGCAG
>WNGS01169217.1:8523631-8529154 GCA_020271785.1 Procambarus virginalis
GATCAGTGAGGCCTTTCATGTCAATGCCTTTGTCGACAGATAACCTAATGTGAGTGCTTAATTGTTGCAGCCAATTACTCCTTCGTATTTTGAGAAATGTAAGCTTCATTCCTTGCTTTTCAGTCTTGTGTATTAGACATGCTCTATGCATAGGTGCACATTCATATTAGAGTCTGATTAATAATAATTTCCATTGTTTTCTCATGTTTGTGAATTGGGCTACAGTCAAACTTTTAAGTTTGAATGCCATTATTAATTCTTCAAAGATTTTGAGGCAGGTAAGTGAATTCATTGAGACGATTCCTAGGATACCACCTGACCAGTTATTTTTCTCAGTTGCTGTTCGTGTATCTTAGCATGTACCTTTTATTAAGGTATTGATGGTACAATACCATTAGATAATGGAAATGGAAATTTGACTTAAAAATCATGATAGGATGAATTTTTTATGCAGTTCAGTGTTTGAACTATGAAGATATCAGTATGAACAGTGTTAACTGAATCCTCATTATGCAAAATATCAAATATTGTACTACAGTAGTATAATTTGCTGCTTTTCCCATCTGTTGGAAATGTTATGCTGTGGATATATTTTAGCTTGTGTTTTATATGTGTACGATTGAAAACCTTGAAAAATGGACAAGTAGCATTTCTAAAAAAAAGCTGACGACTGAAACAATATTAGCTGTAAAAACCATGTACAAGACAATGTTGACCATGTATTAAGCTATTCCGTGACATATTGTTGTCTATGTCTATATACAAAGCAAGTTGCAAGATACGGCAATGTCCGCATACACTCACTCCATTTTTATTTTATTATAATTATATTTTATGATTCTTTTGCCCTGATTATGTTTATAATTTGGATACTCATTACTTTATTCATGACATGATTTATTTAAATATATAATTTTCATGTGCAAATATACCAAGAAACTGATTGTTTCTTATTATGCTAGTTTCATTATCCATAATGCAATATACAGGTATAAATACAAATTAAGTGTACAGTTTCAATGTTAAAGTGTATACCATTATATACTGTTTAGTGCTTATATGGTCAGGAGCTATAAAATATTAGGGATAAGAATGTTCACAAACTTGATACATTCTTTTGATAATTTTTTTTAGTAGGAAATGTCGTGTAAAATATTATGCTTCTCATTGTAATACTGTAGCAAAAAGCATATGCTTGCTTGGAGGCTCCTACAACAGGAACTGTGACCATAAGAGAAGGATCTCTAACCAGCCCTGTCTAACACAGTCTTTTAGGCTGTTCTATTTCACTTGTCATGGTTATCTATGCATGTGTAGTGCACTTTCCTTTTAACATAATGTTGGTTTTCTACCCATAGGCAATGCCTTGTTGAGTATGGAGGGAATTGCCTACTTTGCCTGGAAAGCGGTCAAGAGTGGCTTATGAAGTATCTTTTGTCCTAAGGTGAGAAGTGAAACAAAAACTTAAGCTTGTGGTTGACAATTTTTTGTTTAATACATAATTAGAATCTGGAAATAATTGGTCAATATGAGTTGAGTTTGCTCAGGAACTGCACCTCTGGGCACTATATCTCAAGAGGAGACAAAGTTCTGGTCCTTTATAGGTTTCCTCAGTCTTGCCTTTCTCCTGCTCAGGCTACGTGAAATTCAATGCTCTTCCTAATGCCAGATGGAGATCATGCTTCTGAAATAAACTCTGCCCCTCCTGAGTTTGGTTCTACAGCTACATCCTGGTTAGAAGGTAATGCCATATTTTCTGAAGGGGAAGTGGCACCTGTTGTCGGCCATAGGTGGTTTGGTGCATTCTGTATCTTTAGCGTGGTGTTGGCAGGTGAAGGACCTAGACTTCTTGAAACGGGTATTCTATGCTATTGTGTATCAGAGGGGTAGCTTCTGGCAGCATAGTGTCCAGGTTTCCATGTTATTACAGCATCCTTTTGTTGCACACTTTGAAAATGTGCATATGCCTGGCAGATGTCATTTTTATTCTTCCTACCAGAGGCTGTATGCCCAGCATTTAATTTGGATGGGCTTGGCTTGAGGGTGTAATTGAACTGCCTGACTTTTTCCATCATTTTATGAACTTGTCCTCTTGGTATTACAGTATATACATCAACATGAAACAATGGATATGAATGCGATATATTATAATTCAGTAGGTCAAATGTAAATTACTGGTTTGGAAATAGATGTTGCTTTATGAAACTTGTTACTGGGGTAACATAAATAACTGATAGAGTTGTTGGATTGCCTCAAGTATAGATTAAGCAAATATTTCAGTGGGTGTAATTGGGTATAATAGGAACTGCCTCACATGGCCAATAGGATTGCAGTTTGTTATTAACTGATATTGCTCTAATCACTATGCAATTTCCTCATGTGGTCTATTCACCATGTGCCATTTTTTTCCATTTTATTTATTAACTATTTTTAGCTGGGTGTAACTTGTAGTATTTTGAATAACTGTACACTTCAAATCTGAATAGCATATTTTAAATACTGTATAGCTAAAATCAATATTTTCATATTGGCAATAATTAAATATAAAGGTAGAGAAGCACGAACATAAGAAACGGTTGAGCACATTTCAATTCACCTCGTTCCTCTGCCTAGCAGTAAGTAGGTACCTACGACTTGCGTAACTGTTGCAAGTTGTGTTAAGGGAAGGTAATCATGTTCTACACAATTACCCTTCCCTTAACCTACCTTTCTACCTACCCTTCCTCATCCTTTTCCATCTTGTGCAACAGCTGCTAGTTTGCAATTACTTAATTTGCAACACGTGTATTGATACTGATGTTTGCATTAACTTATGATTTTCTTAACTACATTACAGGCAACTTGTGATTTGATTGGTGTTGGAAAAATGCAGCTTCCAAGTTAAGCAGGCAAGCACTTTTTGCAAACTTTTGAAGTGTGGGTGAGTTTCCAAATTATGTTAGTTGAGAACGGATTGACATTTTAGAACAGACAATCCATACTAGTTCCTGGGTCTACCACAATTCCTGGTTTTATGAATGTTTTTTAATTATGTTTATGCATCATTGCACATTCATACGTCAATGTTCTGAATTTGTACAGGAAAGTGAAACGAGCATTATTTATTAATGTTAAGATAGGTGGTTTACCAAGTGGAATAAACTAGAGATTTCTGGAATATGTACAGTATACCTAGTATAGTACAGAAATGTACCTGCATACAGAGTCGTTAAAAGTTGTTAAACATTTGATGGAGTTTGCCAGTGAGGCATCCAGATCAAAGTTTTCCAAAGCAGATTCATTTGTGAAGCCTGTCATGAGAGGGCGCTCGATGATAATAGTTTGACAAATACTTTTGTAGTAAAGGCAATTTGAAGTGTACAGGTCTATTAAACAGGGTACTCTGGTGTAAAAATGGTGCTTGGCTGCAGCCACCACCACTGCTTAGTACAACTTCTTAATATTTAGAGTAAAGCTGTAGAAATGTGTAAATAAAGATAAGACAAATTTAGGTACAGGAAGGGGGGGGTGCTCTGATCAGCACTGGGGATTACATTCCTGCAAAAACAGTTCACTCAAGTTTCACTTGCAGGAATATTTATTTGAACAGTATATGGGAAAGTTAGGATTAGGTTACAGACCTCAAAAGTTAACTGCCAAGAATGGAATACGTAGTGATTAGCACCTGATTATTTATGGTACGTAACCCATTCTCAACTCACATAATAGAATGCAGTACAATGCAAATTGTGGGACATGTGTACAGTAAAGTAGTAGTGTTTACAGTAGCTGACCACATTCTAGCTCCTGGCCCACCACATGGCCAGTAATACTTTTATTAATACTGTATGTTAGATACAATGTAGTCCAATTATACAGAATGCTCCATATTTGAAGTTAAGTAAACTCGTAAATATTTGTTGCTAATATAGTAGGATCTTAGTGTGAAGCCATAAGTGCAGATATAACATAAATCAATTAGGCAATACAGGTTCAATTGGCTTCATCAAGTATTCAATAGAGATGAGACCTGTTTGTACTAAAGAAGCTACCAACATTATTTTATACACTTTCCTCTAGTCTATTAGCTAGAGTTTCTAAGAGTGTGCGTGCTTTGGTATAAATGCAGACATCAGCCATAGAGTAAAGAGTGAGGAGGTAAGCAAGGCTATAAATCCTAGAGCAATAATTAAATTGATGTACAACCTAATTGTAGGCTATCAATAAAAAACAAAAATGCTTGATACAGACTATAAACATCATGTCCAGTTTGGCTATAACCCAGTTACTATAAAAAGTCTGTTAAACATATTGCTAACATGGCCAATTTTTCTGGTAAGGGTTTATTTATAAATTGTTAAAAAATTCTAGAGTATCAAATGAATGTAAGAGGGGTGAGGTCATATAACAATTTAAGATTTTATGATTGCACTGTAATTTGTATTGTATAACCACCAAACACCACCTCTGGAACTTTACAAAGTAAACTGTGTACAAGGCATGCAAATGATTTAAGTTGTACTAGGATCCCCCCCCCCTCACTTGGCCATTCTAGGCATCACAAGCCCAGTGACGCCTAGAATGGCTTCACCATCCTTGCCCACATGGAGGGTACCTTTTCCTAAATATTGTAAATCCCTGACCCACATCACTAAAGCTTTTACCCCTCCTACATTTCTGAAATGCTTTTCCTTGAACACTTTTTCTTCACACTTCCATTCCATTTCTATGTTGACTGATGGGTCTAATTGTCTTATTGTCTGCAGATGGTGTTGGCTACTCTGTTGTTTTTCCTGACCTTACCTATATGTGTTGCCTGCCTCCGGAGACTAGCTTCTTCACAGCAGAACTTTATGCTATTCTCTCTACTCTTCGTCTCTTGCTTTCTCAATCCTCCTTTGTGGTTGTAGTCGACTCTCACAGTGGCTGTTTATCTCCAGTAGATTTAAGACAGTTGAGTTTTGCTGGATTCCCAACCATATTAGTGTCGTTTTAAATGAGTGTGTGGATGCTGCCGCTAAGGAAGCTATCTGCACTTGTCCCATCTCCCGTAAAGGTATTCCTTATTCCGACTTTTAGCCAGTTATTCATTCCTCCATCCTTGCCCATTGGCAGGGTTGTTGGTCTTCTGGTACTGTTAACAAACTACGTACTCTTATGTCCCTGTGGACTAACTCCTACCACCGTACCAGCGGTGGGAAACGGCTCTGGCAAGGTTGTGTATTGGCCATCCGCACTGAACTCACGGACACTTAGGACAATAATGGAGCGCTGCCTTGCTCCTTAACTGCATTGTCCCTCTTACAGTTGTGCATATCATTGTTAAATGTCCCGACTTCCAGGACGCGCATCTTGCTTTCCGACTATCCCTCGATAGAATTCCTGTGAATCAGAGCTTTTGATATCGTTTGCCTTATGCGTTTTGTTCTTTTGTTGGCATCCTTAGTGATGTTTAGCACCCTTTCATTTTCTAACATTTGATGGTGCTACATATCCTTCCCGGCTTGGTGCCTTCTTTGATAATTACTTGTTTACTTACCTTAT
>WNGS01169217.1:8536289-8576647 GCA_020271785.1 Procambarus virginalis
GATATTACTACACTCTGCTCTTTGTTACTATACAGCTACTCACCTTGCTTATCAACGTGTTAATCTTTTTTATAAAATGTCCATTATTATTAAGATATTGCTGTTTTACTGTCAGTTTGTTAGAATTTGAATACAAGTTTCTCATAATTTTTCAGAATGCACAAGGTCACAAGCTTCACAGAAGACAAAGTGAGCAAGTTCTCTGCGAGAGAAGAATGTCAGAGGAGCCGCAATCATTTCACGAAAACTTTAACAGACGCTTGAGTGAAACAAATATTCAAATTCGGAGATCATCTCAAGGAAGTACAAGTGTTCAGGTAGCTGTGACATTATTACCCTTAATTTTAATTTTGATTAAATGCTATAAGGATGAAATATGGAAATTCCAATGAAGTTTTGTATAGTTTAATATATTTTTATTGAGAACAGTTTGCTGTTATCATGTTTGGATGTGGTAAAGTCATATCCTATCACTCGGATATAGTAGCCACGCTTTCTCTCTGACAGACGAAGAGGAAATTGGGCTGGAGGCTCAGAAAAGGGAAAAGAAGAATAGGCTGGAGATCTGCCTGTCTTTCCACGTGCCTCTTCACTCCCATAAAAATAGTAAATGTGGTTGTTGTGGTGATGATGATGATGATGATTGCTCTCAGTTTTTGGATTTTGTCAAAGATATATTTATAATTGTTTTTGTAAACAGGTGTACATCAGACAAAGTGAAGAAAGTCCGTTCATGCCATCTCCTCCAGCTTCACCAAACGGAACTGAAGAAGATAAACCAACACACAAACCGAGATCTTTCAGGCATCGCCAGTATAGCAAAGTCCCACTTGCCAAACAAGCTGCCACTACTCCATCAGGTATGTGTTAAACTGAAACCATTACAAGGCTCTAAAGTCAATTTATTTTAGTAGATACTGGTGTGCTTGTATTTGTCTTCCATTTTAATATTTTCATAAATTCATTGAACTACATAATGTACTAGAAGGTGAAGGGACGACGACGTTTCGACTTGAGAATGGTCCAGGACGGACCGAAACGTCGTCGTCCCTTCACCTTCTAGTGTGGTCTGGTAAACATACTTTAGCCACATTATTGTGACTCATGCCCTGCATTCATAATGTATTTAACTTCAAATATTTTAACCTAATTTTGTTTGTGTGGTCATATACTGGTATACCATATATACATATATATAATTATAGGGATGTAGTGACATCATGAACCACTATTATGTGGTGATCAGCCTTGCATCCTTTGTGTTATATGGGGTGGGGAACAGGGATGTGGATCCAGCTTCTGAAGTTTCCTTCCCTCTAAATGCAAAAGTAGCCTTTGATCTAGGTTCTGTATCTCTGCAGGACATAGACAGTAAAGATTGGTTTGTATGGCTGTGTGGAGTGTGATAAGAGTAAATCAGGAACCGAAAACCTGGAAGAGGAGGAAGTTTTAACGTTTTGTCTGTGATAGATGATACCACTCGTCCTACATAAAATTGTTGTTCACTGCTAAAAGCACATTTTTCCAAATGCCTCAAAAAAAGAAAAGAAAATATGGTCATTGTAGTTCAGTATAAACATTTTTTATTTTTATCAAACTTTTTACAAAAATATCTCTACAGCTGTATCAGGATTTTACTTTAGCAAATTTCATTCTAATGGGGGTCCCACTGTGCTTCAGTAATAAAAAAAATATCAGTGCAAATTTGCTTATTTTGTCATTTAAAGCAATGCAGGTATTTTGTTCTGGCTGGGTCACATTGTACTTTGGAATTTAATTTAAATTTCATTGTATTTTCATTAAAAAATCATTGCAGGTATTTTTAAGCAAGGCTTTGTAAAGCTGGTAATAACACACACACACACACACACACCACACACACACACACACACACACACACACACACACACACACACACACACACACACACACACACATATATACACATTTTATACAATTTTGAATATACTTGGTATAATTTTTGAAGAGTTTGACGAGTATTTTTCTCCTAGCTTCTGCCGAGAGCTTGAATTCAAACCACTTAGAGCGAAAATCGAGCACAGGTGATGACGACAGTGCCAAACAGCAGCATCTACAGCCACCTCTTGCAGATTCACTTAGCATGCTCAAGTTTCCAAGACAATTGAAAAAGCCTTTCAAGAAAATTAAAGGTAAAGTTGACTTTTGTCTTGATGAAGAATAATTATTTGCTTCATGTTATGTAACATATAATTGCACTGTGAAATTGTATTCCACATTAGGTACTTGATAGTAAAGTAAAATCTTCCCAGTACATCATGATTGTATGCTATATTGTGTATTTTCTGGAGGGGCAAAATGGTGGCTCCCTGAAGCTAGCTATACTGAGATTGTTCCACACATCAGAGATCAGTGAACTCGTAGGCACTGCATCGGACTGGAGAAATTTCATGAGCGGAGTACCACAGGGTTTAGTTCTTGCCCGGTAATGTTCATTGTCTACATAAACAACCTACCAGAAGGAATCCAGAATTATATGAAGATGTTTGCTGATGATGCTAAGATACTAGGGAAGATAAACTTAAACGATTGTCATACCCTTTTAGAATGTCTGGACAAAGTAAGTGTATGGTGCTCCACTTGGCAAAGGGATTTTAATGTGAATAAAGGCCATGTTATGGAATGTGGCATAGGAGAAAAGTTAGAACGTTAGAAAGCACAACAGACATACGCAAGGTTTTCAGAGAAAAGAAACAAAGCAAAAGTCGATTTCACAAACGAGTAGTCACAGCTGACCACAGACAGATGGCACCACCACTGGGAGTAGCTGGCTCCCCATGTCAACAATCCCCAGTTCTTTCCTTGATGATCAACAGTTTGGACCACTCCACTAGTCAACAGCCTTGAGGGTCCAAACTATTTCTAAATAAGTGCTGGCAATCTTTTGGACTCAGTGTTGGTACATTTCAAGATTTAGTGTTTGCTTCGTGTGTATGTGTTTCAAGCCTCCTTTGTGTGGATTTTGGTAATTGCCCACTTCAAGCTGCATGTGCTTAGGACTGACCTAAGAGAGGGATATGTAGTAAATATGATAGAGAAATCCCTAGACAACTGATAGTAAGGTAGGTCCAAGGGCTAACAGTGCTATTCCTCAGGATTAAATAGAAAGTTCAAATAATAAATACACATGCAAAAATGCATGTACACGTACAAAACCATACACGAAATGAAAGTGTACTACCAAAAAACACACATTGAAATAATAATAATTCTAAATTTCAGGAAAACGAGAAGGCAGTTTCAGTGAGAGCGAGGATGCTATATCATACGAGTCCCAACCCCAAACTCCCACAAGCCCAGGAGACTACCATCCAAGCTTCTCATCAGAGCTTGGCCCAGATATCAATCCTGTAGCATTGAAGGAGAGAAATGTAGGAAGCAGTGGTAGCCAACAGGTGGCTTCTGCATGGGAACTCAGTGGAGTTGATGAGCCACCAAGAGCCAAAGAACCTCTAAAGCCGTCTTCCAGTCTTCCTGATGTTGTCCATGGATATGCGAGGTGGGAAGAGTTTGAATTTTTTTTCTAAATTATATTGTCTATATTGAGAAAATTAATTGAAGTAATGAGGTGCGAGTAACTAGTTTTATGCAGTGTATGAATTTTTTTTTGTGTTGGGGAGTAATTACCATTCACCACGTAATTACCACTCACCACCAAGTGTAATTACTCGAGTGTAGCTACAGGATAAGAGCTGTGCTTGTGGTGTCCCGTCTTCCAAGTACTGTCATATGATACTTGTAATCTACTGATGGTTCTGGCCTCCACCATCTTCTGACTTGTTCCAACTGTCTACCACTTTTTGCAAAAGTGAACTGTAAAGATTTTTTGGCAACTTTGTTTTCTTAGTTTTAATCTATGACCTCTTGTTAGTGAAGCTACAGTTTTTCAGGATTCTTTGTCACTTTTGTCGATTCCTGTTACTATTTTGTATGTAGTGATCATATCAACTCTTTTTTTTCTTCTATGTTCTAGCATTGTATATTTTACACCTCTAGCCTCTCGTTGTAGTTCTTGTTTTTCAGTTCCGGAAGCCATTTAGTTGAATGTGTTTGAACTTTTTCCAGTTTATTGATGCGCTTCTTGAGATAATGGGCACCATACAACCACTACATATTCCAATTTTGGTCTCACAAAGTTTGTGAGCAATTTTTTTATTGTTTCACAATCCATGTATTTAATTCTTCTAAAGTTGTAAAGCATAGCATCAGCTCCTCACACAATGTTCTTCATGTTGTCCTCAGGTGAGAGTTTTCTATCTAGTGTGTGTACCAACACTTGTGCATGGGTTTACAACCTCTCAACCCATTATAGTGCCTATGGTGACTGTGGATGGAAATAGAAAATATGGATTGTTGCACCCAGTAACTCTACATTTTGTAATATTAGTATTCAGAACTAAAGGGCATGACAAAACTGCAACAGACTAATAATCGCCTAACTATACTAGGCCTGAATGAGGTTAGGATTGGTTGTTGCCCTCTGGGGGCCAGATTCACGAAAGCACTTACGCAAGCACTTACGAACGTACATCTTTCCTCAATCTTTGACGGCTTTGGTTACATTTATTAAATTGTTTACAAGCATGAAAACTTCCCATTCAACTGTTGTTATTGTTATAAACAGCCTCCTGGTGCTTTGGAGTTCATGAACTGTTTAATAATTGGAAACAGAGCCGCCAAAGATTGAGAAAAGATGTACAGGTTCGTAAGTGTTTGCGTAAGTGTTTTCGTGAATCTGGCCCTGGGTCTTTATCAATTCAAAAGTAATGTTACTAGTACAGTTTTTCTTTAGGGTGCAACAGTTTATATTTTGTATATTTCAGTCATACTCACCATAGGTACAACTATTTTTGGAGGATAGGTTTCAACAGCTGTATGTCTTCATGATCTATACATAATGTCAATACAGACAGTATTTAAAGCACAAGATAGTAAATAGAGGGTATTGGCTACAGTAACACAAAATATACTTAACATTTTTTGTATTAAAGTACATATACACACCTCATTTCAATGTTGTATTTAAATTAAGTGATTATTATGTTCTTAATATTTATGCATTTGGTTCTTTTAAAAAGATAACTTTATACTGTGTATATCAGGCATTGAAAATTGACAATTTAATAGAGCCACCTAGATATAAAACATTTTTTAAGTAGTTTTATGTTGTGGCACCTTATGGTACATAGTAATCTATTACCTTTAACAATCATAAAGATGATAGCATCATCATTATATGCGATATGTTTTTAATCTAATTTTCTCTTAATTTGTTATGAAAATGTCAATTATTAATAAGCTACAAAGAAAAGTGTGTAATTTTTGCCATGTTTTGAATTTCAGCCTTGAGCCATCAGGGGTACAGGGTGCAGCCTCTTCGTCACTTTCTATTGTAGGCGGTGAAGCAGAAGCCTTGAAACAAATACTTCTCATCTCCCCTCATCCCCTCAAGCAGTCTACTTTACTGAAGAAAGAAGTTTGTTTTGCGTGTGAAAAGCCATTTACTGGCTTTTTTATTAATTATGGCTACAAGTGTTTGAGTAAGAACATATTGAATGTTTGTTCAGTTTATAATGTTCGTTTTGTTTTTATTTGTCCGTAGTAAGAGCTAACTAGTTTCTGGTCAGCAGTTTCCTTTTAATTGATTATTTAAAGTAATTTAACACTTTCAGCCGCCCGGCGAACGAGGGAAAAAAAAACGTAAGTGCTCCCGGCGTTTTTGTCGCTTAAGCGGCCAAACAAAAATGTGTATACTCTTTTTACTCTTCTGACGTTAGTTCTCGAGCTACGTATTTCATTTTGGTACCAATGTGTTCACAATAAAATTCTCTAGAAGAACATCACTAAAAAAGGTCACTAAAAGTATAGGGAGACCAGCACCAAATAAAGAACTACGTAGATGACTCGCCGTGAACGCAAAACGGCAACAAAATGTTTCTACTCTTGGGATTGTTGTCAACTCCACACTTGTCCTACAGCGTTAATTTTGGTATCAATGGATTCACAATGAAATTCCTAACACAGAGATATGAATATAAACGTAGAATCATAGTCGCGGCCCACCCGCAAGAGTGTGGGAAGTGGTGGAACTGTTACCCGGTATCGGTGACGCAACGACACAAGCGCGATACGGTGCTTCAAAAGTTTATACTTATTTGACTGTCCTGACATTATTTTTGTATGTACGTCATTCATTTTTGTGTCAATGTGTTCGCAATAGAATGTTCTATAAGCACGTAGGTAAAAAAGATCAACAAAGCGTAAGTTAGAATAGCGCCAAATATAAAACAACGCTGGAACATATCAGTGAGCGTCAAACACACACGAAATGTAATAAATGATAAGGTGTAAACATGCCCAGTATAAACGGCTAAAGTCACCCCACCTGCAACCCGTTTGGGACACTCTTGCAGACACGCAACACCCCGAAAAAAATCTATGAAGTTTCGAGTCTACTTACGGCAGTTTATGGGATACAGTGTTCATTCTGGTATCAAAATGCTCCCAATAAGTTATACTACAAGAAATTGGACAAAATAGGTGTACTTACCAAGAAAAAACTGGTTGTGGAAGAGTAATTTGAGCATCTTTTCTTCACTCCACCTTCTTCAGGTCAACATTCCTGAAGTTGCTCAACAGATGTTTTGTAGGTGGAGTGAAGCTGTTGCGGGTGGTTACTTCTTCACCACCCAATACACACTTTTCCGGTGGTAACTGGTGTAGCAGGGAATAACACAGAGTGCAACGTTACAGGTCTTGCATCCTATGTTGGTGTCCTTCCTTTTACCGGACCGTGCACAGACATGACACTTGAGACGTTTTGGCAGTTTGTAAAGTTCATGTTTCAGTTTGTAGTTCAGGCGATGTTCAGAATCAACAATAGGGCCACGTCTTCTCGGTGTTGGTTGAGCATTTGAGTCAGAGTCATCTGACAAAACCGACTCGTCAAATGGCAGTGTGCCAGACATCTCGGGTTCTGAGTCCGTTCCTGCGTCAGCTTGAGGTGTTGAAGTAAATAAAGGCCGCCTCACACCAGATGGTCCAGGAGTTTGCACGGCGTCAGCATAGGCAGGACCTGTGTCATCATTTATGTCTGGAGCGTGCTGCAAGTGATGAGATACTGTTGCTATTTCAGGCCAATCTTCCGTGTCCCAGTGCAATAGGGCCCAAATTGCCACCTCGTGGAATTGTAGCAATGTTAGCTTTTTTCGATCAGTTGTATAGTATTTGTACAAAACAAAGGCATTATGCAATGCCATTTGCAGAAAATAAAACGTGATCTTTTTGGTCCACTTGTGAGTTTTCCTGGTAAAATGGTAAAAATTCACCATTTGATCGAAGTGGTCCACACCTTTCATGAACTTATTGTATTCACAAATTGCAGTAGGCTTGTTCACTGGTACCTGTTGTAGTCGAGTTGTTCCGTCGCGATTGCGCAATCGTTTCCTTCGCTGACATTGCTGAGTGTCTGCATTGTGGATGTTTGTAATGATTGAGACCACTCGCTTGTCTTTCCACAGTAGAATGAAGGTGTTATCTTTGCGGCGGTATATGGTGGTATCCAGTGGAAATTTTGCCTTGGCTATAGTTTGCAATTCCTTTGGGGCGCTGCGTATCAGTCTAATTGTGCCACATGTGTACACCCCAAGTTAGTTTTCTAGGTGGTTTACATGCACCACGTGTGCGCCTAGATGGAGGAGGAGGAGGGAGTAGCGGTGCCTCATCCTCCTCTGTGAGGTGCTCGGTCTCCTCATCACTCGTTGCTGTATCATTCGCTCTTTGGACGCCACTATAATCGTTGTAGTCATCCAAATCATCTTCAAGTCCTTCAACATCACCTGCATCATACTCAGCTTCTGATAAAGCTGCCACAACTTCAGGAATTTTCGTGGGTGTGAGTTTCATTCCCTTGAACTTTTGATAAATCATAGTTATTCTGTCCTCTGTCGAGAACTTGGACACTTCCTTGGGCGTAGAACGGCTTGGGCCTTGACCTGGATCCATTGTTGATGAATGTATTGGGTATAAAACACACGGAAACGGGTATAAATGCAGAAAACCGTTCGAGTTTGGCGCGCGAGGGAAACGTGATCGACTCACGAAACGTGACGAGAAAACATTGGGCCTGTCACGTGACCGGGTAGGCCGACGCGCCATGCGCCCTAGCAGTGAGAAAGAGAACTTCATGGCGCTCAGTTTGAAACAAACCAGAAGTAAATCGGATAAAAATTGAATTTTATACAAATATTTTTTACGAAGACATAAATTTGTGTCATGTGTGCATGAGCGGGTAGACGAAACATGACGCGCTTTTAAGACATTGGCATGCGAAAGTGTTAAAAAATATTTGTTTCTGTTTATTTTCCTAACACTTGACAACCAAGTTTGTTGCACTTCATATAGTTTGGAACTTAGGATTGATGTAATATATAACTAAATAGACACGTAGAGAGTAAAGAGTGGTATCCTTTAATTGAAGTAGATTGTTATGCTTAACTGAGATTCCATTGCTAGGAGCTGCTTGTTATCTCCAAATAAGTTTTGACAGCTATATCGTAAAACAAGGATTGTAGTACTAGATGATGCCTTTCAAGCTCAATTTAAGTCAAGTAGTACTGGTTGAGATGCTTTCAAGCCCATAATAGTGCATGTGCCCGAGATGGTTAGGGATGTGGGTTCGATTCCACTGTACAGCCTCGGTAACTGTTCACAGACTCATTTCATTCTTGTGATTTCATTGTGCAGTAATTGACTTCTGTCTTACAGGTTGCAAGAAAATTTTCCATTCAAGATGTGTAAAAGCATCTCTGAGTGTTTCCTGCTTAGATAACCCAAACTCTGGTAAAGAGAACTCCAGTCCACTGAATAAGAAGCCTCGACGTATTGACCAAGAAGACAATTGGAACCTTACTAGAACATCTGAATTCATTGATAAATCTGATGAAGTGATTAAAGATGCATATGAATTAAGACGGCTTGAAGAATATATTAGGCGCAAGGTAACGTGACTTTGTTATATCTTCGTAAACGTTAAGATTTATCACTACTCATGTCTTTGTTATTATTATTATAATATTAGTAATAATACAGTAGTTGATTTATACAAAAAATATAATTACAGTATAAATTGTATGTATAGGGGTTTATATTTTATAATGACTGATCTAGTTCAGTGTTTAGAAGGATTCTTGTTTTTCTTTTGAGAGGTTTTAATTTTTTGGTTATAGTACTTAACTTTTAAACTAGATACTTTATTGACTGGAATTGAGTATTAGGGAGTAAATGATTTAAGTGATATGAAAATTGTAAGTTAACTATTTCTAATACCTAATTCAAAATTACAACATTACTTAAAATTTGATTTTATGGCTTGGCATATTGAACAGTGCAAGTGAAGTTCAAATAATTTTTAGGTCATGTTGCACAGCTGTCTATGTCTTTGGTTTGCAACCGAGGACCCTTGGTTCAGGCGTCGGGTGGGACAGACAGTTGGACACGTTTTCTTTCACCTGAAAATGAAATGTCCATTTACATTTATTATGTATCACTACATTACTACATTGTATTACTATTACTACATTTACTTATCCAATTTACTATGCAGCAGCAAATGGATGCTGCAGTAGGTAGACAGCTGTCGTGGATTACATCCTGGGAAAAATCATTAGTAGTTAGATTATAGGAAACCATTAGGTTTACATTCTGATATCATGTGTGGAGTTTTGTGTATATGTTATTTGTTTACTGATAACATTTAATTTTTCTAAACAGTTGTATGATCTAGAAGAGAAAGAGAGTGAGAAGGCCGACACTCGTACCCAAAGTCTCGATCGCACTTTCACCCGAGATGCACCAAGCAAAGATTTTGAAGCGAGCATTCGTTTACGAGATCGAAAAGACTCACAAGTGGATCAGATGTTCTGTCAGTCATTACGCGAGTTTAAAAATAATTTAGTGTCCACTTATTCTGTGGCATTCCAGAGAGAAACAGCAGACCTTACCCTCAAGTACAAAGATCTCATTAAAAATTTTGAGCAGGTTTGTATTGTTATTTTCATATGGTTGTTGTTGATTCTTTACTGCTATATAGCACATACTATACAGCACATGCCTTTCAGTATCTTTTTGTGATATTTGTTGAAGTCAGGACTGTGCAATATATTAACAGATGTATTGCAGGTCATTAAAGCATTGTTCTGCATGAACCCTGATGGGAAAATCCTGAACAGTAGTATAATTGTGGGCTAAAAAAAAAACTTGCATGTTGTAACTAGAAATAAAAGTTTCAGAATTTAATTATAAAATTGTTTCAGCTCGTCTTGACATTACGTGTCCAACTGCTACATTAACTAAACCAGTTAACGTAGCAGTTGGATACTTAATTTTAATAAGCACAGTAATAATTTGAGGAGTTTATTCATCAGGATCTTGATAGCTTTGTCACAATAAAAAAAAATTGTGATTTAAGTCTCTTTATCAAATAATAAATATATCAGGTAATAAAGGTAAGCAGTGTCCAGTTTTCTTCTGTAGAGATATGACATATTGTATTTTTTAATAAAGTTTAGATACAGTATCTTAACAGGTAAACCCTGTGCTGTCAAGAAAAGTATGAAATCTGTTATTGTGACATCATTGAAAATCTGTCATAGTATGTCTTATAAATACTCTAATCAAACCTTAATTGTTTTAGATATCTAAAACTTTCCTGCATAAGAAAAAGCAAAAGTTCAGCATGTAGTAACATGTTTAGAATTTGATTTATAATGAGTATTTGTTTTTATTATTAGGTGATGAACACCGTATGCAAGGAGAAGATGGGAAATGACACTTTCCCAGTTACAATGGGAGTTAATGCGTTTCGTGGTTTCCTTGACGAATTTATACGAGAGAAAAAGAAACCAGTTGAGGATAAATCAAGAAGAAAAAGACACAGGCGTAAAAAGAGAAAGGTATGATGTCTCTTTAGATCTCTCGGTATCTCTTTTTTTAGAATTTGTATGGTGATACATTGTACCTGTTTGTTGCCATGTTTACAATATGAAAGGCTACTTCCCATAAACTGTATTTACATGACTTAAAGGTCATTTCAGTATTCATCTCTTTATCTCATGGGCAGCACCCCCCTGTTCTGACATTATTATTTCAAGATCTTTGAATGGGCCGATCCTTTCTGTGAAGAGATCTGAACAAGTCTCTTATTACTTCTTTTAAGGTATTATTTTTTTCCATACTGAAGAAATTTTGATGTTTCAATTGAATGTCATAGTTTTCTAATGTCCATTGGAAAATCTTGTTGTTTTTATAAGTGTAATTTTTCTGTAACATCTGCTGAAGCAATTTTCATGTATATTTTGCTGTCTGAGAAGAGTGACATTAAACTGTAATTTCTGTATTTGTCTATGACTTTTGTGAGGATGAGAATGCATAATGGCATGAGTCCCTACCATGTGAGACTGAGCATCGTGCTGCACTCGGACTGGATTTTGATTTAGTTATTTATTGCCACCGTTCTCTTTGAATATCATTATTTTAACAATGTTTTCCTGCCACTAACCTTGTATTGTTGAACATAGCTAGTGGTATATCCATACTACCTTTGTTATGTCAGTTCTAGCAAATTTATCTTTGTTTGGTAAGCAATGAATATAATATTGTAATGCTGTGCATTTGTGTGTGGTTAATTTTATATAAAATCTATAGTAATGGAAAACCAATACAAGCATGGTTTTCCATATAGGTCTGATCACTGTATGACTTGCAAGTAATTCAAGGGTGAATTTTGTTCGTTACAGGTAGAGGAGTTGGTGTATGGGGGCCACATCTTCTCCCCAATCATGGTGAACATTCCTACTCAGTGTGAAGTGTGTAACTCTTTCCTCTGGCTTTCTATGAAAGCCTTCACCTGCCAAAGTATGTATCCCTACTTACATTACTGTAAGTAACCATTTAGCAGCTTAGTGTATAGATCAATCCTGGTTTTACATGGGGATATGTTCCAAGACTTGAGAATTTTGCTAATAAAAAGCATGAAAATGCTTTATGTATGGTAAAAAATAAGTTTACATGAAATAATATAAAAATGTAAAAGTATGAGCTGGCATGAGAGCAAACTGGGACAGTCAACCTACCTGTTGAAGATTCTGGGTCTCAATGTCCCTGAGGCCTGGTTTCTGACCAGGCTGTTTAATGCGGCTGCTTGCAGACTGAAGTATGAGTCACAGCCTAGTTGATCAGGTATCCTTTGAAGGTGCTTGACGAGTTCTCTTTTGAACACTGCAAGAGGTCGGTCAGTTACGCCTCTTATGTGTAAGGGAAGAGTGTTGAAAATTCTTGAGCCTTTGATGTTGATTCAGTTCTCTCTCGGCATGCCTTTTGCACCTCTGCTCTTCGTTGGGGCTATTTTACACATCCTGCCATGCCTTCTGGTCTCATATGGTCCTATTTCTATGTGCAGATCTGGAACCAGTCTTAATATTTTCCAGTGTAAATTATGTATCTCTCCTGCTTGTACTAAGGAATACAGATTTAACATTTTTAGGCGATCCTAATAAATTAGACGTTTTATTGACTGGATTCAAGCAGTAAATTTGGATGCTCTCCAGGTGCAAAGATCCTTTAGCTTTTGTGGCTGGAATTTTAGTTTTGGGTGGAAAGCCCCAAACAAATATGGACAATTGGGTGGACAAAATAATATTGAAGTTTTAAAATTCTGGTAGCAGTTTCCTTTTCCATAGCTCATAATGCTACACTTGTCAGCCATGAGCTTCATTGGTCTCTTTAATTTTTTTTTCTTTTTTTTTATGAAACTCTTGATGAAAACCTGGTATAGAATGTTTTTGAATGTCCATATATATATATTTTCATTGGCTCTGTTACCCCCCATCAAGGCCTCTTTGTGTTAGGATTTTAATTGATTTAATGAAATTAAATATTACAAATAAATAAAGCAATACATAGAAAATATAACCAAATTTAAGTTTTAATGAATTACTTGCCATTTATGTAATAAAGGTGAAAATTTAATGTATGAAATCAGAAATTGGAATACAGTTTAGTAAATTTTATACATGAAGATGATAGTTCTTTTAGCAGAATGATAAAATTTTATGATTAGTAGTTAATTTAAGCATTACAGTATATTAAAGTGTTTAAGATGACTTAAATGTTAATGCAGGTAAAATTGTGTTGGAGGAGTAAAGGAAAGTGTTGTATTTGTGTTATCCGAAGAATGGAAATTGACAAATGTGGATTATGTGAAAGTGAAGTTGAGAGTAATTTTTTTTTTAATTCATTGCTAGTGTATATTCTAGTTAGGAAAATGTACTTTAGTTACATGGACAAAACACTTCAATTTACAATTTCTTTCTAAGCATGTAAATGTCACCCAATCCAACACGAGATCCAAAACCAATATATAGCATTAACATCCTAAACCTGTGACATATAGTATAATTAGTGAGAAAATCAGTTGGAGCCATGAAGACCCCCTCCCCCATGCAGGTCGGCGTTCAATCCCCAACCGTCCAAGTGGTTGGGCACCATTCCTTCCCCACCACCCCGTCCCTTTTCAAATCCTTATCCTGACCCCTTCCCAGTGCAATATAGTCGTAATGGCTTAGTGCTTTCCCCTAATAATTCCAATTCCATTCCCCCCCCCCCACTGCCTAGAGGGTTCAGTGGAATTCCAGGTTGTATTTGTTTTACCATGTAGTAGTGTGGTGGTCTAGGGCAAGCATGTCAAACACGCAGCCCGTGGGCTGCTTTGCAAGCACACCTGCGGCCTGCTCAAAAAATACTGTAATACTTTATTACTATGTAATACTGTATTCTGCAATTACTTTTATTAAATGAATTCAATTAGTTATTGTGTGTACAGTCCTTATGACAACAAATGTGACCCATATGACCCTTAGGGGACCCTCAGTTTGACATGCCTGGTCTAGGGCATTTGCTTGGGAGTACCCAAGTACCCATGAGGTGGTTTGAATCCTCCTCACGGCTCCTACTAATTTTCTCAATGATAATCCTGTTAATTATATGGATAATGAAATCACATTAGTGTTAATAATTATAAAAAATGTGTTACAACTCTACAGGAGTCTTGGGTTTACCATTTTAACAATACTTTCTTTTCCTCCACTAGGATGTAAAGTTACGTGCCACCAGAAGTGTTACAAGAGAGCAGACTCCAAGTGTAGTCATGATGGTCCTAAGCCTATTGTTGTTGATACTGGAATGCCCCCTACTAGAAATCGTGTTCTTGGTGTACCGTTAGAAAATTTAGTACGATCTGGTGAAAAAATTCCTTCAGTTATAGATCGTCTTATTACCAGCATTGAGATTTATGGGTTGTACACTGAAGGGCTCTATCGGAAATCAGGTGCCCAGACTAAAGTAAGTTCGTTATCGTTTCTCGTCTTCTGACTTGCTGTTAAATTATAATTATTTGCTTGTGTATATTCTTTTTGACAGCCTAAGCATAATATGATTTCTTTAATAATCTTTAGTGATTTATGGTCTTGCCATGTTACTGGGGAATTGGGGGAGTGCAACGTAAGTATCTACCACTGTGCAACTGCTTTTTATAATAATAAATCACAAAGCATATCACTTGTGGACCTCTCCAAGCAATAATTTGAATCACCAGGTAACCTAATTATTGCTCTGCAAACTATCAATTATCAACTAGGTGGTTTCCCAACCTCCTCCAAGTGGCTGTACTGGCCCACACAATAGTGTCAGTAGAGTTTGCATCCCTCATTTGTAGCCTGGCAATTCACCATTTCACTCTCACCTCTATGACTGCTGAATGAGATAGACAACTCTTTCATTGAAGCTTGTTTCTATACGAAGTCCAATTGTGGGAAAATCCTGGCAGGCAACTATTTATTTTTATTATATATTTTGTTAACTTCAATTTTGAATTATTATGATTCTAAGTGGACTGTATATTTGATTTAGCCTGCCAGAACTCGTCTGCACATAGTTTGGAGGGACATTTATAACTTGTACCACAATGAGTGGATATATATAAATTGTAAATAATCTACAATTGTTTAACAATTGTAGATTGTTTAATTAGATTACAAACAACCTCTTATCTAAATATAAATTATACCACATGTGGTGGCTTAAACTACTTTTGTTAGTATTATTCCTATCTTATAGTAAACATGGGTTAGTACAAGTATAAGGTCTCATCTGTGACTATAGGTATGGCCTCATTAGGCTGTGTGTGATGGTTCCTCCATCAGATTAGGGTGTGGCACATGTGGTCTAGGGCCATGTAATGGCCGCCTGGCGTCTGTGTAGCAGCTAAAGTAAGAAAGTGTCAGCTTATGTTGGCCTGTTCACCTTCTTATAACTCCAGATCACACATTACCTGCCAAAGTAATGGAAATTACTTTGAGATTTTCTCGTAATTTTCACATTTAGTATTAAGATATTTTAAATTGATTAATGTGGCTTATTGCTAATGTGGCTTATTGCTCTTCGTGTGTTTCTCAGGTTCGAGCAGTCAAGGCCCACATGGAGCGTGATCCAGATAATATAGACTTTACCGACACACCAATCCATGTCCTGGCCACCATCCTAAAGTCCTTCTTTCGGGAATTACCGGAACCACTCCTGACCTTTGAATGTTATGACCCGCTCCTCCATGCTACCGAGCTGCAAGATCCAGACGATCAGTTGCAGACAATATTCAACATCATCAAAGGCATACCTAAACTGAATTATGATTTGCTAGAAAGACTCATCTTTCACATTGTTCGAGTGGCGCATCATGAAGAGCACAATCGCATGAGTGTTAATGCCTTGGCCATCGTGTTTGCACCTTGTATACTTCGTAGTCAGAGATCACAAACAGTTCAAGATTCTCTTAATGATATTGCCAAACAAACAGCGGTTAGTCTACTTGATTTCTATTTTAGCCTAGGTTCTAGAATTGGAATATACTATACAGTAATTGCTACTTATGAAGTGATCTGATAAATAATTTTCATATTATGGTTAATCTTGACTATGCTTAATTCTTCTAATATCTTCTTTCAGGTGGTAGAGTCGATAGTAACAAGACAATTAAGACAAGTGAGAATGACACTTAATGATATTGATAGTGTTGATAGTGCAACAGCCTCGGCAGGCATGCGTCTCGACTCAATTCGTTCCTTAAAGGTATGGAGCTATAATTATATTTCCTGTACTTTCACTTCAGAATATAAATATAATTTGGCTAATTACACCATGATAAATATTTTCTAATTAATTATGTGGTCACATGAGAGTAGTGTGTAGATGTGTGTGTGTGTGTGTGTAATATAGTGTTCTAAAATTAGCAAATAGTTTTAATTCTAACACTTTTGTCATGATTGGCAGAAATGCTTGTTTCAAGTAACAGTCATGCAGCACAATAGGCAAGTTTAAACAAATTCATCCAAACGAGTTTCAACATCCTGTAATGTTTGTCCAGATATCTGGACTTCAGAAGAGTTTGTGCCTGGTAGCTGCAGCCATTTGGTGGTGGTAGACTGTAAACTGTCTTGAGGTTATCTTGAGGTTATCTTGAGATGATTTCGGGGCTTTAGTGTCCCCGCAGCCTGGTCCTCGACCAGGCCTCCACCCCCAGGAAGCAGCCCGTGACAGCTGACAAACACCCAGGTACTTATTTTACTGCTAGGTAACAGGGACATAGGGTGAAAGAAACTCTGCCCATTGTTTCTGGCCGGTGCCTGGGATCGAACCCAGGACTACAGGATCACAAGTCCAGCGTGCTGTCCGCTCTGCCGACCGACGCCCCGATGTCATGATCTAGCATGTTATGAGCTAGATCATTCTCGTTCCATTACATAGTTGGGTATGGTAAGGGAATAAGGTTTACATTTCGTCAGCTTTGCTTCAGGAGATAGTGCTCACTTTCTAACCCACCCTCTCAAATAGTACATTGCATTTTGTCATATAATTCCCCTAAGGCCAAAATCTGGTGTACTAAAAATCATAGCAGCTTGCAAAATGACGTGATTACCCATTTTCTATTAACGAGTCATCGGTTAGCTTTGGGCAACTTAATACATCGTTTTAGTGATGATGTGAATGCACGAGAGGATAGATTGAATTCCCAGAGATTCTTATAACCAAGCTTTCACAAAGCAGTTGTGTCATTTGGGAGTCTGCTGACAGTTATTGGATTCCCCCATCCAATAACTGTGGCTCTTCCTGCATTATATGATGATAGCTGCATAACTATTCTTAATTTCCCATGCATCATAGAGGTTTGTTGATGTTGTTTGTCAGATGTTGGCAGTTTGGGTTATGCTTCCTGTGCACTGTTCTGCCTCCACCATTGTGAGGGGGACATTTGGGCTTTGGTTTTGGGGCAGTTATTTCCTCTCTGGTGTGGAGGCAGTTTTCAGTGTGTGCTCCCTCTACATCAAATTGTTGGGGATTGTCTGAATCCATTCTTAAGCCATTCTCCTTGGTTGGTGCAGAACTATTGGCTAGAGTTTGAAAGTCTGTCTGTCTTTGGTATCTTAGCCGTTTTGTTTTCTGCCCTGTTTTTGGCTCGGGTTTTATTAGCAGTCCACTTTTTGGTTTTCGAGCTATTCCCAATTGCTTGTTGCGTGTCCTCACCTTGCTTACGTCAAACCTCTTTCTGTGTCTTCCCCAGTCCTGGTCTCCTGTCTCCCACTTTGATGGGTCGGCCTTTTCTATATTTGTGTGTTCTGTATTTAGTCTTTTCTGCAAAATCTGTTCCTTTTCTGAGGCACCATTGTATGCATCATTGAGCTACTACGGGATCGTCACAGAAGTCAAGTACAGTATTGAACGGAACGGAAGCCGGTCGGCCGAGCGGACAGCACGCTGGACTTGTGATCCTGTGATCCTGTGGTCCTGGGTTCGATCCCAGGCGCCGGACTTGTGATCCTGTGGTCCTGGGTTCGATCCCAGGCACCGGCGAGAAACAATGGGCAGAGTTTCTTTCACCCTATGCCCCTGTTACCTAGCAGTAAAATAGGTACCTGGGTGTTAGTCAACTGTCATGGGCTGCTTCCTGGGGGTGGAGGCCTGGTCGAGGACCGGGCCGCGGGGACACTAAAGCCCCGAAATCATCTCAAGATAACCTCAAGATAACACATTTCGTGTGTGTGTGTGGGGGGGGGGGGGGGTCAACCAGCTCTCTGTACCTGCTGTTCATTGTCTTCCTTTCGTATGGGAATGAGGTGTGTCCTGGATTTGGATATTTTTCAGAAATTCAAATTTCAGAGGGACGATCTGGTCTGTGGATTTGATCTAATATTTAGTGGAATCCACTTTGTAGCTTTGGATTCATAAGGTTCCAAAGTAATGCTCTGTAAACATTACTAGGACATGACATTACAGTATAATTTAATTATCACCAATATTCTCCAATGAGCGTCTCCACAATGTGCAAGATTTTCCACTTCTATTTAATTATACTGAAAATGGAATGCACAATACCAGTAATGTCAATTAACTCAAATGTGGCAGGAAGCAATACAAAGCATACAATATATTGAATTAAGTGATCATTGTTACTTAGTCTCAAGCTCTTCAAATACTACTAAACCTCAAATCAGTATATAATCGTTATAATTTTTTTCCCTTAAGTAGCTAATAATGATCGACTTCATATGCTGATACATAAAGTCCTTATGTGAGTGAATGTTAACCAAGATGAGTTTAAATCCTCTCGCCGGTGTGATGATACAGCATCACCTAGACAAATGATGTCTTGGCAAAAATGCACGTGGCAGTAAATGCTCGATTCCACACTCGGTGACAGTATGGCATTCAATTTGTTACTGTTTGAGATCTTGGTTGAGGGGGCCACAGCTGACTTCTTAATAAATAAATTTTCTTCGTGATCTTGTAAGTCTTCACTTCTATAAACACGGGAACTTCACCTCATCTTTTTGGCAGCTTAAATGTAGCTTCCAATCTTCTCAAACTGATTGTGACTAAATTTTCTTTGACATCTAATTTACTGTGGGTGATTGCATACATGTTACTGTTATATGTTACATGTTAGAACAACATGTTACTGAAGCATTTAAGCGGCTGCAAATATCACGGGCCAATTATCGACCTACCCAGGCTGTGGTATGTTTAGTATTTTCCTTGGGAAGAGCAGATCATTGCTGAATTGAGTAACCAAGGGGCTTACTCAGAAAGGACCTTTTTATATATCACTCAAATCCTTACATTTGGCATTGAAAAGCAATTTCTCTTTACTTTTATTTTGATACAACGATGTTCATTAAATTACAGCATAACTCCTGTTCAGTGTACTGTTTTGTAGGGCCTAAAATAGTGAAATGAACAAATCGTGGTACAGAAACAATTCATTTATAATGAAGGGAAATGAAACACAATACTCGCCCATCCAGAAATGTTTGTCATATTTTACTGTCAAACTGTCATGGAAAAAAAGTGTTAATGTTGCATAATGGATTATCCTTTAAGTTGATTTTTTATTAATTAAATAATTGTCTTGCATGTAAAAATTCTTTCTAAAATGCAGAAATTCAGTAATAGAATATCAGAAAACTTTGTTAGAAACATTGAAAATATTCAACATCCTTCTAATAATTGAATTTTTCACTATTGCATGGTAGAATAGTGCTGTAACCATAATCTTATAACTTCAGGCTTTGAATCGGTCACTTGTTTTGCCTGAAGTTTCCATCTGGGTGAATAGAAACAGTCGCCTCAGACACACTCTTTAACTGTTGACAGAATTTGTAAATACACAAGTGGAATGGCTCCAAGATAAGTGAGATTTGTTTATCTCTTGTCTGTTTTCAACTCAGCATGGCTTAATAAATAAGTTTTATTTTATATTCCAATATTTACAAATATAATAGCATTTGTAACTTTGATTATATTGTTACAGCCTCAAACTCATCGATACTGTACACTTCAAAATGAAGGTACAGTGTCTACATTACCACGGGCGTCGACTGCTTCAGCGAGATCTGCATTATCTGATCCTTGTGAGCAAGATCTGGAGGAAAAGTTGGAAAACCTCCGTGACACTCGGCTCCGCTTAGAGCTGCAATTACCAACTCTTGTGAGAGGGAGCTCGGAGGAAGACCTCCTCTCCACAGATATGTCTCGAGGTGGATCTTTGGAGGACATTCCTGGAACTCCAATCACTCCTGCTGCACCTGCTGCATTTATTGGAGGGTCCAGAGAGAGTGGGTGTGGTGACGAATCGGATTCACTTTCTATATCAGGTAGAATGTGAAATATGTAAATATGTATTGGTTGAAGATAAGAAATTTTCAGTGTAATTACTGTGTGTGTGTGTGTGGGTGTGTGTACATGTAGGAATCTTGGCATACTTACAAAGTTTTTGAATAATTAGCCATTGGCAATCCCTTTGTCACATTGCATAGCTGCACTAATTTATATTCATAATAAGATTGCATGTATTACTGCATTTTATTTTTCTTGTAGGCCATTTGAAGCACTACCATACGTGGGAAAGTTAAATGGGGTACCTCCTGTCCTTGACTCAATGTTTGTTTGTTTTCATTTATTAATTAAAGCACAGTTTAGTGGCCTGCTTCTTTTTTATTTTCTCCACCTTATCACTCATTCAGTAAATGCTGTAACAACCTGCTGCACCACACAATTGTTTTTCATAGTCCACACAGTACAGGTGGTGTTCATGGATGCCTGCTGTGCAACACACTTGAGAGGACTGTGTAGGGTTGACAGTGGGTCACATAATTCAATCTCACAGCTCCCCTAGATTTTTTTTTTACAATGGTATACTTATGGCCTCTTCCTATATTAACTACATCAGCATCTCTCTGTTAATGGTCTTGGTATTGATATTAGCATCCTTCCCAGCATGTTCCATTATCACAAAAAAAATCAGTATGACCACTTTTATTGGTAAGCCTATATTTTTAATATCCCAGGTCTGGTTATCTTTATGGATCACTGTTGTGATTATCCAGGAGTTGAATCTACACCCATGCTTTACCAGACTGCTGGTGTTTCCCTATGCAATCTAAAGGTGTGGCTTCCAGTGGCCAAGGACCTGTTTAAATCCAGAATTTGTAATTACTTAAGTGTAGTTTACAGGGATAGCTTCCGAGCACTGTCGTATAATGCATTGAAACTACAGTGCGGTACTGATGGTTTCTCTTCCTCCACCACCTCACTTAACTTGTTCCAATCGTCTACCACTCTGCAACAGTAAATGTTCTTATATTTCTTTGGCAGCTTTGTTTAGTAAGCTTAAATTAGGACCACTTGTTCTTGAAGTCCCAGGTCTCGAGAATTCTTCCGCTATCAATTTTGTCGATTCCATTACTATTGTTTTACATGCTAATCATATATGCAAGAGTAGATTGAAAAAAAGTGTCACCTGATATTTTGCTGTGTTGATTGAATCATTTTAGATGTTTCACTGGAAGTGTTTTTGTAAGGTAGTGTTTAAATACAGCAGATTAATAGGAAATACAGTAAGTTAAAAATATACTAATACAAAATTTGAGATAGAAACTAGTTACAAAAACTGTAGAGAGTGCAGTATAAGTACATAGCACTAGATAGCATAATTGAACTTCACCTTGTATTGTACTCTATATTAATCCAAAAAGAACTTGGAAACCATTAGATCCTTCGGTAGTAACTATGATGAATTATTTTGATACTCAAATTGATATGAGATACAGTATAAACAAGCAGAAAATATTCAGAGCAATAAAAATTACACATTTGTGAAGGTTGTCTTAAGCTTCAGCGTCTTTATTCTTGCACAGTCTTCTATTTGTGACACAGTTAGTAGGCATAGATTCAAGGAAATAACTGTGGCAAACTCCGTGTTGATGTTTTAATGCTGCCCTTAATCTAAATAAAATTGGTTTTTATTGGGACAGACTGAAATTTTGTTACTTTGAATTCATTTTGTACATGTGGGTGGGTTGTTTGTTTTCAGCTACATATTTTGACTTGTTCTCGCATTCTCTGTACTTCCTCATCTTCTCTGTCGAGTTAGGCACTTGTTTCGCNGGATACATATCCATTTTGATATCATTAGAATCTAGGCCATGTTTGAAAATCATGAAACAAGCCTTTACACGAAAAGTACGTATTGCAGGATTCAGCTACTGCACACTGATGGGAACAACGTGTCTTAGGGGATATTCCTGTCAATTTGTTCGTCTGCCTATAGAAAATAATATTTCCATACTGTGAATATTAAATGTTTTACAGACTAAAGAAAAAATTGTATTTTTTGTTATTAATATTTAGAGGCACATTGAGTACCAACAAACTAGACTCGACCAGAAAAGGTCAAAGTTACCGCTAAAGGGTCAGGGCCAGATTCGCGAAGCAGTTACGCAAGCACTTACGACCTGTACTCTTTTCTCAACCTTTGGCGGCTTTGTTTACATTATTAAACGGTTAATGAGCTCCGAAGCACCAGGCCTGTTTATAACAATAATAACAGTTGATTATGAAGTTTTCATGCTCTTAAACTGTTTAATAAATGTAACCAAAGTCGTCAAAGATTGAGGAAAGATGTACACGTTCGTAAGTACTTGCGTAACTGCTTCGTGAATCTGGCCCCAGTTATTACCTCTAGACATGGGCATGGTTGTCCTGTTGATACCGTTTAGGTCACCACCCCTCTCTTTTTGAATTACTTAATTTCTCTACACCATTTGACTTTTCTATAATTTATTTATCTTATGCATAGCTTTATTGACAGTTGCTTAGCTTACTGTATACTGTACAAGTCCTGTTGTCTTGTAGTGCTTTATAATGTACTGTGGATATCTGTGCTTAACTCCCATTAACATATGATATAATTTGCTTATATAGATTACCATAGGAGCAAACATCACAAAGTAACTCACAGTTTCTCTTCCCTCGTAGTCACTTTGACACCTTGGTAAAATAAAGCTACCAGGAACACTGGTCTTAGGGGGACGACCCAAACACAGAGGAAATCAGTTATCTACACGACTCTTGGCGACATCAACATCAGTTAAGATATATTTTGTTGCATGCACATTAACTATCAGACAACATGAGCATGTGATAACCTTTTTAATAGTTTTCATACATATCATGACAAATGCCTCTGATGCTGTTGATTTTGACAGGAAAGAGAGGTAGTTTGTGTGTTGTGATTTGCCCCTTTGCAGTGCCACTGTATGTATTTTGTTTAAATTCTTTACCCTTAATGTCTGATGATATATAATACATGCATGAAACTTCCCTGTATCATATACAATGTTATGCATAAGCAGGAAGTTTCAATTTGAATGCCAATGATTAGTATCATTGAATCCTACATGGATTTACATGTGGCCTTTGTGTGCAGGCGGTGAGAGGCGTCAATCTCTGCTAAGTATCCAGCCTTCAGCATTGGCCATTACTGTATTTGTTTTTATATGTAGGCTATTTTTAGATTTTACTTTTCATTGATTTTTAAGTGATAATGAGCGAATGAAAATAATTGCATATTGAAACTGCAAGTAAATCCTGTCTTCACACATAACTGAGTAGCACAAATACCCAAGGAAACAATTTGTGTATATGAAATACATCTGTTTATCTGCTGTCTCATGAGTACTGTTGAATTTTTATTATACATTGTGTAAACTGATGAAAACAAAAGGAGATTGTTAATCCTAACATAATCTTAAAGGTTGAGGAAGCATACACAGTAAAGAGATATGGGAGGGATGTTAAAGCAAGCATGTAAATAAGTGGGATAATATTGACCTCATTTTAAGTGTGTGTATATTAAGGGTCAAATAGATGAAAGAAGAAAGAAAATAGAGGTCTCTTTATGGATCTGAAACAAAAGACAAAAACATTGTGTATGATGATTAGAATGGATCTATAGGTGCTTAGGCAGGCGATGAGTCACAATAACATGGTTAAAGTATGTTGACCAGACCACACACTAGAAGGTGAAGGGACGACGACGTTTCGGTCCGTCCTGGACCATTCTCAAGTCGATTCTCACAATGGACTTGAGAATGGTTCAGGACGGACCGAAACGTCGTCGTCCCTTCACCTTCTAGTGTGTGGTCTGGTCAGTATAGGTGCTTACCTGCCAACTATGGGGATACAAAATATAGATCTTTATGCTTCATCTTGTATAGTTTTATTGCTGATACCCTTCTAAATGTTTTAGTGTTAACGTTCTGTATTGTCAGGTCTATTGGAGTTATGGATGTAAGTAACTTTCACAATCTGCTCTTTGTTCTATCAACTTGCTGATCACCCATACCAGGGTATAAATATTTCCTTCCATGTTTGCATCGTGACTGCACACATAAGTTTCATTGATGTCCTTTTGTTTTATTTTCTCCCAATTTAAAGCAGCAGTCCTTTTTAAACGTGTCTCTTTTTCCTTAGTATCTTGTATACAGTATATGAATAATATTCCCATTGCTACTCTCTTCTAGGGTAGTTAAATTTATTTTCCCAATCATTTTGCTGGTGCTCTTCTGTTTCTGTCTCTTCCTCTTTTTGGGACTGTGCAGGGCTAAAAAAAAAATTTTTTTTTTTAGTCTGTTAACACTTTCGTCCTCCAGGAACGGATTTGACGTTCACTAATAACTCTGCGAATGTCTGGCGGGGACGCATGTGGCGTCCAAAATTAAAATATTGTTAAAATTTAATTTTTTACCCAATCATTATGGGACTAGTTTTAAAATGCGCACCTTTAGATTGCGAACAATTTGATACCAGAATGAATGAAGTAGCATCAAAATTTGAGGTGAGAAAACGGAACAGAGTACTGTATACACATTTTGTGTCTAGCGCTCACAGGTAACCCTCAGCCGACTTTAGAGTTTACTGCAGGTTGCACGCTGGGCTTTTTGACCTTATATGTATATATTCCTTTGATTATTTTATTGTGAACAATTTGATACCAGAATGAACAATGTAGCATGAAAATTGAGGTGAGAAAACCGCACAGAGTATACACATTTTAGTGGTGGTGTTTGGCTGGGTGCTCGCTCACGTGTAACGCTTGTCTGATTTTTGGGTTTGCTGCGAGTGGCATGCCGGGCTTTTTGACCTTGTATACATATACCCTTGTAGGGAATTCTATTGCATACAATTCGATACCAAAATAAACTACATAACACAAAAATTTGTTAACTAAAAAGAGTATACACATTTGTGTGCGGATGTGCCAATGGGTGCTCGCTCACGAATAACGCTTGGCCGACTTTCAGCTTTGGGAGGGGGTGCTGGGCTTTTGGACCTTATATGCATATCCCCTGTACAGAATTCTATTGCGAACAAATTGATACCAAAATGAACGACGTAGCATGGTGAGAAAACTGAAGAGAGTATTCACATTTTAGTGCTGTTGCGTGCTAACGGGTAACGCTCAGCCGATTTTTGGGTTAGGTGCGTGTGGCACGTCGAGTGGCACCATTTCTTTGCTACCCAGGATTCGAACCTGGATTTCTCAGTTATGAGTCGAGAACAAACCTAACTACTGTATACTGTTGGGACCCTCAAATTGTATAATAAATATAGCATTTCATAATAAATGTATTTTTTGTTTTTAATTGTGTTAGAGACTCCACTTTGCGCTCAAGGCACTTGATGTGCAAGCAAGAGTACTGTAGTATTTTGAAGTATTTAAAAAACATTTAAATACTTATCCTTAATGTATAATTTTAGTACCAAAATGTTTAACAATGACTGCTTTATAACATGCTCCTCGGAAAATAAAGATTGCTTAATAGAGGCATTTTTTAAGTTTTTTGTTTTTTCATTTGGATCTCGCCTTCCTGCGAGATCCAGCGATGATTGGTTTGTACTTGCGTAATTTTGCTGGAGCTGCTTTTCTATCAGTGACTACTGGGTAGTGAGATCTCAGCTTGATGCATTGATGGCGAGGTAGTGAGAAGCAGTCTCCGTGGCTTAGTGGTTAAGACACTCGCCTGGTGTTTTGCGAGTGCTTCGCTTTGTCCTGTGTTCGTATCCTGGCCGGGGAGGATTTACTGGGCGTCAATCCTTAACTGTTGCCTCTGTTTACCCAACAGTAAAATGGGTAACTGGTTGTTAAGTGATTTGGCGGGTCGTATTCTAGGATCATAGGATTAAGGATTTGCCTGAAATGCTATGCACGCTAGTGGCTGTACAAAATGTAAGAACTATTGTATATACAGTATAAATAAATCAATTAAAAAAATCTACCTCTGTAAAATAATAAAAATTACTTTTTTCATTCAGGTTCATTCAACATAAGGCATAGGTGTACTGATTATGCATAACAACAGAGAGAAATAATTAAAAATAAAAATAGCCCCTAATGCATCAAGCAAATTCAATGCTCCAACAGTTCATCTGCACTTTCTATACTGTAGTCCGTTTGAAAAAAGATTCCTCAATATATCCATTCCAGAAGTTTTTTGCTTTCCTTGTTCTTTTTGTTACCCTTCCTTTACTCTCCATATTCCTTCCAGTTTCCATTACTTAGTAATAAAAAAAACAAAGTTGAGAGTAAATTAAGGGATGAATAGCCTAATTGTACATACAGATTTGATTCCTGTATGAGTTATATGTCTCTCTAATTAAAAAATTATTGTGGTCTTGACATGATGTTTGAATGCAAGAGTTGATAAGAAATCTTTTTTTTTTTTTTAGGGGATGGATTGGGTTAAGATATAAGGAACAGGTAACAACAAAACAACTTTATTTTAAGACTAAGTGAATGGATGAAAATGTTTGAAAAGAGGGCATATCTAACTCGAGCCTTCTGTCGGAAGATGGCAAACATTTTATAGAAAGATAGTAGACAAAAACATAATAAGGCAAGGTGTACTGTAGCTAGGGTAAATATGAGAAAGTTAATCTTAAAATGAGATTATGTTGATGATTTACAGACCATGAAATGCCAGTTGCTATATGGCATATATAATGCCAAAAGCTATACAGTATGTTTAGTGAAATCATCAGTTGAGGTATACAGTATGTTTAGTGAAGTCATCAGTTGAGGTACACGGTATGTTTAGTGAAGTCATCAGTTGAGGTATACGGTATGTTTAGTGAACTCATCAGTTGAGCTTTGTAGTAAGTTACCTATAACAAACTTGTTAGATTTGTCAGAAATGCAAGAAAATTAAATTCTTGCTAAGTTTGGAGTATAGTTGGTTTTTAAATGTTCATATTGTGTATGTACATATGGTTTAGATGTTTTAGTTTACATTTGAATGTTTACAGTTACATTTGCTCATTATCATTAGAATGCTTAATTTTGCAAATTTTGATAAACGCTTTTGAAAATAGATGGTAGCTGGCCTTTTAATTAATGTTACTTCAATGAAGATGGTGTGAAGTTTAAAATGATGCATACTTTCAAGATGTACTCTAATATATTTTTTTTTTATGCTTGAAAAGTGAAGGGAGTTGAATTTAAGGTACTATTACGTTTTATTGCACAACCATGTTTTTTTTCCAAATGAGTATTGTTTTATTTATATGTAGATAGGTAGAATTTTTATGTAAATCATTTTAACCCCCATTACTTATATGCCTTGTGGACAGGTGTTGGTGTTGATATTCTTCCCAATATTTTTACTGTTTTACATGTGGCACATTTACTGTTTCAATGTTTGTTTGGTTTCATACATATTCTTAACCTTCAATTAAAGTAAGCTGTAATTACTACATAGGCACTTAGACTTGGACAATAAATTCATAAAAAAAAATGCCTAATAAGACTAACTAGTGGATATGCTATACTCACTCTTGATACATTATTTTAGCTCAGTCAGCTGCTAATGCATCTATTGCGTCTTTTTTTCTGTCATGCAAATATATCCTTTTATTTCGGCTAGAGTTAATAGACAACTCGAGTAAATGCTAACCCTTTCGCTGTGATACAATTAATGCTGTAATGATTAAAGGCAGCTGTTCACAGTGATATGAGAGTTTGGATAAATTTGTCTCTGGAAATGGGGAAAGAGATGTGGAATCTAGAAAATTTGTTTTGAAAAATACAGTAGTACTTTTTTTCCTTAAAATAAAATGAAAATGCTTTTTTTTGGAAAGTATGCATTTTTTTCTTGTATTAACAATTATATTCAGTACATTGGAAACATTTATAACCTAGTATTGAGTAATTTTGACCATGTGCAAATATGTGATGAAGAGAAGGAAAGGTTAGTTGTTAAACCTTGCTTCCATCATTCCTAGTTTGTTTGCTCAAGATGTTGCTACTCTTGATCTTACTTTACTTATTTTCTATTAGAAAATGGAGGTTGACACTATATTTTTTGTGTGTACTGCATACAGTTTTTCGTGAATTTTCTTGGCACTACTGTGTATGTGTAGTTACGTTACAGGATGAGAGCTACGCTCGTGGTGTCCCGGCTTCCAAGTATTCTTTGTCAAATGATGCTTCGAAACTACTGACGGTTTTGGCCAAAATTAGCTTCTTACTAAACTTGTTGCAACCCCCTACCATTCTGTTTGCAAAAGTGAACTTTCTTTGTTTTTTTCAGCAGCTTGGTTTATATATCCTCTTGTTCTTGAAGTTGCAGTTTTCACAAAGTTTCTTTGTCAAGTTTGTTGATTCCTGTTATCTCTTGAACATAGAGATCCTATCACCTTTTTCTTCTATCCTCTATCTTTTGTATATTTAATGCCTCGAACCTCTCCTCGTAGCTCTTGTTCTTCAGTTTTGGTATCCATTTAGCTGCATATCTTCACACATTTTCCAGTTTATGGATGTGCTTCTCAAGATATTGGCCCCATACAACCATTGCATAATACTTTGGTCTTATAAAGGGTTTTAGCAATTTCTTCAATATTTCAACATCCATGTATTTAAAAACAATTCTAAAGTTGGAACGCATAGCATATGTTCCTTGAACAGTGTTTTGTTTGTTGTTCTTAGGTGAGTTTTCTATCTCCAGAAACACCCTTAGACCTCAGAATTCTTTAAAGCTTTTTCACACAATTTGTAAGTTGTGTGTTGCCAATTTTTTCCTTTCACATTCCGTAACTTTACACACATTCACGTTAAATTCCATTTGCCAAGTGTTGCATCATACACTTTTGTCCAGGGTCCAGCTTCACGAAAGCACTTACGCAAGCACTTACGAACCTATACATCTTTTCTCAATCTTTGGCGGCATTGTTTCCAATTATTATACAGTTAATGAGCTCTGAAGCACCAGGAGGCTGTTTATAACAACGACAGTAGTTGAATGGGAAGTTTTCATACTTGTAAACTGTTTAATAAATGTAACCAAAGCCGTCAAAGATTGAGGAAAGATGTACACCTTCGTAAGTGCTTGTGTAAGTGCTTTCGTGAATCTGGCCCCAGGTCTTCAAGGGCATGACAACTGTCATGCCAAGCTAATTTCTTTAGTAGCTTGGCATCATCAGCAAGTGTAAATACGTACGTGTATATGTGTGTGTGTGTGCACACACGTGCATGTGTGATATCCAATAATACAGTACTGTATATGGGTAAAACACGCCCTAAAAAATCAAATAAAAATTCAATGTAGATGTTGTTTGTGTTGTGATGCACATGGCCTGGCATTGATTTACATGGACCATATTTATGGTCCAAGAAAATGGAGACCACTGTAAAGGGAAAGTAATGTAAAATGAAATTAAAGAAAAAAAAAAATTTTATTCCCATATAACCCAAGAAAAGTATGGGTCTGAAATAGAATTGGTACAGCGAAAGAGTTAGAATAGAAACGGTTGAAAGTAAATGCTTAAAAATAATTCCAAAGATGTTGCAATTTTGTTTATCTGTTAATTATATTATTTATTAAATGATCTGTTTATTTTATCTCTGTTTATATAATTATAACCCAATTATTAATTCTTACATTTAATCTGAAAAAATAATTTGTTGGCCAATTTTTTTTAACCACAATTTAAGGCACTAACTAATCTTGATTCAAATAACCTAAGTTTCATATCATTGATGCATTTTTTAGCTTTTTAATTCATGGTACTTTTTTGTTTTACTAGTCATATATTACTGAATTATTTTGAATATGTAATGAACTTAACCAAAGATTGAAACCTGCAACTAGAATGCTTTAACCTCCTTCCCTATTATGTATACTATACTATATTATGTATACTATACTGTCTTATGTTTATTGCCTTCACTTCCCAATTTTTCTCAGGAATGTTTACAGGATAATGATAGTTTCATTTTTGCTTTTAATTAGCCGGCTTTATAAGTCGTGGCACTTGCGGTAAGTCTCGAAACACAAAACAGGAAACTGATTCATCACTTAAACTAGATTTTATAAATCAAGAAGTTTGCACAACTTGGCTTAATGGTATAACTTGCTCCCCAACCTTGAATGTTGTCTTGCTCTAGATTATAGTTTCAAGGTTGAGGGCATTTGTAGGTTAAAATTTGTACACGTCTCTCAAAATCTGATAACAAATTAAACCGTTAAGAAAGTTATAAATAATTATTTCTAAGTGAAATGTCATCAAATGGTGCTTGTTGATTGATATAATATTTTGTTGCTGCTTCTTATATGAATGTAAAAAGTCTTGCCATTTATGTATGTTAATCTCTGGGATGAGAATATTATCGTTAATTTGGTTTAACTATAAAAGTTTTTTATAAGCTCCATTCAGTGTTAGCAAAGAGTATTAAAAACTTGTCAGACATTAAAAAAATGTACAGTACTTGCAAAACAAACCCACATAGTATTGAGTTCAAAATTGGATGTCAATTTTTTTCAGTTTCAATGTATGAGTTTGTTGTGCATTTAATTTAGTCTTGATGTTGAGACATTTTCTAAAATATTTTTGTTTTCTAAAGAGAAACATGAACTATATTTAAAATAGTTATTATCAGTGGCAGCTTTTGTGTAGAAATAATAATGCAGTGTGGTAAGAATTGTGGATTGTTAGTAACTTTATATTTCCTGCTTGTTTTTGTAAATGTTTTGTGAACACTGAAATAAGAAGTCGGGTGCAGTCTCCAAGAGTGTCAATACAGTACAGTTTAATTTAGGCAGAGTATTAGTATTGGTTACAAGAGTATCTAAACTAATTTCAAGAATAAATTGAAAGGCATTTTAAATACTCGAGAGGATTTTGGGACCTTGAATGTATGCAGTTTTTAGTTAATGTATGTGCCCACTTAGTTGTGCTTGCAAGGGTTGAGCTTCAGCTCTTTGGCTAAATTCCAGAGGTTGTTACAGTGAAAACCAGATTGTTGGTTCTTGAAGCAATTTTCATCAAATCTTGTTTACTTTTTCTTACTTTTACTTCTCTTTATTTTTAATTTGTTAATAATAGTAAATAAATTGTATTTTAAATTTGTTATATTAACTGGTACTGTACTATGAATTGTACAAGTGGGATTGTTTTTAATTTGTGATTGTTTTTTCTGAGGCATCATGACTTGCTGTGAGAGTACGTGTACTGAGTATGTGTGTTTGCAGGCGATGAGTCACAATAACGTGGCTAAAGTATGTTGACCAGACCACACACTAGAAGGTGAAGGGACGACGACGTTTCGGTCCGTCCTGGACCAATTCTCAAGTCGATTGTGTGGTTTCGACGATTTCGAAACGTCGTCGTCCCTTCACCTTCTAGTGTGTGGTCTGGTCAGTACGTGTGTTTATTGTGCGAGTGTGGTCTGACCCCTGTTACTCAAGCATTTTCACTTTTATTCAGATATATCATTACAGTGGAACCTGGAGTGACGAGCGCCTCAATCTACGAGCATTTTGAATAACAAGCGCGTCACTCGGCGAAAATGTCTCGCTTAACGAGCTTTAGCTTGATTAACGAGAAAAGCACATGGTGCTTCCTAGTGTTCCCTCTGGTTCTCGCAAATTCTTGGTCACCTCCGACGATGCAAATAACTTTTCTGTGTTTTAAAGATGCTAGTGATGCTGGGATGTAAAGGGATGACTGCTATAATGTTGCAAAGCATTGATTTGTTTTTTAGACAAAATTAGAAAAAAAATTAAAAAAAATTGAAAAAAAAGTCAAAGGTTCATTCAGTGAATGTCAGGTAGGCTACTACATTTTCTAAAAAAAATGAAAAATAAAAAAAAATTGAAAGAATTTGAAAAAAAAAAGAAAAGAAAAATGTCATAAAGGTTCGTTCAGTGATTGTCAGGTAGACAGCTCCATTTTGTATAAAAAAAAATAAAACACTAAAAATAAAACAAAAATTAACAAATTTGAAAAAAAGAAAAATGTCATAAAGGTTTGTTCAGTGTGTGCCAGGTAGGCTACTCTAATTATTAATAAAAAAATGAAAAATACAAACCAAATTGAACAAATATGAAAAATAAAAAAAATCTCTTGATGGAGCATCCTACCTGACAAACACTGAACGAAGAACGAACCTTTGACATTTTTCTTTTCAAATTTGTTAAATTTTGTTTATTTCAAGTTTATTTTTTTTATTAAAAATTGAGCAGCCTACCTGACATTCATTGAATGAACCTTTTTCTATAAAAAAAAAATAAAAAAAAATTTAACAAATCTGAAAAAAAAGTCAAGGGTTTGTTCACTGTATGTCAGGTAGGCTGCTCCATTATTTAACAAAATCGAATATCATATTGATGTTTTTTGGCTGTAGAACGGATTAATTTTATTTTCATTATTTTAAATGGGGGAATTTGTTTCGAAAGACGAGCGTTTCATATAATGAGCTCGGTGCCGGAACGGATTCAATTTGTTAATCGAGGTTCCACTGTATTTGCAAGTTAAAGCTACAGCATGCAGCAAGAGTGAGATGGGTACATCAGACAACAATAAGAAAACCTTTGATAATGTTTGGTGGCAGTCAGGAAAGCCATACAGGGCAGAGTATCATTGGGAGTGTGTGTGTGTGTGTTTTTTTGTTATGTATGGATGAATGAATTTCCCCCTCAAGTTACAATATGAGTGCATTGGTTTTATTTCTAGTGTTTCTATACCCACTGTGACCCAGCGAGTATTGGAACACTATATAAAGTGGTCCCACTATATAGGAGCAATTTTGAAACGGCCCCACTGTGACCCAGTGGGGGCCGTTTCAAGAGATTCCATCTGTTCCGGTGTGTAAATTTTAACCTGACCTGGCTTTTTAAGAAAATCACTCCTGTCATTAGAAAAATCAGAACTTTGCCGAAGAGAGCAACCTAGTGGCTGACACGGAAAGTAGGTTTTCTATACTTGGAGCCATATTTTTATGAATGGACAACCTGATGTATTGTGGTTCAGAGCTAGAGATCGATTGCCACATGAATTAGAAGCGTGTATTGCTTGATTTATTTGTATGTTAGAGAAAATTTGTATGTGGTCACACTATTTAGCTTATAGGATACATTCATAAGTTCAACCCCAACTATCAGTTTTGTTTAAATATGGTATTCATTTAGATTAAGTGTGCTTCATGTTCTAACAAGTTTATCCTGCATACATACTCAAATGACCCAAATGTTGATGATTGCACTATAATCCTGCATGGTTGTCCTTAAAGTCTTGTCACTGCAGTATACAAATGTACAGTATAAACAAAGAAAATGTATAGTATTTGGAATGCAGTGATAATGTCTGAAGTTACCAATATATTTAAAACATTAATATAATAGATATAATACTAGCCACAACATATTGATTGGGCTAATTTAAGTTCTCTTGCAAACTTTTTGTGGAAGCTTGTCTATATAGTATCTTAGTTTTCATGGTTATTTTATAATAAATAATTTGCTTGGATGTTTAAATTCTTTGTAATCCAGTTTTCTATAAATGTATTATTTATTCACCCTCCCTCCCCTCCCCTCTTCACGGTAGAATATATAAATATATATGTAATGTCTGAGTAAATTAATGTAAAGGAAGAGTTGCTAGATATTTTTCAGTAGAATTTCTTGGTAAAGTAGCCCAGTTCAGCAAATTGCATTCTGCTAACAGCTTTGCCATAGGTTTTTACAGAAGCTTCGCTCCTAAACTACTGCAGTTAAATGAAAGTTTTTAAATTTTCAGTCGTCTACGGAAGACCCGCCACAGCCGATCTCGTTCCCGTTCACATGGCCCACGACACCAGAAAAACCTCAAAACTGTCAAGGCATTGGCACAGAGAACTCAGTCTCTTACCTCACAGGTTTGCTGCACAAATTTTTACATGAAATATAGTTGTGATACTGAATTATTAATTATCCCATTTCCTTTATATGTGGAGTTACTGTACTTTAATACAGTTACAGGAAATGGCTATGCTCCTGGTGTCCCATCTTTCATATACAGTAGTGTCATATGAGACTTCGAAATAGCCGATGGTTTTGGCATCCACCACCACAAGCCAAGTATACTTATATATACATATACATATACGTGTATACTTATACGAGGGGCCTGACAGCTGAGTGGACAGCGCTTCGGATTCGTAGTCCTGAGGTTCCGGGTTCGCTCCCCAGTGGAGGCGGAAACAAATGGGCAGAGTTTCTTTCACCCTGATGCCTCTGTTCATCTAGCAGTAAATAGGTACCTGGGAGTTAGACAGCTGCTACGGGCTGCTTCCTGGGGATGTGTAACAAAAAGGAACCCTGGTCGAGGACTGGGCCATGGGGACGCTAAGTCCCTGAAATCATCTCAAGATAACTTTAAAGTGGGAAGGCATACAAATGTTTTATCTCATTTTCTTTGGAACATATGTCAAGCATCTCGGTTGATGCTGTATTTCAAAATGGAAAGTTGATCTTGCTTTAATTCTGTGTTTAGGCAAGAGTTCCTGGATCCCAACTAGCTGTTCTTATAGCAGAGTGCATCCATATGTCCTTCCACTGTTGCAGTTCTCCCTACCATTCTTTTGGTTAAGAGGCTTTGTATGTAAAAGAGTTGGTGGCTTTGCTCTGAGGTGATATTCTTACTCTGGCATTTTAGCTTAAGCTGATGTCAATTAATCATAATTATTTTTCTTTGTGTGTTGACTCATCCTGTTGTTGTCTCACCTGTAGATGTTTATCATTCTAATACTTCAGTACAATACTAGTATATAGTCACTTCCTATACTAGCAAGTAGAATTTGATATTTAAGAATTGCAAATTATCCTTTCAGAATTCTTATTATTTGAGTGATTGATGATTTCCTTTGGCAGATTTTATATGAAGTGGCTACCCAGTCAAGGCTGGGAAGTTAATGGTGGGGGACAAGGCACTTGTGATAAAGAAATTGTGCACACATCCATCCTCATGTTTAAGGATTAAGCATACTGTATTTTGCAACATGTTTCATCCCACACCAACTCGTCTTAATGACGAATATTTCAGTTCATCATTTGGTTTACAGTACGTACTCTACTGTGTTTATTTTTAGGGTCGGCTTCCTGGTTCTCGCAAACCTCCACATACGGTGACCGGACAATTCCAGCTCTCTCTCCAAACACTGATGGAAGCTCTCAACACTGCCAACCCTTTCTTTATTCGATGCATCAAGAGTAATGCAAGTAAGGTATGTAGCCATCAGAATTTAAAATTATATTCTCTGAGTGCCTTTTAATGTATAAATGGAAACCCTTAATGCTTCACATAAATCAGAAAAAGTAAATATATTTTCCTAGAAACAAAAAATAAGGCATCACAAATTTTGAGTCTTATCTGACAATCATTCAAGACAAAGGTAGCTGTAGCAGTCATATAGTAATCCAAGAAACAGAATTTTGAATAGATTTAATCAAATATGGGCTTAACATTTTTTTTTGTAATGTGTATGTTAAATTATTGGGTTGATATGCTTGAAAACTGAATGCACAAATATGCATCAACCAACAAATAAGATTTTTAGTCAAATAATTTAACAAAGACACAGTTGATTACAGTATTTGATTTCTTAATGTGATTGTTTTGCAGGAGGCCAATGTTTTTGGAGATGAAATGGTGATGCGGCAGCTGAGATATACAGGCATGTTGGAAACTGTTCGATAAGGCAGGCTGGCTTCAATGTTAGACTCTCCTATGATGAATTCATTCACCATTACAGAATACTCTTACCCAAGGGTCTCTTAAGGTATACTAGTTTCTTCATGTACTACAAGTATGAACAAATATTGAGACTAATGGAATTGAACCCCGTGTACCTGAACTCGGGCACACGCACTATTGGTTCGATTTCATTGTATGTCCTCAGTATTTAGTCATGAGATTCATCACATTCATGTGATAGCATTTATACTACAAGAATCATAATATTTCAAACAAAAATATTGAATTCTAAAAGTTTTTTGTTCAAGCAATGATGTGAAAGGGATGCTTTTGAAGAATATACTCTTTATACCACAATTTTGGGTCATTTCCATATATTCATTTGCCAAAACATCTCTCATGAGTGCTTTTTTGTAGTTTCTTCATTGTCACTATTAACTCGTAAACTGATGTCTAGTTATTCTGGTCAACAGCTAAAATACTTCTCAAACAAATGAGGTCAATTTTGACTACCGTTATTCTGGGTCACTAAGAATGGAACTGTTTAAATTTGTTGATTAGCTCTTTTCATCCAGGACGAGCTTTAAAGCTGCTTTTCTTCTCAATGGGAGTGTTTTGCCATGAATTCCACTGGGTTATGCAGCCCATATGAGGGAAACTGATGACTACATGAAGCTGCTTTTGTGGCACATGAACGATGACTAACATTAGTGGCAGCTCTGTGGAGACTTGGTTTGTTGCTCTTGTGATGGGTCTGTAGGGTGGATGCACAAAATACTGCCTTTTTCTTTGTGAATAGGAGTCATGTGGGACATTCCCATTATGTTATAAGACTTGCCACTCCTATCATTGGAGCCTGGATGAAAAATGTTCAGCAGCCACCACTTGTTGTATAAAGGAAGATTTTGTTACCACCCTCATACAATAATAAATAGCTAATCAGCAATTTTAATTATTATATTTTAATTCCACACATCAAAATGCATGACAAACAGCTCGTCATCTCGGAAGCAGACACTTTTCTGAAAAATTGTTGACCAGTGATATTGTCACATACTACCTTGTTCTTTAATAAAATTTCATATGTTTGAAAAATGTTCGATTGGTTGTGATGCTCTACCTAATGGTAGAGCATCACAACCAATCAATTACCTTACGTGAAAATTACCTTACTCTAAAATTAGTGTTAATAGTTCTCAGGCAGATGTGCGGTCCTTTCTAAAAGGGATGCAGTTGGTGGAAAGTGAGTACCAGATGGGGAATACAAAAATATTTATGCGTGAATCACAAAAACAGAAGTTGGACTCTCAACTCCACCAGACTATTCTCTCTCGTATTATCATTATCCAACGATGGTATCGAACTATTCACCAACGACGACACTTCTTATTATTCAGAAGGGCTGTTGTTAGAATTCAGGTAAGATTACACTGTTTAAAAATTTATTTTTGTAAACTACTCATTGCTTTTTCAGGAACATGTAACTTTTTCAACTGAAATAAGTGTAAATCCTTGTATTTGATTTACACATTGGAAGCCTAATCCAACTGTCTACCACTGTGTACAAAATAGTAGTTAATATTATCTTTGCTGGGAGGGCTCTTATGTGGTTTCCTGTTGTCAGCAACATGGCTAGTTTCCCCCAAACAAATCACACTTGGCCCTAAGTCAGTGTAGGCCTACCAGGGACCAGAGGCTAAAACCCGGCCTGCTCTATAGAGTCACAGGGAGCTGAGGATTCTAGATCACTCAATTCAAGAGAAAGCCACCAGAAAGATAGTGAAAAAACTACAGACAATAGCAAGATAAACAAAACACAGACCCCCCAAAAAAAACTATCCACCCCATAATTAGCCAGGTTATACTGTAGTAGCAGCTGCCCACCACCAGGTGGCACCATTCCGGTATACCCAATCCACCCAGCCAACTCATCAGTTATTAAGCCTGGTGCTACTGGATAAATTGTTTTCAATCCTCAAATCCACTTGCTCTCTTCAATGATCTGGAGTTGCTGAATCTGGTTTGCTGCTCTTTGTCTGATTCATGGATGGCCGATCTCTTGATGCCTTATCTTTTGTTTTTTGTCATGGTAACAGTATACTTGGTGCTTCTAACCATCATTTCATGTCTCTTCATCACTGGTCTTCTATTTTTGTCTTGGTTGCTTGAGCACTGATGCCTCATATCATTTGCCCCCTTAGTAGAGCCACTGTTGCAGATGATTTTGCATGTTGAATCTGATTTTTCACCGGCCTGCTCCTTTTTCTGTCCCGAGTCTTCTTGCTCTCTAGATGACTATCACAAAACAGCTTCTCATTTTCCACTTGGCTGATAACTCCCTATCCCTTAGAAGTGGAGAATTGGGATGATATGAATAAATGGGATGATGATAAATTAATAGTTCCTATTTTTTCTGAATATTTTGTAACTTAGTTTCATAATACTGTGTATTTAATTGCAGTAACACATTCAAATCTCCCATTCTTGCATTATGTGAATAATGGTTCACAAATTCACATTATGTGAATTCTTGTATTATGTGAATAATGGTTCACAAATTCACATTATGTGAATTCTTGCATTATGTGAATAATGGTTTACATATTTTCTTTTGTGCATACTGTACTGTATATTGTATCATTATCAAATGGCTTTACATATTAGTTTTTAATAAAAGCTTTAAACAATGTGATATAATTCTAATGCTGTTTTTTCTGCTTCTACAGTGTCAGGTGCGGTGTTGGATTGCACAGCAGATGTTAACCAAAATGCGTGTAAGACATAATGCTGCAACATTCATCCAAAAAATGTGGCGTGGACACCGTGTACGAAAGTGGTATTTGAATTTACGAAGGGCTCTTATAGCATTCCAGGTAGGTAGCACATTGGCATTCATAAATCATCAAACAAAATTATCCTAGTACAGAAAGCTAAGGGAATGTTTACAATAAGATAATGGCTTTGTATTTTGGAGTGAAAGTACAAATATGTTTGCTTACCAATCGGTGACTGGAAATGAAATTAGCTCTTTATGCCCTACTTTCTAACCATTTAAATCTGACACACTAATTACCTCTTTCAATGTTAATATTTTCGTTGACTCAATTGCTTGTCAGCTTCCACTGATGTCCCCTGCCTCTTATTTAATTTCAATAGACTTCCTTTGTCCACTTTATCTGTTCTCAAGATCTTGAATGTAGTTAACATATCCTCCCCCCCCCCTCCGCAACCAGACACTAATCTGGATTATCGTGATGGGTCAGTAGCTAGGGTATGCGGACTAGCTCCAGGATGTGGAGTCTTGATCAGGGACTACACTGACATCGGCACTGTAGTTACTGTTATTGGACGCCGCTTAAACTGACAATGTCTCTTCAAGCAGGATAACTCCAAGGAGTATTAGCAGATTACAGGAAGTAGTCAAAGGTGGTAAAAATGCCTGCTTCTTTTGACAGAGAGGAGCGTTAGTCTTTAATAGCAGAGCCCAGTATACCAGAATATTGTGATAGTGTAGAAGAATGTCAAGAAATTAGAAAAAAACTGGGTATAAAGTAAGATTCATGTGGATCCTTCACATGTGGGAATACTGTTGAATGAGGTACTGATGAGATAGCGAAGAGAGCAATGGAAAAAAATCCTGTTGAATTGTATGTAGATAACCTGAGACAAAGTAAAAACAAGAATCAAGATATCCAAGAGGGTGAAGAAATGATAAGAGAAATGGCAATGGTGGACATAGTAAACACACTTAAGAATTATTCAATAATAAATACAAATTCGTCCGTTCACCTATGGTAGAGGAAATCTACTTGAATTCAATTTACATGAGATTAAGATTAGGATACAAATATATGCATGGCAATACGGTGTTGATGTCCAAGTGAAAGATAAGGGTGTAAATTATGTAGTAGCGCGCACGGCCCACACCTTAGAACATAGCATTAGAGAGTCAAGGTTATTGAGTAACCGTGATAGAAATAAAGAAATAGTAGGTACCACATCTATTGTTTGTGTGATAATGGTTGATAGACAGTATACTTAGGACCTACAGAATTTTCGCCCAAGAGTCTAACACTTATAGTTGTTTTACTATATTAACCTGCAATGTTAAATGGGATTCTTGTAATGTTATTTGCATATTTGTACTCATGAATAGTGTGCGCCCTTGAGGGACTTGAAGTAGAGGGGGTAGAAAATAGCCTAAGCTAACTCTATCCCTTGAGATGATTTCTTCTTGTCTCAATAAAATACTTGACTTGAACTTGGGTGAGAATAGCTGACTGCCTCATCTCTTTGTGTGTATTTTATTAAAAATATTCAATTCCAATTTCCTCAGGATGCAACCCCACAAACAGTTGCCTAATCCCTTG
>WNGS01169217.1:8585871-8598996 GCA_020271785.1 Procambarus virginalis
TACCTACAGCAATTACTACTAGGTGAACAGAGGCATTGAAAAGAAACGTTGCCCAAAGGCATCTGTTCTTTCGCTTGGATTAAGCCCAGGAACCACAAAAGTTGTAAACTGACGACGTAGACTGCTGCGCTACAAAATGTCAAGAAATAAACGATAAGACAACTGAAGAAGAAACAGGTAAAATGAGATAGGAGATAGAAATTAATTATGAGTGAGAGATAAGAGATAGAGAGCATAATCAGGAACTTGTACTGTGTGTAAGTTTTTTTTCGTGCATAGCAGAGGTGCTCAATGAATATATAATATAATATACATTATAATATATGTGTATATATATAAATATATGTTATACAGCATAGAGTCGTTGATCTGAGTAAATAATACACACAATTAGTATGTAGAATGGGTTTGTTCATGCGAAAGGTATAACAGGTGTGGCGTCAAGTCACTGCAGGAAACCAAGATATAAGAGTCACTGACGATGAAATAAGAAAACGCGATGACAGGAAGCCATATTACGCTCACCTTAAAGTAATGTCGAGATGCCTCGCTGTTGCGATAGCCACTCCACCACACCCCAACACTGCCTCCACCACCCTCCCACTCACCCCACTAAACTACACATGCTTCATAATAAAATAGTGTACAAAATAAGGGAACTTTGTGTCATATATATATATATTTTTCATTTTTTGTTTTACTTTACGGCAGCTGGAAGCACATCGATGCATCCTGTCCGGAGCCACTAACACTGATAAACACAGTTGATCTAGTCTCACCATTAAAAAATCTCTTCTTTGAGATGGCTAATTTCTAGCGAGGAGACGTTGGCGTGCATAGGCATGTATACACTCATTATTTATTGAAATTGAAATAAGTTTATTGAGGTAAATTACACACAAAGGGATGTGGTAGCTCAAGCTATTCTCACCCCGTTCAGTACATCGTGTTAATACATACATATAAACACATCACAAACAATAAACATATTACCAAACATTCTGAGAGATAAACATCTACATTTCCTCATGATTTATTGGTGGGGGGGAAAATCATTCTAATTTGAAGCGCAGTTGTGGAAGTGTCCGCCAGGTGGCAGCCCGGGTCAGTTTACTGAGCAGTGCACGTTAGGCTCCCAGACGCCTGCCGGATTATCATGTTTTGCCTCGATATCTGCCTTTAGTAGAGCAACCATGGTGGATTAGTGGCCAGCGAGGTAGCGTGTGGTGGTCTGGAGTGACCAGAGTGCATAGTCGTTGGTGTGAGTGAGGAGGAGGCGGAGAACTTGAAACGTCTTGAGTGTGGGAGGTGTATCTTAGTCCCTGCTTGACTGAAGAAGCAACAAGTGAAAATCTGTTTTCGAAGAATTTACCTGAAAGTGTTGTGATGTGTTTAATGTTGTGTTGCGGGTTTTGCGTATCGAGGAATACCAGCCGCGTAAGGATATATGGAAGATTAATGTGAGAAAACGCAAAGAAGGTGTTCTGAAGGAGTTCTCGAAGGCTTCCAAAACGGGGGAAAGATGAAGTCCAGATTGGCGTGTATTCGGGGGGGTGTTCCATGGAGGATGGTGAGGCCAAGATGCTAGGGGACTCACAGCACCTACGTCTTTAAGAACTAATGCGTTCTTGAAGGGCCTCCTGACTTCTCCGAACATTTGTCTTTCTGTGGAGTCGTGTCTCTACAGAAACGCTGAAGACGAGAGGCATCACAATATGTCATGTCAAGCTTGTTAGTCATATTTCCTTTCGTCTTGACACCGTCAATTGGTATGAATTGTAAGACGTTTTTGGAAATAGTGTATTTCAGAAGATTTAATGTTATATGTGAATACCTGGCAGAGGTCAGAATTCATATGTTTCATTTTTAGTTTTTTGGGGGATTGTAAGTCAAAACGTTATCAAATTTGTGAAAATATTTACTATAAAACTGATTACAAAATTATTTTGCATGATCTTAAGAAAGGACCATATATTGTCAGTTGAATATTAATACTGTTTGGCGGGACCAAAGAGCCAAAGCTCAACCCCTGCAAGCACAATTAGGCGAGTACTGTGTGTCATTTAAATTGGTTACCAACTACAGTACTGCGAACGGAAGGTGTTTCAAGATTCACTATACACAGTAGTGGTTGATTTGAGGAATACTATTGTCGAGCAAATTTAGAAAACCTGAACATAATAACAGGACCCATTTTAGTGATCAATTCACCGTATAATTCCTTATTTCAAACTTTTAAACATTAATAATAAACATTTTATAGTCATATGGTAAATACAATCTTGTAAACTCAAGGAAGGTCAGAAATGAGATTTGACAAGCTTTTGTCTATGTACATGTACATATCAGTATGTAAATTATTTAATGTCTGGTTATGTATAACCCACAGTACCATTGTGATTTAAAGTAGAGCTAATTACAGTCATAATGCTGTCAGTTGATATGTCATCAAATATAAAGAAACTTCATATTCTTAACAGGCAAACCGATCATAGGCCTCCTAATGACAGTGCAGCACCTTAAGTGTTAACCAAAATTATTTGAACCTATGTTTGCCATGAAAGAGAAGTAATACAGGCCCGTGGGCCACTGCATTGTTTGGATACAGGATAACAATAGCCAATACTGTACATGTACAGTATTTGTACATCCCTGTGGATAATGTGATTATTGTGAACCTCGCTCTGATTGTGTAGCCAGCATATTTCTTTTTTGTTAGGTATGATTCAGATGATTTTTCATTTACTCTTAAGACAGTAATTTTGCCAATATACTGTAGCTACTATCCAGTGATGCACAAACCCTGTAATTAGCTTTGAATACAAAAATAGTTCCACATTCTAGATACTGTATAGGCCTAATACATTTCTGAGCAGTAATGCTAGTAATAGTTATGATAATACAAACTAAAATTAACAAAAATAATACAGTAGTTATAAGATTGCAATAATGACATCAGAAAAAGATAATGTTCTGTCAGTATTGGAGTAGACATATTAGAAAATTAATAACATTTTCCTGGATAATTAGAAAATCATCTGAATAACGAAACCTTAGATTAACCCCTGCACTGCGCACCTGGTTTCGGCAAAAACTTCTTGGGGCAATTGTCAAGGACATATTCTTGTTGTTTTCATAAATATTCAGGTAAATTTAATGTCAAAATGTTTCCAAATTCAACTATTTTCATTTAAAAACACAGAGTAATGAAAACATTAAAAAACATTAAAATATAGCCTAATTAAAAAAAAATAGCACAACTCTCAGAGCGCCTAAAGGTGCTTTGCGCAGTGCAGGGGTTAAACCTTAGGTTATCTAACCAGAACACACATTATAGAGCCCATGTGGCACTGTGCTTACTGGACATAGGCCCATTAGCTTATGCACTATTTAAATGCATAATAATGTAGCTCTTATTGTGCTAACAGTGCAAGGGTAATTTATCCTACAGTACAGTATATATAATGCAAAACTTTGTTGAATTTTAAAATCCAGCTAAAAAAAAAATCATCAGGTGAAAAATCATCAAAAAATCAACAAGTGGCAGGTGACCTTTGACAAGTCGCCAGCTTTCAGTCCTCGTCAAAGCCAATACGTGTAGAATAATAGTGACTTTCGGGTAAATTCAGGTAAATAGTGCAGTGTCTGATGGGTCTGTATTCTAACAGTGGAGTACCCCATCCATGAACCAGTATCCCAACAGTGAAGCATCCCAAGGACCTGTATCCTAACAGTGCAGATCCCAATGGTCCTGTATGTAATGCATTCACAATCCTTAGGTAAATATTAATTATTCGGGTGGTGGTTCAATTACACCTGAAGCAGCACTGTACTTCGTGATATGGTACACTTTTTGATACGAAGAATTGCCTAATACAAATCAAATAAAATTGACAATACAATACTGTACTGTACAAGCAATAATGATAATTCAGCTGCACACACGTGGGGTCCATAGTTCGAGTCTCCTAGAGCCCAGGTGAATGAAATATAAATACAGTACTGTAATAATAATAATAATTAATAATAATAAATATTGCAGTTACACAGTAACCCAATAATGGCATTAATGGATTAATTATAAAATATCGGAATACATCATGTCGGCTAATTATGGCAACACCTTGCACATTGAGTGGGGTGGGTGGAGGCACACGTTTATCACATTGCTATCAAAGTTACATAAGAGTTGACCATCCCGAGTAATCAGCATGCAAGATCAATCTTCCAGGGCATTACAAGTTGAATTTTGTTGCAATTTCTTTACTTATGTAGATTTATCTAAAAGGATAAACACTAAAGTTACACCAGTACTTATTTAGAATTATGATAATAGCTCTTGAAATGATTGAAATTGTTAACGAGTAGGTTAGGCACGAGTAAGATGCGTGCTAATGGGAAGGGTAAATGGTGGAATGGTGAAAATTCATGGGTTGTGAGGTTAGTTGAGGGTTAGGAGTGAATAAAAGTTATAGGGGGTAGAAATGAGCGGATTATTTTGTTGCATCACAATGAAGGCATATATATATATATGTTAAGGAGTATGAATGTGTCAATTCAAGACTGTTGGAGTGAGAGTAAAATAGGTACAGTAGTGATTGATTTGCAAGTTCACATTTTATATGGTTCATATTGTGTATGGATAATTTTAAATGAAAGAAAGAGTTGTAGGTGTTCTGTAATTAACTGAATGATCATGCAGAGGCTACAAGATTATTGGGAAGTCATTGTGTATTTGAATAGGGCCTGTGGATGGAAATTGGCAATGTACTGTACTACTGTACATGTAAATAGGAATGGGTATTTCTTGGTGGATAGTTGACCAAAAAGGAGGTATGTTTGTGTCAAATACTTAAGAACATAAGAACAAAGGTAACTGCAGAAGGCCTATTGGCCCATACGAGGCAGCTCCTATCTATAACCCCCCAATCCCACTCATAAACATGTCCAACCCAAAACGTGTTCTTGGAGAACACTTGGAGAACGTGTTCATACATTTTAAATACTGTACAAGAGTTCATTATATACACATTCTTGTAAAGCTAATAACACTCATTGCATTTTGTGGCAGGTCCATAATCTTAATTTTCCCTGGGATACGACCCGCCAAATCATTTAACAACCAAGTACCCATTCACTGCTGGGTGAACAGAGGCGTACATTTAAGCATTACCAGGAGAGATTGGTGCCTAGTCAATCCTCTCGACCAGGATATGAACCGAGGCCAAATCGCTTGCGAAGCACAGGGGAAGTGTGTTTTACCACTGTGCCACAGGGTAACCTCAATCAAGACCTTGCCATGATTGAGGTACAGTACATGAATGAGTAGGGAACGAGATGAAATGGAGCAAGGGAGTTTGACTATCTTTGTTGATAGATGGTGTAAAAGTACAGTACTGTATCGTCAAAGATGTGAGGGGTCATGAGAGGAATATTAGTGGCATTAGATCATTATGCAATTCTGTGCAAAATTATGGTAAAGGGGAGGTGGGTATTCTGATAAAGAAAAAGATTGGGCCCTGTATCAAATATTGAAATGCAAAGAAGTTGGAAACAGTGGAAGAGAGTAAAATATTTAAAGAATGGTTAAGTGAAATATTAAATGATTTAGAAGGAATGACTTCATCTGTGAATGTCAAACTTGTATACTATGTATTGTTTAATTGGGATGAGATGATGGATGAGTGTTGTTATAAGTTGGTGAAAAGGGATGGAAGTGTATTACAGTATTGCATAGTTTTGTGGAAATGACATGGGCCATTAAGAAGGAAAAGATGGATGGAAAATATTGGTGCAGACAGATGTCCCAGTGTGATGCTAGACTAAGAAGAAAGATGAACTTTAATAATTATATAAAGAGTTGTAGGAAAAATGCAGCAAAATGGTTAATGTTAAGGATGAGAAGTTTGTGAGAAAGTTCAGTGAGGACTTGTAAGAGATTAAAAATAATTTTAACCTACAGAAAGATTTAAGAAAGTTATTGTGGGGAAAAAGAGGGAGATAGATAGTGAAGGATGCTGAGGTTTTAGGGCTAGGTTATGGCTGACATAGGGCTAATATAATATTAAATATTACTGTATTTAATATTACAGTACTGTACTGTAATATTAAATAGTGTACTGTATATGTCAGATTATATGACAGGAAGGTGAGGTGCCAAATATTTGGCCTACGTAATCCAAATAATTCTATTCTGCTTGGTTCACTACATGGGATCTGAAATATGACAAGCAAATGTATCTGAAGGGAATTACAAATCATCACAAAATGACCCCTTATAACAAAAACAGGTTATAATTTAATGAGTAAGATATTTAAAAATACTGTACAGTACCACATTCTTCCCTGCTTTGGATTGTTTGCCAATAGTAAATGAGCACAGCTGATAACTTAAATCAATGCTTTTCATCAACACACTAAGAGCTGCTGTGTTCAGGTGGTCTTTATTTTGAGAAAATTAGTGGCACATCAAACAATTGGTGCTTTCATAATACTATACTGTATACAGTATATGATGTTCTCAAACCAAAGAGTTGAGAAAATATAGCATATCATGGAAATTTGAGAAAACATTAAAATCTGTGTTTTGTTTTGCCAGTACTGTACCTTGCCTTACCTTGTGATTACCTTACGATGATTTTGGGGCTCAACATCCCCACGACCCAGTCTTCAACCATTCCTCCAGTACAATACAAATGTAAAATATATACAATACAGTAGAATTAATCATAATGTAAAGTGACCCGAATCCTTTGACATGTTTTGCACTTCTATGCATCCTGAGTGATGTCGAGAAACTTGAATACAGTACTGTAGTCTGTGACAGATGGGTTACCTTGTGGTGGTTTCGTGGATAATTGTTCCCGCACCCCAATCTCTGACCAGGCATCATGGCTTGTGATCTGGTCAACCAGACAGTTGGATGTGACTGCTCACAGCCTGATGTATGAATCACAGCCTGGTTGATCAGGTGTCCTTTGAAGGTGTTGGTTGAGTTTTCTTTTGTCACTGAGAGAGGTTGGCCCGTTATGCCTCTTATGTGCAATGGGAGTATGTTGAAGTCTTAGGCCCTTGATGTTGATAAAGTTCTTTCTGTGTGCCTATTGCAACTCTGTTTTTCAACTCTGTTCAGTACATCCTACTATGCTTCCTGGTCTCGTGTGATGTTATTTCCTTATGCAGATTTGGAATCGGTCCCTCATAATATTTTTCAAGTGTAGATTTATTATGCACAGTATCTTTCTTGCCTGTACTCTAGAGAATACAGATTTATGGATTTTAGTCAGGTCAAATAATTTACATGTTTAATTGAGTGGATTCTGGCAGTGGAGGATCTTTGTATGCTCTCTGGTTAGCAATATCTCCAGCTTTAAATGGGGCTGTTATTGTTCATCAGTATTCCACCCTAAAGAGCACTAGTGTCTTGAAGAATATCATCATTGGTATGGCATCTCTTATTTCATAGGTTGTTTGTTATCAAACCTGTTAATTTTTCTTGAAGTTATGACAGGTATATACTTTTTGTTTTTTTAAAGTAAGGTCTTCCGACATTATTACTCCCAGATCTTTTACATTGCTCTTTCGTTCTGTGGTATGATTTGGCCGTCTTATGTGTGGTTTCCATTTTTATATTTTCATTTTTTCTGTAGTGCAGGAGTTGGAACTTAACTTCACTAAACTTCATATTATTTTCTGTCGCCCATTTAAAGAACTGATTTATATCAGATTTACCTGAATTTACCTAAGGGCCAATAACACACTAGTGTTAGTGACCTTTCAAAGATCTATCCATTTGTCCTGATAATTTGTTCAAGCTGGATTTTAAAGTTCAGCAGAGTTTTGGCATTTACATCTTCAATGCATAGGCATTTCCATGAGTTTATAACCCTGTGGGTGAAAAAGCATCTCCTGTTTTCAGTCCGACACTGTGGCTTGTTGAGCTTGAAACAGTTACTCCTTGTTTACATTACATCTGACCTTTTGAAGAAGTTGTCTGGATCAACATCCTCAGAGTGAGGTGATCATCATCACCAGATTGAAGGCTTGCTGTGTCCTTTACATTGTCTACTGTAATAAAAAACATAGTGTCATCTGCAAAGGATGTTACAGTACTCTAGATTGTGTTCTTGTCTACTGTGTCCCATATGAGAATGAGAAAAAATTCAGAAGAAACACAGTACCGGTCAGTACTGAAGAATTCAAATTCTGAAGAAACACAGTACCGGTGGGCCGGTCGGCCGAGCGGACAGCACGCGGGACTTGTGATCCTGTGGTCCTGGGTTCGATCCCAGGCGCCGGCGAGAAACAATGGGCAGAGTTTCTTTCACCCTATGCCCCTGTTACCTAGCAGTAAAATAGGTACCTGGGTGTTAGTCAGCTGTCACGGGCTGCTTCCTGGGGGTGGAGGCCTGGTCGAGGACCGGGCCACGGGGACACTAAAAGCCCCGAAATCATCTCAAGATAACCTCAAGATAAGAAGAAGATATCCTTGGGGACTGAGCTTTTCATGGTCAACATACTGGATTTTACTTTGTAATACTGTATGTCTTCTGGACTTACCTTGAGTTGGTTTCGAGTTTAGCGTCCCTGCATCCCAGTTATCGCCCAGGCCTCCTCGTTGCTGGACTGGTCAACCAGGCTGTTGGACTCGGCTGCTTGCAGCCTGACGTACGACTCGCAGCCTGGTTGATCAGGTATCCTTTGGAGGGGCTTATCAAGTTCCCTCTAGAACACTGTGAGGGGTTGGCCGGTTATGCCAATTATGTGTAGTGGAAGCATGTTGAACAGTTTCAGGCCTCTGATGTTGATGGTGTTCTCTCTCAGGGTACCTATTGACCTTATTGCACCAACACTCTTCCTTTCAGTGGGGCTATTTTGCAACATCCTGCCATGCCTTCCTGGTCTCATGTGGTGTGGTATTTCTGTGTGCATGTTTGGGACGAGCCCCTCTATTATTTTCCATGTGTAAATTATTATGTATCTCCTCCTCTCCGCCTGCGCTCATTTCACATTTTGATAGTCAATTGTTTTAGCGTAAAATGACTAGGATAAATCATTAGTTATTCACTGTGAATGTATTACAGAGTTCGAACAGGGGTAGATAAGGATTGGCTTTGATAATGACAAACTAGAAAAGATGCGGAAACAAAAAAAAACAGAAAATGAACAATCCTCCTCGTCAAATAGCCTCCTTCGCAAATCCATCCGACAAAGAAACTGCACACTTGGCAATACAAAGTAACCAGGGAAGTTTGAACTGCTGCATTTAGAATACTGTACAGTATATGATAAGTAGTTAAAAACGGTTCCTTTTTTTTTTAAATAAAGTAGTAGTAATATGTAGATACTGGCAGCTGAAATTATCACATTTAGCCCCATATATCATGGGAACCAGTAAGTGTTAAGATCTGATTTTTATGTGCAATAACTTAAGCCTTGTAATTGCACTTTGGGGGGATTATCGGTGTGTTTCCTAGGTAATTTGTGAGTTAATTTGCTCATATGGAGATCAGCAGATAACGAGATATACAGAAATTATCTAGAAAACTCAATCCTGTACTAAATATTTCCCTATGATACGTACCTTCTAAAGATCTACATGGGTCCCTATAACTAACAGCGTGGACTATTTGGTGTTCAAAGGAGAACTTGATAAACGTACCTACCATTGTGATACCTGATCAAAGCTGTGTTCACGCTGTCTGGGGTGACGATCCAGTTCCGCCTGGGTTGAACAGACAACCAACCGGGAGGCCTGGTCGGATACCAGACAGCGGAACATTGATCCCGGAACCTCCACAAGGTAGCGTTTATCGAATTCTCTATTGAACCCAAATATTACACCTGTATTATAGGACCCATGTAAGATTTGAAGGTTAAGTCTCATAGGGAAATATTTAGTACAGGATTGAGTTTTCTAGATAATTTCTGTATATCTCGTTACTGCTGACTCCATATGAGCAAATTAACTCACAAATTACCTAGGAAACACACCAATCCAACAAGAATTACAAAGCTATATTGCACATAAAAATCAGATCTTACACTTACGGTTCCCATGATATATGGGGCTAATGTGATAATTTCAGATGCCAGTATCTACATATTACTACTACTTTTATTTAAAAAAAAAGACATTTTAACTACTTATCATACTGTACAGTATTCTAAATGCAGCAGTTCAAACTTCCCTGGTTTAATTTGTAGTCCTTAGCATTTCTTTGGGCTCGTGATGGATTTTGAGAGGAGAGTATTTGAGAGGATGTGTTAATTTTCTGTTTTTTTTTGTTTCCCATCTTTTCTAGTTTGTCATTATCAAAGCCAATCCTTATCTACCCCTGTTCGAACTCTGTAATACATTCACAGGAATAACTAATGATTTATCCTAGTCATTTTACCGCTAAAACAATTGACATATCAAAATGTTGAAATGAGCGGAAGGCGGTGAGAGTTCATAATATTTACACATGGAAAGATAATATTAGAGGTGCTGGTCCCTAAACCTCGCCATAGAAATACCCACACACCCTGAGACAGAAGGCATGGATCAGGATGTGCAAAAATACCCCCATGAGAAGCAGAGGTGCAATAGGTACCCTGCTGAGAGAACACCATCAACATCAGAGGCCTGAAACTGTTCAATTCTTCCACTACACATAATTTGCATACAACCGGCCAACCCCTCACAGTGTTCAGAGAGAACTGATAAGCCCCTCCAAAAGGATACCTGATCACCCGGTCTGCGAGTCGTAGTCAGCTGCAAGCAGCCGTGTCCAACAGCCTGGTGAACAGTCCAGCAACGAGAGCGGGCTGGCGATAACTGATGCAGGCCGCAACCTCGAAACCAACTCAAGGTAGTCCAGAAGACATACAGTATTACAAAGTAAAATCCAGTATGTTGACCATGAAAAGCTTCTCCCCTAGGATATTCTTTTTTTTGAGGTTATCTAGATGATTCCGGGGCTTTTAGGTCCCCGCGGCCCGCTCCTCACCAGGCCTCCCACCCCCAGGAAGCAGCCCGTGACAGCGACTAACACCCAGGACTATTTTAACTGTCTAGGTAACAGGGCATAGGGGTGAAAGAAACTCTGCCCATTGTTTCTCGCCGGCACCTGGGATCGAACCCAGGACCACAGGATCACAAGTCCCGCGTGTGTCCGCTCGGCCGCGGCCCCACCGGACTGTTTTTCTTCAGAATTTATTCTTCAGTACTGACCGGTACTGTGTTTCTCTGAATTTTTTCCATTCTCAATGGGACACAGTAAGAAAGAACACATCTAGAGTACTGTAACATCCTTGCAGATACACTATGTTTTTATTACGTAACAGTAAAGGACACAGCAGCCTTCATTCTGGTGATGATATGATCCCTCACTCTTGAGGATGTTGATCGACAACTTCTTCAAAAGGTCAGATGTAATGTAAACAAGAGTAACTGTTCAAGCTCAACAAGCCACAGTGTCGACTGAAAACAGGAGATGCTTTTTCAACACAGGGTTATAAACTCATGGAAATGCCTATGCATTGAAGATGTAAATGCCAAAACTGTTAATTTAAAATTACAGCTTTCAACAATTATCAGGACAATATGGTAGCCTGCAATCTTGAAAAGGTCCCAACTAATAAGTGTGTATTGGCCTTATAGGTATTCAGGGTAAATCTGATATAAATCAGTTCTTTAAATGGGCGACAGAAAATAATAGAATGTGTTAGGAAAGTTTATTCCACTCATCACTACAAAAAAATGAAAATATAAAGATGGAAACCACACTAAGACCGGCCATCATCCCACGAACAGAAGAGCAATGTAAAAGATCTGGGAGTATAATCGTCGGAAGACCTTACTTTAAAAAAACAAAAGATATACCTGTCATAACTTCAAGAAAAATTAACCATGGTTTGATAACAAAAACCTATTGAACAAGAGATGGCCAACCAATGATGATATTCCTTCAAGACACTATGTGCTCTCTGTTAGAGAGTGGAATACTGATGACAAAACAGGCCCCATATTAAAGCATGGGAGATATTGCTAACCAGAAGAGCATCAGCAAAGATCCTCACTGCCAGAATCTCACCTCACAACATGTAAATTATTTGACCTCGACTAAAATCATCATATCGGTATTTCCTCTCTTGTAGAGTCAGGCAGAGTACTGTGCATATATCTACACTTGAAAAATATTATGAGGGACAGTTCCAACATCTGCATGGGAAGTAACATCACACGAGACCAGGTGCATAGTAGGAATGTACTGAATCAGTGTTGAAAACAGAGTCTCGCAATAGGCACACAGAAAGACACTTTATCAACAGTGACAAGGGCCTAAGACTTCCAACTACTCGCCCATTGCACATAAGAGTGGCATAACGTGTGGGCCAACCTATCTCCAGTGACAAAAGAAACGCACCAACTTCAAAGGACAGCCGTGATCAACCGGCTGGTGATCAACCAGGCTGGTCGAGCAGTCACGCGATCCAACTGTCCTAGGTTGACCAGGTACCACAACACATGATGCCTGGTCCAGAGATTGGGTGCGGCGAACATTATCCACGAAACCACCACAAGGTAACCCATCTGTCACAGACTACAGTACTGTATTCAGTTTCTTATCTCGATCATCACTCACGGATGCATAGAGTGCACATGTCCAAAGGATTCGGTCTATTATCATTGATATTAATCTCTACTGTATTGAGATGATATTTTACGATTTGTATTGTACTGGCGGAAGGGTTGGAAGACTGGGATAGCGTGGGTGCATGTTGAGCCCCAAAATCATCCGTAGGGTAAATCCACAAGGTAAGAGCAAGGCTACAGTACCTCCGCAAAACAAAACACAGATTTTAGATCTTTCTCAAATGTCCACGATATGACTATATTTCTCCTTCCCAACTCTATTGGTTGAGGCAATCATATACTGTATACAGTATGTATTATGGAAAGCACCAATTTGTTTTGATGTGTCCACTAATTTTCCCCTCAAATAAAGACCACCTGAACACAGCAGCTTCTTAGTGGTTGAAGGAGAACATTGATTTAAGTGTATCAGTGTGCTACATCGTTACTATTGGCAACACCATAAAGCATGGAAGAATGCTGCTACTGTAAACAGTATTTGTATA
>WNGS01169217.1:8599021-8619522 GCA_020271785.1 Procambarus virginalis
ATTATCTAGAAAACTCAATCCTGTACTAAATATTTCCCTATGAGACTTAACCTTCTAAATCTTACATGGGTCCTATAATACAGGTGTAATATTTGGTGTTCAATAGAGAATTCGATAAACGCCTACCTTGTGGAGGTTCCGGGGATCAATGTTCCCGCTGTCTGGTATCCGACCAGGCCTCCCGGTTGGTTGTCTGTTCAACCAGGCGTAACTACTCGCACCCCAACATATGAATCACAGCTTGTTGATCAGGTATCCTTTGGAGGTATTTATCAAGTTCTCTCTTGAACTTGATGGACTGTGAACTGTGAGAGGCCAACCAGTTATTCTACTTATGTGTAGCAGGAGAGTTTTGGAAAGTCTTGGGCCTTTGATGTTGATTGGGTTCACCCTGGAGGCCTGGTCGACGACCAGGTCGCGGGGATGATAAGCCCCGGAAGCACCTCAAGGTAACCCTATCAACAGTAAATATCCTATCTCTCGACATACCTATCGTACCTCTACATTTCAATTGGGCTAATTTTGCACATCCTGCCATGCCTGATGGTTTCATGTAATGCCATTTCCATGTGCAGATTTGGAACCAGTCCCTCGAATATTTTCCACACGTAGATTATTATCTATTGTTCGCCTGCACTCTAGAGAATACAGATTTTGACCTTTTAATCAGTAAATTAAATAATTAATTTAATTTTACTCAAATTGGGGTGTAGGAACATGATAAAGTTGATGCTCTTGCCAGCTTACAGTATATGGATATGTTGAACTTAATTTTGGGCTTTCACATAGAAAAATGTGTTATTTGGTGAGAATATTTAGATAAATTTGAGGAAAGCACAAGAGTACAAACAGGAACTAGCAGATCCATTGTTTATCACAATGAAATGTGTCAAACAAAACACTTACATGGGGGCAAATAACAAAATCAATAGACTGATTTTGTCACAGCTTAAATGTGGCTGTGCCACAAGTACTGTATCTGTAACGTCAGGCTGCGAGCAGCCGCGTCTAACAGCCTAGTTGATCAGTCCAGCAACCAGGAGGCCTGGTCGACGACCGGGCCGCGGGGACGCTAAGCCCCGGAAGCACCTCAAGGTAACCTCAAGGTAAGGTGGCAGTTCATCCTGCATAGGGGGACAACAAATACTAGAACATTACATTGTATGCTGCTTGAAAATTTTGCCATTTAGAGATAGGTCTAAAATTACATTGCATGAAATGGCAAATAGAATTGCGTTGCAAGTATCTCTGAACACTTGGTTATTAATTTTCTCGGGGATAAAAAAGTTATTCAGTATTAGGATTATTCAAAATTTATGACTGAATCAATGACTGAATCAAAAGAGGAGACATCCTGTTAAATAACATTGGAATGGACAATGTACATAAAATGAGAGACTAACCAAAAGGTGGCACCTGAAATTTCATCATAAAACACTTTCAGGTGTCATCCTAGCACTGGTCTCTAGATGTTGACCATTTCCAAGGAAATTTTGCTAGTACAGTACTGTTGAGCCTAACCATGTATATTATGGTTTATGCTTCACATTGACACATGAATCCAGGATGTTCTGTTCTGCATGCAGACGAGGAGTCACAATAACGTGGCTGAAATATGTTGACCAGACCACACACTAGAAAGTGAAGGGATGACGACGTTTCAGTCCGTTCTGGGCCATTCTCAAGTCAATTGTGATGAGGGAAGATTGATTAAGATTAAGCCACCCAAGAGCTCTTGGGTGGCTTAACCTAATGGTTAATGTAACCTAATGGTTACATTACATGTAACCATTAGGCATGGCAGGATGTGCAAAATAGCCCGATTGAAATGCAGAGGTACAATAGATATGCTGAGAGAGAACTCTATCAACATCAAAGGCCCAATACTTTCCAAACTCTCCTGCCACACATAAGTAGCATAACTGGCTGGTCTCTCTCAGTTCACAGTTTATTGAATTCAAGAGAGAACTTGATAAACACCTCCAAAGGATACCTGATCAATCATGCTGTGATTCATACATCTTGCTGCGAGCAGCCGTGTCTAACAGTCAGGTTGACCAGATGACGAACTGGGAGGCCTGGTCGGTGACCAGGCCACGGGAACGTCGATCCCCAGAACCTTAACGAGATAACACAAGGTAGGTAGGTAGGTAGGGATTCACTGAAAACACTCATACTATATCCTCAGTATTTCACTCATTTCTTTGCTGTCATCTGTGAATGTTCCATCTTCCATGTGCAAGAGTTCAATGCTAGATTGGATCCAAATTTAACCGATTATCTGGGGGTGACCCCATTTTATCTGAATTTTTGTGTTTCTGATTAATACAGCAATGTGCAGACAATGAGTCGCAATAACATCCCTGAAGATATGATGATCAAACCACATACCAGAAGATGAAGAGCCGACAACCATTATCAAGTCAATTGTGACTTGATAATGGTTCAGGACTTTTTTGTCCTGGACCATTCTGATTGTGATAACGGATTATTATGATCATTATCATAATCGACTTGATAATGGTGCAGGACAGACCGAAACGTCGTCTCCTCCTCTCTTTTGGTGTGTAGTTTAATTCTCAATACAACAATGTGTGAAAGAGGAAACTGGGTAATAAAGTGACACAGTGAGTCATGAGAACCTTTTTAAGGTATGTGACAACTGTCATCTTGGCACAAGTGTCTCACTTAGGATCATCTTAGTACAGTATGTGATAAGGATCCTAATACAATCTCCACTGGATGAGTTTTACTTCCATGTTCTTGTTTATTTTCGTTGCTGTTGTACTACTTACAATATAATCTGTACAGTACTGTATCTCAGCTCTCAGCCATGCAAGAAAAGGTATTAAATGCATACTGTATAATTCAGTGATGTTTAATGTTTCATATGTTGAATTAATTATTTAATTTTATCTATTTTTCAGGTAAACAAAATGTAAAAATGTGTACATACCATATATTGTATATATTGAAGTATCCAGTAAGGAACTGTTTAGGTTGTAAGTTCACAGTCAAAGTGGGCTGTTTGTGAGTTAATGCAGGAAAATGGGTTGCTGGTGCAATCTAGATGAAAAAGATTTGCAGGACGTGCATTGTGTGTGTAAATTAAGATAATTGAAGGTGTGAATGAAGAAGTGTGCCAAGAGGAGACATTAGATTCCAAGCCATATAATGATGATGGCGATTAAATACCCAATGAGAAACAAAATGTTGTTAAGAGACTACTCACACTCCTTGTCCTGAAGCTGTGAAAATGGATTACAGCCGATATATAGTGCAGGTGTTTGTTGGGGCATTGTCGCCTCATTATGAAGCTCTGTCTATCGAGGTCAGTAAACAGACCACCTCGCAAGAAATCACCATTTGTATTGTAGAGAGGCTTGGTCTTCCCAATCCCCAGCACTTTGAATTGGCTGAGGTCATTGGTAATGCTCACGGGCAAGAGTGTAAGGAGAGAAGGCTGGGGCCACAGGAGAATCCAGTGGCTCTTCAGATGCTCTGGCCCCAGCCATCCGTCACCGAAAGTATTGAAGAAAATGAACAACATGAATACAGGTGTGTTGGTTTCTCAATTACTGTAACTTTTAATTTTAAATACAGTACTGGAAAATATTTTGCAATAAATTTATTTAATGATCATACTGTATAGTATTTGTTTTACTGTACATATATTAGTGCAAGAGTATATTACAAACATTATATTACATTATATTAAATTATATTTACATTTTAAACATTATAAGCAGTATAGTTTATATACTGTATTCTTGAATTCAATTTAATTTGACACAAATTTGGTTAATTAAATCTAATATAATAGTCTCAGATGCTGAATATATAAGTAGTTTTTCTGTATCTGTAGTAACTAATTATGGACTACTATTTCTGAACAGATTTTGCCTGCGAGAGAAGATTTCATCAGACTCCTTGTGGGCAGAACCCAGTCAGCTTGATTCCCAACTAATCCGTGATTACTTCTATAAGTTCTTATATCAGCCCAAAGATAAAGAGTATCCTGATCTGTGTCAGTTACCTAATCTAACAGAACAGACACTCCTTGAAAACCTGCGAGCGAGATTCCAAAGAGGTTACATTTATACGTATGTTGGGTCCATCCTTATATCTGTCAATCCGTTCAAATACTATCCAATATATAATCCGAAATATGTGAAATTGTACCAGAATCACCGTCTAGGAGAGCTTCCTCCCCACATATTTGCTATTGCTGATGCAGCCTATCACTTAATGCTAAAGCAGAGGCGCAACCAGTGCATTGTTATCAGTGGGGAAAGTGGAAGTGGAAAAACCGAGTCCACACTCTTCCTTCTGCACCATCTTACCATGCTGAGCCAAAAGGGATCACATGGAAGTGGAGTGGAGCAGACCATCCTAAGTTCTGGACCAGTATTAGAGGTAAGATTTTTGTATGTTGTGCAAATTTTGAAGCTTAATACTCTTTAATTCTTGCTAAAGTAACTTATCATCTACATGCATCATTTGACTTGCGGGACTCCTTTTACTCATATTGGACATACAACATCCCTCTCTAACATTCTGACCTTGATCTCATCCATGTGTATAAGGAATAATCAAGGTAACAATCTATAACTGGTATATATCTTCGTTAATATGAAATCATTTACTCGTTACACCATTAATTCTTATACATGCACTACTTCCATAATAAAAATTTGTAGTATTTAATGGAACTTGGCCAACTCCATATGTGCTCATTACTTTCCAAAGTTCTTCTCTATTAACACTTTAGCACCACTTTGTCATGTGGTATTTACAAGTCTATAAATGCTTTGTAAACCTTAAAGTCTTTCTTACATGTACAAGCTGTCTCAGTGTAAATATTTGATTTACTACCCCTCTTCCACTGTGAAATCCTCTAATGCATCACTGATCACTCTTCTATCATACACTTGACCTGCCACAATTTTCATTCAAATGCTTCCATAATTTTTACATTTGCTATATTCTCCTTTTATTTGTATTCAGTGGTACAACCGCAGCTCATTTCCACTTTGGCACAGTACAGTATCACTATACTATGCCTTTGGAAAATTCTCTACACCATCTCCATTCTATTTTCTCCAATAAATTAAACCATTTATGCATACTGTATGTTATCAATATCTGTAACTTTTCCTCATGTCAGCTTTATCACTGATGTACTTGCCTCTTCTTTAAATACAGTACTGCATATAACTAGTGCATGATCTTGTAATAGATGTAACTAATGTGGAGTGGACAAAAAGAACTGTTATTTGAAAATAAAATAACAATAATTAGGGAAAAATATATGTGTATGGAAGTTATTAGTGTGGGGGTTCCACAAGGTCAGTATTGGCCCAAATTGCATTTTTAATACAGTACTATGTATAAATAAGATGAGAGGTGACAAATTGCATATATATGTATTGCATGTTTACTGAGGTAGCTCTTGAATCATGTGAAATTGAGAGGGATGCAAGAACCTACAGCTGAACCTAGATGAATTGAGGAACTGGAGCAGTGGAAAATTAAATTTGGTATACAAAATATGTACTGTAATAGAAATGGAACAAAATCTAAACCAGCTGAACAAACTGTACAAGGTGGGTGGGCAGAACGTAATATATATATATTAGACAAGAAATTTTACCTAAGAGTAATTGTAAAAGGCAATCTATCACCTGAAGCCAGTATTCAATGCTTATGTAAAAGAACCTCTTGCATTATTGGCACTTTGCAAGCTTTTAAATATATAGATGAGTACATGCTAAAAACATTATTTAAGAAAAACTACATGAATTAGAATATGCAGTAATCATATGGTGTAAATGTGTAAAGAAATACGCAAACCCAGTTAGTTCAAAACCCTGCAAAAAAAGGGTGCCCAGAGCTAAGGCATTAAGCTGTGAGGAGAGGCTGTGTGTGCTGAAGCACCAGTATTGGATGACGGGGGAAACAAGATGATCACATACATATTTGTGAATGCGAACAAGCCTGAATGGTCCCCAGGACTATATGCAACTAAAAACTCACACCCAAGAAGTGACTCGAACCCATACTGCCAGGAGCAACGCAACTGGTATGTACAGCCGCTTGACCATCACGACCGGACATAAGGAAGTGATAGCCGAAGCTATTTGAACCACTTCCCCGCCGGCACTCGGATGGTAATCTTGGGCATAGCATTTTATCAAATCACCTCATTTTTTGGGGCAACATGTGAGGAACACAAATGCGAACAAGCCTTGATGGATATTTGTGAATAAATATGAAAGGAAGCTTCTGGAGATACAAAAATAATAGGAGGTAATTCCTGCAAATAAAAGTACAGTAATAAGGTGTAATAAAAACCACAAGGCAGTTTTTTTAACAAATTGAATTACCAACAGATGGAATGAACTCCAGGGAATGGTATTGTTCCAAGGCTACAAGCAGTTTTCTAACCATTTATGATATGATAGATTAGTTAAAGAAGATGGAACACCGTGAGCATAGCTCTTCTTCCTGTTAACTTCAATTACAGTAGTTAGTCATTTTATATACTTAGTCATAAATTTTCATAGCTTTGAAGCTTAAATGTAGAGTATTGTTCTTTTTCATTTTTCAATACCATGTTTTGTATAAAAATTTAATTATTCAGTAGTATGTTTTAACTAGTGAATTTTAATGTTTGTGTTTTTCTGAGCAAGAAACCCTGGGTTGCTTCCATGAGCCAGGGCCATGGGTCCCAAGGTCACTGCTAGCATGGAAGGTTCTTGTGTAACTTTGAACCCTACTGAGACAAGTGCAGCAACTTTTTCAATGGTCATGTTCTGTAGTACAGTACAGCAGTGAAGAGCACACATTGACACCACTTTAAGTACCTTTTCAACCCTAAGAACTGCCAGTTATCGCTGAAAATACATAACCTACCACCACGAGTTAGTACAGCTGGGTTGAATGATGTGGCAACCTCACTTTGTGGCTGCCATTCACCTTATGAATCAGCTCAACTCTTCAGAGGCCAATTCATTTGACTTATTATAACTTTGATAATTAATCTGTGCACAGGGGGTTCTGTACTTTACGGTTCATGTCACAGCATGGTGTCCAGTTATTGTGTGTGTGTCACCAGGGATGTCGCTGAGGTTGCTTGGTAACCTTCAGCATGGTCTGACACCTTTTGAGTTGAGCCACTAGCTTGATGGTGCCTTAAGAACTATCTTCAGAAGAACTTGCTGCTGGGTTTTTCTACACTCGCTTGAGTTTGAACATGTAGTCTCATTTGGGTAATTACATATCAGTCCTTGTTATTCAAGTTTTCTTTTTGCTTAATCTATGTCTACTCGCACCCATTTCTGTCATTTTGGTTCATGAGGTTCAGTGAGTGCCTGACATCCACCCTAGGGTGTCTCCTAGTGCTGTCATCTGGTCATGGTTAGTATAGTAGTAGCTTGTGTATTTTCAGGAACTATAATTGGTGGTCCTCTCTGTGTGTGTTCTTTTCTTGTGGATTGCAGTATGCTCTCCACTGTGCTCCATGCCCCTATGCAGTACTGCAGGCAAAGACCATTAGATAGGTTACATATCTTGGTGACGCTCAAAGTTGCCTAGAGCCTGGCATGCCCACAGAGGCCTGGATACACCTATAGTTCTAACTAAAGAGATCAATTGTGGTGCTGCTTATGGAGTACTTCATTACACCTGACTCCCTGTTTTTTAATCCCCATATAAATATAATGCTTCTTTCTATAACAGGCCTTTGGAAATGCGAAAACAGCCCACAACAATAATTCGAGTAGATTTGGAAAATTCATTCAAGTCACCTATAAGGAAAATGGTCTTGTTCAAGGGTAAGTATTTATAGTCGGTTATTTGTAGTATATTTATTTGCTTTTAAGAAATGGTAATAACCTACTCACTACTTGCAATAATAGGATATACAAGGATCCAGAGAGGGAAATTATGATACACATAGTTTTTGAAAACTATTTTGTAATATTTTGTTCCTTATATTACTAGGGCATGTGTTCAGAAATATCTATTGGAGAAATCAAGAATCTGCTCTCAAGCACACAACGAGCGTAGTTATCATGTGTTCTATTATCTTCTTGCTGGGGCATCTCCCCAAGTACGGCAAGCCCTTCATCTTCTGAAACCCGCAGACTACCGCTACCTCAATCAGGTTAGTTATTATGTTGGATATCTGTAAATAACTTTCCAATGTTACCTTTCTAATAGTAATATATATATGTTACAAGTGGAAATAATTTTAATAAGATTGTGGCCAGTGTCTATAAATATCTTGTACTATATGATACTTTCAGGACTAGTCTGTTACTATTTAAAAAATAAAGTGTCTGAAATAACTTTTCCTGGACCATCTCTGCTTACAATATTGCCAGCGTAATACGGCCAACTGCTTGCAATGGTTATCAACAGAAGTAAGAGCTTAGAGCACCAATGCAGAATTGGTCATATTTAACAAAGCCTGTTATTCAGAGGGTTTGTGGCTTAATTCCATCGATGTTTACATGATGTAGTGCCAGCATTAAGGTACTTTACTCACCTAGTGAGTAATAGGGGGTTTCTTTCATTCCAAGTGGTTCCCTTAATTGGAATGACAGTTTTTTGTGAGGGCAAAAGGATCATAGATATAACTATGTGTATATTAAAATTACTAGGTTATTACACTTAACCTTAGGACTTTTCATGGTTTGGGGATTTCTCTCTACAAAGGTATCAAACAGTACTCGCCTAGTAAGGCACCCTAATCTTAACACTGCATTTGCTGCATATAATTTATTTCACTATACGGCTGTCTTTTACTGCTGCATTTCAAAGGATTCATGAGCTCAGTTAGGATACTCGGGACATTTATTTGCATGCCCAACTATAATTTACGTGTGTCAAAATAAATTCATACATGTGCACACACTACCTAGTGGCATTCGTGAGACCCATCACTCAAAGTGGTCTCGCCAGCTTTGAGCTAAGAATCTCTACAGATACTGTACACTGCACACCCATTGCAGGTGTTTGCAACTGGATCGAACTGGGCCACTATATAAACATCATGAATGTGAGACAAATGTTATGCAATTATATAATGCATACTTACGAACACACCAGCATACACATACACTTGTGCACACTCACACACTCCCAATCGTATACTTTGTCACTGCGAGTCTTGATGACTTCAGCACTATGATAATCTCGTCTACATTACTTGCAGTCTTGTATCATACCAGGAGGAAAATATCTGGAGAATGATGCTGCTGCTTCCGTGAATTGAATGTAACATCAAACGATCTCAGCTCTGCAAAAAAGGGGTCATGTGCTCATCGTCAAAGCCACAGCTACCCTTGCTATTGCCTCAACGACCTAACGTACTTGGTATTGCTTGCCACATGGTCCTTAGTTGAGAGAGAGGACAAGTCCGTGTACTAATTACAGTATCCAAGGAGAGAATGAATTGGTTAGCCCACACATGGCCCAAGCTTATTTGTTCGCTTCACTGAACCTCTATATGGATACACCAATTGAAATGTAGCTTGTACCTTGGCCTATCTCCTGATTGATCCTTCCCTAGGTTCACATGACGTAACGGGAGTGTAGAGACGTTGCTTTTTCTAGCCTGGTTAAGCGAGGTCGGTATGGCCTCACTAGTCCCCTTCTGTCTTGGCTTTCTCCATCTAAAATGGTAGTTGTCACTCTTGGTCTACACAAGATTAATAAAGCTCCCCCTCATCTCGTCACATAACTAGACATCGTATACTTGCCCACAGTTTAGCTCTAATGGACTAATTGGACTAGTTCATTAGTTCTGTTTGAGCAGAACCACACTATTTTGAAAATTTGTGGTTCAATTTAACAGTAATTAATACAATATAAATAATTGATTTGTCACCTATCAAGATTGATGTTTTCAGAGCAAGTGCTACACCATTGAGGGTTGCGATGAGCAGTTTGAGTTTGTTAGACTGAAGCAGTCCATGGAGATGGTGGGCTTCACGGCCGATAAACAACATCGACTCTTTGCTATACTTTCTGCTGTCCTTCTATTAGGTGAGTGATTATTCCTTGGAAAGAAAAGGTAGTCTTCCATATATGTGTATTATAAAACTTTTAAATTATGTAAAGTTTATTAAAGTACCTGTACAGTAATTTCCTAATGCCTTAATTTTATTATTAAATTATTTAAATTTAATTAAAGTACTGTATAATCATTGGCATGACATCCATTATTTGATAAGCTCTTGGTATTCCTTCTACCAGTTTTCATGTGGTTTTTCTAGTTAGTCTATTATGCTTTCTATAAGTACAGTTCTCCGGCATTGTTTCTCCTAATTCTCTTATGTTCATCTCTTCCATGCAATTGTATGGATTGTTTCATACTCTATTATGTTCCTATTTCTGTAATGGAAGAGCTTTAAATTTATTTAGTTAAGCCTTGTGTTATTCTCTGTTGCCTATTAGAAAACTTTATTCATGTTAAAGTAGTATGACTGTTGATTGTGTTTTCAACATATTCTGCTCTTACAGGTTTTATTATTACACATGCAGCATTCTTATTAATGTTTAGTTAAGTTTGCTTCTAGACTTTTCACTAAATGTCTTTGCTGCTATGTTTATTGTTTCTTTATCTCTGAACAGGGAATATAGAATTTCAGCCAAAGAAGTCTACCTACCATCATGATGAGTCGGTGCTGGTACGAAACCCTGAGCAAGTTAGTGTTATATCCACATTGCTAGGTGTATCAGAGGACACGCTCACAAATGCACTCACATCAAAGAAGGCTCGTGTTCAGGGGGAGACTCTAGTCATGCACTATCGCCATCCTGAGGTATGGGCCATTTAGAAACATTAAAAAAATTAATTTAACAAATTTGTTTGGTTGTTGTTGTTATAGATTCAGTTACTCGGAACAAGTTCCAAGTAGCACGGGCTATGGTGATGTGGCTAATTTTACCTGGCACAGGAGCTGGGCAAGAAGCACGGGCTATGGTTAGCCTCATGGACAAGAGATGTCTCCCGTGTTGTTTGGTTATTTAAGCTTCATGGATTTTATTTTTTAATAGAAAATGTTATGGTAAGGATGTTAGAGAAAGGTAAAAAAAACTAGTGTATGAAATATGCAATTTCAGTATGTCAGGTATGATTTATTTACATGATAGTTTGTTTAGGTGAAAGTGATCAAAGTTTATAAACCAGTTGAAAGTTTTATTGACGTGTGTGATAGAACGCTGGTAAAACTGAATGAGGAGAAAAGTCAAATTTTGGTTGTGGAGACTGAAAGAAACTGTGAAATTAGTGTTAATGGACACGTGGAAGATGTGGCTAATCGGTTTAAATACAGTAGTTTTTAAATGTATGATTATCAAAAGTAGCATTTGTGTAAGTGAAGTTGAGTGTAGTCAAGGAAGGAAAATGGCTAATGCAATTAAGACTTTGCTAGAAAAAGCTTCGTTGAAAGAAATGAAGATAGAGGGCTGCTTAAAGAAATGATTACACCATTTCATTGAGAAATAGTAAGAAATAAAAATAAGGTGGGACGAGTGCAAAAATTGATAAATCACAAAATTGGGGAGTGTACCAATATGATTTGGACATGGTGAACAAATGAATAATAAACAGGTGAAGAAGTCACTTGAAGAGGGTGCATTCAAGTGAATTTAAGGGCAGGAATAGAGGAAAGTTGCAAAGATGATGGGTTAATAGAGTGTGAGTTTGTGTTTGAAGAAATGGGAATTGCAATTTGTACTCGCATTTAATTCTTCATAATTTTAACACTAGTATTAAACACAAGAGTATGAATTCTGGTTATTTAGTCAAATTAAAAGCATTGTAATATTGACATGTCTTCTGACTAATCAGCATCAGTCTCGAAACGTTAGGTATGTTGGCTATACTTGAAACTTTGGGTTAGGCAAAACCACTTAATATTTTACACCTGTCAACTTGTCAGATCAGCTTTGGGGATTGTGTAATGTGCACAGTATATGCTGTTGGGCAGGGCTGGACATCCACAATTTGTGAGGCAGGAGTGAAAGTTTGTTTATGCTGTACAGTATATGAAAACTTTTAAGGAATACAGTACTATAAACCTAGTCCTATAAAAGGGGGTGGGGAGTTGTTGTGGATAATTTAATGGCTGTTTGGCTGTAAGATTTAATGTTGTGTATGATATGGTGAATAAATAAGTTAGATATGCACTAGGCAAAACAGTTGCCGAGTGATGTGCTGCCAGTATTATGTGAATATACATGAAGTAAGGGTATACAGCTTGCTAGTTCTGGAGAGCAGGACCATGGGAAGGAGAGATGGAATTGAGAGATTAAACTTTGCAGTGGGAGAGTAATAGAAGCTTATATATGAGGTTAACTGATGTGGCAAACATCTTTCCTCTGACATGCTCATGGCTGAAAGACAGAAAATATAATTATTGTTGGGAAATGCAAATGCCTTAACCTGGAAAAAAGTGCCATGATGTATACCACGTCAATAACATGCGTGTGGGTAGATGAAATTGTGACTTGGGAAATCACATGTAGTAGCAACTTGAGGCAGAGACAGCAATTCATCAACACATAAAATAATGCAAACACTGCACTGGGATTCATAATTCGAAGCATCAACAAGAGAAATATGATTGTCATCATAAAGCTAAATCTAGCATTAGATGAGGCCCAACTTGGAATATACTGTGTAGTTCTGGTCGCTGTACCACAGGCTGGGCATAGACTTCATAGAGAAAACGGAAAAGACTAACTCTTGTATCAGGTATCGGGAACCAGTCCTTCGAAGACACATTGAAGTGTGTCAATCTGCACTTACTAGAGAGATGCCAAACTATGGGGATATATAATTGAGGTTTCAAATGGTTTAGGGCATAAACAATGTCGGTGTAAAATGGGTTCTGTAACTAATGGAATTGATTGGAACCAATAACAATGAGTACATGGTGATAAAATAGATGCTTGTGGAATGCAACAGCTAATGAAAAAAGCATAAGTTGAGCCAACTACAAGAACAACATAAAAACATGTTTACAGAGAAGGTAGATAGCCAATAGATTGAATTTATTTGGTTAAAGATTTATTTCATACCCTGTTGTCAGATGGTTTACAAAATATTGAATGCTGTAATAAACAATTCACTAATCACAAAGCAAGGTAGACTAGGTACAGTGTGGTACAAAATATCATCAGAAGGATAGTACACCCTTAATTCAACGAACTGTGTGGGACCAAACCCAATTCATTGCAGTGAGGGATTCATTGCAACCAGAGACATGCCTCCATGATGCATTTCCCACACCCAATGGGCTAATTTCATTTAGCAAAATATTTATTTCAACCTATAATATAATAGACAACTACGAAATGAGTAAATCTGCAATGTTTTTTAGTCATATCTAGCTCATTTCTCATATCACCAGCCTCTAAATTTACTTTGAAAAAGGTAGGAGGGTCATACCTGAATGAACAAAAACCTTGCCAACTCTAAATTAAAACAAACCATTGAATTTGGTTTTAAATATTCTCAATAGCTTTCCCAAGTCTCCAACTGTTTCTTGTAATGTTGAGTCTATCCATAAAAATCATACAAAATGTGCTATATATATTTGAGCTATATTATGAGGGGTATCATTCATATTCTAATAATTCCCATGCACTATGGGCTGATTTCATTGAGCGAAATTTTAATTTCAACCTGTCACATAAAGGACAACTACCAAGAGAAGACGGGAAACATCTCCCGTCCAATTGACATACGGGAGACATCTCCCGTCCACGAGGCTATCCATAGCCCGTGCTTCTTGCCCCGCTCCTGTGCCAGGTAAGTTAAGGGCTCACCATAGCCCGTGCTACTTGGAACTTGTTCCGAGTAGCTGAATCTATAACAACAACAACAACAACAACAACAAGAGAACCTATCTATGAAGATGTTTGACTACATCTAGCATATTTCCCATGCTCTAGCCTTGAAGTCTCGTTTACAAAGGAAATATGACCCTTATTTGTGAACTAAAGCTGGGGAATCTCAAAATTGAAATTATCCATAGAATTTGTTTTTAAATATCTTCTGGCTTTCCCAAATGAACTTACTATTTCTTATACTGTTGTGCCCATCTACAAAATCATTAGAAACATGATTGGAGCAATATTTGAGTGTGTTATCATTCATACCTAATATTTCCCTCACTCTATGGGCAGATTTCAGAGTGAAATTATAATTTCAATGTGTCATATGAAGGTCAACAACAAGAGACCTTGTCTGTAAAGAGATTTAACCGCATTTAGCAAATTTCCCACACCTAAGTCATGAATCTCATTTTCAATGGAAAAAGGGACCCATATTTTACTGAACAAAATTCTCTGCAACTTTAAATAAAAAAAGAAGCAGGGAATTTGGTTTTAAATATGCTCAGTGGCTTTCCTTTTTCTCTTGTAATGTTGCCTCTATCTGTGAACTTGGTCCCAACTGCCTATGCAAATCTACACATCCCTCGTTTAGCAAACTCTTGTTAGTTGAATTTTTGAAACAAGGGCAATAAAACAGGTGCTGAAGAGGTTGACCTTGTCAGGGAATAAACATTAGCTGAGATTGGTGCCACTTTAATTAAATTTTTCTGTAAAATGTTATACTGTATTGTGCTGTGAGAAGTTTTAAATAATCCTTGTATTTTTCTTCAGGCTGTTGCAGCCCGTGATGCCTTGGCCAAGTGTTTGTATGGGGCATTATTTGATTGGATTGTCCTACAGGTGAACTACTCCCTCATCACCCTAAAAGAATCGGCCAGTGATCTCGGTGGTAACTCAATTGGTGTGCTAGACATATTTGGCTTTGAAGATTTTGGCCATAGTAACAGGTTGGTTTGAGAAGTCTTACTTATCTTCTAATTGCTTATTTTCTGGAAGTACTGTGTTTGCCTCTCAACTTGTGTGTGTAATTCAGGGGTATACAAGATATGTTACTTAATTAGTTATCAATCCAGCAGAATTTGGGGTGTCACTGTTCCAGTCAAACTACAAAATTTGTGCCACTACCTCAGCCTGCATGTCTTTGAAATGTATTGGAGTTTGATGTCCAAATGTGTTGCAGGATGTTGGTATCTTCTACAATAAAAACATAAATGTAGATTTCTGAGTACAGGTATATCAATATGATACTTAAATACCGAATCTTTGGAATGTGTTCATAACACCTTAGGGCTTCTCTATAAAGTTTAGGAGATAAATTATATTTGGGTACGAACTAAATAGGCAAAAGGTGGTGACAAGGAAATAGACTTACATGGAAGATTGTTTATGTAAAGTGTTTCCATGTGTCATTACCATATGATTTTCACAAGTTTTTATATTTCTATTTTTTTTTTCAGATTTGAACAATTCTGCATTAATTATGCCAATGAACACCTGCAGCATTATTTTAACCAACATGTGTTTGAGTACGAACAAGAAGAATACCAGCGGGAAGGTATTACATGGACCAATATAGAATTTACAGATAATGTTGACTGTCTAGCACTCATTGAAGGGAAGCCAGCTGGTCTGCTGTGTGTGCTAGATGATCAGTGTAGGTAAGATGGTGAAATAAAATGATTTTCCTTATTTGTTGGTAAAATTTGATCTTAAGTGAAACAGTGTATGATATAAAATGCATATTTTTTAAATTGTAAATTAGAGTACAGTACTGTATATATATATAACAAAACAATTAACATGTTTAACTTTTCAACAAAATATTGGTCTGTGAAACTCTCCAGCCATTGGGTTAAATAATGAATTTCTTCATCAGTAACTAAATTCTTTCTTTTTTACCAGTTTTCCTGCTGCTACGAATGAGACGTTCCTACAAAAGATCAACACGGTGCACAAGGATAATAAGTATTATGAAATACCCCATAAGAGAGAATCGGCATTTATTATTAAACATTATGCGGGCAAAGTCAAATACCAGGTAATTAGTCTTTTTCTTTCGAATGTATTTAAATACTTACTGTACATGTACACAAAAATGTATATATGTATAAATGCATGCATACACAATTGTATATACTGTATACTATATATAAATATATTAACAGTTTGCATGCTGCTGTTTGAAACCAAGAAATGTAAAAAAAATTTGTACAGTAATTAATAAAAAAAATTCTTACTCAAATTATCGCCCCATTATCATCATCCCAGTTTCATATGATTAGGAACTATCAATCCCTCCCCTCATGTCTTCCACATTATGTAATTTTAAATACACGTGTACACACTTGGTTCCTCATCAAATTCCTCCCAATGCCGCAACTACTGCAGTTTTCTTTTTCCTTGCAATCCAAGACAGGGTTGCTGGCTGGTAGCAATCAAAGTGTAGCAGCATTCAGGAGGGATGGGAGTTGGTTTCTCTTGTTGCACGATTCTCTGGAACTCGATGAATCCTATTGTTAACACACTCTAAAAAGACTTTTTTTTCCAAAAAATGATAAGAATAATATGCAGTGTATTCAAGGTTAAAGACCAAAATGAAGAAGAACCCAACATAATTACCTTTTAATGCCAAGATAATACCACCACCTCTAGTTCTATTACAATTTGTGTAGAATATTAATGAGGCCACCTGTAGAAGGTGGAATGAAACTGCAACGCCATAGTTAATGTGGTGTACAACATTTAGATTCTACAAAAATTTAGAGAGACAACTTCCCATAATACAAGTTTGTTGTCTTTGCCAGTATCGACCTCAAAATCTAATAGGTTATGATATAACAGTACAATACCACCTGATTGTGCCAAAACCATGCTTGATCACATTACTCATGGCTACATTTTTTTCTCACTTTCTCTCTATTTATCTTTTTATTTTTGTTTTCTTCAACTTTCTCAATGCTACTTAATTGGACAGAGATAGATTAGCATTGATCAGTTTGGCATTTATTATAAAAACTGTTGGATATAGTTTTGATTTTTTAATAAATCTTTTTTCAGGTTCATGACTTTAGAGAAAAGAACTTGGATCTTATGCGGCCTGAGCTGATATGTGTTATGAAGAATAGTCGGTATAGTATCGTAAGAGAAGTGGCTGGGGCCGATCCTGTTGCTGTGTTCAGGTGGTCTATTTTAAGGGCATTTTTCCGTGCTGTTAGTGCATTCCATGGAGCAGCACTAAAGTACACCAAGCGAAAAGGTATTGTCTTTGTAATTCTTTTATATAATTTGCATAGATTTGTATTATAGATGAGAATCAGCAGTATAAATTAATTCAGTTTAGTACTGAACTCATTTATACATACAGTAGTTTGTTTTATTTAGTATTGTCTGCTTTATTTTTCTCGGTTGTAGAATGATCATTAACCTCTTAGTTCGTACAGTGGGCTTTAAAGTGGGCTGCTCAGTAATGGTAAAATTTGATGGAAAGCTTTTGGGTTAATATGATGAGCTCTCTTTAGTTTCAAGTTATTTTATGTGCAGATGCAATATACAGTATTGCTGCAGAACTAACAAATTAAAAGGCGTCAAACTTAAAATAGGGACCAGTCATACAATTCGGTTTTAAATATATACACAATAGCTTTCTAATGGAGGTGGAAAGTCATGCAGTCCCTGGCTGGAGATCATAAAAATCTCACAGGGAGTGAGATAATGCCTGAGGAAGCAGCCAGGTCTGAGAGGAGCATTATATCTACACATTTAAAAATTGTGTTGTACTGCATTGTGTTATTAATAAACTTTAAAATTTAGAAAACCATTATTTTCATTTAGTTATGTGTTGTGTGTTAGTTACCTTATCATTTGACTGTCTAATCACTATCTTTATTTCTGAATTAAGAAAATTCTTGGTTTTGAAACATGCAATATATTCTCCACTAAGATCGTTTACAAAATGTCATATTATAACGTCTCATTGAACATGGAACCTCGGTGGAGTGCATATAGGAGTGTTCAATATAGAACTGGGAATCTACACTGTTGTTTGTTGCAGTATTCAGGCAAATATGATACAATGTACAGTATATATACTCGGTATATATATATGCAGCTGATTGTGAGGAGCTCTTGAATTGGACAACAGAACATGACAGAATTAACTCCATATGGAAGATGATATTTGGGGTGGGGGTATTTCGGAAGCCTGTGAATCTTTCACTATAGTGTTGACTTATATTTACTGTTAACCGTGAATTGGTTTGGTGTTGGGTTTAAAGCCTATCAACCTCTTGGAGAGCTATTTAGGACCACAATTTCTTACTGACCAACCAGCAAGCATACTATAATTTGGAACATAATCCAGCGTACATTCACAGAGAAGTGGGGGTGTATATATTTCTGTGTACCGCGGAATGTAGAAATAATTTATACAATAGTGAATTAAAAATAACTTCTCAATAATATACACTAAACATAGCAGGATAATAAGATCACTTTTTTGTTGGCAGTTGTTCTTTGGCTCAATACGCGATGCATGACCTAGTGTGTGTATAAACTGATTCTAGTTTCTTCCAGTTACTGTACTGTGGTTGTCATTTTTCTTACTAATTATTTCTGTGTAAATAGTAGCATGGCCTGCTCAATAGCCTAACCAGTTCAAGGCCTAAGACCTGAATTCCAATAATAATAATAATAATAATAATAATAAATAATCGTAATAATAACAATGCACAAACAAATCATATTAACACTTATCATGAGAAAATCAGTAGGAGCCAGAGTACCTAGTGCGTGGTTTTGAATTCTCATGGCTTCTACTGATTTTGTCAGTAATAATAATAATTAAAAATAATAGTAATACGGTAATCATAATAATCATCATAATAACATAAATAATACAAATACGATGTTTAATATGTATGATGATTTGATATATTGCTCTCTCTTCTCTTTGGGCTGCTTTGGACCTCTGATGGTCCAAGTAGTTGGGCACCATTTCTTCACTCTGTCTTTCTAGTCCATCCTAGTACTGTATAGACATTCTGGCTGAGTGCTTTCTCCTCATAATTACCATATTTTGTGAAATGGGACAGATGATAGTGATATAAATAGCAATTGGCAAAGTTTTTTTAGTTATAAGTAATAATTACGTAAGTAAGGAAGGAGTAGGCCTTTTAGTAAATAATGCGTAGTATTGGACAATGAATAACTTCTCTTTTTGCATTTCAAATTATATGTGTATGACATTAAAGTATGAGTGAGTTAAGGTTGAATGAGTGGTTAATCAGCGAGAAATTTGTGCAATCAGAGTTAACAGTTGGGTCATTCAGGGATAGAAAGCAGCTAAAGTTTTATTATTTAATGCCTATATCCATTTGTTATTATATTTCTTGCCTTTATTTCTCTGGGTTCGTGCCTTCCCACCCTACCCCCTGAAAGTAGTTAACGGAATAAATAATCGTGTATTAATTATTTTTGGTGCTGCCGTTTGGTATTCATCATTTTTCAGCTGCTTATCCTATGTCCAACATTTAGTTTTAACATTATCTTTCAGGACAAGAAGACCAAAGAAAAACACCAAAACAGAAAATTCATATAGATAATTCTCGAATTCTTGCCGCCATCGAAAATACTCAGATGTGAGTATCAAATTACGTTTTCAGAGCTTTCTAATAAATTTTCTTATTTGTTAAAAACAAAAGTAAATGCAGTATAATTATTTGTTTGTGTCTACTGGAACTTCCCAGAATTATGTTTTAATTACTGAACTAGGGCACAATAACCGATACAGTACTGTGTTTCGATCGGGTTAGGAACAATTGATTACTTTTGAGTTAGTAAGGTGAATTCATACAGGTTGTTTTATATTTTTAATTTTTTGGAATTAATTCGACCAAATCTCTCCTGCTTTGGCGAGATCTAGGTATACATATCTAATTGATTATTTTTAGTTTTCCATATAATCTACCTTAGAGTAGTTTTTCTGATGTTCAAATTTCAAAACTTATAACTATTTCAATTATTAAATTGGATAGTCCTTTTACTCCATACAGTATGCAAAATGGCTGATATTACTTGAAAGTATGCATCAGAGTAATAGTGTATCAGCTTTACCAGTACAGTATTGATGTAGAAAAGCTTTCTGGGCACATGTAGACACCTCTTGTGGATTATATTATATCTATGTACTAGACACTGGCTTACGAATGAAGCAGTAAACTAATTCTAGTTACCGATGGTTTGTAATTTCAGTAGATATTACGAGTCATAAGAAAGAGAGAGAAAGCTGCTCAAGATAATTTTAAATATGATCAGTGTGAGCCAACAGATCAACTTCTGATTAAAATGGCAGAAAGTTGTTCTTGTTCATAGCTCATTTAACTTTAAATGAAAAAAATAGCATTTAAATATTGAAAGATTTCTTACAAACTTTGTACAAAATTTGCAGTTTCAAAATGTTATGGGAAATTTTGTTGATTGTAATACATGTGAAATGTATTGAAAGAGTAATGAAAGCAGTTATTATGTTGGCATCAACTTATTATAATTTTTTATACTGTGTGTGTATGTATGTATATGTATGTATGTAT
>WNGS01169217.1:8619598-8653232 GCA_020271785.1 Procambarus virginalis
GATTCCATCTGTTCCGGTGTGTAAATTTTAACCTGACCTGGCTTTTTAACACTTTCGCGCATTTGTGACGCGCCGGGTCGTTATGAGCTGTTCTGACGGTTACGCACTTTTAACGAGTATCCCAGTTAAAATAAAAAATATTTGTATAAAATCCATTTTTGCTTCGATTTTCTTGGGGATAGTTTAGAAATGTTCGCCATAAAATTTACGTTTTTCTCTAATAACAGAAGAGCTTATTAAAGAAAATTTCATGGCAGTGAATCTTCGTGGTAAAACTATTGCATTATTGACCCGACGCATATAATCGACGTACTTTTTATATTTGTTGCCGGTCGAACGCATTCTTATTTGACGGTTTATACTTATATTCTTATAGAACATTCTATTGCGAACACATTGGTACAAAAATTAAATGCGTACATCCAAAAATAATGTCAGGACAGTGAATTGAAAATACACTTTTCGATGTCATTTTCGGCGATATGCCGCCGCGGGTAACACTTCAGCCACTTCCCACACTCTTGTGGGTCAGTTGCGACATTGATTCTATATTTATATGCATATGTCCGTATAGAGAATTTAATTGCGATTCCAATGATACCAAAATTAACGATGTAGGACAACTGTGGGCTTCACAACCATTACGAGAATGGAAACATTTTGTTGCTGTTTGGCGCTCTCGGCAAGTGATGTCAATAGTTTTTTATTGGTTGTTGATAGGCCTTATGATTTGACGGCATTTTATACGTATGTTCTTATAGACAATTCTATTGCGAACACAGTGATACCAAATTTAAATACGTACGCCTACAATTAGTGTGAGGAGAGTAAAAAGAGTATACACTTTTCGGTCTCACCGCTCGGCTGCGCGAAGCGCCAGGGGCATAAGGCCCAAGTTTTTTTCCTTAGCCTCGGTGCGTTAAAGTGTTAAGAAAATCACTCCTGTCATTAGAAAAATCAGAACTTTGCCGAAGAGAGCAACCTAGTGGCTGACACGGAAAGTAGGTTTTCTATACTTGGAGCCATATTTTTATGAATGGACAACCTGATGTATTGTGATTCAGAGCTAGAGATCGATTGCCACATGAATTAGAAGCGTGTATTGCTTGATTTATTTGTATGTTAGAGAAAATTTGTATGTGGTCACACTATTTAGCTTATAGGATACATTCATAAGTTCAACCCCAACTATCAGTTTTTGTTTAAATATGGTATTCATTTAGATTAAGTGTGCTTCATGTTCTAACAAGTTTATCCTGCATACATACTCAAATGACCCAAATGTTGATGATTGCACTATAATCCTGCATGGTTGTCCTTAAAGTCTTGTCACTGCAGTATACAAATGTACAGTATAAACAAAGAAAATGTATAGTATTTGGAATGCAGTGATAATGTCTGAAGTTACCAATATATTTAAAACATTAATATAATAGATATAATACTAGCCACAACATATTGATTGGGCTAATTTAAGTTCTCTTGCAAACTTTTTGTGGAAGCTTATCTATATAGTATCTTAGTTTTCATGGTTATTTTATAATAAATAATTTGCTTGGATGTTTAAATTCTTTGTAATCCAGTTTTCTATAAATGTATTATTTAATTCACCCTCCCCTCCCCTCCCCTCTTCACGGTAGAATATATAATATATAATGTAATGTCTGAGTAAATTAATGTAAAGGAAGAGTTGCTAGATATTTTTTCAGTAGAATTTCTTGGTAAAGTAGCCCAGTCAGCAAATTGCATTCTGCTAACAGCTTTGCCATAGGTTTTTACAGAAGCTTCGCTCCTAAACTACTGCAGTTAAATGAAAGTTTTAAATTTTCAGTCGTCTACGGAAGACCCGCCACAGCCGATCTCGTTCCCGTTCACATGGCCCACGACACCAGAAAAACCTCAAAACTGTCAAGGCATTGGCACAGAGAACTCAGTCTCTTACCTCACAGGTTTGCTGCACAAATTTTTACATGAAATATAGTTGTGATACTGAATTATTAATTATCCCATTTCCTTTATATGTGGAGTTACTGTACTTTAATACAGTTACAGGAAATGGCTATGCTCCTGGTGTCCCATCTTTCATATACAGTAGTGTCATACGAGACTTCGAAATAGCCGATGGTTTTGGCATCCACCACCACAAGCCAAGTATACTTATATATACATATACATATACGTGTATACTTATACGAGGGGCCTGACAGCTGAGTGGACAGCGCTTCGGATTCGTAGTCCTGAGGTTCCGGGTTCGCTCCCCAGTGGAGGCGGAAAACAAATGGGCAGAGTTTCTTTCACCCTGATGCCTCTGTTCATCTAGCAGTAAATAGGTACCTGGGAGTTAGACAGCTGCTATGGGCTGCTTCCTGGGGATGTGTAACAAAAGGAACCCTGGTCGAGGACTGGGCCATGGGGACGCTAAGTCCCTGAAATCATCTCAAGATAACTTTAAAGTGGGAAGGCATACAAATGTTTTATCTCATTTTCTTTGGAACATATGTCAAGCATCTCGGTTGATGCTGTATTTCAAAATGGAAAGTTGATCTTGCTTTAATTCTGTGTTTAGGCAAGAGTTCCTGGATCCCAACTAGCTGTTCTTATAGCAGAGTGCATCCATATGTCCTTCCACTGTTGCAGTTCTCCCTACCATTCTTTTGGTTAAGAGGCTTTGTATGTAAAAGAGTTGGTGGCTTTGCTCTGAGGTGATATTCTTACTCTGGCATTTTAGCTTAAGCTGATGTCAATTAATCATAATTATTTTTCTTTGTGTGTTGACTCATCCTGTTGTTGTCTCACCTGTAGATGTTTATCATTCTAATACTTCAGTACAATACTAGTATATAGTCACTTCCTATACTAGCAAGTAGAATTTGATATTTAAGAATTGCAAATTATCCTTTCAGAATTCTTATTATTTGAGTGATTGATGATTTCCTTTGGCAGATTTTATATGAAGTGGCTACCCAGTCAAGGCTGGGAAGTTAATGGTGGGGGACAAGGCACTTGTGATAAAGAAATTGTGCACACATCCATCCTCATGTTTAAGGATTAAGCATACTGTATTTTGCAACATGTTTCATCCCACACCAACTCGTCTTAATGACGAATATTTCAGTTCATCATTTGGTTTACAGTACGTACTCTACTGTGTTTATTTTTAGGGTCGGCTTCCTGGTTCTCGCAAACCTCCACATACGGTGACCGGACAATTCCAGCTCTCTCTCCAAACACTGATGGAAGCTCTCAACACTGCCAACCCTTTCTTTATTCGATGCATCAAGAGTAATGCAAGTAAGGTATGTAGCCATCAGAATTTAAAATTATATTCTCTGAGTGCCTTTTAATGTATAAGTGGAAACCCTTAATGCTTCACATAAATCAGAAAAAGTAAATATATTTTCCTAGAAACAAAAAATAAGGCATCACAAATTTTGAGTCTTATCTGACAATCATTCAAGACAAAAGGTAGCTGTAGCAGTCATATAGTAATCCAAGAAACAGAATTTTGAATAGATTTAATCAAATATGGGCTTAACATTTTTTTTTGTAATGTGTATGTTAAATTATTGGGTTGATATGCTTGAAAACTGAATGCACAAATATGCATCAACCAACAAATAAGATTTTTAGTCAAATAATTTAACAGACACAGTTGATTACAGTATTTGATTTCTTAATGTGATTGTTTTGCAGGAGGCCAATGTTTTTGGAGATGAAATGGTGATGCGGCAGCTGAGATATACAGGCATGTTGGAAACTGTTCGGATAAGGCAGGCTGGCTTCAATGTTAGACTCTCCTATGATGAATTCATTCACCATTACAGAATACTCTTACCCAAGGGTCTCTTAAGGTATACTAGTTTCTTCATGTACTACAAGTATGTACAAATATTGAGACTAATGGAATTGAACCCCGTGTACCTGAACTCGGGCACACGCACTATTGGTTCGATTTCATTGTATGTCCTCAGTATTTAGTCATGAGATTCATCACATTCATGTGATAGCATTTATACTACAAGAATCATAATATTTCAAACAAAAATAATGAATTCTAAAAGTTTTTTGTTCAAGCAATGATGTGAAAGGGATGCTTTTGAAGAATATGCTCCTTATACCACAATTTTGGGTCATTTCCATATATTCATTTGCCAAAACATCTCTCATGAGTGCTTTTTTGTAGTGTCATCATTGTCACTATTAACTCATAAACTGATATCTACTTATGCTGGTCTACAGCTAAAATATTTCTGAAACAAATGAGGTCAATTTTGACTTCCGTTATTCTGGGTCACTAAGAATGAAACTGTTTAAATTTGTTGATTAGCTCTATTTTCATCCAGGACGAGCTTTAAAGCTGTTTTTCTTCTCAATGGGAGTGTTTTGCCATGAATTCCACTGGGTTATGCAGCCCATATGAGGGAAACTGATGACTACATGAAGCTGCTTTTTGAGGCACATGAACAATGACTAACATTAGTGGCAGCTCTGTGGAGACTTGGTTTGTTGCTCTTGTGATGGATGGGTCTGTAGGGTGGATGCGCAAAATACTGCCTTTTTCTTTGTGAGTAGGAGTCATGTGAGACATTCCCATTATGTTATAAGACTTGCCACTCCTATCATTGGAGCCTGGATGAAAAATGTTCAGCAGCCACCACTTGTTGAATAAAGGAAGATTTTGTTACCACCCTCATACAATAATAAATAGCTAATCAGCAATTTTAATTATTATATTTTAATTCCACACATCAAAATGCATGACAAACAGCTCGTCATCTCGGAAGCAGACGCTTTTCTGAAAAATTGTTGACCAGTGATATTGTCACATACTACCTTGTTCTTTAATAAAAATTCATATGTTTGAAAAATGTTCGATTGGTTGTGATGCTCTACCTAGTGGTAGAGCATCACAACCAATCAATTACCTTACGTGAAAATTACCTTACTCTAAAATTAGTGTTAATAGTTCTCAGGCAGATGTGCGGTCCTTTCTAAAAGGGATGCAGTTGGTGGAAAGTGAGTACCAGATGGGGAATACAAAAATATTTATGCGTGAATCACAAAAACAGAAGTTGGACTCTCAACTCCACCAGACTATTCTCTCTCGTATTATCATTATCCAACGATGGTATCGAACTATTCACCAACGACGACACTTCTTATTATTCAGAAGGGCTGTTGTTAGAATTCAGGTAAGATTACACTGTTTAAAAATTTATTTTTGTAAACTACTCATTGCTTTTTCAGGAACATGTAACTTTTTCAACTGAAATAAGTGTAAATCCTTGTATTTGATTTACACATTGGAAGCCTAATCCAACTGTCTACCACTGTGTACAAAATAGTAGTTAATATTATCTTTGCTGGGAGGGCTCTTATGTGGTTTCCTGTTGTCAGCAACATGGCTAGTTTCCCCCAAAACAAATCACACTAGGCCCTAAGTCAGTGTAGGCCTACCAGGGACCAGAGGCTAAAACCCGGCCTGCTCTATAGAGTCACAGGGAGCTGAGGATTCTAGATCACTCAATTCAAGAGAAAGCCACCAGAAAGATAGTGAAAAAACTACAGACAATAGCAAGATAAACAAAACACAGACCCCCCCCAAAAAAAAACTATCCACCCCATAATTAGGCAGGTTATACTGTAGTAGCAGCTGCCCACCACCAGGTGGCACCATTCCGGTATACCCAATCCACCCAGCCAACTCATCAGTTATTAAGCCTGGTGCTACTGGATAAATTGTTTTCAATCCTCAAATCCACTTGCTCTCTTCAGTGATCTGGAGTTGCTGAATCTGGTTTGCTGCTCTTTGTCTGATTCATGGATGGCCGATCTCTTGATGCCTTATCTTTTGTTTTTTGTCATGGTAACAGTATACTTGGTGCTTCTAACCATCATTTCATGTCTCTTCATCACTGGTCCTCTATTTTTGTCTTGGTTGCTTGAGCACTGATGCCTCATATCATTTGCCCCCTTAGTAAAGCCGCTGTTGCAGATGATTTTGCATGTTGATTCTGATTTTTCACCGGCCTGCTCCTTTCTCTCTCCCGAGTCTTCTTGCTCTCTAGATGACTCCCCCCCCCTCAAATCTCAGAGGATTCTTCGGTCCAGGATTGTTTGTATACAGTATTGTTCTCATTGTTTTATATTATTTTAGTTCTGAAAGGCTTTTTCCTTGTTTGCAGCCTTATTCTTTTCTAGCTCAGATTAAGTTGGCTGGTTGAGGCTTATTTTTTTTGCCTTGGGTGCATCCTATTTGTATCCAGCTATTGCTGTCGTTATCTTCATGCCACTCATGATGCTCAGGGGGTTGTTTTATTTGCTGATCCTGTTTCCCCTGGTCAATATTCCAGGGGTCACACCAGTCTTGTGTGGCATTGTGTAGTGTGTCCTGTCAAAGTTTTATCCTCCTACACAGGTTCTTATCCACCAGTTATGTTCTCCATGTTAATTCTTCTCTGTGGAGGGGAGCGGGGAGGCCATAATTACCCAGTCTCTCTTGATTAATATCCCAACGTACCTTGCCCTTGCTCTCCATGCCATTACGTTCAAGCAAGTCTTGTTGCATGTGTTGTATTCCTCCGTAGGCCTTCTAGCATTTGTGTGGGGGTTTGTAAATCATCACATGGTTGCCTACCTCTTATGGTGTAACCTCCTTCAGATTTCCTTTCTCCACTTCCCATCTTTGCATTATCTTACAGATGATGGGGATGAAGTCTCGCAGATATTTGTCTGTCTATTGCAGTTGATTAAAGTCTTCTTCCAACCCTCTACAGCTGTCCTCAGTTTGTATTCTCATTGTTAGTTTTCATTACTTGTTTATCTATGATATGTATGGTGGGACTGATTGAATAAATAAATGTGTAATTTTTATTATTTATATATGTGTGACCTATCACAAAACAGCTTCCCATTTTCCACTTGGCTGATAACTCCCTATCCCTTAGAAGTAGATGGAGAATTGGGATGATATGAATAAATGGGATGATGATATATTAATAGTTTCTATTTTTTCTGTATATTTTGTAACTTAGTTTCATAATACTGTGTATTTAATTGCAGTAACACATTCAAATCTCCCATTCTTGCATTATGTGAATAATGGTTCACAAATTCACATTATGTGAATTCTTGTATTATGTGAATAATGGTTCACAAATTCACGTTATGTGAATTCTTGCATTATGTGAATAATGGTTTACATATTTTCTTTTGTGCATACTGTACTGTATATTGTATCATTATCAAATGGCTTTACATATTAGTTTTTAATAAAAGCTTTAAACAATGTGATATAATTCTAATGCTGTTTTTTCTGCTTCTACAGTGTCAGGTGCGGTGTTGGATTGCACAGCAGATGTTAACCAAAATGCGTGTAAGACATAATGCTGCAACATTCATCCAAAAATGTGGCGTGGACACCGTGTACGAAAGTGGTATTTGAATTTACGAAGGGCTCTTATAGCATTCCAGGTAGGTAGCACATTGGCATTCATAAATCATCAAACAAAATTATCCTAGTACAGAAAGCTAAGGGAATGTTTACAATAAGATAATGGCTTTGTATTTTGGAGTGAAAGTACAAATATGTTTGCTTACCAATCGGTGACTGGAAATGAAATTAGCTCTTTATGCCCTACTTTCTAACCATTTAAATCTGACACACTAATTACCTCTTTCAATGTTAATATTTTCGTTGACTCAATTGCTTGTCAGCTTCCACTGATGTCCCCTGCCTCTTATTTAATTTCAATAGACTTCCTTTGTCCACTTTATCTGTTCTCAAGATCTTGAATGTAGTTAACATATCCTCCCCCCCCCCTCCGCAACCAGACACTAATCTGGTAGCGATTGTAGACCTCCTGAAAACTCGTTAATTTCTTCATGCAAACTTCTTTGTCATTTTCCAATAGAGGTCATTCCTGTCTCCCCAGTCTGATCACATGGTCTCATACACATTGTGTTCCTATATGGCTCTGCAGCAACTTAGGTTGGCTCTTTGATTTTGCTGCAGTGTCATTTTTAAACTGCTGCCTTCCTGCCCTCCTGATTCTTCTGTACTCATTCCTGACCCTCTTTTAGTGCCTCTCCATTTGCCTCTGTACTCCTGTCCTTGTACTTTTCTCATGCTCTTTTTTTTTATTTTCCCATTCCTCATTAGTCTTTTGAACTATTGATTTACTGTTCTCCTTTCATCTGCTTCCCTCCTGAGTGGTATAAACTGTTTAGTTGCTTCTTTACATGTCTGTGTTATGAGTTGCATCATCTTATTTGCTGACTTTTTTCCATTTCAGTCTTTCAGTGAACCTCTTGCAGATAATCCTGAACCCTTATCTGTATTCTCATGTACTCCTTGTCCTGATTCTAACTTTCATTTCTACAATTAAATCAAACATAATAATGCAGTGGTCAATGGCCCTTGTAGTACATCAAATTTAAGTTCTGTCCATCTTCCTGTTGAGTACACACTAGGTCTCGAGTAGCTGGTAAATCACCTCTTTCTCTTGTCGGTTCCTTGATATGCTGCCACGAGAAGTGTTTGCCTGTAGTGTCTATAGATCTTGCTCTCCATGTTTCATCTCCCTCTATGAGAATCCTTTGTTGACAGTTTGTTTCCATGTGGTTAAAATTTCCAAGTGTTAGGATCCTTGCTCTGGCTCTTCTTGCCACTATAGCACCCTTTTCTATCATCTTTGGCATGTTTCATTGCATTTATCATATTCCTCCCTTGACCTTCCTACAGTTATGGAGGGTTGTAAGTAATACCTGCCTCTATCTTCATGGTTTTCACTTACATCATACCCAGTATGAAATTGTGACATATTGCGTCAATCTCTCTACTACTTTTTATATATTAATTTATTATTCACATCATTGTGAACAATGATGTGAACATATATCAGCTCTGCACATATATAATGTATATAAACTCAGCACCATACTGTACTGTTTTGCATCAAAAGCCTTTTATAATTACCAGGCTTGTGTCCGGGGGCAGCAGTCACGTCAGAGGTTCCAAATAATGTTGGAAGAGTGGAGACAAGAAAAGGGTAGAAATGAATCAAAAAGACTCAAAGAAGAGGAAGAGATGTCTGTCACTTCAATAACAACTGCTGGGTCCACTCTCTCTGTACCAGGATCTAAATGAGCCTGCTCAACCCCCACCGCGAAGAAAGTCACACATTCAAGTACGTGTATTTGCACATGTACATGAGAAGAGTACTGTACTTCTTTAAGGAATCTTGCCTTAACATTTTGATTGTATCGGAAAATAATGTTTATGATTTTTAATAAACTAGTTTTAATTTAATATTTAAGTTTTCAGGTGAAGGCTGTATGGTACGAAGTAAGTAGCAATGATAGCTATATCTGTGCAGATATTTGAAACAAGTTAGGACTTTTATTTTAATCATAGTTTAAATTTAAAAGAACTTGGATCTTGTGAATTCGATGCACTGTACAGGGGGGGGGGGGAGGTAACAAAATGTCCTTGTAAAGATATATAAGCATTAGCTGGGGGAGCAAAAAATTAGTCCTGAAATCATATTACCTCAAGGATAAACTGTTTGATATAAGAAACAAAATTAAGGTTACAAATTTGTGTGTGCACCAAATGAAGTGTTGTTCCACTCAAGAAGTTGGTGGTATTTTGTATATGCAATTGTTGGAAATTATTTACACTTGAGACAATTATACAACAGAGGTTGATAGGTGTCTTCTTGAGTAGATGAACTTGGTGTAGAAAATTGTGAAATGGCAAACTCATGTGATTAGTCAAGGGTAGTAGATGGTGAACTAACAGAAGATAGTGAAGTGACAGGCTCACATAATGAGCCAGGTACATGAGTTTGCTACCTTCTGGCTATCTTGTGGTGATTCCTGTACACATCTTGTGTATCCGTTCTCTGACCAGGCCTACTAGTTGACAGTCTGATCAGGCAGATTGTGTGTGTTTGCAGCATGCAGTCTGATGTAGGCACTACAACCTGGTTGATTAGGTTCCCTTTTTTGTGTGTTTATCAGGTGCCTTCTTGAACAAAGGTCTGTAGGATGATTGTCCTTATATTTAAGAGAAACTGCAGCAAAAGTGAGGAGAGACTGGATAGGACAAAAGCTATAGTACCAAAACAGTATCTTGCCATGGATCCTGAAAAAGGCAACAGAAATACTGAGCTATCCCTCTGCAATGCTCTTCAGTGTTAAACTGCAAATGAATAAATTGAGAGAGCTTTGGAAAACAACTGTTTCTATATTCAAGAAAGGAAGAAAACTGGAGCCACTGATCAGTTGCCGACATGCATTCTTGCAAAATCTTATGAGACTCACAAGGAGGCAACTTGTGGAGCACTTGACAAATAATTTGCTGATCAAATGACAGTGATGAAACAAGTGAGAATATTGGGCCGATTTTGTATTTTTTGATTTCCAGATAATGGTTGATTCAGTCCTGCACAAAAGGCTCAAATAAAAGGTCGATAACCAGGCTGGTGTAACTAAGGACGACTAGGGTAGGTGACCGGGATTCTTCTTGGGTAGGTAACACTGAGAAAGGAGAATTAAGGTGATAAGAAGTCACAAGGGGGACCACACGGCTTGGTACTGGGGTCCCATTTTTGTCCTGATGTGTAAATGACCTGGCAGAGAAAATTGATTCATTATATTCTGGTTGCAGATGATGTAAAGCTGATACAGAGGGTTAGAAGCACAAGTCTTTTAAGAAACTGTTGGGAGACCTGGATTTACTGCAGCATTGATCAGAAAGATAGCTGTTAAACTCTTAACTCTTACAAATGCTAGGTGATGATAGAGGTGGGAAAGTACAGGCTGAAAGGAAGGAAACTGCCNCCCTTGCTCATGAAATTTGAATCGAGAGAGGTTATCTTGAGGTTATCTTGAGATGATTTCGGGGCTTTAGTGTCCCCGCGGCCCGGTCCTCGACCAGCCTCCACCCCAGGAAGCAGCCCGTGATAGCTAACACCCAGTACCTTTTTACTGCTAGGTAACAGGAGCATAGGGTAAAAGAACTTTGCCATTGTTTTCTTGCCGGCGTCTGGTCGAACCAGGCCTACAGATCACAAGTCCAGTGTGTTGTCCGCTCGGCCGACAGGCTCCCTAAGAGAGAGATAGACAGAATAATATACGTTAAAATATGATTAATAATAGATTGTATATAATAATTAGTAATTACAGATGAAAAAGACACTAAATGTATAAAAAAAGCTTCACAAATGTTATAGGCTACATATGGCATCAGGTAGCCTGGATCAGACTCTGAACTTTAATGACAGATCACGTAACGGCCCAACCCTACCCCCACACCAATTACTAAAATAAGCCTAATTTTAACCGTTAGCAGCAGCCATTTTGCGCGGGAACCGGTACAGCGTCCTTCACACAGTTACCAATTACTGCCCAAGTTTTCCTGTCATCCGATTTACTGGATCGATCTTGTCAGAATTTAGTTTGAGGGGGGCCACTATTTCTCTCGTGGCCTCGACGAGGACAGAAGCCAGCGGCTTGTCAAACGTCTCCGTTTGTCCTGATTTTATTGAGCTGGATTTGAATTGCAGCATTGCTTGATATTTATGGCTTCGGCTGACAGGCAGCTCCTATGGGTATATAACAGTATGGGTGGAAAAAAGCATCTGTTTTTTGTTCCTGATTGTGGCTTGTTGAGCTTGAAACCGTTGTTCCTGATTTGTGTGACCTTTTAAAGACGTGGTCTGGATCAATATCCTCTAAATTGTTCTTACCTTGAATCAATGTTATCAAGAATATATAGGTCAGTGTTATCGAGACTATGGTCACTATTACCAAGAATAATGAATGAATTTACTTTGGAGCAGTGCTTTTGAGAATGTAAGCATTATCAAGAATAGGGGTCAGTGTTATTAAGAGCATGGGTGAAAGTCATCAAGAATGAGTCAATGTTAACCCGTTGGTGCTGCGGGGTGGTGCAGCTGTCGTGCCTGATGGCCCATGTTATGAGTGCTGGGGCCTCTATAAACTGCTGGGCTTTTACACATCAGATTGGAGTTGTTTGCCATATACATTGCACTCGAATGTGTCCTACTATCGGGATCAGATTCATGTTAGACTATTGCTGTCTCCCTAGTCAACAACAGACTTTTCCCACAGGATGCGACCCACGATAGCTGAGAAGCATCCAAGTGTACCTATTTACTGCTAGGTGAACAAAGGCATTAGGAGTGAGGAAATGGGCTGGAGCGTCTCGCTCTGCCCATTAATCGAACCCAGGACCAATTAGTTGTGTGCCGACTGGATTATAACCATTGCACAAAATTTTTAAATTTGCATATTAATCTTGATTCATTATCATGCTTAACTTCTAAAACGTAATTGCAGCATTCTTATGTCCACGTTAAGCGCAGTTGGGACCAAACTATTAATGGGGTTGTTGTGTTGTTGTTAAAGATTTGCTACCTGGAACAAGAAGTTCCAAGTAGCACGGGCTATGGTGAGCCCGTAGTGGATGATATTAGTGAGGGTATCAGTCCTTCTTCTGAAGATTCCACCTTATGTTGACAACCAAATGCCCGATAAAACTAAAGATTGCCAAATGAATTGTTTATAATCTTGGATAATCTGCCCGAGAACAATAATATGAAAAGATCTAATGCAAGATTTCATAGAACTGATACAGAGTGAATCTACACTACCTATTTCGAGTTCAAGTATGTTTATTGAGACGAGAAAATACATCCCAAAAGGGATAGAGAAGCTTAGGCTATTTCTACCCCCTTCCCCACCCACCTATTTCACCTGTCGTCAAACTAGAGCCTCATATCTATGGGTCATCCAATACCATCAGCAGATTTCTAGAATATTGCAACTGCTCGGATTAGGCTCGGCTCTTAAGTATCTATTGCAGGATGCACTTCCTGCACAAGTTCATCGGCCCAGAATTTGCAGAACTTGCGTAAACTGTGCACGTCCAGTAAACAATAATGTTCAGTAACTTTTGGAAGTGAAAAAGTCCAAATATTTACAATCATTAATGTTCGAGAATCGTTAATTTTACGCAAAATCTGAACCATGAATCCAGAGTTTGCCTACTGCCGCAGTGTGTAGTGGCTACATTACATTCTACAGGGATCATAACGGCTGCATCACAATCTACAAGATCCATAGCGGCTACAGCTTAACGAAAAACTTGTCCTTCTGTCAGAGAATAACTTAAGAGCAGAGACGCCATCTTCAAGACAGTATAGACAACCTCCATATCTCTCGTTAGATCTATAAGTGCATATTTAACCTTCTGAACTCATTATGTGACTATATAATCTTACAACTGAATGGATGTGCGGTGATAGGCAAATGAAAATTAAATAATTAAATGTAATCAGTAAACGCACATGTAATTTCGTTAGTATAAAAAACATTGCAGTTCTTAAACCATTGTGTATGTAACCCTTTTCCAGCACCGCCCGTCGGGTGTAATGGGAGGGGGAGGGTTATCTTGAGATAATTTCGGGGCTTAGCGTTCCCGCGGCCCGGTCCTCAACCAGGCCTCCTTTTTGTTACACACCCCCCCAGGAAGCAGCCCGTAGCAGCTGTCTAACTTGCAGGTACCTATTTACTACTAGGTAACAGGGGCATCAGAGTGAAAGAAACATTTTGCCCATTTCTCCCGCCTCCACTGGGGATCGAACCCGGAACCTCAGGACTACGAATCCGAGACGCTGTCCACTCAGCTGTCAGGCGGGGGAGTGCTCAAGCAACTAGTCTACACTAGTCGTTCAGTTTGTTAGTTTGCTAAGAGTGTGAATAGGGTGTTTTGTATATGTTGACCAACACTAACTGGCTTCGGCAAGGCTGTAACTTGCATAGCTAAACAATTTTGGGGTTCAGTTTGTCAGCCCATTTTTGTGCCTCTGTAACTTTTTCCAATCACAGGACGGGTATGGGGGGTCCACTTCCACTCACAGGATGGGTATGGGGTTCACTACCACACTCGGGATGCGCATGGGTCCACTACCACACTCGGGATGCGCATGGGGTCCACTACCACACTCGGGATGCGCATGGGGTCCACTACCACACTCGGGATGCGCATGGGGTCCACTACCACACTCGGGATGCGCATGGGTCCACTACCACACTCGGGATGCGCATGGGGTCCACTACCACACTCAGGATGCGCATGGGGTCCACTACCACACTCAGGATGCGCATGGGTCCACTACCATACTCGGGATGTGCATGGGGTCCACTACCACACTCAGGATGCGCATGGGGTCCACTACCACACTCAGGATGCGCATGGGGTCCACTACCATACTCGGGATGTGCATGGGGTCCACTACCATACTCGGGATGTGCATGGGGTCCACTACCACAATTAAGGAAGCACCCAGCACGAGCACCTTAACAAGGCACTACACACCAGTACCCTGAGAAGACACTCGACCGACCCGACACTCGACACCAGAACCCTAGCAAAATACTCGACCCCCAGCATCCTGGCACGGCATTCGACCCCCGCTCCCTACAAAACACTCGACCCTAACACGGATAGCCTAGCCGCCGCCGTCCTCCGGGTGGCTATGGAACCCACAAAAAACTGATTAAACTAGCACCAGCAGCTGCCTCGGCTGGCTGATCGCTACCCAGTCCTTCACTGACCATATACAGTGTAGCGACAGCTTGATGGTGACTCGCCCAGTGTGATAGTGAGGAGGGCTGGGTGTCCTTTGGAAGCGAGAGACAGGGGGGGGGTCATGGTAGACTCGTAGCCCTTTGCTAATCTGGGCAAATTATATAGATTTATAGTAGTATTTACATTGAATATGTAACTCCCAAGTTGACTAGACGTTACTTGAAAGCGTTTTGATCATATAGTGCAACGACAGCATGGTTGTAATTCTAATTACAGCAAGTTACACTAATTACATTAGTGTAGCTTGCTGGGTTTAAATGACATTAGAGCCTAGTTCCTGAACCCATTAAGGTACGAGATAACGTATATCTACTACTAGTATGATAATATAAGCTTGTAGACATAGTTACATCCCTTTTATGGCTAGCTATCCATTGAGATAGGGATATTTGTTGACCCTAGCTAGCTTCTGAGCAGTAGTGTATAACCTTTACATAGAATAAGATAGAAGCACACAACTGTATAGGTGAACTTGTTACAAATAATACAACAACAACAGAGTATTACAAATAATAATACAACAACAAATTTGTGTACAGTATACACAAATTTGCCTAACAAACAATTCAATTTCTTTATTATGCACCCCATACCCATCCCGGGGGCGGTGGTGTAAAGGATTACAGAGGCACATAATCGGTTCAGGAACTGAACCCTCTAGTTCGTTTAGCTAAGCAAATAAAGTGATATTCGTTATTTTCAAAAAATAAATTGTAATTGGTTTATTTGAATTAATATTATATTACATAAAGAACATGAATAGTTAGATTAGGAAGGTTAGGTTAAATTTGGTCATATTTCTATTTTAGTTTTAGCTTAAAGTAAAACAGTAATCGTGTATAATATAATGAAAAGCTTTTATCATTCCATAAGAAAAAAAATGAAAATATATAATTTCAGGAAAACGGCTTGATTGCCAAACATAAAGTCCCTAATAAACTAATTCAAGTAAAAGTAGTGACTAGACGTTATGTAACCCTGAATTACCCATTCATTTCAGACAAGTATTCCACATCAGCCGCCGAGCTCGTCATCGCCCGTAATACTCCTGAATTACATCAGCATGAACATGATAGCCAGCTAGCATCTGAGGAAGGCGCGCTGCCGGCGTTGTACCGCTCGCTGGGTTCAGTGCGCTGCAGTTATTGTACCTCACTGGCCCCGCTGCCGTGACACGATGTCAATATCCGGCCCACGTTTTAAACATGTCAGACAAGCATCATTTATATAGCTGGGGAGCCAAAGTTCTCGGAAATATATGCGTGTTAATTCGAAACTAAGCCATTCGATCGATCATATTTGAGTTTAAACGTTGTATTTATTATGAGAATGAATGCGCTCAGGGCTTCACAAAGCGCGCCCTTGATGGTATATTTTTTTTTCAGCAAGCTTAGCATAGATAGCATTGTGCTGCTCCTTTAGCTTCTATGAATGAGTTATAGAGAATCAACTTATTATCCGATCAAGCAGGATGAGTGGCACTGCCCAATAAACTAGCCCTCCAAGGTAAAATTGAATACTAATGTCCTGTATAGAGCTTTTTGTTTTTAGTTAATATATTATGCATCCCGTACCCATCCTGTGAGAGGTAGTGGAGAAGGTTACACAGACACACATGAACTCAGGAACTCGACCCCAATTTTTAAAGATTAGTTAGAACACTTGATGAGTTAGCTACAAAGTTTTTTTTTTAACAAGCACTTCAACAGTTTTTTCGCAGTTAAACAAGCAAATATATTCGTGAGGTTTAGTTAGTTGAATGCAGATATTTATGGATCCCATTGTTGAGTGAATACAAGACTGAGGGAGCTGGTGGAGGGAATGGGATGGTGCTCGACGGTCCTGACTCCAGAGAGGAAAGCCTGAAGGCCGCCTCTGATAATGTCCCTCGTGCAGGATGTCACGCTAGGATTCCTCACTATCATCTAGGAATAAGTGGAGAGCAGCACGTGTACGTGTTGGAGGGGAAGGAAGGAAGGAGGGAGGAGAGAGCATGAAAGAAACTATCAGTGATTCCACCTCATCCTAAAATTAAATTACTTTTGGCAACTATTTGGTTGAATATACAAAAAATTAACTTTTGCAGCTAACAATGCTCACGTTTTCTATTAAATTATCACGGAAAAAAAGTCAAAATCCAAACTTAAGCATTGCTATGATTACTATAGCATATACAGTATGTGCTACATCACGCCTCAAATATTTTATTCAGAAGTAGAACATTAAAGTTCCTAATTTCCTGAACATAATATCCCGCCATGTGCTATTAACTCGCCTAATATTACTAACGAGAAATATAACGTATAATTTCTCATTACCACCTCATGTACATTATTACATAGTAATAATGTAAATTAAATTTTTCTCCTTATATATCTAATCGCTACATTTGTTCCTTGTTCAAGATTGACTGTCTCACCTTGTAATTTAAAATTAACTGCAAATTTTAAGCTAGTTTTAAAACTTGCCAGTGGCTTTGAACAGATTTACATTCGCCTTGCATACAATTTAACTTCCATAAAGTTGTAGTAGGAAATGAACACCATGTTTAGGCAAATGACATGGCACACGTGCCATTGACAGACCATTTGAACCCGTGTTTGGTTGCCCTGGTCAATTGTATGCTTGATAACAATTTGGAGTTTGCTTTGTATAAGATAAATACTCTAGACCATAGCAGATAGTGAGATTTTCAAAATATATCGCCAAATAAATTCTAACTGGAAGGTAAATGATACGGTTTAATAGCAGTTAATAATAATGTTTTAAACACTTCCTCGTGGGACTTCCTCAAATTATTATGAACATAATAAAACTCGTACTTTAAAGTAACCTTTGGAAAGGAAGATTTGAAGGCATCAAGTTACCTCTCAAGTCAAACGTATATAATTTATATTGTGTGCTCAGAAGGTGAAATAATTATGCATGTTGCCAATTTACCCGCAACAAAAAAAGCGATTCCGATATTCACTTCAAATCGGTCCGTAATACGGAAGATCGGCTGTAGATTCGGTTCCGTACTATTGCCACAGAAGTATGAGGCTAGTTCATTCACAACAAATTCTTGTTCATCTGTAATGAACTAACTAATATGGAGTAACCGGTGTAAGCTCTTGGGCATATGTATCAGGGATTTCTTTGTTGTATTTTCTTTCAAATAAGTTTGGATAAAACATCCACCTGTGTGTATATGACTTAGTAATTGCCAAGATCAGGCTGTGACATCTAGGTGGCTGCAAGTGACAATTACACTATGGAATTTCGCATCATTACATCCTTTAGATCTGCCGGTATGAGATATCTGGATCATTTCAGTTGCTTCATTCATTCCCTCTCTCGCTCGTGACAATATCCGCATAATCCATCCAACGTTAACCGATTGAATGTTCTGGTATGAAAACTTTGACTTTTTATACACTATTTAGTGCACTTTGGGTCGCATTTAAAAAAAAAATGCGTCCCAAGGTAGGTATTGAGTGCATGCGAGGCTGCCAGAATGCAGGCACCGCCCCACCACCCACCCACAGGCCGGGGTAACCATCTGTCCGCACACCCGCATGATCTAATATTATTATTATATTTTGTACCGCGTATTCACTTTCTCTATTAGTAAAGAGGCTAAAGTGACTGATAAGCCAAGAGTACTTGTTTGGGTTTCTTGTTCATCTCTCATTGACTGTGTCAAATTTATTTATTTTGCAGACGGGTGGAAAATGAATCAAACGACAGTTCAACCTGTCCTTTTAAAAAGAACGTCGCTTTTGGCCGTTTGCCCGTGTGGCCGAATTTGGACGTAATTTGAAAATGAAAAAAAAAATAAAAATAAATTTGGGATTTTTTTTTCAACAACAGTAAGTTAAGATGTTGATCACTTTTCGATGCTTTGTCGCGGGTTGCTCTCTGGGGCAACAAGCCTATTTTCATCCTTGATGGGTAGAACTATCCTCATCCATGACTTGTAGAGTCATCCCCATCGTTGACATGCAGAACCATCCCCATCCTTCACGTATAGAACAACAAAGGTGAACAATTACACCCTTGACTTGGACTATCTCCCATCCCCGACTTGTAGAACAATCTTTATCCTGGACTTTTAAAACAATCCTTATTCGGGACTTGTAGAGCCACCCTTCTCCTCTTAAAGAACCACGACATCTTTAACTTGTAGAAATATCATCATCCTTCACTTGAAGAACCATTCCGTATCCTTGACTTTTAGAACCATTCCGTATCCTTGACTTTTAGAAAGATTTCTCATCCTTCAACTGTAGAATCATCCCCATCTTCTATTTATGGACTCATCATCCTTGATTTGTAGAACCATTCCCTTCCTTGACTTGTAGAACATCCCCTATTCTTAATTTATAGAACAACCTCTATTCTTCTCTCGTGGAACCATCCCATATCCTTGACTTTTAGAACCATCAACATCCTTGACTTGTAATATTCAATAGTATCTTTATCTTTTGACTAGAACCATTCCATGCTTGACTTGCAGTACCATACCTATCCTTGAATTTTATAATCATCTTTTACCGTTGTCTTGTAGAACCATCCTTGAATTGTAGAACCATTTTCCAGACATCTGAGGGACACGGATGAATGAGAGATTACGAGAAAACCCTAAAAGTGTTCTTGAATTACCAGCCACTTTAACCTCTCACGCAGAGTATACACTTTTAAGATTATGTTTACACTCAACAAGAAGACACGTCATGGGGGGAAAAACAGCTTCTGGTGGCATTAAGGTAATATGTAGAGGTAATTTTGTTTTAAAATGTATCCCGTTATTGAGAATAACGGGGTTATTTTTAATCCCCGTTATTCACAATAACGGGGCTGAAACAAGTAGCCTTCAGCGGCTTTAGGCTACTTGTTTCAGGCTACATCACCTACATTTCACATGTGTGGTTTGGCACATGTTTAGGCACATTTAATCCACATATGTGAAATGTAAGTGACAACGTTTCGATGGATTCATCAAGCATTTACGCAACCTGTTCATCTTTCCTCAATCATGGTTACTTTGCTTATTTATTAAATAGTTTATGAACTCCAAAGCGCTGCGAGGTTGTTTATAACAATAATTGCCTTGGGTTGTTAAGTTTCGAAGCTCGTAAACTATTAAATAAATGTAAAGGAAGCCGCCACGATTGGTGAAAGATGTACAGGTTTTGTCAGTGGATAAATAGAGATGCTTGGCGCATCCTGACCCTTGGACCCTGGTTGATACCTGGTTGATACCTGGTTGATACCTGGTTGATGGGGTTCTGGGAGTTCTTCTACTCCCCAAGGCCGAGGCCAGGCTTGACTTGTGAGAGTTTGGTCCACCAGGCTGTTGCTTGGAGCGGCCCGCAGGCCCACATACCCACCACAGCCCGGTTGCTCCGGCACTCCTTGGAGGAATAAATCTAGTTTCCTCTTGAAGATGTCCACGGTTGTTCCGGTAATATTTCTTATGCTCGCTGGGAGGGTGTTGAACAACCGTGGACCTCTGATGTTTACCCTCTGCATAAGGCTAGAGGGAAAGGAGAGAGGTAGAGCATGAAACCCGAGTTAACCTAAGAACATAATATACTGAAACAGTACCTGAGAGTGAAGTGGTGTTGGACACTGAGCTCAAGTAGTGGCGCGCGGATCAGAAGGTAGGCGAAGTGGAGTCGTCTTGTCTAGCCCATAATGGTTATCCCACTGTGTAAACAACACTTGGCCAGGCGACTAAGTGAGGAGCTTACGCTGATGCTTGACCCTTGACTGTTGAAGCCACTGAGCTTGAATGAAGAGAATTTGTCTTAAATTATCTTGAGTATGTGGGTGTTTTATTATTATTATTACTGCTGTTAAATTAGACACACACATACACATTATGTAAATACGTGTTATTTAATGTTCGGTGTTTACACAAAAATAGTTTACTTCAGTCCAGAAGTTCAGAACTAAAAGGTAAATAAACTGGCTGGCCAGTAAGCACATGTCTATGCCTCAACACGCCCTCCCATGGTTAATAGGTCTTAAGCTCAACGCCAAACCACTCTCTTACCAATACATTATACAATGAGTTCACTGTAAAGTATACTTAGTACTTCGTTAATAAACTATTGCGGTTGATTGGCCCAACGCCAACGTCAACATAATATTTTTGGTCTTAGTAAATGCACGAGACGCGACGTTGAAAATAAATCACGGAGAAGCACATTATAAAACTTGTATGTGGAAAAAGTCCTTTAATTCTGCATGTTGGGTTTATCCTTGGATTGCATCACTTTGCCCTTTGATGCATTTATATTTTATATACACATATTTCTTATCAAAATGGTACGAAGACGTTTTTAACGAATTCGGTACGTGCATACAATACATTTATGGTGGTAGTACAGCAGATAGTTGTCATTTAGTTAATGATAAAGTAATAACTTTATTATATCCTCGTAGTTATTATTTTAGTATTATTTTATATACTTCAATCTCTTCGCCGATTTTTGTCCGATAAAACTGAACGAAAATAAAATATATTTAGAATCTTGTTTAAAATTGATTTAGCCCTGACTGATCCACGTTTGTGATATTGCTACACCATATGCTAAATCAAAGAAGCTAATCATAATTTTTAATATTTTGCTCGTGAACCTGTTGGATAATATACGTGCCAAAATACATTAACGGTAGCTTCTCTATTTTATATTTAGATTTTGATTTATAAGCATTATTCCTAAGTGATTTTATACAAATTATTACATTTGTGGCTGCTAAAATGAAGAGGTGTACAGCCTTAAAGACTCGAGGTTTATAATTAGAATGGTGAAACTTTGGCAAAACATATCGCATAAAATTAGAAGGATGTTGATTTGGCAAGGTGGTCAGGTGTGACACACACACACACACACACACACACACACACACACACACACACACACACACACACACACACACACACACACACACTCACATTAGCGCCACTCACTAACAAAATATACTTGGCAGTGCTTAGGAAGAAGCGAGGAGACAAGGTCATACCCTCCCAGCCTCTGCTACACCCCTAACAGCTCGTCTCCCTCCCCCACCCCACCCCACTATTAAATTGGGCTTAAGGATTCGGAATCTATTAAATTAATAGTTTGTTAGCATGTAAAAAATACGTTAATGTATAATTATATATAAGCATGTTACATAAAAAGATCAGCATATTGCTGGTAGCGGCTGTAGTGGATATGTGGGCCTGCAGGCCGCACTAAGCAATAGCCTGTTGGACCAAGTTATCACAAGACAAGCCTGGCCCCGGGCCAGCCTTGGGGAGTCGAGAAAACTCCTAGAACACTCTCCAGTTATTTGCTTTCATCTATTTTGATTATGAATATGTGAAATTATATATATATATATATATATATATATATATATATATATATATATATATATATATATATATATATATATATATATATATATATATTAGGGTGTACTACCACCTCTGATGCAATTATAGGGACCCACAGCCTCAAAGAACGGAACACAGAACATTCAGAGAAACTTGCCATTTGACTCTGAATATATATATATATATATATATAGGGGGGTACCACCTCTGGTGCAATTATAGGGACCCACAGCCTCAGAGAAGGGAACACAGAGCATTCAGGGAAAAACTTGCCATTTAACTCTGAATACATGAGGGTGTTCGCTTCTCCTACCACCCCCCTTTTTTATGGTGTACACTTTATTAAGCAAGGTTATACAGTTACATATCTGATTGTATACAAAAAAATGAGCATTAAGAGGACACAAAAATAGTTCGCTTCCTAGAGGCTGTAGATTTCCTCGAACTCCTCCGACGTTGGGCAGGAACCGAGGATGCAGCGAGCATTCCCCCTCTGGATCGCGACACTGAGGCGCTGAAAGAGAAAACTTGCCGCTCTAGGGTCTCTTGTGGTGTCAATGAGCTTGGAACCAAGATCCTTTAGAAACCTTCTTGCACTCTCTCCCCATGGGCCTAGGGTCTCAGACCCTATTGGAACGAAGTTGTACCGATGATCTAATTGCCTATACTTGGCTGACTTGTCTCTTTCTCTGTGTGTCGCCGCGGCTCCTGCTGTGCCGGCAGAGAGGTTGATGTACGTGGCTGCCAGGGTGGATACGCAAGTATAGTCCCATGCCAACTGTCTGCCACCCTTCCACGGACGCAGTGTGATTCCGTCTGGTCGGCCGGCAAAGCTAACAGAGTCACGGTTCAGAAGGTTGCGGGGCTCTCTCTCCGCTGGACACTGGGCAGAGGCAAGGCTTCTTTTAATGATGTCGTTTACTTCGTCGTGTCTAGTGTGCCAACCACCAGATTTTCCACAGTGCAGGCCATGCAATCCATATTCGTCAGCATCTGCCTCGCCGCAAATACACCTATGAACAGTGTGGATAGGGGCAGCAAGACGGAGAGCGACTGCAATACGGAGCTCCTGCGGATCAAGACGTGTGCCTGTCGCAGACATAGGGACTGCCAAAAGGAAGTCCCCTGCATGGGGAGCCTGCACAGCTGTGAGGCGGGCACGATCACTGGGGGTTGTTGCTGCCTCCAGCAAAGCTGTGGCTTCTTTGTCTGCAATGGGGCTGTCCCAACTGGATTGTTTCTTGGCCAACTGGATTGTATATATATATATATATATATATATATATATATATATATATATATATATATATATATATATATATATATATATATTTTATATATATATATATATATATATATATATATATATATATAAAATGTACATACACACGTTAAAGCGGACTGTTTCGTTTAAGAGTAAGTCAAAGGGCTTGACGGCTGAGTTGACAGCGCTCGGGATTCATAGTCTTGAGGTTCCGGGTTCGATCCCCTGTGGAGGCGGGAATAAACAGGCAGAATTTCTTTAACCCTGATACACCTGTTCACCTAGCAGTAAATAGGTACTTTGGAGTTAGACATCTGCTACGGACTGCTTCTTGGGTGTAACAAAAAGTTTGCCCGGGGTCGAGGACCGGGCCGCGGGGACGCTAAGCCCCGGAATCATCTCAAGAAGTTGGATTGCCACCTCACGCTCCATGCCACAGTATACAAGTAGGGTCTAAGACCTGAGAAAAATAAAAACTCGTGTACCCATTACGTCATAGCAACACTGAACAATTCTAACCCAACCCATTGAAAATAAGAGATAACAGTTTGTTCTATATGTTGTGCTCGAGGTGTATGACGTCATGATTTTCATGTCTGTAGAGATTATAGATCCTACTGATTAAAGAGCATTCTTTATTAGACATGATGAGATTATGTCCCGAGTTAGATGAGCCTTGTGATTATCATGATGAGTACTGGGGCCACCGATATTACTCATCATAGGGAACTGGTGGGGTAAAGTGTGTGTGGGAGTAGCACTTGACCCCCACAACAGCCACAGTGTTTACATAGAACAGCTGCTCGCATGACGTCAGTGCATGGCGTCTATCTCTATCCAGGAAGAACAACTTTTTTTTTTAACTGTATCTCAGAAGTACACTAAAATTTGAATCCTTTGGTCAAGAGCTGTGAAAACTATTTCATTAAACTGGTGATTAATCAGCATAAATATTGTGACATAAGGATCTAAGAGATGCCTGGCCCATTACATTGCTTCATCTTCCGTTATATACTATATCTGTTCCAAGATAACGATTAATGGGGAATGAGATGTGCGTAGTGTTTGAAGTACAGATTTAAACACGATAATTAGTGCAGGTGGCAGTGAGGAGAGTGAATTTGAAGGATATATACAACGTTTGGGGGGCGCGCGGAGAGATGCGAGGCTGCGCACGTATTAGCCAGGGTGTGATATAATTATCATCAGTGACAGGGAACTTTACGTGGTGTGGCAGTTAAAATAAACCTGGTGTGGCGTACCCCATGCTCCCACAGTTATCCCACTTCACTCTCCATCTCCCCCTACCCATCCCTCTCCTTCATCCCACTCTTACATCACCCCCCCCCCCCCCACACACACACACACACACACACACACACACACACACACACACACACTATCCCACCACTCTCATACATCGATTGATTGATTGATAAAGATTAAGCCACCCAAAAGGTGGCACGGGCATGAATAGCCCGTAAGTGGTGGCCCTTTTGAGCCATTACCAGTATCAATAGATGATACTGGAGATCTGTGGAGGTGCAACTGCACCCTGCGTGACGGGAGATGTCTCCCGTGTCTCATACATCCCAAAAGACTCGCTTTTATAACCTACTATCCATCCACCAGCCACAAGACCATCATCCCTCCATCCATGAACCACTATGGTATCCTTCCTCACTCCCTCCCCCAATCTATAACCCTCGCCATTACATTCCCTCTTCCGCCATCTATAAACCCGCTCACTCATCCCCCCTTTTCATAACCCACAACTCTCATCCCTCTCCATCCACACCCTCCCTCATCCATAACCCTCCACAATACCTACCTTCCACGGTCGCCCTCCATTGATTATGCAAATCTTTTTTGCTGCTCCATGTACCTGGTGTGCGTTTGTGAAAGCTGGCTTGTCAATATAAACAGTGCCTGCATAATTTGATTGCGCTGTCCGTCTGAAAGGCTTAAGTGGAACGACAAGAGCGCATTTATGTCCTGGTATTTAAAGAGCAAAATGACGTATTTGTTACTAGTAAATAGTGATGCATTAGTGCTTTATTAAGGTGATGTGTTGTCAGGGAACAGCGAAATTGATATGTTGCAATCGTTCAGCAGTTAAGTGTGTTGTAAGGGGATGAGACCAGGTTAACACTCTAAACCCATGACAAGGCGATGTCGTGGTGAGTGGCACTGCAATTAATATAGATCCCACAGAACTGTTTGGAGTGAGGGCTTGCCGGTGTTGTTTCATGAAAGTCATCTTAAATGTGGTGTGTGTGTACTTACCTAATTGTGCTTGCGGGAGTTGAGCTCTGGCTCTTTGGTCCCGCCTCTCAACTGTCAATCAACTAATGTACAGGTTCCTGAGCCTACTGGGCTATCATATCTACACTTGAAGCTGTGTATGGAGTCAGCCTCCACCACATCACTTCCTAATGTATTCTATTTGTCTACTACTGAAACTGAAAAATTCTTCCTAACGTCTCTATGGCTCATTTGGGCACTCAATTTCCACCTCTGTCTCCTAGTGCGTGTGCCGCTTGAGTATAGCGGCAACTGGTGTACAGATTCTTGAGCCTACTGGGCTCTATCATATTTACATTTAAAACTGTGTATGGAGTCAGCCTCCACCACATCACTGCCTAAAGCATTCCATCCGTTAACTAATCTGACACTGAAAAAGTTCCTTCTAACGTCTCTGTGGCTCATGTGGGTACTCAGTTTCCACCTGTGTCCCCTTGTTCGCGTCCCACCAGTGTTGAATAGTTTGTCCTTGTTTACCCGATCGATTCCTCTGAGGATTTTGTAGGTTGTGATCATGTCTCCCTTACTCTTTTTGTGGTGTGTGTGTGTGTGTGTGTGTGTGGTGTGTGTGTGTGTGTGTGTGTGTGTAAAACTCTAAAGGTAATAGCAAAGCAGGTAATGGTGCTCGACACGCTAATATGATCAAAAGTAAATTGTTAAGTGTGGGGGATCAAACAGACCGAGTGAGGTGATGAGGTCATTGCTTCGCCAGCCGGCAATATGAGGAACCACACTCTAAGAGCCAGCTGTTCCGGGCTTCTTTAATTCTTTTTGTCTCAGGATAGAGTACAGTCTGATTTTTTTTTAAACGACGGTGATGACCTTTTTTTCAACGTTGTTAGAAATTATGTGCGTATTTGGTGTTATATTTTATATGTTCAATACACATTAGTACTGGAAGTATATTTGTTCAATACACAAAATATGTAGTAGCATGAGCTTCAACTAAGCTTACCAATTCCGCACCAGGGAGTTTTATTTTGTAGGCTTGACTGATACATTTGTTATAATATAAGTTTTCAGTGGGAACCTAGAATAAGATTGACATCACTGGCTATTGGTAACATAGGAAAAGGTAGACAACATTGGATAGTGGGAGCTTATTTGTGTGACTTTGCTTCTTAACCATACCATTTACCTGATACTAATTGTATAGACAATTTAATTATCCTTTGTTTTTCTTGTTTACAGAAACTGTTACTAAAACTCGTCGGATAATTAAAAAAAAAATATGCTTTAGTAATGTAGCCTCGTTTAGATATACAGGAAGCATAATTGTCATTGGTAAGTTTATTTAAGCTTAAATATTTTCTTACGGAATGAAAGGGACTCCATTAATAAAAATAACTGAAAAATGGGGAGGGGGGAATATATGTTATCTCTTTAGATGTGGTAATTCATAGACAAAAAAAAAAAAAATTGTAGATTTACTGTAAATACAATGCTAATTTCGTCTCTGGACAAATTGCTGTTAAGACTTTTTTTTACCATGAAAGCATTGTATCAGCGTTGAAATTGCTTGATTACAAAATAAATAAAACAGTAACGGATCACAGAAACAATGTAGGCTAGCAAAATCCTAATATTGGGAAGTGTTTAACTAATATGTTTTTGATGTATCTATAGTATTGTTCTAAATGACTTGAACTTCAAGGTTTTTGCCTCCAACAAGGCAGCATTCATTGGGCACCTTAAACATCCTGTTTGAGATGGAAGAACATTACAAAATTTCACAAAAAAAGGAGAAGAGAGGCTGACATGCGTGTCTGTTTGGCACGAGTATATACAAATATATACATAAAATTTATGACAAAACGGGTGTAAGCCCAAATAGGTGAGTACTCAGTCCCTCACACAGTCCCTCACGCGCTCACACAGTCCCTCACACACACTCACGTGCCTGTGTCCACTTATGAGCACGCTCGAGTGGTCAGAAAGGACACAACGCATAATATAATTAGACGGGTTAATTAGAATAGACCACGTTGTCTCCTGGGCGCCCGCGCACTGAACATGTAGCGTCCCCACCTCCCCCACCAGTCCAACTACACGGGTTTGGGTTGGATGGTAGAGCGACGGTCTCGCTTCATGGAAGTCGGCGTTTAATCCCTGACCATCCAAGTGCTTGGGCACCATTCTTCTCCCATCCCCCCCCCCCCACCCCGGGGTTCCATCCTAAATCCTTATCCTGACCACTTCCAAGTGCTATATAATCGTAATGGCTTGGGGGCTTTCGGCCACCCCACCCTCTCTCTCTCTCTCTCTCTCTCTCTCTCTCTCTCTCTCTCTCTCTCTCTCTCTCTCTCTCTCTCTCTCTCTCTCTCTCTCTCTCTCTCTCACACCACACACACACACACACACACACACACACACACACACACACCACACACACACACACACACACACACACACACACACAGGGTGTAACCTTTGTTACATATGGTATGGGGACGCGAACAAGGGGACACAGGTGAAAACTGAATACCCACATGAGCCACAGGGACGTTAAAAAAAAAATTTGTCAGTGTCAGAGTAGTTAACAGGTGGAATGCATTAGGCAGTGATGTGGTGGAGGCTGACTCCATACACAGTTTCAAATGTAGATATGATGGAGCCCAGTAGGCTCAAGAATCTGTATACCAGTTGATTGGCAGTTGAGAGGCGGGACCAAAGAGCCAAAGCTCAACCCCCGCAAGCATAAATAGGTGAGTACACACATACACACCACACATATATGTCGGTACACATACGTACGGGGGGGGGGGTGCAGACGTACTTAATGGAACAAGTATCACTGGTGTGAGGTTGATACCGTAGCCTACTTCCTGCGTAGCTCTACTTGGTGCGCCGAGAAGCGGCACACCCAGTAGAGCAACAACAATAATAATAATTTAACAGCAAGAATAATAATAATTTAACACCAAGAATACTAATAATTTAACAGCAAGAATAATAATAATTTAACAGCAACAATAATAATAATTTAACAACAATAATAATAATTTAACAACAACAATAATAATAATTTCGTCGCCCGCATCATCCAGTATAGTCTAAAACCTAAGCAAATGTTCGCCACCCTGCGTTATCTCTAATTTTTAATTAAACCTAACTCATCCTAACCTAATTATCTATCTTACCGTAACCAAAACAAAGAAATATTATAGATTTATCAGCTAGAATGTTTAGATGCTTTTCCGCTCATAGGGTTACACACCCATAGACAAGCGATGAGTCACAATAACGTGGCTGATGCGTGTTGACCAGACCACACACTAGAAAGTGAAGGGACGACGCACAATCGACTTGAGAATGGTCCAGGATGGACCGAAACATCTTGTTGTTGTTGTTATAGATTCAGCTACTCGGAACAAGTTCCAAGTAGCACGGGCTATGGTGAGCCCGTAACTTACCTGGCACAGGAGCTGGGCAAGAAGCACGGGCTATGGTTAGCCTCGTGGACAGGAGATGTCTCCCGTGACCGAAACATCGTCGTCCCTTCACTTTATAGTGTGTAGTCTGGTCAACATACCCGTGGAACCGCTTACCCGCCGAAGCCGTAAATGCCAAAACCCCTGCTGAATTTCAAAATCCAGCTCTACAAAGTCATCAGGACAAATGGGGGAGACCTTCAACAAGCCGGCGGCTTCCTGTCCTCGTTGAGGATACTAGAGAGAGACAGAGAGAGAGAGATAGTGGCCCTATCGTGAATTCCGGTAAAAATTCAGGCATGCCCAAGGTGTGACGTCACAATGTCATAATTTTTCTCCCGGCTTAGGTGGTAGATTCTACTGACATCACTTGAGTTATAAATGATATAACTCGCTATGGTAACAGACACACACAGCACCGCTCCTGTGCCAGGTAAGTTCTCTACGGGCTCACCATAGCCCGTGCTACTTGCCCCGCTCCTGTGCCAGGTAAGTTATGAGCTCACCATAGCCCGTGCTACTTGCAACTTGTTCTGAGTAGCTGAATCTATAACAACAACAACATATGGTAACAGACACTTGTGCGAAGTCACTATACAATGACAATGGTGACTAGCATAGTCACCATACAGTGAGTTCATCAATTCAAACGTCTTGTTGGGGATAGAACCCATTGTACTACAGCGGGTAATGTGTAAAACCCCGATTTGGGATCAGAAGATTCTTAGGAACACTATTAGATTAAGTTGAATTCTTGGTTATATTACTTTTTAGCATATCGTGGCCTAGTGGTTTAGGACGTGTGCTTAGGAGTACCCAGTGTGCAGGTTCGAATCCTCCTCATGGCTCCTACTGATTTTCTCATTGACATATAACGTTAATTTGTGCATTCATTGGTTTTCCTGACTTCTAAAAGTAAACTAAAAATTAATGGGTAACTCTTTGTCTAAAATTCAGAAACTGATATCTCCAAGGAACTATATGGATTTCGTTCAATAATTTGCTACGAAGAAAGATACAATGAGAATGCTTTAAGGATTCCTCATAGTGATGTGAAGGGGATGAGGTGGACTGAGAGAATTGTACACCCCAAGAGTTAAGAGAATAGTGTGAGGAGACACGAGACTAAAATGCACAGATGGATGAAAGGAATACCTAAGAGAGATATTTACCTTCATAATTTGAGCAAGGTATTAGAGTGAATTCGTAACAATGGATTGATTGATTAATGAAGATTAAGCCACCCAAGAGGTGGCACGGGCATGAAATAGCCCGTAAACAATGCATTAAATTTTGAACAGATTTATAGGTAGGCACTGACTAACTTTGGCACGAGTGGTGGGGAAGTGGGACAATCTGCCAAGTAGCATTATTGAAGTGTTAAGAATAGATTGGTCTGATATACGAGTGCAAACAGCCAGGTGTAGAGAGAACTTGGCTTGCATGCGGTCAGGAGGCGTATGGCAGTGTACCCCTTTATCCATATGCCTGCTAGTTATAATCCCACTCATGTGCTTGCTGTATCCAGTCCTGGAAATTTTAAATGTTATAAGCATCGTAAAAATTAATGTAGCTTCTGAGAAGGGCGTAAACATTGACGCAATCTGATTACCAGTGTTGTCAGCTGTTGGTGAGTAATCACTGACATTTCAACTACGCGCCGTAAAGACGCATTGGTATCTGTGTGAGTTCTCTGCCAAAATGTGAAGGAAAATAAGTATCTTTTTTATTTAAAAAACGCAAGTCGAGTGTTTTAAAGAGCTAGATTGCGCTATTATTAAAGAAGCTGATATTAATGTTTTATTAAATATATTTCATTTATTTAAATGTAACATCTAATTTCCTATACAACCCGTCCTCTTAAATACTGAGGAACAAATCCACAAGGGCCGTGACGAGGATTCGAACCTGCGTCCGGGAGCATCCCAGACATCCCAGTCAATACTACATCACATTGACGTACAAGTCCCTCAAGGCCAAACACTGATGCACTAAAATCACAGCGGCTCGTTACACTACAGACAGGGCCACTGTCTGTAGTGGCCTTGACGGGGAAAGGAAGCAGGCGGCTTGTCAGAGGACCTGTCATTGTGCCTGAGGATTTTTTTCTATCTGGATTTTGAACTGAACAAATGTCTTTAGTAAGAACTAATCTGTCTCTATTATAGTTGTCATATATTTCACTCGATATATGGCACACTCAAACATACGAATAATTTGATAATTGTAAATGCCATGTGATATGGTATTTTTCAATGGTAACAATGCAGGAAGCAGTGAGAATTAAACAGAACCAAACCCATCCTGAAAATATTTTAGAAAAAGCTGATATGCATCAGTGTTCGCGCTTTCTCTTACTGTTAAAATTAGTGCTAGTTATCAAAATTACTACCACTGGAATGTTAAGAAAATAGGCTAGTATTAAAGAAATGACAATGATTTTCATATTAACCTTCACGTACATTTGCTCATTTGTACGACACCGTCTTTCATAAATGTTAATTATAATGCATATTATCGAGGTCCCCCCCCCCCCCCCCCAAGGCCAACTATTCTGACCTTCCTCAGGATACGACGAAAAGGTTGATGATATTCTGGAGAGATATAAGAATTTTGCATCAAGATTGTTACCTTTTGTTGAATATCTCTTGCAAATTGTCTATAATACCTATTCATAATAGTATTTGTGTTTACGTCAGATACCATACTACTTATGTCAAGGAAGAAATGTATATGTTTATCTCTCAGAATGTTCGGTAATATGTTTATTGTTTGTAATGTGTCTATATATAGTTCACATTGTACTGAACGGGGTGAGTTAATATATATAAATATTTAGGCATATATGTTGGATATACCTATGAGAGTTTGGAAGCTGAGATGAACAGACTGTTAGGTCTATGTCGGAAGAGATTACAACCTCTGAAGGCTTTGGCATGCTGTGGAAAGGGAGTGGAAATCCTTGTACTACGAATGATATACTTTACTATTGTAAGATCCCTTATTGATTATGCTGCACTTGTCATTTCTTGTTTTGGTAAAGGTAGGCTGGGCAAGTTGGAGAAGGTACAAAATGAAGCCATGATAATTATCTTAGGATGCCCAAGAAATGATATGATTGAGATAATGAGGGTGGAGTTGAATCTAAAGAATATTGGGGATAGAATTTCAGAGATAAATGTAGCCGCTGCCATTAGATTAATGAGAGGTGGGGGAGCTAATGAATTAATCCTCTCAGTTCAAAAGGTGGGAAGTAATGAACAATGTATGATAAAGAAGGGGGCATATATGAGTACCTTATCCTCTAATGTTATAAAGTATGGTGTTATTACAGAATGTATTTCTGTGTCTAAGAGACAAGTCACAACACCATGGGAGGATTGTAATGTAGATGTAGTAATTATTCCCTTGCAAAAGAAAAAAAATATGTATGAAATAGGAGAGCTGAGGGCAACATATGATTGTATAATTAGAAAATTACCTACAGAAAACACTCTACATGTATATGTGATGGGTCAGTAGCTAGGGATGGGAAGGCAGGATGTGGAGTCTTGATCAGGGAGTACACTGACATCGGCACTGTAGATACTGTTATTGGACGCCGCTTAACTGACAATGTCTCTTCAACGCAGGCTGAACTCCAAGGTGTATAGCAGGATTACAGGAAGTAGTCAAATGTGTTAAAAATGCCTGCTTCTTTATTGACAGTAGAGGAGCGTTAGTCTTTAAATAGCAGACGCCCAGTATACCAGAATATTGTGATAGTGTAGAGAGAATGTTAAGAAATTAGAAAAAAACTGGGTATAAAGTAAGATTCATGTGGATTTCTTCACATGTGGGAATACTGTTGAATGAGGTAGCTGATGAGATAGCGAAGAGAGCAATGAAAAAACTCCTGTTGATGTTGTATGTCAGAAACCTGAAACAAATAAAAACAAGAATCAAGATGATCCAAGAGGGTGAAGAAATGATAAAGAGAATGGCAATGGTGGACAGTAGTAACACACTTAAGAAATTCAATAATAAATACAAATTCGTCCTTCACCTATGGTAGAGGAAAGTCTACTTAGGATTCAATTTACATGAGATTAAGATTAGGATACAAATATATCTGGCAATACGGTGTTGATGTCAGTGAAAAAGATAGGAGTGTAAATTATGTAGTATGCCGCACGCCCACACCTTAGAACATTATGTATTAGAGAGTCAACTTATTGATAACGTATAGAAATAAAGAATAAGTAGTGTACCACATCAAATGTTTGGATGTGATAATGGTATGATAGACAGTATACTTAGGAGCTACAAGAATTTTGCCCCAAGAGTCTAACACTTATATGGTGTGGTTTACTATATAAACCTGCATGTTAAATGGGATTCTTGTAATTTTTTGCATATTTGTACTCACTGAATGTGTGCGCCCCTTGAGGGACTTGAAGTAGAGGGGGTAGAAATAGCCTAAGCTACTCTATCCCTTTGAGATGTATTTTCTTCTTGTCTCAATAAACATACTTGAACTTGAACTTGGGTGAGAATAGCTTGAGCTGCCTCATCTCTTTGTGTGTATTTTACCTCCATAAACA
>WNGS01169217.1:8660853-8672555 GCA_020271785.1 Procambarus virginalis
TATTCCAATTCCAATTTCCTCAGGATGCAACCCCACAACAGTTGCCTAACTCCCTTGTACCTACAGCATTACTACTAGGTGAACAGAGGCATTGAAAAGAAACGTTGCCCAAAGGCTTCTGTTCTTTCGCTTGGATTAAGCCCAGGAACCTCAAAAGTTGTAAACTGACGACGTAGACTGCTGCGCTACAAAATGTCAAGAAATAAACGATAAGACAACTGAAGAAGAAACAGGTAAAATGAGATAGGAGATAGAAATTAATTATGAGTGAGAGATAAGAGATAGAGAGCATAATCAGGAACTTGTACTGTGTGTAAGTTTTTTTCGTGCATAGCAGAGGTGCTCAATGAATATATAACATAATATACATTATAATATATGTGTATATATAAAAATATATGTTATACAGCATAGAGTCGTTGATCTGAGTAAATAATACACACAATTAGTATGTAGAATGGGTTTGTTCATGCGAAAGGTATAACAGGTGTGGCGTCAAGTCACTGCAGGAAACCAAGATATAAGAGTCACTGACGATGAAATAAGAAAACGCGATGACAGGAAGCCATATTACGCTCACCTTAAAGTAATGTCGAGATGCCTCGCTGTTGCGATAGCCACTCCACCACACCCCAACACTGCCTCCACCACCCTCCCACTCACCCCACTAAACTACACATGCTTCATAATAAAATAGTGTACAAAATAAGGCACGGTCTGTTCAACGCGCACGGTCTGTTCAACGCGCACGGTCTGTTCAACGCGCACGGTCCGTTCAACGCGCACGGTCTGTTCAACGCGCACAGTCCGTTCAACGCGCACAGTCCGTTCAACGCGCACGGTCTGTTCAACGCGCACAGTCCGTTCAACGCGCACGGTCAGTATGACCAACGCACACGACGTGCTCAACGCACGCAGTGTGATAACGTAGTGCGTCTGATCAACGCACACTAACACCAAAATGCCTGGCTGCTAAAAAAAAGTAGCGTTAATAATATACAAAATTATACCGAATATTGCAGAAAATTTGCAGCAAGAAGGTGATGGAGCGACAATTCCGAGCCCGTATGGCCATCTTGGCGCGCGCCCACCTGACAGGACACCTGCACGCCCACGCCCGCACGCCCCACGCCCATTTTTCAACCCTCCCCCCCACCCCTTGCTAAGGACGGTTTTGGGCCAACAAATTCCTCAATGCACCGTCAAGATTATGAAGCCTCCAGAACGCCATTATACATTTTTGCCTTCTTTGGCGCCAGTTTCCCCCTCGCAGGTGGCGGTTGCTGTGCGCGCGCGCAGAAAATGTATTTAAACTTTTACTCGAGCGGGAAAATTTAAACAAAATAAAGAAAAAGAAATTGGCGTGTTGACCAAACCACACAGTAGAAAGTGAGAGAAAGAAGAAACTTTATCTACCCTATCAATTCCTCTGAGAATCTTGTATGTGGTGATCATGTTCCCCCTAATTCTTCTGTCTTTCAGCGACGTGAGGTTTAATGTGTGTGTGTGTGCGGGCGCTCGCCTAGATGTACCCACCTAGATGTGCTTGCAGGGCTTTAGACATGGGCTTCCGAATATTATTATTCTCGCTACGTTTGTCTTATTATAGGGGCTACCCGGCGGTGCCCGGGGTAGTCTGCCTAGTCTGAGATCTCACACATTCCCCCCCCCTTCTCCCTCTCCTTTTACCCCCCATCTCCCTATGCTCCCCATTCTCCCTTTCCCCCTCCTCCCCCTTCCCTAAGTTTTTCTCCATTTCTGAAACAACAATCTTTCTCCTCGTCATTCTATACAGCTGGACAAGTCTCTTCACGCCTGCTGATATCATCATAACTTTACATTTTGATGTGTTTAAATTCTCGAAGCCATTTTTCAAGTCACATCTGGAGTGATTCAAGATTATTTTGCCTGGCATAAGTCCCCCCCTCCCCCACCCGATGTCCTGATTTTTGTCTTTAATTTTGCATGGTCTGCAAGCACTGGTGTGAAAGTAACAAATTCCTCTGTGAGGTCTTTGCTATATATCACAAACAGGATGAGCGCCCCTGCGCCGACTTTCATGATACCCGATTCGTTATCTCGCTCTCCACTCTGATATCTCCGCTTTTGCTTTAACATTTTGCTTCCTTCCTGCGAGTAGATACATCTTCACACATTCTAGCACTACCAAACACACACCAGCCAGCCTCTCTTGCTGGAGTGGGACTCTCTTGTGTGGCACTGTATTAAATGCATTCTGACAGTCCAGGAATATGCAGTCTGTCCATAACTCCGTTTAATTTGTGTTATATTGTAGAACTCTCAATAAGTTAGCCAAATGAGATTTGATTTCACGAAATTTGTGTTGGGACACAAGTTTTACATATCTACCACGAGCCTGCTTTGAACTAGTCTCTAGTAACTTGAAGGGGGATGCTTGTTAGTGATACTGGTCTGTAATTTATCAGGTTTTGTCTTATAATTTTCCAACAGTCTTGAAGGTTTCTTCTTTCAGGAGAGGAGTGAAGTATTCTGCAGCTGGCAGGGCTTGTGCTGGCTTCTTCAGTGTTGGAGGTGTGTTGTTGTCGGGTCCACTTTTTGTTTCATCCACTTTTTTTTAGGTTTACCTATCTTCTGGTGTCACTGCTAGACCGATGAGTCCTTGCTGTGTGGGGTGGGGAGGTGTCTGTTCTCCAAAGTACAGATACCACCCCACGAATCATGTGTGTGTGTATGAGTGAGGGGGGGGGGAGCACGCACACGCCCCTACAACTTTTCCTACACGTGAGTGTGTACGGAGTCTGAGCTTCAGCTCATGGGCCCCAAAGAGTGTGTTGGATGCGCGCATACATGCTTGCTGGTTTGTGTACGTGAGTGAGAGTGTACTCTTATCATTGTGTCTGCTGGAAGAGCGTTTGTTTGCCTGCCTCTTGGGAGGAGGAGGGGGGGACTTGTGTTTGCTTACAAGTGTGTGTTTGTACGTTCCTGTATGTGTGAGGGTTGCCTGTCTGCTCTTTCTACCTTCTATGTATATGTGGCTCCAGACTTGCCCCTTATATGTGGGTAGGCAACATTAGCTACTTGTCTGCCGTCATTACTCAACAGTGAGGCATTAGATCATCCACAATATCAGAATCATGGGTCGTGTACGACACGTTCTGGCCAATATACCTATCGTTCACTCCTACGTAAACATGCGTCGGTTAATTCTCACTGATAGTGTGAACATCATCATATATATATACATTATTATTATTAACATCTTTATTGACAAAATTACATTGAGAAGTGCGACCAAACTGCTGCCTTTGGTCTCTCTGGGTTTAGATCTAATTGCTTTTTGTCTAGCAATTAAATCTCCAATTTCGTGGGTAGATTTAATGAGAATAATTAGGAAGGTCTGTATCATAAAATAGGGTAGTAGTTTGAAGGGAATTTAACATAGCAAATATGAAATTTAATGTGCTTGAATACCATGATATTGAAACCTGTACAGTTTTTTGGGGAGAAAGGCAGGCTCGAGTGGATGATTTTTTTTAAATTAAAGAAGTGTTAATTGATTTATGATTATAATAGAGGGATCCCTTGAGACCCTGGAGCTGGTCCTTTAAGTCTTTTTCCGTAGCTCTTATGATTTCCAGTCTAGTCTTGAGTGTGTCCAGCCTGTCATTGGTGGCAGAGGTGTTGTTGCTGCATTTAAGAATCGTTGACACCCTTCGCTTAACTCTTCGTTAACATCTCTATCACTACCTATTACCCAGACGCCTCTCTTGATTGGTTCTTAGTTCTCCGAGGTCGTGTCATTCTCGTTCCTTACCATTTACTACCTATTTGATTTAGTTTTTAGTCATTCTGCCTGTCAAGTAATTTGATTATTTCATCCTGCTTCATCCTGCTAATGCGTGTGACATATGGGCAGTCGTCGTGGCTTGCTCTCGTTTGTTCCTTGTTGGGGATAAACATGTTTGTCCCTGCCAAACATGTCTTATTGTGTGTGTGTTTTATCATACCTTGCATTGGCCTTCCTGTTGGTACTGTTCTTCATGGCAACCTTGTCAAGTAAGTCCTTATTTTATTGGTGGTCCCTCGGTGGTCCCAGTACCAGCCCTCGGTGGTCCCAGTACCAGCCCTCGGTGGTCCCACCACCAGCCCTCGTGTACTGTACTGGGGTAGTCGTAATGCTGATGTACATTTCATCCCTCCCTGGAGTTACTTATGTGCTAAATTGTAATTTATAATTCATTTTGTAATTTATAATACATACCTTTCATTCCCAAACGCCTTTATCTCTATTTTGCTTTCTTATCTCTCTCTCTCTGTTCCCTATCTCTCATTGGTTGGCTATACGTCATGCCTCGTTAAACAGAGATAAAGGACAATATCTCAGAAGGTTTCTAAGTTTGGTCTTATAATTATTGGTCTCAACTTACCTGTTCATTGGTCTCAACTTACCTATGTTAGGTGCCTTGAACGGAATGTTATTGCCTTTATATATTGAGTTCATTGGCGCTGGCAGTGGGCATGTAAAGGCATAGACGACATTTGTCACTTTCAAGGGGGGTTATATTTGGTGTCGGGGAGGTTTTCATGGGCAAGTTGGCGGTCTTCTTGCTCTTATAGTATATTATTAATTCAATCTTCTAGTTGGTGTCAGTAAGATAGAAAAGCATATCTATCAGTAATGTTTTTTTCAGGACCGTTTCCGTTTTGTGGACCGGTCGGCCGAGCGGACAGCACGCTGGACTTGTGATCCTGTGGTCCTGGGTTCGATCCCAGGCGCCGGCGAGAAACAATAGGCAGAGTTTCTTTCACCCTATGCCCCTGTTACCTAGCAGTAAAATAGGTACCTGGGTGTTAGTCAGCTGTCACGGGCTGCTTCCTGGGGGTGGAGGCCTGGTCGAGGACCGGGCCGCGGGGACACTAAAAAGCCCCGAAATTATCTCAAGATAACCTCAAGATAACCGTAGAGAAGTTCCTTGTAGAATATTTTAATAGTATGGACCGGTAATTGTTGTGTTTGTTTCGTCTGAGGTTACATGGCGGCTCGCCTTCCTTTTTGCGACGTCTTCAACATATTCGTTAGAATATCCATTAACTTTACTAAGTTTCTCATGAACCTGCTTCCAACTGGAGCTGTAAGAGAGAGCTTGGTTGACGAAGGCATCCACAATACTTCAGTTGTACCTGTCAGGACTCTCACTACTGGCATTAAGGTACATTCCTGTGTTGGAATGCACTTACATTTCCTTAATGTGAAAACCACTATTCCTTCCTGAGACATCTAGAAGAGGAGGCTTACTTCACTCTTCATCTCGTAAGTGAAACTTTGCATGGAACTTAGCTCAGAGGCATCCTTAAGCACTAAACGTCTGGTACCTGCAAGAATGTCAACACACTCCAGTAAACGTCAGATTTTAGCCCCATGTCAAAAATAACTTTTTGTTCAATAATACCCCATTTAAAAATTCGCAAATAGGATACCAAAAGACGAAGCCCATGACGACACCAGCTTCTTTTGCCCATACTTCGAGTAGTTTTACAGTTACGTCATCTGGAAATGTCAAGAGAAGTACAAAAATGGATCCCAATAAACTGTTTATCTTCATTCCAATAGTCCTATACACGGGCACCCTGGTGAATAGCGACTCCTCACCCAGAGAGACAAGCCCACGCCAGGTGCCTGCGACCCTCGCAGTAAGTCGACAAACTCCTTCGTAATGTGTACGTGCACTATGCTTAGCTCTAAAAGATTTATATCCGTTTTTTGAATGGCGAAGTTATGACAAGAATTTAGTTTGTGTGTTGGGGAGAGGGGTAATATTGATGGGAGGGCTGAGTCCACAGGTGAGAAAGAGGCTGGAGGGGGGGGGGGGGGGGGAAGATGGAGGTGAAGAGCCAATCACCTGCCTTCCCGCACTTATCGATCACCTGATTGACGTCACATTTAGCCTACGCGCCTTCATCTCTCGCTTCGAAAATTGCCAAAACAAAACAAAAAATAGGATCTCACAAACATGTTTGAGGTACATTAGAGGGACGTGCCGTCAGTGGCATAGTTGGTCTTCCAGTGGTCGCGTCAGGCGCCCCAAAATACCCGCCCTCGCCCGCCTCTCGTCGTCACTCCATATCTGCTGGTAGTCACCTGTAGAAGCCAGCGCCAATAGAATTTGCCGTAGTATATTTTTGGGGGGATTATCCGATTCATATACATTTTGCATTGGGTACGTGTATTGATGAATCTTACGTTATCGATTTTGATTCGACGCTGAATCAACCTCGTTTGCGCAACATGGGCCCATTGAGTACGGATTGCGATGAGGTGATCCTAGAGCTTAAGTACCTCGCCCACAGATGTTATTTCGAAACCAAAACAGTTTTGTTTTCTGTTGTGAGATTGGAAAATGACGCAAGATCCCTTCCCTGAACCTACCCTACCCTACCCCAGCTGGACCAAGCGTGACCTTGATCTGTAATTACGGCCTGGACGCCCTGATGCCTCGACGCCCTGATGCCTCGACGTCCTGATACCTCGACGCTCTGATGCCTCGACGCCCTGATGTCTCTCTGTAGCTATGCGTTAGCAGGTGGCCTAATAGAGGTTTTTCTCGGTGAGGCTCGCAACCGACGGGTCCTGGATTCGATTTTCAGGCAGAATGAAACAAGAGGTTTTCTTGCAGATGATGCTCCTGTTCACCCTGCAGTAAATATGTACTGGGAGCTGGTCGACGGCTATGAGTCGCACACCCTGGGGGATGGGGAGGGGAGGGTGCCTGCTATTTGGCTAGGGACAACGCGGTATGCTTGACACTATTCCTGTCGGTCTACAAGGCTGGGAACCGAAGTCCAAAACCTTTCATTCTCTGAAGCTCTCGTACCTACCCTTCCACACGCTAAAGCTCTCCAACCTACCCTTCTACACGCTGAAGCTCACCAACCTACTCTCTCTCACTCTTTGAACGCGTCTAACCGCCCGTTTCCCTCCCTGTGTTTCATATATTATTCCATTCTTCGTGTCCACGACACAGGTTATCTGGCCCCCACCTGCGGTCCCCATATATCCAGCTCGCCAACGCCATGGTCAACGCTGTCCAGGTATGCTACCAACGCGTCCACGACACCTCGCCTCACCGTACAGAGATCGTGAACCCGGGAAAAAAACATATAACGAATCGGCGTTTATGCAGGGTAGGGCGCCGATAGACTATAGCTCTGATACGACCACCTCGGTATACAGACCGTGAATGTAAGTTGGTATCGCTGCTGCTGCTTGATAGATATCAGCCAGTTAATCTTGGCTCTCAGCTGATTGTGTGATAAAACTAGATAGCTACGTTATCCTCAAGCCTCCCGCGGTACGACTCTGACGGTAATATATATACGACTGTTTTAACTGGGGTAAAGGGTTGAATTGCCAAGAACGAACAGGAACGACGGTCGAATGTGAGTGTGTGTGTAAACACCGGTCTTCTGGATCGTTGTTTACACAGGTGTGATGAATGTGTGCGAGTTGTAATGGGAGCAAATATCCTCCCATTCTTAATGTTGTAGGTCTTCCTCTCTGCTTGATGAGTTGATCTTCGTTGTGGCGGGAATGGTGGCTCGTGCTGCTGACACCCTTCCTCTGTGGCTCTCTGTCTCTGTCTCTAGATAGATGAAGATTAAGCCATCCAAAAGATGGCACGGGCATGAATAGCCCGTAAGTGGTGGCCCTTTTGAGCCAATACCAGTATCAAGAGCTGATACTGGAGATCTGCGGAGGTGCGATTGCACCCTGCGTGACGGGAGATGTCTCCCTTGTGTGCTCTGCGTCTGTGTCTGTCTCTGTCTCTCTCTATCTCTTCCCCCCGTCCCATCCCAAATCCTTATCCTGATCCCTTCCTAGTGCTATATAGTCGTATTGGCTTGGCGCTTTCCCCTGGTAGTTCCCTTCTTTCTCTCTTTCTTTCTTTCTTATATAGTCACAGCTTGAGTGAGCCTGTATAGGAACCGTTAATGTATTTCTACCTTAGATAGGCAGAAAAAGTCAGTACATTAGACAACCGACGGTTAGAAAGGCGGGGTCCAAGAGCTAACTCCGCCACCCTGCAAGCACAAATGGTGACTAAACCCACACATGACCATCTTCCTATCTGGAGCAGTAACAGCAGCACACGACGACCATTTGGGACACAGACCACGGGTCGTGTATGCTCATTAGTGCTCCAAGGCTGTCGTCTCGGCAAGCCTCTCCTGACAGCTGTCGTTCCGTTGGATATTAATCGCTTCATAAATGTCTGTTTACGTTATGTAAACTTTTCCCTGAACCCTGTAACCCTTCCCGCCACTGCCCGCAGGATGGGTATGAGGTGCATAATAAACCAGGTAAGCTCGGGTGAATGTTGGCTATGTTATACATGTTTTCTATTAATGGATGTTGCAGAACAAATCCACAAGGGCCGTGACGAGGATTCGAACCTGCGTCCGGGAGCATCCCAGACACTGCCTTAATCGACTGAGCTACGACAGGGTAAAAGGGTTGAAACTGAAGTTCTACTGAACTTACTGGATCCCGTAGCCTCTCCGAGGCACAAACTACGGCTACGGGATCCAGTAAGTTCAGTAGAACTTCGGTTTCAACCCTTTTAACCCTGTCGTAGCTCAGTCGATTAAGGCAGTGTCTGGGATGCTCCCGGACGCAGGTTCGAATCTTCGTCACGGCCCTTGTGGATTTGTTCATTTGATGCATCACGTTAGTGTGATGTTGCAGAGGTGGCGCAGACAAATGAGAGGGGCTGACGCTATATTTTAGGAGGCATGTTTTGTTGCCAGTTGTGAGAGACATTGACGGGTGAGAGGGCGTGAGCGGGTCTCAGAAGTGACAGTGTCAACCACATAAGATAAAGCACTCCACGGAGAGATGACACGTTATGTGAAGCATAGTAGATGATAATTAGTGTAGACGTGGCGTGGGCACGAATGGGAGAGAGAGATATAATCTGTCCTTGTGGCACAGTGGTGGCGCACTAGCTCAACGCCTTGCCAGGGAATTCGTCTGGGTTCGAGCCCTGGCTAGGGAGGATTACCTGGGTGTTAACTGTTACTGTTCGACCCTATTCCCCCAGCAGTAACTGGGGACCTAGTTATAACCCGAGTGGCAGGTTTCCAGAGATCCTGACAAACAGTACCAAAAGATTCGGTAGATACAGGAACAGTAGCAAATTAGACCCGAGAGTAGCAATTCACATCAAACATCCAGTTATCGCCCACGTGTATCTGTACGTCCTGTTATCTAAACAGTTACTCCACAGTTCCAGTCGACCGTTGATAATGCAGGACCCGACTATTCAGTCCTCTCGACAAGGTAATTACCATCTAAACTCTTCACACCCATATGGAATATATATTAATGTGTTAAGTCATCTTGTATTCACTTTCCCCTTGCTCATGAAATTTGAATCGAGAGAGGTTATCTTGAGGTTATCTTGAGATGATTTCGGGGCTTTAGTGTCCCCGCGGCCCGGTCCTCGACCAGGCCTCCACCCCCAGGAAGCAGCCCGTGATAGCTAACACCCAGGTACCTATTTTACTGCTAGGTAACAGGAGCATAGGGTGAAGAAACTTTGCCCATTGTTTCTTGCCGGCGTCTGGGATCGAACCCAGGACTACAGGATCACAAGTCCAGTGTGTTGTCCGCTCGGCCGACAGGCTCCCTAGAGAGGATAGACATAATAATATACGTTAAAATATGATTAATAATAGATTGTATATAATAATTAGTAATTACAGATAGAAAAAAGACACTAAATGTAATAAAAAAAGCTTCACAAATGTTATAGGCTACATATGGCATCAGGTAGCCTGGATCAGACTCTGAACTTTAATGACAGATCACGTAACGAGCCCAACCCTACCCCACACCAATTACTAAAATAAGCCTAATTTACCGTTAGCAGCAGCCATTTTGCGCGGGAACCGTTACAGCGTCCTTCACACAGTTACCAATTACTGCCCAAGTTTTCCTGTCATCCGCTTTACTGGATCGATCTTGTCAGAATTTAGTTTGAGGGGGCCACTATTTCTCTCGTGGCCTCGACGAGGACAGGAAGCCAGCGGCTTGTCAAACGTCTCTGTTTGTCCTGATTTTATTGAGCTGGATTTTGAATTGCAGCATTGCTTTGATAGTTATGGCTTCGGCTGACAGGCAGCTCCTATGGGTATATAACAGTATGGGGTGGAAAAAGCATCTGTTTTTGTTCCTGATTGTGGCTTGTTGAGCTTGAAACCGTTGTTCCTGATTTGTGTGACCTTTTAAAGACGTGGTCTGGATCAATATCCTCTAAATTGTTCTTACCTTGAATCAATGTTATCAAGAATATATAGGTCAGTGTTATCGAGACTATGGTCACTATTACCAAGAATAATGAATGAATTTACTTTGGAGCAGTGCTTGTGAGAATGTAAGCATTATCAAGAATAGGGGTCAGTGTTATTAAGAGCATGGGTGAAAGTCATCAAGAATGAGTCAATGTTAACCCGTTGGTGCTGCGGGTGGTGCAGCTGTCGTGCCTGATGGCCTATGTTATGAGTGCTGGGCCTCTATAAACAGCTGGGCTTTTACACATCAGATTGGAGTTGTTTGCCATATACATTGCACTCGAATGTGTCCTACTATCGGGATCAGAATTCATGTTAGACTTATTGCTGTCTCTCTAGTCAACAACAGACTTTCCCCACAGGATGCGACCCACGATAGCTGAGAAGCATCCCCGTGTACCTATTTACTGCTAGGTGAACAGAGGCATTAGGAGTGAGGAAATGGGCTGGAGCGTCTCGCTCTGCCCATTAATCGAACCCAGGACCAATTAGTTGTGTGCCGACTGGATTATAACCATTGCACAAAATTTTTAAATTTGCATATTAATCTTGATTCATTATCATGCTTAACTTCTAAAACGTAATTGCAGCATTCTTATGTCCACGTTAAGCGCACAGTTGGGACCAAACTATTAGTGGGGTTGTTGTGTTGTTGTTAAAGATTTGCTACCTGGAACAAGAAGTTCCAAGTAGCACGGGCTATGGTGAGCCCGTAGTGGATAATATTAGTGAGGGTATCAGTCTTTCTTCTGAAGATTCCACCTTATGTTGACAACCAAATGCCCCATAAAACTAAAGATTGCCAAATGAATTGTTTATAATCTTGGATAATCTGCCCGAGAACAATAATATGAAAAGATCTAATGCAAGATTTCATAGAACTGATACAGAGTGAAATCTACACTACCTATTTCGAGTTCAAGTATGTTATTGAGACGAGAAAAATACATCCCAAAAGGGATAGAGAAGCTTAGGCTATTTCTACCCCCTTCCCCACCCCACCTATTTCACCTGTCGTCAAACTAGAGCCTCATATCTATGGGTCATCCAATACCATCAGCAGACTTCTAGAATATTGCAACTGCTCGGATTAGGCTCGGCTCTTAAGTATCTATTGCAGGATGCACTTCCTGCACAAGTTCATCGGCCCAGAATTTGCAGAACTTGCGTAAACTGTACACGTCCAGTAAACAATAGTGTTCAGTAAATCTGTAAACTGTACACGTCCAGTAAACAATAATGTTCAGTAAATCTGTAAACTGTACACGTCCAGTAAATTTTTCACAAACAGCATCACTGTAATTTTTGGAAGCGAAAAAGTCCAATATTTACAATCATTAATGTTCGAGAATCGTTCATTTTGCGCAAAA
>WNGS01169217.1:8678746-8690272 GCA_020271785.1 Procambarus virginalis
CGCCCTGGCTCTTGTAGGAAGGTATTCTTAATCCAACCAATTTGAGCTCAAGTACTCTCTATTGCTTCTTTTCTACCTCTGGTGTCTTAGTGTTCCGTCTGGTACTTTTTGTTTTCCCGTCTGGTACCTTTTTGTTCACGTTTGGTATCTTTTTGTTCCGTCTGGTACCTTTTTTGTACCGTCTGGTACCTTTTTGTACCGTCTGGTACCTTTTTGTACCGTCTGGTACCTTTTTGTACCGTCTGGTACCTTTTTGTTCCGTCTGGTACCTTTTTGTTCCGTCTGGTACCTTTTTGTTCCGTCTGGTACCTTTTTTTCCGTCTGGTACCTTTTTGTTCACGTCTGGTACCTTTTTGTTCCGTCTGGTACCTTTTTGTTCCGTCTGGTACCTTTTTGTTCCGTCTGGTACCTTTTTGTTCACGTCTAGTACCTTTTTTTACCGTCTGGTACCGTCTAGTACCTTTTTGTTCCGTCTGGTACCTTTTTGTTCCGTCTGGTACCTTTTTGTTCCGTCTGGTACCTTTTTGTTCCGTCTGGTACCTATTTGTTCCGTCTGGTACCTATTTGTTCCGTCTGGTACCTTTTTGTACCGTCTGGTACCTTTTGTTCACGTCGGGTACCTTTTTGTACCGTATGGTACCTTCTTGTTCCGTCTGGTACCTTTTTGTACCGTACGGTACTTTATTGTATCGTCTGGTACTCTTTTTTTTTGTACCCATAGGTGCTCACCGATGATGTCCACAGCCTCAATTAGCCAGCCTTGACCCGCCTCATTAGCCACCCACCATACCTCATACTGACAGTTGCATCTATTTCCTTCCTAATCCATTGCAATGACCCACTAGTTTGGTTCCCCAACCACCCACCACCTTGACTGCACACCCCCCCTTCACTACAGCCACCTCTTTTTTCATAATTACGACCCACCTGTTGATACGGCCCACCTCCCTATAGGGACCTGTCTGTTATGTGACCACCCAACTCTTACGCCCTATACCTCCCTGAACTATATGTTTAACTGATCTCTAACCCTGTCCATAGAGGACAGAAGAAAATGTATATATGCTGGTTAGCATTGTAAATGTGTGGCCACGTCTGTGGTAGAAAATAATAATAAAAAAAAAACGCCCTATACCTATACATGGGTCCTCTCTTTTAGCGACCATCTTCAACACCACTCGTCTTCCATAAGCGGCCCCATTCCTCAACCCCCCCCCCCCATCAGCAGACCATCCTTATTAACCACCACCTCACCTGCGATCAATCTTCCCTACCACCACTACCCTCTCCCTACGACCTCAATTCAAAGACACATCCCACAGCCTTAACGACCAGGCCTTCCCCAGCCCCTACCCCCCCAGCCCCTCCCCATAGTCCCTACCCACAGTCCCTACCCCCAGGCCTTACCCCAGACCCTACCCTAGCCCCTACCTTCACCATAATTCCAAATCTCTCCCTTAAAAGCCAGAGAATCGGCAGGTGCGCGGGCTTATCCCGTCCTCTCACTTTACATTTCGCATTTGTAATTAAAGCTACCAATCCCTTAACAATACGACGTATTAGCAACAACTAACAGACTGCAATGAACAAATCCGCAAGGGCCGTGACGAGGATCGACCTCCGAAAGAGGCTAATAGACTTTAGCGGTTTCGAAGCTGCCCATGAAGGTGAGGAAAGACCTCAAAACCTACAATATAAGAGTCCAGGACGGTCCGTTTAATTACCCAAAGCTTTTTGGCATTACGTAATTAGGGTTAGGCATCGTCCCCGGTAGGTTAGTGTGATGCTTTACGTGTTTGTGATTAGGCGAAACAGTTATATTTTTTACGGAGTGAGGATGGGCTGGAGCCGCAGGTCCCGCTCGTTTGAGGGTAACTATAACCTCAGCTGTCGTGCCTCGCATGGTTAGATCTTTGATCCTAATTCTACCTGTAAACCACGAGTATGTATGGAAGTGTATTCTATTATCGCCACACTCTAGTTTACATTGGTCTACAGTTCATCTCCCAAATTATCTTATTTTTCTACCATGTTTCCTCAAACTTGCCTTTCTTGTAAGTAATAAGGTTGGATTTTCGTAGATTATGTCTAGATTCTACAGTTCTTACACACACACACGTTTATGACGGACTTGATTGGACTGGACTGGACTGGACTGGACTGGACTTGCCTACCTGACATATTTTGTCCCGTCTTCATGTGAATGATGGTGGCACCTTTGAAATTATCACATTCATCCCCGTGTGCCCTTCATCTAACACCATATCATCGTGGCCATGTGAGCCCTAGACACCGTCTTCAGGTTCGTGTCTTGACAAGCCTGGACCTTGCTCAGAAATGCCTGTCAGGCATCTAATCACCTTACAGATAACTACCCAATCCACACACACACACGCGTTGAATGACCTGAAAGTGGCAGTAACGTTCTCACCCTTCGCGTGCTCTTGACTGCTGCTAAAATAGCTAAATCAACCATTCAAAACATTCCTGAACTTTGTCTTCGATTGTTATAGCCTTGCGAGTGAAGATTACTGCACGAGAGAAATGTTGCTACCCTTGACAGTACTGTACTGAAACTGTCTTCTCTTGTTTTGTTCAGTTTTCTCCTCCCATGGCATCTGGGTCTTGTGTCTCCCTCTGTCTTACTCGCCTTCAGGGTCAACTTCCTTCAGTTTTTCTCTTCTTAATCTGCTTTTAAATTTTATTAAATTTTATTTTAATATGCACGATAGCTTATGTTTGAGAGGTTGTATGCATGCTGGCAGCGTGCAACATAATTCAATCAAATATATCATGATTATTCCATGCCTCCGAAAGAGGCTAATAACTTTAGCGGTTTCGAAGCTGCCCATGGAGCTTCGGAAAGACCCCAAAACCTACAATGTAAGAGTCCGGGACGGTCCGTTTAATTACCGAAAGCTTTTTGGCATTACGTAAGTAATGAAGAAATATTATATATTTAATCACGATCCTGTTGGCGCTGAAACTAGAACATGGAAAATGCATTTCGTTACTCTAATATCTCTTATAACGAAATTAGACGAAACCTAGGCGGTTATATTAGGTTTAGATTATGTTAAGCTTGGGTTAGGCTGTTAGGTTAGGTTAAGGTTAGGGTTAGGTTAGGGTTAGGTTAACGTTATCGTCTGTTCTGATTAACCTAACAGCCGGCAGTAGAACGAGCCGAGTTCTGCTAGTAATAAGAGCCTACTGCCTGCTATCACAAATAGATTCATTGACCAGACAATCATCAAGGAAACCTGGCCCCAGGCCAACCTTACATTAGCAGAATAACTCGAAATTGATCAAAAGTAAACCCCTTAAAGACGATCTTCAGGACGGTAGAGGGGTAATGTGTAGCAAGACTCTCTGATCCCCGGGCAGGGCCTCTATGTAGTGAAGATCGTGTGAATTGGGGTTCCTAGGAGACAACATGTAGTGACGTTCTTGTACAGGGAGGATCCCAGGAACACCGAAAGGTTAGTCAGGTTCTTCGCCCAGGACGCTATAGTTTTGTCTCTGCTAGCTTTATCGTTCCTTTGCTGTCCTTCGTGGGGTGGGGGCTTTAACCCATATTGCTTTATGATAAGGTGCCTCGAACAACAGTGTCCTCTCTTCTACTGTCGTGGCATCCTGAGGGACAAGTGTGTGTGGGAACCACGGCAGGAAGCACGGCAGGAAGCACGGCAGGAGGCACGGCAGGAGGCACGGCAGGAGGCACGGCAGGAGGCACGGCAGGAGGCACGGCAGGAGGCACGGCAGGAGGCACAGCAGGAGGTACGACAGGAGGCACGGCGCCTCACTACCGCCTAGACCCGTGCCGCTGACCCAGATTCTTGCACCAGCCTTTTGCCCCCAGACAGAATACTTAGCGACTTTCTCTGGTAATCTGGCGAGAGCAGCCGATGTCTCCCGGTGTCCTTCATCGTCGACACCCTCTCACCGACCGGTAGTTAGGCCTCCGGCTGGAATTTACCATTAAAGAACTCGCGGACCGTGAGTGATTGACAACTTTCTGGGGGCTCTCAGTCGACAGGCGGACCTGCGTGAGAGAGAGATGAAACGCGTCCATATTGATCTTCTCTGTTTTGCGACTCACACGAGGAATGTCGGACCAGTGCCAGGGCAGACTTGATGCATGTAATTATTTCTCTCGCGTGTCTGGGTTCTCGCGACGCGAGATCAGGCCGCAGACGACGCCCGTTTTGGGTAGTGCGCGTTTTTTCCCCAGCAAATAAGAGGATGTGTGCTTCTTGTACGCTGGAGGCATCCATGGTGACTGTGTCAGGAGAGCCAGCACTCTGGAGGCATCCATGGTGACTGTCAGGAGAGCCAGCACTCTGCAGGCATCCATGGTGACTGTCAGGAGAGCCAGCACTCTGGAGGCATCCATGGTGACTGTCAGGAGAGCCAGCACTCTGGAGGCATCCATGGTGAAGACAAGAGTGCCAATGCGCCTGGTGGCAGGCTTCGGAACTTACGGCTCACCACACAGACTAAGGCACCATGGGTACAGCGGTGGCACGCGTGGCACTCTGGAGTGCCACGCAAGCTTACAATATCGCCAGCATGTGACATTTAACAACACCGAGACATGTATAACAGTTTAATTACAAAATACACTAACACCGTATATCAAGATCATTAGGAAAGAACAGCAAATGCAATAAAGCGCAATATGGGCGCCTGATAGCTGAGTGGACAGCGCTTCGGATTCGTAATCCTGAGGTTCCGGGTTCGATCCCCGGTGGAGCCTGAGACAAATGGGCAAAATGTTTCTTTCACCCTGATACCCCTGTTACCTAGCATTAAATAGGTACCTGGGAGTTTGACAGCTGCTGCGGGCTGCTTCCTGGGGGGAAGGTGTAACAAAAAGGAGGCCTGGTCGAGGACCGGGCCGCGGGAACACTAAACCCCGAAATCATCTCAAGATAACCTGAAGAGAAGATCACATACTTGAAGAATGAGTTGAACATTTAAATTTTTTAAATACAAAGTACAAAAATAAACTAAAGTACGTTCATCAAGTTTGATCTCTTTATGTTAATCTTAAGGTTATCTTAAGATGATTTCGGGGCTTTAGTGTCCCCGCGGCCCGGTCCTCGACCAGGCCTCCACCCCCAGGAAGCAGCCCGTGACAGCTGACTAACATCCAGGTACCTATTTTACTGCTAGGTAACAGGGGCATAGGGTGAAAGAAGCTCTGCCCATTGTTTCTTTCCGGCGTCCGGGATCGAACCCGGGACCACAGGATCACAAGTCCAGCGTGCTGCCCGCTCGGCCGACCGGCTCCCTGGTTAATGCAACAAAGACGAAATATGGGTTATGTAACTTTAAAAGAAAACCTCTTTATTAAGTAACTTCTTTTTACTTTCTAAAGTAACTTCTTTTCTTTCAAAGAAAACGCACATAGGCAGTGGCCACATACTGAAGAGAATCGTGATTTTATATTTTTTTTTGTCCCGACCCGCTCGGTGTGGTAGGCCTACACCCAAACAAGGGAGCCTGGGGATGATACCCTGTTTGGTACACCCAGATGAGACCGTCTTGCATGGTACCAGCCACGGTACACACGCAGGCGAGGGGGCCTGGGGTGGTACGTCGTATGTTACACAGTCACATGAGGAACCATATGTGGTACCTTGTACGGTACACCTTCTCTGTACGGTACATCTTCCTTGTACGGTTCACGTAGCTAATGAAGTCTTGGGTGATACCAGTAGCTCTCCCTTGGCTTGTTTTGCTCGTATCTGATACACAATAGGGACCTTTCTCTACCTGGGAGTTGGAACCTGTGGAACAATCTTACTTTTGTTTCTTGTTTGATGTACACTTGTAAACAATGCACTATACACTCGGTATACGCCTCTTGTTTACATGGAAGCGTGTTCCTGCGTCCCAGAGGCGGTCATTATATTTGCTTAAGAGAAAACCAGTAGCAACCACGAGGAAGATTCGAACCCGCGCAATTTGTACTGCCAAGCACACGCCCTAGACCACTGCAGCCTGGGCACACCTCAAGCTTGTGCACTTATTTAGCAAGGGTAGAACACGCACTAGGGGAGGGCACATGAGTATTTTTCGAGGAAATCAATTCCCAAGATAATGTTGGTACGCACTAGGGCTCAGCACCGCTCCTGTGCCAGGTAAGTCCACTACGGGCTCGCCATAGCCCGTGCTACTTGGAACTTGGTCCGAATAGCTGAATCTATAACAATAATAACAGCGCACTAGGAGACACAGGTGGAAGCTGAGTACCCAAATGAGCCACAGAGACGTTAAAAAGAATTCTTTCAGTGTCCTACCTTACCTTGAGGATACCTTGAGGTGCTTCCGGGGCTTATCGTCCCCGCGGCCCGGTCATCGACCAGGCCTCCTGGTTGCTGGACTGATCAACCAGGCTGTTGGACGCGGCTGCTCGCAGCCTGACGTATGAGTCACAGCCTGGTTGATCAGGTATCCTTTGGAGGTGCTTATCCAGTTCTCTCTTGAACACTGTGAGGGGTTTGCCAGTTATGTCCCTTATGTGTAGTGGAAGCGTGTTGAACAGTCTCAGAGTAGTTAGGTGTCAGGTGTCAGAGTAGTTAACAGATGGACTGCATTAGGCAGTGATGTGGTGGAGGCTGACTCCATACACAGTTTCAGATGTAGATATGATAGAGCCCAATAGGCTCAGGAACCTGTACACCAGTTGATTGACAGTTGAGAGGCTGGTTGCAAGCACAACTACGTGAGTACTACACTACAACATGTTACCAGCAATGCAACCTGGTATTCAAGTGAATCCTCTAATGGGGTCATGAGGCTTCAGTTGAACGTGATTGATAATCACGTTAATGGGATATTTCTTTGAGCATAAAATTGTTTACAGAGGTTAACCTTGGCGATTAGAGAAATATTTGATTCCTCGGCTGGATGTGGACGATCGAGAGTCAGGGAAAGGAACTTTTGCATATATTCAGAACACCTGTTGTTCTGAATATATGTTTCGTGTGTGTGTTCGGGTCGGGAGAACGTGCCCACTGGACTAGGCTCGGTTAGGTTTGGTCAAGAACGGATTTGATAGAAGAAGTAAGACGAGGTCTAGTAAAGTTATCCAACAGGCGGCCAAGTTTTCGTTAGATCAGGGAACCTAAGCTGGCTACGTCAGGTCAGGTCAGATAGTTTTGTGTACAGAAATAAACGCAATTTGGCGGTGTTGCGCGAAATTTCTGTAAGTTTCAGCCTGAATATTGTGTCAGGAGACCGGACCGCGGGGACGTTGGTCCTCGGAATCTTCGACAGGTGGTTTGTGGGTTGTTTCCGGGGCTAATGCAGAGGTTACGATAGGCTAGTCTGGCCAGGTTACGGTATCGTGTACCCAAACAGTCCCGGTGGGCCGCCAGAACTGCGATACCCTCGCCAATCGGCGCCGATATCAACCTGAAATAAAGATTGTTTATGTCTCGTCGTTGCTCAAGCTTATGCAGGTGGTGCGTCCCAGCCTCCCCCAGCTTGTGCAGGTGGGGCGTCCCAGCCTCCCCCAGCTTGTGCAGGTGGTGCGTCCCAGCCTCCCCCAGCTTGTGCAGGTGGTGCGTCCCAGCCTCCCCCAGCTTGTGCAGGTGGTGCGTCCCAGCCTCCCCCAGCTTGTGCAGGTGGTGCGTCCCAGCCTCCCCCAGCTTGTGCAGGTGGTGCGTCCCAGCCTCCCCCAGCTTGTGCAGGTGGTGCGTCCCAGCCTCCCCCAGCTTGTGCAGGTGGTGCGTCCCAGCCTCCCCCAGCTTGTGCAGGTGGTGCGTCCCAGCCTCCCACAGCTTGTGCAGGTGGTGCGTCCCAGCCTCCCCCAGCTTGTGCAGGTGGTGCGCCCCAGCCTCCCCCAGCCTCAGCTGGGGCTGTTCTCCTCATCCCCCAGAGCCCTCCAGATTTACCCAGTCATTAATTTATCAGGACGTGACAACTACTTAACTTTTTCAGCCCATTCGCCCTCCCTCCCTCCTTCTTATTCCATTCTTCTTTCCTCAAAAACATCCTCATACCTCCCCTCCAAAGTTCTCCATATCCCTCTTCCTCCCTCCCCCCTTCCCCCCCCCCCTCCCTTCAAACCAAAACCCGTAATCAACCACCATTCCCAACCTTCCTTACCTGTTCTCAAGTTTATCACGTGCCTTCCCTTCCCATTCCCCTCCCACGATCCCACTCCCCATTATTACTTAGGGAGGAAGAGGGGGGAGGGGGGTTGTTGGCGCTCAAGGGACACCTCCCCCCCCCCTCTTTCACCTAGGAATAAGCATTAAGAGAAGTAAAGACACGTCTGGGACACAAAAGCCAGTCACTTGTCTCCCCTGAATCACTATTTTCTTTCTCTCTCACAGTCACCGTCCCGCTCCTGTGCCAGGTAAGTCCACTACGGGCTCGCCATAGCCCGTGCTACTTGGAACTTTTGTTCCCAGTAGCTGAAGCTAAGTCAACAACAACTTTCTCACTCCCTCCGTCTCTCCCAATCCCTCCCATTCCCCCCCCCTCCTATTCCTCCCTCCCCTCCCACAACTTTATCACGAAGAACCTTCACAACCCGTAATCCGTAATAATCAACAAATCTACCCAACACGCAAGTTTTCACAGCCTAAAAAAAAATGAAATACGCGAGGCGCTTCAAACGTAAATTTCGCTATGAAGAACTTCTCAGCTAAATGACCCTCTCCGGCCACCCACTTCAGAGGGCAAGAGAGTGCTAAGCAGCAGAAGGCCAACGCTGGGACACTAGACGCATCACAATGAGTGAGCTGCGGCCCCGCACTCGCGTGCGTAGCGTCAGGTACGCCAGGGGAAAAGTGTTGACGCAGTAGAAGGCTGCTAAACCTTGTAATGGCGTAAGGTCGAGATACCTGTGTTAACTTGATTGAGTTTAGTCCCTATCCCCTGGAGATGTAGGGAGTGGGAGTCCTACAAAAGGGACCATAGACCAATTTCCTTCCGAAGTGGTCGTCGTGATGACGATGATGTTGAAGATTAAGCCACCACAAGGGGTGGCACGGGCATGAATAGCCCGCAGATGGTAGATGTTTGGAGTGAGTGTGATCTTTGGTCGTGTCTCCGGGTCTCTGGTCGTTGTGAGAGTGTCTCTAAAGACACTCACCTTCTTTCCTCCGTATCTGGGAAAGTGAGAACCGCTCACAGCTTGGTGCTGGTGGGTAAGATCTACCAGTATATCAACTGGTGAAGTAAGATCTACCGGTATATCAACTGGTGAAGTAAGATCTACCGGTATATCAACTGGTGAAGTAAGATCTACCAGTATATCAACTGGTGGGTAAGATCTACCAGTATATCAACTGGTGAAGTAAGATCTACCAGTATATCAACTGGTGGGTAAGATCTACCGGTATATCAACTGGTGAAGTAAGATCTACCAGTATATCAACTGGTGAAGTAAGATCTACCGGTATATCAACTGGTGAAGTAAGATCTACCGGTATATCAACTGGTGAAGTAAGATCTACAGTATATCACTGGTGGGTAAGATCTACCAGTATATCAACGGTGGGTAAGATCTACCAGTATATCAACTGGTGAGTAAGATCTACCAGTATATCAACTGAGTGGGTCTGCCACACACACGGTACAATTTCCGGTGTCAGAAGTTCTTGTACTCTCACTACTTCAAGACGATGGAGAGTGCTGCACTCTCACTGCACTCTTGTCCAACTGCCCCTGAGAGTGCTCCACTCAGGGCAGTTGGACAAGTTGTGCGAAACTTGTAAATGGCTTTTATCAGAAACACTACATCATCAGAGCCTTGTTATCTTATGACTATTGACGCTGATGGGAGCATCAGCGTCCGAACTGACAGAGACAGACACCCGGTGTGGCTTACCTACTTCCTACATGTCTTTCTCGCAACCCACCTGATGGCAACAGTCCCTCCCTTTCCCATCCCACCCATTCACTCCCATTCCTCATAATCCCATTTCCTCACCCATTCACCCCATTTCCTCCCCATTCACCCCATTCCCTCCCCCTTCACTTTTCCTCTCCAAGACTCCCGCTACATCTTACGTTTCACGACAAGAAAAGATCGCTTCAGCTAGAGAAGCAACGAGAAAAACACACAAGTGTAAACACAGCGATCTTGAAGGAGTTTATGGCGAGGTAAACTTAATGTTAAGATCGAGAGTTGAGCCACGAATGAGCTTGAGTGCGTAGTAGTGGTACTAAGCGGAGGGGAGAAGCAGGTGCGATTAGTAGTCTGCTCGTAGTGAGAGAATATGTGGGAGGGGAGCCTATTGAGGGAAGGTGGAAGGGGAGGAGAGGGGGGGGAGAGAATAGGCAGGCTCGCCATCCAAGGGCACCTTTGACATTCGTGGCACAGGTGACCCCGTCCACACTATCCCACACACCACCTGAATGATGAGTTGATTGGCAAATCACAGCGGAACCTTGCTAAGAGGTCTGTCGACAGCCTCGGACTTACCGAGTGTGGTACAGATACGAGCAACTTGGCTGCGAGCCTTGAGCTATGAGCTTCACATAGATCTCTAAACCCTGTATGGACGGCAGGAGAAAACATACAAGTTATATACAGGCGGCATTGTATGAATGTATGGCCACCTTTGTGGTAGAAAAGTGACTGAAAAAGGCCTTCAGAGATCAACATTTGGACCCTCATCCCTGGCTGGTGCTGGAATTACGCTCGTTCACGCTACTCCACTCACCCTGTTAAAATAAGCCTACTGGAGACCCACATTATAGAGTTCTTAGGACTAACAATGACTCTAAATCCTCCTTCGCCTACCCCCTCCCCCCCCAGGCAGATGGATTACATTACAGCCTTATACGATTTTTTTTTATACGGCACTGACCACCCGTTAAAACATAGCTGCCAATAATAAAATTAAAGACCGTATCATTGACGTTTGCTATGCACGGGTTAGGTGGGTGCTTGGGTTCGTACGTGTTGGTTAGGGAGGGAAGGAGATTATCAGGGGGGGAAAGCGCCAAGCCATTCCGACTTATATAGCTTCGGATAGGGAAAACAGTTGGTGTTTTTTACGGAGTGTCAATTAGGGCTGACCACCCCCCCCCCAGCATCCCCCCTTCAGACGGTAGAGAGACAGACGAGAACGCCTGGGAGACGGTAATGGAAATGACAGGGCAGACCGCCAGACAGTCGCGGCCTGGTCTCCACCTGTATCAACAATAAAAAAGATGATTGCTATGTAGGAAGAAATTGGGTTACAAGTGTGTTGGTGGATCGAGGGAGGGAGGAGGGAGGGGCCGTGGAGGGGGGAGGGAGTGTGTGTGGAGGGGGGAGGGGAGGTGTGGAGGGGGAGGGGGAGGAAATGTGTAGAAGAAAGTAAGGAAGTGGGAGGAATTGGCTTAGACGAGGTTTGAGAAGCTTGCGAAGAAGCTCCTAGAGGGAAGAAGAGGAGTTAATAAAAAGCAAAATGGGGGGAGGCCGCGAGGCGAGGAAAGGCTGGAAATGATGAACAGAGAGAGAGAGAGGCAGAGAGAGAGAGAGGATGAAGAGAGAGAAGAGAGAGAGCGAAGAGA
>WNGS01169217.1:8691272-8710370 GCA_020271785.1 Procambarus virginalis
CCTCATTCGATTTTTCCTCGTCCTCTTGCTGCTCTTCCATATTTTATTCCTTGGCATCTTTCTTTTCCTCTTTATTACCTTAAATTGTTACATAATTTTCATATTTTTCTGCTTCTCGTGTTACTCACCCTTTTCATTGCCCCTCCTCCTCTCTGCTCCTCCTGCCCCTCCTCCTGCCCCTCCTCCTGCTCGCTCCTCTGCCCCTCCTCCTCTCTGCCCCTCTCCGCTGCTCTCCTCCTGCCCCTCCTCCTCCTCCTGCCCCTCCTCCTGCTGCTGCTCCTCCTGCCCCTCCTCCTCTCTGCCCTCCTCCTGCTGCTCTGCTCCTCCTGCCCCTCCTCCTGCCCCTCTCCTGCTGCTGCTCTCCTGCCCCTCCTCCTCCTCCTGCCCCTCCTCCTGCCCCTCCTCCTCCTGCTGCCCGTCCTCCTGCCCCTCCTCCTTCTCCAGAGGGACTCGCCAGCAGCACACCAATGCCTCTTAAGTTCGTCGACTCCACCTGAAGACACGAGACTTTCTCCTGCTGAACCCCACAGAGTGAGCCTCTGTTGGTGTTAGCTGGTGGCTCCTGTTGATGATCCTGTTGGTATTGGCTAGTGCGGTTCCCGTTGATCCTGTTGTTGCTATCTGTTTCCTAACAGTCCCGATGACCTGGAGCATACCTGGAGAGGATTTCGAGAGTTCTATTCCCCGAGCCCGGCCTGGTAACAGGCTCGACTTGTGATAACGTGATCCAACAGACTGTTCTTTGGAGCGGCCCTGCTGGCCCACATATCCACGATAGCCCGGTTTGTCCGGCACTTCTTTCAGAAATGTATCTAATTGTTTCTTCAAGAAGTTCATCTTTGTTCAGCAATATTTTGAATGTTGGGAGGGTATTGAACAGCCGTGGACCTGATGTTCAGACAGTGCTCTCTGATTGTGCCTATGGCCCTCTATTCTTCACTGGTTCTATTCTGCATTTTCCGTATCTTTCGCTCCAGCGTGTTGTTATTCAACTGTAATGTACGGAAATTAAATGATAAAGGGAAAGTTTAGAATTAGAGAAAATGGCTGGTGGTGGTGGGTTGTGATGGTGGGTTGTGGTGACTGGTGGTGGTGGGTTGTGGTGACTGGTGGTGGTGGGTTGTGGTGGCTGGTGGTGGTGGGTTGTGGTGGCTGGTGGTGGTGGGTTGTGGTGGGCTGTGGTGGTGGGTGGTGTGGGTGGCTGGTGGTGGTGGGTTGTGGTGGCTGGTGGTGGTGGGTTGTGGTGGCTGGTGGTGGTGGGTTGTGGTGGCTGGTGGTGGTGGGTTGTGGTGGCTGGTGGTGGTAACTGACACGGTTGTGCATTGTGTGTGTGTGTAATGTGCCCTCGCTGGACCTCCACATCCGGTGAGAAGGAACCTAAGTCGGTCCCTTGTGTGTGTGTGTGTGTGTGTGTGTGTGTGTGTGTGTGTGTGTGTGTGTGTGTGTGTGTGTGTGTGTGTGTGTGTGTGTGTGAGGGTCCTGTGGCTAGAGTACACGCCTCTTCTGTGGGTCACCGTAGAGGAGTAGATGAGGGGAGAGGGAGAGGGTTGGTATTTCCTCCTCAGGTACTGTAAATGAAAAGTGGGAGAAGGGGGATTGAGGGGAGAAGCATGCAGAGCATAAAGGGAGGCAAATAGGAATACAAGGGATTAGTAAGGAGAAAAGTAAGAAGTTTTTCTCTCAGAATGTTGGTAATATGTTTATGTTTGTGATGTGTGTCTATGTATGTATTAACACGATGTACTGAACGGGGTGAGAATAGCTTGAGCTACCTCATCCCTTTGTGTATTTTACCTCAATAAACTTATTTCAATTTCATTTTCAATTTCAAAGGATTAGTTGGATAAACTGGGCACTCAGGAGACACGTGGAGCTACGAGCAGCTTATTAGAGATGTTATGACGCTTGTATCTTGTGTATATCTGTACACAGGAAAACAAGGCTGAGGTAGTTGAAGCTGACGTCATTTGAAGATGGGAGTCTCAAGAAATTAATAAATAAACGTCGGAGAAAATGGCGACAAGGAAACCTCTTTCGATCGAGATAATCCGGAAGCTGGCACCGCTGACGAGTCACATGTGGCTTTGTTTACCTTTGTAAACTCGTGGTAACTACACACCTGGAAGTGAGGCAGGCTATATCTTCTGGCGTCTAAGGGTTAGATTGCCTCCTATCAAATACGAATTGGTAAACTCACACATTCTCTCTTAGCTCTTTCCTTTTTATTTCATCTTTTTAACTCACTCTCTCTCTCTCTCTCTCTCTCCTCTCTCTTCATCTCTCTCTTCTCTCTCTCTCTCTCTCTCTCTCTCTCTTCTCTTTCTCTCCCCCTTCCTTCCTGCTGAAGCACCATCAGCAGAATAACTGACGTCAGCTGACATCAGCTGACGTCTGCATACGTCAGCCTGTCAAACATCCCGTTATCCTTCAGGAACTACCGTTATCCTTCGGCCAAAGATTCCTCCTAGCATCCTTTTGAAACCAATTATTGAGTATGCTGCCCAGCATGGAACCCCTGCCTATAGAAACACAAGCTAGAATAAATCCAAACATTGCAACAAGGCATGTTCCTGAGGTAAGGGGACCGAGCTATGAAGAAAGACTGAGGGAACTGGACCTCACTACACTGGAGGACAAAGAACAGGGCAAACATGATAACGGCGTAAAAGATACAAAGAGGGATTGACAGTAGATATAAAAAGCGATGTTTTAATTAAGGAACAGTAAAACGAGAAGATATAATTGAAAACGGGAAGGGACAAGACGAGAAAAAGTCGTCGAAGCCAATTCGATACACAGTTTGAAATGTAAATAATCGTCGGAAAGATCATTTACATTTACAGCAGAGGCGATGCATGAGAGATGATCGACCCTGCAAGCACAACAAGGCAACGAATATGTGTGTGTACAACTAGATTTTCTTCTTGAGGTTATCTTGAGATAATTTCGGGGCTTTAGTGTCCCCGCGGCCCGGTCCTCGACCAGGCCTCCATCCCCAGGAAGCAGCCCGTGACAGCTGACTAACACCCAGGTACCTATTTTACTGCTAGGTAACAGGGACATAGGGTGAAATAAACTCTGCCCAATGTTTCTCGCCGGCGCCTGGGATCGAACCCAGGACCACAGGATCACAAGTCCAGCGTGCTGTCCGCTCGGCCGACCGGCTCCCTGAGTTCACTCGCTCGCTCACTCACTCTCTCATTCTCTCATTCACACACTCACTCACTCACCTACTTCAACCAATAAGAGAACAAAAACAAAACGTGCACTTTCCCGGGAGGGGGAGCAGGAGGAGGAGGGAGCCGGACAGACACTAGGTCAGTGGGACGCAGTATGACGTTCAGTGGAGCACTTAAGGCCTATCCAACCCCTGGAGGGTTGGGAGCGTCACTCCGTAGCCTACTGACCAGCCAGTCCTGTGTACTCCAGTCCTGGGTGTGGTACAGGCCGGTACACTGTTCCTAGTGCATGTACACCCGCAGGAATGGATTTACCGGAGAACATATCGCCGATCTAGGGCGCGAGACACACACACACACACACACACACACACACACACACACACACACACACACACACACACACACACACACACACGGGGCCTGGTAGCCTGGTGGATAGCGTGCAGGACTCGTAATTCTGTGGCGCGGGTTCGATTCCCGCACCAGGAAGAAACAAATGGGCAAAATTTCTTTCACTCTGAATGCCCCTGTTACCTAGCAGTAAATAGGTACCTGGGAGTTAGTCAGCTGTCACAGGCTGCTTCCTGGTGTGTGTGTGTGTGTGTGGTGTGAAAAAAGTAGTTAGTACACAGTTGATTAACAGTTGAGAGGCGGGCCGAAAAAGCAAAGCTCAACCCCCGCAAGCACAACTAGATGAACTAGGTGAATACACACGTGGAAATTGAGTGCCCAAATGAGCCATAGAGACGTTAGAAGATTTTTTTCAGTGTCAGAGAAGTTGACGAGTGGAATGCATTAGGAAGTGATGTGGTGGAGGCTAACTCCATGCACAGTTTCAAGTGTAGATATGATAGAGCCCAGTAGGCTCAGGAACCTGTGCACCAGTTGATTGACAGTTGAGAGGCGGGACCAAAGAGCCAGAGCTCAACCCCCGCAAGCACAACTAGGTGAGTACACACACAATTCTCTACCAACCAACCTGTACTCACCTAGTTGTACTCACCTAGTTGTGCTTGCGGGGGTTGAGCTCTGGCTCTTTGGTCCCGCCTCTCAACCGTAAACTGTGTGTGTGTGTGTGTGTATACGCTATGTCCTTCCGTTATACATACCTTCCTTCCCTCCCTCTATCCTCCTACACCACACAACCTTCAACACTACCTTCTACACTACTACCCCCTACACCTTCACCCCCCCCCCCCTCCCTTTTACCTGGGGGATGTCGGGCATGGGAGCCTCGTGGGTTTGTTTGCTCTACCCAGGGAGTGTTGTGGGTTGAACACCCCATGTAGCAGGGTTGTGGCTGAACACCCCCATGTAGCAGGGTTGTGGCTGAACACCCATGTAGCAGGGTTGTGGCTGAACACCGATGTAGCAGGGTTGTGGCTGAACACCCCATGTAGCAGGGTTGTGGCTGAACACCCCCATGTAGCAGGGTTGTGGCTGGACACCGATGTAGCAGGGTTGTGGCTGGACACCCCCATGTAGGAGGGTTGTGGCTGAACACCCCCATGTAGCAGGGTTGTGGTTGAACACCGATGTAGCAGGCTTGTAGCTGAACACCCACATATAACAGGCTTGTGGTTGGACACCATGGGACAAGAGACCCTCCGCCTCTATATTAGTTAAAATTACCACAGTTTTACTCCTTGCAAAAAGCTGTCAGTTCCGCTGTTTGCACTGTTCTCACGCTTCTGTGGCCCACACCTGTTGTATCTACACCTGCTTGATCTACACCTGCATTTCACCACGACACACACATGCACAGGTCTCGCCTACACCTGACATACTCTCACGTGTCGCAGCTACACCTGAAGCACCTACACCTGTCACTCCAGCTGACTCACACCTGTAATACCTGAACTCTAAGACATGCCAAACATTCAAGACTCAATAATAACAATAATAATAACAGCAAATAATTAAAATAACAGTGGGTGGTGCCACTGAAGTTGGTGAAAGTAACTGGGTCGGTCGGAACGTGAACTCCGGTAAGAAAAATAACTTTAACAATAACACGGTAAAATAACAGTAATCCCAATAGAATAATAAACTGATAACGGAGAACATTGAAAGACAAGAAAATATTATCATCTGGTCTTTATTAATCTGTCAGTTTCTTATTGTTTTGGTTTTGAAACATTTTTAATTCTTGGTTTGAAAATGACTTGGGAGCGTTCGATTTATTTTTGGTGGTTACCTTTTCTTCCCTCTCCCTTCTTCCTCTCCCTTCTTCCTCTCCCTTCTTCCTCTCCCTTCTTCCTCTCCCTTCTTCCTCTCCCTTCTTCCTCTCCCTTCTCTCCCTTCCATCTTAGGTCATACCAGAGTGACGCAGCAGCTGCGAGAGGCAGTAACGTCTTGCTCGGTAAAACACAGAGACCAGAATTGTGCGGATATGACAATTTAGAATTAGACATTGTTGTACTTATCCAAGACATATATTGCCCCAAACTCTGAGGTATAAGTGGCTTTAGGTATAGTATGTACTAGCTCTGTCCAGAAATCTAACATTATGTTTCTAACATGTTCTATGTAGGTACTTTTACCTGAATAAACATTATTTATTTATTTATAATATGCGATGTAAAGGCTGTCGATAGGTTTTCAGATTTGTGTAAGTTTGAAATTGAAATTGAAACAAGTTTATTGAGGTAAAATACACACAAAGGGATGAGGTAGCTCAAGCTATTCTCACCCCGTTCAGTACATCGTGTTAATACATACATAGACACACATCACAAACAATAAACGTATTACCAAACATTCTGAGAGATAAACATATACATTTCCTATTTGTGTAAGTGTATCACTGCTCGGTGAAGGAGAAGTGAAGCTGATTGTGTGGGTGTTGGGACTGTCACCATCAGCAGTGGTCATTATAGGATCTCCTCCTATTGAAAGGATTGTTTATTGTTGGCTAATTGTTGATGAACATTATAGGAGTTGTTGTCCTGCAGAGAGAGAGAGTGACTGGACGTGATGTCCTGACCATCTTCAAAGGTAGGAAGGTTGAGGTATAACGTCTGATATGAGGTTATCTTGACGTTATCTTGAGATGATTTCGGGGATTTTTAGTGTCCCCGCGGCCCGGTCCTCGATCAGGCCTCCACCCCCAGGAAGCAGCCCGTGACAGCTGACTAACACCCAGGTACCTATTTACTGCTAGGTAACAGGGGCATAGGGTGAAAGAATCTCTGCCCATTGTTTCTCGCCGGCGCCTGGGATCGAACCCAGGACCACAGGATCACAAGTCCAGCGTGCTGTCCGCTCGGCCGACCGGCTCCCAGGTTGAGAGTTGAGGTTAGTGTCTCAAAGTCGATGGGAAGGAAGGAAGGAACTATCGGGAAAGCGCCAAGCCATTGCGACTATATAACACTAGGAAGGAGTCAGGATAAGGATTTGGGATGGGACGGAGAAGAGAGGGAATGATGCCCAACCACTTGGACGGTCGGGGATTGAACGCCGACCTGCATGAAGCGAGACCATCGCTCTACCGTCCGGTACAAGTAAAGTCGATGGGAATGTCAGTCAGTCAGAATGAAAACAGAGTGATCGTGTGATCTTGTTGTTTCACTCGTGTCTTTGTTGTGATCAAGTGATCAGTTGCAGTACCTCTACACTACAGCATGGGGGGGGGGCAAATACAAAAAAAGTGATTGTGTTCGCTTTTTGCATTGATAAAATAATTTTGGTTTCTCCGTTTCATCAATGGCGTTTTGTTCACATTGTCACTCCTGGACTTTGAGTGATTCATTGAATGTTAAGAAATATATTTTCAAGTCGGCTTTTATTTTCCTGCCCGAGAGAAAGTGAAGGTGTTCGAGTTATTCTGTGATTTAAAATTTTCTTGTAAAAGAGATCGCGCTTCCCATTCTTATTTACTCTCTCTCTCTCCCTCTTCTCTCTGTCCCCCTCTCTCTCTCTCTCCCTTGTGCTTGTGTGTAGAGCCACAGTGCCCCTCATTTCGTGGCACTGGTTCAGGTCTGTGCTACTGAATGTCTGTTTTTAAAATGGAATTTGATGAATTTTCCTTCAGTTAGGTTTTCAAGAGACTGTGTGTGTGTGTGGTACAGGTTGTACATGTCTGTGATACAACTGTACATGTCTGTGTAAAATTAAGGTCCAGGGGGCTTCCTTGGTATAATTTTCTTGGCAACAAGCACGTGGAAAGTTGTAAGCATATTTCCTACACCTGTTGTTTTGGCTTTGTTCAACACCTGCTCACTCTTACGGTCGCTTAAAGCTTGGCTCGTTCCGTACCAGCGTAGAGAAGCTTTCTGCGGTGGCTTCAGGCTTATCCCTCTAGGTCCCACGCTCGCTCTCTCCTCTAGCGGCAAATCTAGCCAATGAGTTGTGCTTGCGAGTATGCTTGGGGCTTGTGCTTTCTAAAAAAAAACCACGCGTGTGACATCTGTTTTATTGTTGTCGTGTTGAGTCCCTTTGTATACATTTCGATCCAGGCTACGTTTGAACTCGCTTTCTCAAAGCCATTTAACGCTCTTAATAAACAACGAGGTCATTCTTATAACGTTATCTGAGAAAGGAGGGAGCTAATGTTCCCCAGGCATATAGACAACTGAAAACGCCACACCCCAGAAGTGACTCGAACCCATACTGCCTGGAGCACTATGCAACTGGTGTACAGGAGACTAGTGTTCCCCAGGTGTGTCTGGCCTACTGACTGTCGCTCGGTTTCCTTTAGTTACCGCTGTGATGCTCTTGCAAATTTCTTAAGGGGGATATTTGATATCGATTTTCTTTGTCGGATTATTTTCTATATCTCGTCTAAATTCTTGGGAGTATGTGCAGTAACTTTCCCCGAGTACTGTCGCCACTCTGGGGACTACTCTGGGTACAACTTTCCCCTGAGGTATGTGCCTCAGAGTACCAAGTTTACATATCAACAACCCCTTAAGCGGGTTTAATTGGAATGCACCTACATGCTTTTTTTTTCCTCTAGGAATATGCCTTCGAGGGCCCTAAGCCTCTGGCTGCCCCACCCCGGACCCATGCCTAGATAAGCCTGTTCTCACGCCAATTGACTCGTTCCCACTATGTGAAAAGCGTTCAGTTTGTACGCTATGACCTTAACTTAGGCGTGCGAACCGACACTGAATCATAACATAGATTTCACATCCGTGCAATTCTTTCTATGTATAAATGTTTATTCTTTGCATTGCTTAGATTGCTCATTCCATTGATGGTTAAATGAACAGTTGTTTACAATTACCTTGATGACATGGTGTCAGATAAATTATTTATCAGTCAACAAATCTAAGAATCTATTATAATTAGATAATTTAGTTTTAATATAAATTTGAGATTATATTCAAGCTCAACCGAAGGAGGTCATTAACTGAGAGACAGAGAGGTCACTGACTGTGAGACAGAGAGGTCACTAGTTGAGACAGAGAGGTCACTAGTTGAGACAGAGAGGTCACTGACTGTGAGACAGAGAGGCCACTGACTGTGAGACAGAGAGGCCACTGACTGTGAGACAGAGAGGCCACTGACTGTGAGACAGAGAGGCCACTGACTCTGAGACAGAGAGGCCACTGACTGTGAGACAGAGAGGCCACTGACTGTGAGACAGAGAGGCCACTGACTGTGAGACAGAGAGGTCACTGACTGTGAGACAGAGAGGTCACTGACTGTGAGACAGAGAGGTCACTGACTGTGAGACAGAGAGGTCACTGACTGTGAGACAGAGAGGTCACTGACTGTGAGACAGAGAGGTCACTGACAGTGAGACAGAGAGGTCACTGACTGTGAGACAGAGAGGTCACTGACTGTGAGACAGAGAGGTCACTGACTGTGAGACAGAGAGGTCACTGACTGTGAGACAGAGAGGTCACTGACTGTGAGACAGAGAGGTCACTGACTGTGAGACAGAGAGGTCACTGACTGTGAGACAGAGAGGTCACTGACTGTGAGACAGAGAGGCCACTGACTGTGAGACAGAGAGGTCACTGACTGAGAGACAGAGAGGTCACTGGCTGTGAGACAGAGAGGTCACTAGCTGTGAGACAGAGAGGTCACTAGCTGAGAGACAGAGAGGTCACTAGCTGAGAGACAGAGAGGTCACTGACTGTGAGGCAGAGAGGTCACTGACTGTGAGGCAGAGAGGTCACTGACTGTGAGGCAGAGAGGTCACTGACTGTGAGGCAGAGAGGTCACTGACTGTGAGGCAGAGAGGTCACTGACTGAGAGACAGAGGTCACTAGCTGAGACAGAGAGGTCACTAGTTGAGAGACAGAGAGGTCACTGGCTGAGAGACAGAGAGGTCACTGGCTGAGAGACAGAGAGGTCACTGGCTGAGAGACAGAGAGGTCACTGGCTGAGAGACAGAGAGGTCACTGGCTGAGAGACAGAGAGGTCACTGGCTGAGAGACAGAGAGGTCACTGGCTGAGAGACAGAGAGGTCACTGGCTGAGAGACAGAGAGGTCACTGGCTGAGAGACAGAGAGGTCACTGGCTGAGAGACAGAGAGGTCACTGGCTGAGAGACAGAGAGGTCACTGGCTGAGAGACAGAGAGGTCACTGGCTGAGAGACAGAGAGGTCACTGGCTGAGAGACAGAGAGGTCACTGGCTGAGAGACAGAGAGGTCACTGGCTGAGAGACAGAGAGGTCACTGGCTGAGAGACAGAGAGGTCACTGGCTGAGAGACAGAGAGGTCACTGGCTGAGAGACAGAGAGGTCACTGGCTGAGAGACAGAGAGGTCACTGGCTGAGAGACAGAGAGGTCACTGGCTGAGAGACAGAGAGGTCACTGGCTGAGAGACAGAGAGGTCACTGGCTGAGAGACAGAGAGGTCACTGGCTGAGAGACAGAGAGGTCACTGGCTGAGAGACAGAGAGGTCACTGGCTGAGAGACAGAGAGGTCACTGGCTGAGAGACAGAGAGGTCACTGGCTGAGAGACAGAGAGGTCACTGGCTGAGAGACAGAGAGGTCACTGGCTGAGAGACAGAGAGGTCACTGGCTGAGAGACAGAGAGGTCACTGGCTGAGAGACAGAGAGGTCACTGACTGTGAGAGAGAGGTCACTAGCTGAGACAGAGAGGTCACTGACTGAGAGACAGAGAGGTCACTGACTGAGAGACAGAGAGGTCACTAGCTGAGAGACAGAGAGGTCACTAGCTGAGAGACAGAGAGGTCACTAGCTGAGAGACAGAGAGGTCACTGACTGAGAGACAGAGAGGTCACTGACTGAGAGACAGAGAGGTCACTGGCTGTGAGACAGAGAGGTCACTGGCTGTGAGACAGAGAGGTCACTGGCTGTGAGACAGAGAGGTCACTGGCTGTGAGACAGAGAGGTCACTGGCTGTGAGACAGAGAGGTCACTGGCTGTGAGACAGAGAGGTCACTGGCTGTGAGACAGAGAGGTCACTGGCTGTGAGACAGAGAGGTCACTGGCTGTGAGACAGAGAGGTCACTGGCTGTGAGACAGAGAGGTCACTGGCTGTGAGACAGAGAGGTCACTGGCTGTGAGACAGAGAGGTCACTGGCTGTGAGACAGAGAGGTCACTGGCTGTGAGACAGAGAGGTCACTGGCTGGAGACAGAGAGGTCACTGGCTGTGAGACAGAGAGGTCACTGGCTGTGAGACAGAGAGGTCACTGGCTGTGAGACAGAGAGGTCACTGGCTGTGAGACAGAGAGGTCACTGGCTGTGAGACAGAGAGGTCACTGGCTGTGAGACAGAGAGGTCACTGGCTGTGAGACAGAGAGGTCACTGGCTGTGAGACAGAGAGGTCACTGGCTGTGAGACAGAGAGGTCACTGGCTGTGAGACAGAGAGGTCACTGGCTGTGAGACAGAGAGGTCACTAGTTGAGACAGAGAGGTCACTGACTGAGAGACAGAAGGTCACTGACTGAGAGACAGAGAGGTCACTGACTGGGAGACAGAGAGGTCACTGGCTGAGAGACAGAGAGGTCACTGGCTGAGAGACAGAGAGGTCACTGGCTGAGAGACAGAGAGGTCACTAGCTGAGACAGAGAGGTCACGGACTGTGAGACAGAGAGGTCACGGACTGTGAGACAGAGAGGTCACGGACTGTGAGACAGAGAGGTCACTGGCTGAGACAGAAAGGTCACTTGTTGTAACCAGGAGATAAAAGAAAATTGTCTCGTGTTCGCTTGAAACAAATCTAAATAATGTGGATGGGGCGTAGAATTATATTCCATTATATTTTTTATAACAATGAGAAGCGGTAACACAAGAGCGTTAATAATTATAATTAGTAATTTCATTATAAACTCTGAACAAAAGGAGAGTTAACGCACACATCGGAATCGTAGTCTTCTGTACACCTGACGTGTACGCCCACTCATGTACGCAAGCCGTGGTGTGTACGACCCCACACCCATCTGTGTACCCCCGGTGTACGACCCCAACACCCATCTGTGTACCCCCGGTGTACGACCCCAACACCCATCTGTGTACCCCCGGTGTACGACCCCACACCCCCCTCCAGGACGACCATACACGAGGAATGTGCAACGCATCTCTGAGAACACTGTAGGTCAGCCTCCTGGGGCCGCTCACCTAGCCTTCCACCCCCTCCCTTTCCCCTCCCCTTCGCCTCCCCTTCCCTTCGCCTCCCCTTCCCTTTCCCCTCCAGTTCGGCTCCCCCTCCCTCCCCCCTTCCCCTTTCCTCCCTTTCACTCACTTTCTCGCCCCATGGAAATGCCTGAGTCATTGACAAATCCCTTGCTGTTTGATCCTGATATACCCCCCCCCCCTTTTCCGCATACCCTTCCACCAGTACTCTCCCCCCTCACTCCAAGTCTAATACCCTCTCACCCCCCCCCCCCACCCAACTCCTGTAATCTGTTCCTGACATACCTTCCCCCTCCTGCGATAGCTTCCTGATATATCCTATATTTGTCAATTGTCGGCACTTCTTTTAATTTCCAGCTTTCTGAAGTTATATAGTTTTTACAAGATGCTTCCAGTTTTAATCCCACGAAATTCAGTTATTTTTACCTCTTTTGAAGATCCCTTTACATGCTTGTGACGTTTATTGTAGTTGGTGAGGTTATAAGAAGGTCTAGCTTCTAATTTATGTATTGAAAATGCTGCATTTTTTAATAAGGGTTCTAGCAGTGTGTTCTAGCAGTCATGAGAGACACTGACGCCCCTGGCTGCTGTTGTAGGAAGGTATTCTTATTCCAACCAATTTGAGCTCAAGTACTCTCTATTGCTCTTTTCTACCTTCTGGTGTCTTAGTGTTCCGTCTGGTACCTTTTTGTTCTCGTCTGGTACCTTTTTTGTTCACGTTTGGTATCTTTTTGTTCCGTCTGGTATCTTTTTGTACCGTCTGGTACCTTTTGTTCACGTCTGGTACCTTTTTGTACCGTCTGGTACCTTTTTGTACCGTTGGTACCTTTTTGTTCACGTCTGGTACCTTTTTGTACCGTCTGGTACCTTTTTGTTCCGTCTGGTACCTTTTTGTTCACGTCTGGTACCTTTTTGTACCGTCTGGTACCGTCCTGGTACCTTTTGTCCGTCTGGTACCTTCTTGTTCCGTCTGGTACCTTCTTGTTCCGTCTGGTACCTTCTTGTTCCGTCTGGTACCTTCTTGTTCCGTCTGGTACCGTTCTTGTTCCGTCTGGTACCTTTTTGTTCCGTCTGGTACCTTTTTGTTCCGTCTGGTACCTTTTTGTTCCGTCTGGTACTTTTTGTTCCGTCTGGTACCTTTTTGTACCGTCTGGTACCTTTTTGTACCGTCTGGTACCTTTTTGTTCACGTCTGGTACCTTTTTTGTACCGTACGGTACTTTTTTGTACCGTACGGTACTTTATTGTACCGTCTGGTATCTTTTTTGTACCCATAGTGCTCTCCGATGATGTCCCAGCCTCAATTAGCCCAGCCTTGACCCGCCTCATTAGCACCCACCAGTCTCACACTGACAGTTGCATCTATTTCCTTCTAATCCATTGCAATGTCCCACTAGTTTGGTTCCCCAACCACCTACCACCTTGACTGCACAACCCCCCTTCACTACAGCCACCTCTTTTTTCATAATTACGACCCACCTGTTGATACGGCCCACCTCCCTATAGGGACCTGTCTGTTAGTGTGCCCACCCAACTCTTACGCCCTATACCTCCCTGAACTATATGTTTAACTGATCTCTAACCCTGTCCATAGAGGACAGAAGAAAATGTATATATGCTGGTTAGCATTGTAAATGTGTGGCCACGTCTGTGTAGAAAATAATAATAAAAAAAAACGCCCTATACCTATACATAGTGGCGTCTCTCTTTAGCGACCATCTTCAACACCACTCGTCTTCCATCAGCGGCCCCATTCCTCAACCCCCCCCCCCACCACCATCAGCAGACCATCCTTATTAACCACCACCTCACCTGCGATCAATCTTCCCTACCACCACTACCCTCTCCCTACGACCTCAATTCAAAGACACATCCCACAGCCTTAACGACCAGGCCTTACCCCATCCCCTACCCCCCGCCCCTCCCCACAGTCCCTACCCACAGTCCCTACCCCCAGGGCTTACCCCAGACCCTACCCTAGCCCCTACCTTCACCATAATTCCACATCTCTCCCTTAAAGCCCAGAGAATCGGCAGGTGCGCGGGCTTATCCCGTCCTCTCACTTTTACATTTCGCATTTGTAATTAAAGCTACCAATCCCTTAACAATACGACGTATTAGCACAACTAACAGACTGCAATGAACAAATCCGCAAGGGCCGTGACGAGGATCGACCTCCAAAGAGGCTAATAGACTTTAGCGGTTTCGAAGCTGCCCATGAAGGTGATGGAAGACCTCAAACCTACACTATAAGAGTCCAGGACGGTCCGTTTAATTACCCAAAGCTTTTGGCATTACGTAATTAGGGTTAGGCATCGTCCCGGTAGGTTAGGTGGGATGCTTTACGTGTTTGTGATTAGGCGAAACAGTTCTATTTTTTACGGAGTGAGGATGGGCTGGAGCCGCAGGTCCCGCTTGTTTGAAGGGTAACTATAACCTCAGCTGTCGTGCCTCGCATGGTTAGATCTCTGATCCTAATTCTACCTGTAAACCACGAGTATGTATGGAAGTGTATTCTATTATCGCCACTCTCTAGTTTACATTGGTCTACAGTTCATGTCCCAAATTATCTTATTTTTCTACCATGTTTCCTCAAACTTGCCTTTCTTGTAAGTAATAAGGTTGGATTTTCGTAGATTATGTCTAGATTCTACAGTTCTTACACACACACCGTTTATGACGGACTTGATTGGACTGGANTTGCAAGTGTGTGTCAGTGCTTTGCCATCACTCGGGAGCACCGAGGAGATGCTGACTGGCTCGTTGCCCCTCATGCGTTGTTAAATGCTTCAGGTGAGGCAAAGGAAGAAATTCAGATTTTTGTTTTTATTTTGTTTGAAGTCGTGACCTACAGGTAAGCAAGTCACCGTGCAGACTCGGGGCTGTCTAAGGCGCTCAGAATGAGAGCAGAGGCGCGACCAACCCTCTGGACGGGAGGTGGTGTTCTTATCGGTTGAATTACTACGTTTCTGGTGACCACAGAGATTGATTATTAAAAAGGTTGGGAGGGGAGCTTGTTCAAGTATTTATATTGAGATAAGAAAGAAATACATCTCAAAGAGATAGAGTAGCTTAGGCTATTTCTACCCCCCTAGGGGAGCTTGTTTCTTCCCAGAAAAGACGCTCTGGTGCTTCGTAACTATAGCATACCTGGTTGATACCTGGTTGATGGGGTTCTGGGAGTTCTACTCCCCAAGCCCGGCCCAAGTCCAGGCTTGACTTGTGAGAGTTTGGTTCACCAGGCTGTTGCTTGGAGCGGCCCGCAGGCCCACATACCCACCACAGCCCGGTTGGTAAAGCACTCCTTGGAGAAATAAATCTAGTTTCCTCTTGAAGCATAACAGTGCAGATGTCGTGTGAGCAGAGGGCTGCTTAAACTCTGCCTTGCGAAGAAATAGAACATTGTTCTGTAGTCAACATCCCTCCTAGTTGAGGCCGACACTATTGCTTTCAGGCAGTGTGTCTTAAGGTGACACCGCCATCAAGCAACGCTGGTCTACGAGAATTTGCGAGTACAGACAAGAAGTCTTGGGTACCACCTTCACCCTAACTACGTGAGGGAGGGGGAGGGAGGGATAGTAATTGTCGCCAGCAGTAATGCTGCCTTAAACGGCAATTTAGGGGTCCCGGGCGAGCGTGGTTGTGACCCACAGCATGGATAACAAGTGAGAAGGGCAAGCGTCTTATAACGGACCGAGGTGAGGTCTGGAGGACCTAATCGTGTGACCGTCTTGCACCGCTGCCTACCCGAGCTTACCGTGGACCGGGCGACGGTCCGGGCGACGGTCCGGTGGCGGGTCGGGGCGCTACGGAGGCCAAGTGGGAGGTAATTTACTAAGCTGAGTAAGCTTCTATTCAGGAGAGTAATGTAAGTTATCTTAAGTGTCTTGTACAACATACATCCTTATCTGTTAACCTGGCCGATGGTTTAATAAACATAACCGCAACCGCTTGCGAAACCTGTACATCTTTCATTAACAGGGCGACTGTATTTACATATCTTAAACAGTTGGCAAGCTTTAAAACTTCACAACTCAGGCTTATTATTGTTTTTAAACAACCTCATATTGCTTCGAAGCTCGTGAATTGTTAAATGTAAACAAATCTGCCACCAAGGAAAGATGCACAGGTTTCGTAAATAGCTGTGTAACTTTCGTAAGTAACTTGATACAGCGTAAGGAAGATAGTACCTTCAGACAGCCTAAGGGCTGCCCTTGAGGTTATCTTGAGGTTATCTTGAGATGATTTCGGGGCTTTTTAGTGTCCCCGCGGCCCGGTCCTCGACCAGGCCTCCACCCCCAGGAAGCAGCCCATGACAGCTGACTAACACCCAGGCACCTATTTTACTGCTAGGTAACAGGGGGCATAGGGTGAAAGAAACTCTGCCCATTGTTTCTCGCCGGCGCCTGGGATCGAACCCAGGACTACAGGATCACAAGTCCAGCGTGCTGTCCACTCGGCCGACCGGCTCCCTCCAACCATAGTTACAACAGATTTATGACACCGAAACAAAGGGGTTTGGGAGTCATTGTATCAGACTCATTTGAACAGGTAAAAGTACTCGCCACGGCCGGAACTCCTACAACACCGCCACAAACTGGGTCCGAGACGGTAGGTACACCAGCCAACATCCGCCCCAGTGACCGTCACACAACCACGTTGCTGTTTTAGATTCAGCTACTTGGAACAAAAAGTTCCAAGTAGCACGGGCTAAGGTGAGCCCCTAGTGGACTTACCTAGCACAGGAGCGGGGCTGTCACCCACAACGACGCAGGCAGGACCAGTGAAGGGAAGACTAGTGAAGAGAGGACACAATTACTAACAGAGAGAGGGGGGGGCAAGCGTAGTTACCAGTGTGGCGGTGGAGCCCCCCGGTGCAGGGGAGGGTGTAGTGGCCTAACAGGAAGCTTGTACTTAATGCAAGATCCTTGGATGGAATTATTATTGATGGAAGAGAGACAAGGGAAGGTTCTGTGTTCATAAAGTTTGTTTACGAAGTCTACTCGTAAGGATATGACGTCTGCTCAAAAGGCTATTTATGACGTCTGCTCAAAAGGGCTATTTATGACGTCTGCTCAAAAGGCTATTTATGACGTCTGCTCAAAAGGCTATTTATGACGTCTGCTCATAAGGCTATTTATGACGTCTGCTCAAAAGGCTATTTATGACGTCTGCTCAAAAGGGCTATTTATGACGTCTGCTCATAAGGCTATTTATGACGCATATTCACTTGTATATCCGTACGTTCTATACCAGTACATTTTGTATTCTTAATTTTAAGGCATCAGTCTTGGACTGGGTTCACACACACTGAACTTCAGCCGTGTTGAATACTTAATGACTGGCTCCTCTGGCGATGACTGGCATAATTAGAGGTTAAAAAATTCGGTAGAACACGATCTCAAATTTATATTTGAGGACGATGAACGTGGAAGCCGAATAACTGTATTTGGCGACTGTGATGGTGCATGGTTCTAAACTGTGTTTGACAACGGTGAAGGTGAGTGCTTCTAAACTGTGTTTGACGAGGTGAAGGTGAGTGCTTCTAAGCTGTGTTTGACGACGGTGAAGGTGAGTGCTTCTAAACTGTGTTTGACGACAGTGAAGGTGAGTGCTTCTAAACTGTGTTTGACGACGGTAAAGGTGAGGGCTTCTAAACTGTGTTTGACGACGGTGAAGGTGAGTGCTTCTAAACTGTATTTGACGACGGTGAAGGTGAGTGCTTCTAAACTGTGTTTGACGACGGTGAAGGTGAGTGCTTCTAAACTGTATTTGACGACGGTGAAGGTGAGTGCTTCTAAACTGTGTTTGACGACAGTGAAGGTGAGTGCTTCTAAACTGTGTCTGACGACGGTGAAGGTGAGGTAGAGGCTTCCAAACTTGAGCAGCCATGAAAATAGACTTAGAGGCCTTTATAACTGTATAAATTAACTAACTTTTATAACTGTATAAATTAAATATAATAACACAAATTATTTGCGAATTTTGGACTAAAATCTAAAAGTGATCTTGGCTTGGTTTGTGGGCAGTTACTGAGGTTTTCTGGCCGAGCTAGAACCTGTGAGAGAGGATTAATGCAGCGTCGGCGTTCGATCCCCGATGGTACAAAAGCGGTTGGGCACCATTTCCTTCACTCGACCTCGTATCCCAGCTCCTGGTCCCTCGCGTCCATCCCAAGTGCTATATAGTCGCTTTCTCCTCCTCGTTACCTTGCCTCATATATAACTATAAGTTATATAGATATGACAACCCCCCTCTTCCCCCCCCCCCTCCTCCTTGCGCGTCTTCAAGACATGCTAAACGGTTTTCGTAAATCTTGATTTTCGCAATAAGAAAATGTGTCTACCAACATCTGTCACAACTACGCACCTTTGTTAACCACCAACTACAACATCCAATAGCTCAATCACGCCCTCTTCCTTAACTACTACTACTACCCCCACTCCATTTAACTACCCCCCCCCCCTCACCCTACCACTCCCCCTTGCACAGTCAACATTCTTGAGAGGATGAGTGTCAAGTTGTTTGAAGGAGAATCTGAGATGACCTATTCTCTCACTACCCCTCCCTGCCTCTCTCACTACCCCTCCCTGCCTCTCTCACTACCCCTCCCTGCCTCTCTCACTACCTCTCTCTGCCTCTCCCTAGCTCTCTCTGCCTCGCCCAGCCTCTCCCTGCTCCTCCCTGCTTCTTCCTGCTCCTCCCTGCTTCTTCCTGCTCCTCTCTGCCTCGACATGCTTTTACCTGCCCACTTACTGCTCTCCCTTCACAAGAAACTTGTCCACTTGAATTGGTTGCTTCAGCGACGGCCTCACTTCTTGCAGGGACGACGTTCGATCCCTGATGGTCCACGTAGTTGGACAGCGAGCCTGTCTCTCACTCTTCCCGTCCTTCTTTTCTGTCTTCTGTCTATTTTCCACTCTAGACAAAAATGCAACTGTTTCCCCTAACCAGAAACGTACGAACCCAAGCAACCCACCTAACCTGTCGAGGCCCATCCATAAAATACGCCAATACTACCATGCTTTAATTTGTACCGTCCGCATTTTAACGGATTACATACGAAATACGACGTATTACGTATTGAGGGGCAGAGAAAACTTCGACTAATGTATAATAAGCCTCGTGTAGCATTATCTTGACACGCGTGCGGGCACGAATCACTATATAAGAGAGTGGTTACCAGAGCACATGGTTCGTGGATGCTTTCACGAACTCTCCGGCACTTCACCTCGCCTTTACAGCGTAATATATAGATACGGTTCAAATGTGGCCAGTGAGACAAGTCCACTACGGGCTCACCTAGCCCGTGCTATTTGCCCCGCTCCTGTGCCAGGTAAGTCCACTACGGGCTCACCATA
>WNGS01169217.1:8771261-8790602 GCA_020271785.1 Procambarus virginalis
GGCTCTAAGAGAAAGACAAATTTTCCCTTCACCGCCGTTCCAACTAGCAGTTGTTGTTTTTTTCTACCACAAACGTGGCCACACATTTACAATGCTAACCAGCATATATACATTTTCTTCTGTCCTCCATGGACAGGGTTAGAGATCAGTTGAACATATAGTTCAGGGATTATTGAACAATCAACCACAGAAGGTGATTCGGTACGTTTAAAATGCTAAGCTACAACTAGCAGTGATGTCCTCTTCCTCTTGTATATTATACAGATGTCCTCTTCCTCTTGTATATTATACAGATGTCCTCTTCCTCTTGTATATTATACAGATGTCCTCTTCCTCTTGTATATTATACAGATGTCCTCTTCCTCTTGTATATTATACAATAACAAACTCCAAGGTCTCTTAAGACGCGATGAGAAATTAATTGAAAATTTAAATTATTATAATTTACCAACATTTTAAAAGTCAGGAATCATACAAAAATAACTTAATTAAAAACCAAAGTTAATAACATACATAATAATATTTGAAGGATAAATTACATTAAATATTGTGTGAAGTTATAGAATATTTCACAGTTTCTGCATTTTGCCTCAACAGAATCATGGGCTGGTGTGGGTCACTGTGAGTCTAACCGGGATCTGTATTTCAACAGGATTAAAAATGTTTGTTAAATAAACTTTCATAATTTCGGTAATTCTTTAATATCAGGTATCCGCGGCCGGGGGGGGGGCGCAGGGTACTATAGCTTCTTTTTCTCCTTGCTTGCTTGCTTGCTTTATTATTTCCTATTGACTTATCCCATTATGTACCTCATTCGCCAGTTGCATTTTCTTCCAATCATGTTGGTGTTTAGGCACACAGATTATTTTGTCTACATACACCAGGAGTCTTCTGATAATTTTCTTCATCACCTTGTATGGATTGCTTGTTTGTGGCACTGATCTGTAGTTTACACATGGATAGATTTCTTCTAATTCCAGGATTTTCGACTAACAAGAGTTCCTCCATGTTCCCTGACCTCTTCAGACGTCAGCTGTATTTCACTGAACCTCTCAGTGGGTAGATTCTGGTTCCTCAGGATTGCTTGGCATTCTGACTCACGAACGTATACTTCCTGGAACCCCTCGTTTTCAACTTCACAAGCGTCTTTGTGTGGAGGAGGTCCTCTGTAATGGTGGCCTTGGCGTCTTGACCCCTAGTGTGGTGGTGGGGTGACCCTAGTATGGCGCTGGTGTTGGTGGGTTGACCCCCCTTGTGTTGTGGCCATTGTATGTTGGCCTCTGTATCCATAAATGGTGGTCCTGGTTTGGTTTGGGCCCTGGTTAGAGCTTATCACTGGTATAGGTTGGGTGTTGTGTGTCGTGGTGGCTGCCGTGGCGTGGCGGTGGTCATAGAGTAGTGGGATGAGGCAGGTGAAGGCAGGCAGGCAGACAAGCAGGCAGGCAGACAAGCAGGCAGGCAGACACGCGGACGTGAGCTGCTTGTCGTAGACGTCAAGGTGTTCCCTTGTAAATGGTACCAAGCTCGGACTGAACAAAGGCTGCAGCATTAAAACAATTAATAAGGCTCCTCGTTACTTCCTGTGTTCACAACTACACCTCGTCATGCTGAAGCTCACTCTCATATACTACCTGCAAAGATGCAAATCGTTCAGCATGATCTAGCGGCGTCTGATATCTGCACAAAATGTATAACATTTTTATGACTGTAACACAGAGGGAAAACAATGAAAGGGGAAACTATGAGACAATGGCGACTTGGGAGGGTGTCGAAAATCACCACATTCTCAAACTGGTATTTTTCACTTTCCAAGTAAAACGTGACGAAAATATTTGACCGTCTGAAAGTATACATCCCTTCAACTTTACCATTTGCCTTTCCATTGTATAAATAGCAATGGAAAGTTCAGACACTTTCCTTCGTGCGGGAAAGGGAGGTGGTCAAAAGTTAAAACACGTTGGGTGAAAGTTGTACAAGCGAAACTTTTCAACTTTTCCGTAGCGGGAAAATAAACAAATATGTTTGTCCGTGTGTGTGTGTGTGTGTGTGTGTGTGTGTGTGTGTGTGTGTGTGTGTGTGTGTGTGTACAGACACCTGTTGTTGATGCAACTTACCATTAAAGTTCTGATATGCTGCACGCACCCCATATACACAAGCACTGGGGCACGCTGACACACACACAAGCACTGGGGCACGCTGACACACACACAAGCACTGGGGCACGCTGACACACACAAGCACTGGGGCACGCTGACACACACACAAGCACTGGGGCACGCTGACACACACACACACAAGCACTGGGGCAACCACGTCTACACGCACAATCACACACAAACCACACAGCTTGCAGGTGAATGCTGCCGCTGGAGGGCACGTGAAAGAAACACAACCTTCCCCCGAACGTGTGTGTGTGTGCACTGTTCCATCTGGAAAGTCCACTTCCATTCCACTGCATTTCCCTGATGCAGAAGACACTCCAGCCTCTCAGGAACTCGCAGGTATACACATGTATATTCATACATAGTAATATATGTATACCATAAGCCGAAGGAGGGCTCAGATAGACCTGTTGGTATCTTCGTTAACCCAGACTCTCTCATAATACGTCGCGTTCTGTACGCAACCGACGTGAACATGAAATATGTCAAGCGTCGAAATATTGGCATCGGCCTCGATAGGTGAGGTGGGTTGATTGGGATCGTACGTTTTGACTGTCTTTCCCCACTCTTTTCTTTCGCCACAATTTACTAAGGTTGTAAGATGGACTGTCACGTGTGTGTGTGTGTGTGTGTGTGTGTGTGTGTGTGTGTGTGTGTGTGTGTGTGTGTGTGTGTGTGTGTGTGTGTGTGTGTGTGTGTGTGTGTGTGTGTGGGCTGCGTTATTTGTTTTCACCCGCTTGTGACTTCTTTTCTGCAACCTTAATGTATGTTGCCTTCGCTGCAGGGCTTTTGTTGCTATATTTATACAGTCTGGGTGATTTTTTTTTTGTTTCTAGTTCTCCAGTGAAGAGTTTCGTGATGGGGAGACTTAAAAATACAGAATGACGAGGAGAAATACAAATCAAGTTGTTTCTTACCTTTTACCCACGTCACTTGGTACTTGCTTGTTGAACAAAAAAGATATACATTGTGTATTTGTATATACATTGTGTATTTGTATATACATTGTGTATTTGTATATACATTGTGTATTTGTATATACATGTATACATTGAGCAACATTGGCCAAGAATGTATAGAAGGTTATGAAGGCGTTTACTGAGAGGCGTCGAGACTCTTGCGTCTCGCGAACACAATGTGAACGTTTCATGGAGTGAATCCAGTGGTGCAGGGAGCAACACGGGAGGAATCCAGTGGTGCAGGGAGCAACACGGGAGGAATCCAGTGGTGCAGGGAGCAACACGGGAGGAATCCAGTGGTGCAGGGAGCAACACGGGAGGAATCCAGTGGTGCAGGGAGCAACACGGGAGGAATCCAGTGGTGCAGGGAGCAACACAGGAGTATTTGCAGCCGGTTTTCTAACGTCCTGATTTCGTAATTCCATAATCGTACACATGGAAGATTAAGAGGAGGATCAAATTTAAACTGATTTTGCCTACCCATAAGCGTACCAATCTAGGCAACTCCATCTAACTTATAGTGCTCATTGGCGCGGGAGAATGTCACTATTGCCAGGCTTCTCATTTCTCTATGGCACCGGAATTCTGACGCTCTGGCAAATTGCGTCGAAAATGCGGTGCGTTAAGTGTGAGGACAGGTTGCATTTCTATTTTCGTAGAAAGCTTTCCACTTTTTCTTTTTTCCTACCTCCGTCCGCGCTTTCCATTTGCCACTCCGTAAAAAATACAACTGTTTTGGCTACCCTGTCGCGTAAAAACCCAAGCAACAGAAATAATCTATTGAGGCCGATGGATAGAAAAAGATATTACGGTGCTTTAATTTTTATTTTTTACTTATTCGTCGATTTTTTTTACGGAGTGGTTTAAGCCTATCCGTAAGAAATGCGACGCATTGATGAGAAGGGACGAGCTCACCTTCTTCACTTCTTAATTAAGATTGCTTACCAGTGGTGATCAATTACTCTTCCGTCTTGAATGCTAACCTGGGTAGCTGCCCCCCCCCTCCTTCCCCTCCCCTCTAAACCCTTCGAACTCCCCACTCTCCTCCCCCTTCAACCCCATCGAACTTCCCCTCCCCCTTCAACCCCATCGAACTCTCCCTTCCCCACTTTAACCGCTTCGAACTCCAACCCCCTCCCCATCCCCCTTCGAACTCCCCCCTCCCCTTCCAATACCCCCTTCCCCTTCAACCCCTTCAAACTCCCCCCTTCAGCCACTTCGTACTCCCCCCTCCCTCCTTCCCCTCCCCTCTCAACCGCTTCGAACTCCCCCCTTGCCCGTCCCCAGGAGTCAACAACCTCCCCTGCCTCGCCGGCCGGAGCAAGAGGCCCAGGTGGGTGAGAGTAAAGGAGGAGGAGAAGATACCATCCCCAGTGCTCGGTGCCGCTCGACCGAAGGGGTAATCAGGAGCCCTGAGTGCGTCTGGCCGGCCTGAGTGATGATGCTTTAGGAGTAATGATGTTGGAATAGGGAGGGGGGGCGCGGGGAAGGGGGATGGTGAACACCATTACTCATCTCCCGTCTGCTAGAGCGAGATGGATGGTGATGCTGTAGACGATGACAGCATCAAGGAGAGCTGCAGGATTCAGCTACAAGCGTTGTAGCTGAATCTGAATCTGCTGTAGAATCTGAATCTGCTGTAGAATCTGAATCTGCTGTAGAATCTGAATCTGCTGTAGAATCTGAATCTGCTGTAACAATCCTGTCCGAGGATTGTTTACGACAATACTGACCCTTGTTTGGGAAGCTTCGAAGCTTTTTTTAGGCTGTTTAGTGAATGAAACAACGCGGCCGTGATTGTTTGGAAGATGTATAGGTTTCGGAAGCGGTGGTTTGATGACTCCTGTTCTGGTAGACACTGAAGGGGGGGGGAGGACCTGATGTGTGGGGGAGGATAGGGGGGGGGAGGGGAAGTGTGTGCGCCCCACCACCTTCTCTCCTGAAGACTCGGTCTGTATGTATATCTTTAACGATTTCTGTTATCTGTATATCCGGTTCTGTCAGGTCTGTTATCCGGTTCTTGCAATCCTGTTATCCGGCTCTGCCTGTCCTGTTATCCGGCTCTGCCCGTCCTGTTATCCGGCTCCTTCCCTTCTAACATACGCACTGCACGCAGCCCTCACGTCCACCCCTCTCCCCAGTTAACAGTTGAGAGGCGGGACGAAAGAGCCGAAGCTCAACCCCCGCAAGCATACTGGAGTGCGTGCAGCTAGGTGAGCACATGTCGTTAAGGAAAGAAAAGGGAGACTGCCATTCCAGAGGTCAGCCACTATACCACCAAAAGGTCTCTGCGAACAACAGGAATAGTGAACACAGCGTCGCTGAGAGAGCAAATTGCACGCAGACACACACGCACACACACACACACACACACACACACACACACACACACACACACACACACACACACACACACACACACACACACACACACACGCACGCAGGCACACACGCAGGCACGCAGGCACGCACGGGTGGGTATAGGGATGAAGCAGGTGTTAAGTGTAGTCCCATCAGCGGCTAATTGTAAAGCTGGGAAATATCCAAATTGTTACACGCAAAAATCACAATAGCCTGATGCATCAAATGAACGAATCCACAAGGGCCGTGAGGACGGTTCGAACCTACGGCCGAGAAGTATTGTGGGTGGAGATAAATTAGGAGCTGCATCGTTTGGGACAATAGGCCTTCTGCAGTTACCTTCATTCTTATGTTCTTAAACCACACATAACACCCCAACCCACTCACACAATCCCTTCCCCTCTCCCCCAACACAACTTCCCCCCGCCCTCCCTCTCCTCAACCCACTCACACAAACCCCCCCCCCACTTTCCCAACCAATACACACAATGCTAAAATGTTTGGTGTTGAACCTGTTGCATGTGTTCGGAATGCATTGTACTTTTCTTTCAACAATGATTGAAATTATTTTGACTCCCTTCCCCCACCCCCCCACCCCACTCTATCCACTCTTCTTTCGCTATCAATTTCGCTACCAATCTCCCTCCATCTTTATGTGCATACTATCTCTCCCTCCATGTAGTCCTATCTCCCTCCCTTCATACATAATTCTCTACCATTCCCTCAATTCCTTCCTTCCATCATCCCTCCCCAGACCCCTCCCTCCCTTCTCTCTTACCTTAGCAAGGAGGAGCTAGGATCTCCCAAACCAGTGCGAAGCCACTCTGCAAAAAAAAAAAATCCCGTTATTCATTAATCTCTATATTGTATACTACGTAATACAACAACCAGGCCTGGTAAGGAGGCCTGGTCGACGACCGGGCCGCGGGGACGCTGAGCCCCGGAAGCACCTCAAGGTAAGGTAACTAACCACAAATGTTGTGTTTATTGAATTCTTCTTTTAGTGCACGTACACCTGCAGGAACATAGTGCACGTACACCTGCAGGAACATAGTGCACGTACACCTGCAGGAACATAGTGCACGTACACCTGCAGGAACATAGTGCACGTACACCTGCAGGAACATAGTGCACGTACACCTGCAGGAACATAGTGCACGTACACCTGCAGGAACATAGTGCACGTACACCTGCAGGAACATAGTGCACGTACACCTGCAGGAACATAGTGCACGTACACCTGCAGGAACATAGTGCACGTACACCTGCAGGAACATAGTGCACGTACACCTGCAGGAACATAGTGCACGTACACCTGCAGGAACATAGTGCACGTACACCTGCAGGAACATAGTGCACGTACACCAGCATAGTAAATCAGAATTAAATGTGTTCTTTGTTGAATACGTCCCTGTTTCTGACAACACCGATTGGCTCGCGGCAGTGTGTTGAGTGTATTAGTGTCTCGGTGGTTGTCTCAGGGCTGGTAACAAGGAAGTTATAATTCTTATAATGCCTGGAGCCTCAGAGCCTTCCTGTTACCCCTCTAGTGCCTAGCATTCCTGCCACCCCTCTAGTGCCTAGCGTTCCTGTTACCCCTCTAGTGCCTAGGTCCCTGCCACCCCTCTAGTGCCTAGCATTCCTGTCACCCCTCTAGTGCCTAGCGTTCCTGCCACCCCTCTAGTGCCTAGCATTCCTGTTACCCCTCTAGTGCCTAGCGTTCCTGCCACCCCCTCTAGTGCCTAGCATTCCTGCCACCCCTCTAGTGCCTAGCATTCCTGTCACCCCTCTAGTGCCTAGCATTCCTGTCACCCCTCTAGTGCCTAGCATTCCTGCCACCCCTCTAGTGCCTAGCGTTCCTGCCACCCCCTCTAGTGCCTAGCATTCCGAACCCTTTATTTCGAAGCTCTCGAAATTTGGGTTCACTTCACTTGGGTTCAAACACTTATTTGGGTTCCGTTTCGTTGTATGTAGAGGCACGAATCTTGCAAGAGCCACTATCGCCTTTTAAAAACCTGCTGGCAAATACGTACATAAATCCATACATTTGCCACGATAGGTGATGCTGGAGCCCATATAGCATGGCTCCGCCTCCTGATACAACTGTGGTGTCAACGAGGTCGCCCGAGATAGTCTCCCGTACCGTTGTTTTTATTTACAAGGGGAAATATTCGGTGTTTTAGATGTCTTCAAGACTGCGAGTATTGGCCAGCCTCTCCTCCCGTGGCCGCCCACACAGCCCTGCGTCCCGTCTTACTGCCCCGGCGTTGCCAGCCCGGCCTTCCTCGTTCCCTAAATTCCTGCATTAGTGCGTCTCTGATGCTGCAAGGAATGTTCCCGGAGGGGGTGGGCGCTGGTGGGTGGGCGCTAGTGTGTGGGCGAGGGCGTGAGCGGGCAGTGGCTTGCGGGTGGGTGAGTGGGTGCTCTAGTTGTTGGTTGGGTGGGTAACCAGGCCGACCTGCCTGTCTTGACGGAGCGACCTTCCCTTGCATCCTAGCTGCCAGCCCAGGGTGACTCTAGCGTGGGTGTGGACGGGGGTTGGGCTGGAGCTCTTGGGTCCCTCAGCCTTGTACCGGCTGATGGTTATAGTTTGGAGCCCAAGGGCTCTGCTATATCTACAGCTGAGGTGTGTATGGAGTCTGTCTCCACCACTTCACTTTGTAGTGCATTCCATTTGTTGAGCAGTATGGCATGATGACACGATCGTAAGTAGAGTCGCACTTTCCGACCAAATTTACATCGTAACTCGAAAATATTATAAGTAGGGGCAATCGTAAGTCGAGGTGTCACTAAAATAATAAATATCTTTGGAGTAGGTTTTTTGATACTTAGAATTGAACACATTAGCATATTACAACTGGTAGTTACTTAAAATGTCCCTGGTTCAAACAGGTATATGATGTTTACCTGCGTCCCCTCGTACGTGTATCACCCATACTCAATCTGGCCTCTTCATATCTACCTTGTCTATTGCCATGATAATTTTATATGTGGTGATCATGTCTTGCCAGTTTTTTGGTGTCTTCCAATGGCGTAAGGCAGCTCGTATTTCTCAGCATGGGAATTACTCCGGTGTGCGTGTAGGGAGCGGTGTGTGTGTAGGAGCGGTGTGTGTGTGTGTGTGCGCATACCCCATTGCATACACATAATGGGGACAATGGGGATTATGTGCATACACATAATCCCATTGTCGAAATCTTCCCTACTGGACCTTTCCTAGGATACAACCCACAAGAATTACCTGACTCCCGGGTACCTATCTTACTACTGGTTGGTCAAGTGAAAGAAAACGGGGCGATTCGTTTCGTTCCGGCTTGGGGAATTGAACCTCGGTTGTGAGCCGAGGATGTAGACTACTACTGCGCTGCAGGACCCGTACGCGTATTTCAGGCAAGTACACGGTCATCCAGATTTCGACTTTTCATGGAGTGTGTGAGGTTAATACCCAAGTTCCTGGTCTTGCTGGTTACCACCACGACCATAGTGTGTTGGGGGGGGGAGAGTGGTCGGATGGGGGGGGTATGAGGGCCAGGGGGGGTATGAGGGCTGGGGGGTATGAGGGCTGGGGGTTAGGAGGGCTCGGGGGGTATGAGGGCTGGGGGGTATGAGGGCTGGGGGAATGAAGGGGTACTCCAAGGACNTACCCATTGTTTCTCGCCGGCGCCCGGGATCGAACCCGGGACCACAGGATCACAAGTCCAGTGTGCTGTCCGTTGGGCTGACCGGCTCTCCGGTCCCGAGAGGTAAAGTAAACATTGCCAAACGCTTTATCCTACCACTAGAATTGAACATGGGACCTATTAGCTGTGGTCCCCCACCCCCCCTCTACCCTCCCAGCTGCACTAACCTCTGCGGCCCAGTAGTCAGCGAGCATAAAGTGCTGCTTCTGACGGAAACATGAAAAGTGGATTCTTAAAGATTTCTTAATATTATTGTTGGCATTATCATTAAAAACACGCAACAGGTAGAGGACAAGATGTTGCTGTACACAGTATATAAAGGAAGGGAATTATTAGGAGAAAGCGCCAAGCCATTACGACTATATAGCACCTGGAAGAGGGAGTTAGGATAAGAATTTGGGATGGGACGAGGGGGAAGCAATGGTGCCTCAACCATTTGGACGGTCGGGGATTGAACCTGCATGAAGCGAGACCGTCGCTTTACCGTCCAGCCCAAGTGGTTGGGCGCACAGTATATAAAGCCTAACCTTTTTCATGGCTTCTATTTCCTTCAGTCTCTGCCTCTCCTTCTCGGCCACCTCCCTCGTCAGCTTCTCCTCCAGCTTCCTCTTCTCCAGGATCCTGACGGTGCTCTGGTACGAGAACTTTTTACTCTTGGCCTTCCTGGAGGCTGCCAGAGCAGCGTGCGAGTGCTGGAGGGAGGTTGGGAGGGAGGACGGTCCATGGTAGGTCTCCGGCAGCGCTGGGTCTTCGTCACCTGAAGCAACGACTCGAGGTCAGCAGAGTTGTAACAATATTAGGCATTGGACTGGCAGGTGCCCCAGTTCATCAGTATTAACACAGCATGGTTTAAGCAATTATCTATAGCTATAAAGGAACATATAGCTATAAAGGAGCTATAAAGGGTCTTCAGATAGTCTCAGCAGATCGAGAGGTGGATGAGATGCAGTGCCTCTACATATTCATATGAAAGTTTTGGATACAAAATACCTGATAGCCACACCTGATTAGCAAAGTCCATTTTGACTGATTGCCAAGGCATATATTTAATATATCACACTACTCTAAATTAAATAAATATATCTTAAAGCACATTTTATATGTTTTATATATATTTTTTCATTACGGAGACCAAATAGGTGCCTGTCTAGACTACAAATATAAGTTAGTTTGTATGAAAACTCACCTGATGGAGGCTTGCGTTCGTGATCAGGTGTCGCGGGCCGACCGGAGTGTCGGAGGCTGTGGTGGTGGTGATCAGACTCGTCCTCACTGCCCACTTCCCCTCGGCTCATCCGTCGAGAGTTGTACTCGGGAAGGTACATGATGTGGCCCGAGTTGCCATACTGGAGATAGGAGGGCGTGCGAGATCGCGAGTCCTCTTGAGAGTTCTCGCCCCCACCTGCAGCCAGGCGCGACTCGGACCTGCTTCTGGGGTTCCGGTTACTGGATAAATTGCTGGCTGTGTCCTGTTCCTCACAGGTGTTGAGCGAATTGGGAATGGAGCGGGACATGGACCAGTTGTCTCGCCAGTTGGGGTCTTCTGTGTGATGTTGAACTTGCGACTCTTCGGGTGTTCCGCTTTGATGGTGATCTTCCACAATAGGACCCTTGATGCTTAATCCTGAGATGGCACCTGTGACTGTACGTTTCAATTTGCGTAAACTATTGAACTTGTGGGGAATTATATCAACACCATTTCGTTTCTTGCGCCTTGTCCAGTGATCTTTTTTATCAGAAGACACGAGCTCCGATATAGTTTCTGTTTCAATCGGAGATTCAGGTTCTGTTTCTGGCTCAGGTGTCCGTTCCTGAGATTTTGGGAACATGTTAGAACGTGATGTAAGTTTGGGAGGTGTGGAGAGTCCCTCTGGGAGGTTAGTGGGCTCTCTGTTGCTGTCGAGACTATTGTCATCCAGGTCTTGGGCAGGTGTCCAGGCACGTCGTACCTCAGGCAGGCCTGAGGCTACGGGTGAGGATGCTGCCAGGGGTCCAGAGGAGCTCTTGGTTTTCTCAGTGTGAATCAGAGGCTCAAACTCGTGTGTGGGCCCAGGACTTCCAGCATCACCCGAGATGCCTGAATCGGCAGATTTTTCGCCAGAGCCTCGAGGGGGCGCTGTTGGTCGAGTGAACCTCTGTATTTTTGCCTCACACACTGAGTCTGGCTCTTCACTACTTCGTGTCTCGTCCAGAGTTTCTTGAGGCTTACTAACACGTTCTAGGCTCAGGGAACGCCATGCAGCATTTGGACTAAATCTAGGAATTTCAAACTGTCTGCGTGGAAGTGTCGGTCTTAGGTTCATGCAGAGTTCACCTTCTACCCTAACATCGTGCTCATTGTCCAAGTACAGACTGCCGGAGTTCTGTCTAGAATGATAACCTCCATCTTCGCGTCGAGAAGACCCACTGGCTGACCTTTCACCATCTGCGTGTCTCATCTTGTGACGCTCGATAGCGACGGCAAACTCCTCTACGTCCCTGGAAATCTTGCGGTGATCAGTGCGACTGTCAGGCTCATCGATGGCTTTACGCTGAGACTCGCTGGCTCTCTGACTCTCCCGGCGAGCACTGCGGCTGCGACTCCTCTCAACACGTTCCAGGATGTGACGTGTGTATTCAACAGTCTGGCCAGTAATGTGCACCTCTTCCAGATTTGTGTTTTTGGCCGCTTCTTCCTGATTTTTTATTTTGTGGAGACCTGAATTGGCCTTGCTTCGAGAGACATGGGACACCTCCGGCTCCATTCCAAAGAAGAAGGTCTTGGGCTGTGACTCGTTTTGTTCAACTATGTTACCTCTTGGACTGGATGGCTGCAAAATGGGCTTAGAAGTGCGTTTTTCACTCTCTCTGCCTTTTCGAGTTAGTGTGGACGGCTTAGGTTCTTGTTCTGTGGAGGTTTTTCTTAGATTATTAACAGTTTGCAAGAGTTCTGCTTGAAGACTTGCAGATATTTTCTTACGCTGGTTTATCTGTCCTTCTACCTTGTCCCATTCATCACCAGTGCCCTTCCCACTTTCTTTCTTTTTCTGAATGACTATTTTTGCCTGAGCCTGATCCCACACCTCATCAACACTGCGTTTCTCATTTTCCTCCAGAATTAATTCATGATGAGACCCGCTGGAGGATGAACGGTGGTGAGATGAGTCGAGGCGGGACGTGCGTGTGGAGGACAACGGGGTGGAGTTATCACGTCCCTCCACTGCACTCTGCTTTCTCTCCTCCACCTTTCGTTCCAAGGTGCTCATCCTGCGGAGAGACTTCTGTGGATCTCTTTCCAGAGTGCTGCTTCTTTTGGAATCTCTACCAGATTTTCTAGATTCTCGTTCAATGGTGCTGCTTCGCCTTGAATCGGCTTCTTGGGCGACTGACCGTCTAGAACCCCTTTCGAGGGTTGCCCACAAGCGTTGCTCTTGAGACTGGTGAAGCTGAGTTAAGCTTGTAGTTGCAACTGGCACTGGGGAAGACACGGGAGAATGACGCAGCTCGTGCTGCAGGGAGTCAAGACTCCGAGCACGCTCGCGAAGCTCATCTCTTGGAGATGAACGATCTGAAGAGCTTATGTGTCTTTCCTCACTGGCTGCTCGTCCTCTGTCTGACTGTTCCCTTGAATTGCGAGGTTCGTCTGCTACAGACGTTCGTCGAGACTCGTTCTTTTTACGGAAGAGACCCATTTTACGAGTTTTGGGCACTTTTGGCTCTGGACTTCTGTCTATATGTTCAGCAAAATGGACGGCACATGGGGTTGGCCAATGGTTCTGGGACGCCTGATAAGTCACATCACCCAGTGAGTGCGACCTTTCTGCACCGCGAGGCAGTGAGTGAGTGTCGCCCATCCCTCCAATAGGGACTGGAGGTGCCTTATATTTTTTCTTTGACTTTATTCTGCCCTTGGTTGGCGACTGACTGATAATAGTGTGGGGAGGTGGAGAAGCAGCGTTCGTGGGAGGTGACGGCCCTCTCAGGTCTGGCTCACTGGCGTAATTCTTGGAGGGTGGTCGTCCAAACCTGAGGTCGTGTATGGAGGCTGCCCGCTCGTCGTGAGGGTGCGGGTAGTGGAGGGTGGTCAGGGAGGCCGTGTGTGGCTGGTGGAGGTGCTGCTGGTGCGGGCCGAGGACCAGGGGCGGCGGGAAAGCTGGATGGTGTGGCGGGTGGAATTCGGCCATCCGTTTGGCAGTGATGGTGCCCTTCGTCTGTAGTATGTGACCGTTCTCCGTAGGGCGCAGACGCTGACCAGGAATCCTTTGTGGCAGCACCTGTTAAAAATGTTACATTAGAAAATATTCTTCAATTTAGAGTCTATTGCTTCTTTGAACATTACTATAATTTGGTAGTATATTTTCCAGCAGTACCTGGCAGACAGTAATGGTCAAAGAACAAAATAATTAACTATATTTTATTATTCCTTCTTCGCCATCTCTTCCCCTTCCATCATTCTTCTCTAGCTTCCTCATTCATCCTCCTCATTTTCGCCTCCAAAATCTCTCTCCTCATCACCATTCCGTTAACGTGACGTTGTGGATCTGTTGTGGACCTCACCAACTTACGGCCGTGTTCAAAATACAATTTATAAAGAGACTGGTGGCTATAGTGTTCTCTGTATTTTATTTGTAATTGTTTATTTATAAACTAGAAAAGATGACAATTTTTGTAATGAAAATATATTTGGCCATATATTTTATGGCATGCCATATATTTTGCTTAAATCCTTAGGTCAACAAAGCAATATTGGATATGTGACTGTGGTGTGTGTGTGTGTGCTGTGTGTGTGTGTGTGTGTGTGTGTGTGTGTGTGTGTGTGTGTGTGTGTGTGTGTGTGTGTGTGTGTGTGTGTGTGTGTGTGTGTGTGTGTGTGTGTGTGTGTGTGCGTGTGTGTGTGTGCCAACGCCGGGTCTCGGTGCAGTAATGATGGCAAATGCTGAATATGCAATTGCAGTTTCATCATAAATAAATTGTATTTGATTACAATTGTTTAGGGGCGTTGTGATAGCTTTCTGTTGATGTGGGTCACGGCTGAGAGCGTGTCTCAGGCAGAGGGGGGCGGTACTCCTACACCTGCCCACACCTCCCCACACCTGCCCTTCCCACACCTGCCCTTCCCACACCTCCACCTGCCCACACCTGCACCTGCCCACACCTGCACCTGCCCACACCTGCACCTGCCCACACCTGCACCTGCCCACACCTGCACCTGCCCACACCTGCACCTGCCCACACCTCCACCTGCCCACACCTCCACCTGCCCACACCTCCACCTGCCCACACCTCCACCTGCCCACACCTCCACCTGCCCACACCTCCACCTGCCCACACCTCCACCTGCCCACACCTTCACCTGCCCACACCTACACCTGCCCACACCTCCACCTACACCTACCCACACCTCTAAGATTCTCAGAGGAATTGATAGAATAGTTAAAGACAGGCTATTTCCCACAAGGGCCACACGCACTGGGGGACACAGGTGGAAATTGAGTGCCCAAATGAGCCATAGAGACGTTAGAAAGAATTTATTCAGTGTCAGAGTAGTAGACAAATGAAATGCATTAGGAAGTGATGTGGTGGAGGCTGACTCCATACACAGTTTCAAATGTAGATATGATAGAGTCCAGTAGGCTCAGGAATCTGTACATTAGTTGATTGACAGTTGAGAGGCGGGATCAAAGAGCCAAAGCTCAACTCCCGCAAGCACAACTAGATAAGTACACCTGCCCACACCTACACCTACCTGCAACAGCCCACACCATTATATATATATATATAATTACGCTTACATTTATTATATTTTACTGTTATTAATTAAGCCTCTTACCTTGGTGTCAGATGTAGCTCCATATTTCTTGAGTCGTTTGTTCTCTCTGGGGAAGCTTTGGGTCCAGTTCAAGGGCGGCTGGGAGACGCCCGCCCTGCTGCTGCTACTCTGGTTACCCATCCTGATGTTACGGCAACTCCAAGTGCCAATTAGATATGAATTCGCGGTCTTGATTGATGCCGACCAACCAAATCAAGAGGCAGCGATGACGTCACGGCTGCTGCAGTTGCTGATTGGACGAGGGATTACGATGTTGTTCGCTAATTGACCAGAAAATCATCAGACAGTAATTACGTCACGAGTTCACTTGCTGTTCACATCTGTTCACTTGCCAGTTTTCAGCAAATGCACATATGTGTCGCTTATCCGTGAAAGTTCTTCCGGAGACGTTTGCGTCAAGGGGAATGCGTTCGAGTGGCCAGAGGCGTGGTAGCTAAGTGGTAGGTTCACCGAAGAATGCTGACGGGGAGGCTGAGAGCTATGGACATCGCGGCGGCGTCACCCTCTTCTCGTTTTCTTCGAAGTCGAAGTGGCAGCGGAAGAAAGAAGGAAGAGGCGGTACGCGAAGGTCATCGTTGAAGGCTGCGAGTCTGACGGCTCCTTGTTGCTGCACAGCCTGCCGAGAAAATAATAGACAGGTAATGCGTGTTACTTTTTTAACAGTAAATATATATATACAAAATATTGAAGTGTGCAATAAATCATCGGCAGAAGTTATATTAAGATACTGCACAGACCTGCAAGCTAACAACAAGTGGGGCACTCACAAGCTCAGCTGCAGTGACTTAGTGCACAAGGAAGCTGGCAACTTAATTATGCACTAAAACTTGCAAAATAGATAGCAGGTGTCTCATAAATAGATGAATAAGTCTCATAATAAGGGTGAAATGCGCCTGTTTGTCACAGTCTCGCATGAATAATACTTAACGTGATTACATATACAAAAGTTGTTACAGCAAGTTGTAACAAGCATGAATTCCGGAAGTACTTCAAGCAGTCAGATCGAGCAGAGAGGAGGTTCTTCATGCAATAGGATAATCATGTGCAGGAAATTGCACAACATGTATTGCACTTCAAAGAGGAATCATCATCGTATCACGTGGAAGGCTGAGAGACGGGCGTCATGGTTTTCGCTTTATCTTACCTGAAGCCGGTAAGGGGTGGCAAAAGTGACTTTCCTTGTGTGTGTGTATTGGTGGTGACTGTCATTAGTCTGGTAACGAGAAGTACTGGGTGAAAGATGAGGTGGTTCCTTAGCCAAGCTAACGAGGAATTCGTTATTTAAGTGTTATTCTTTATTTAACGAGAAGTTTTTTTTTAACAAGGCATTCATTTTTAAGCTATAATTTATTTAAGCTATAAATTTTTTTAAGCCATAAATTCTTTTTTTAAGTGAGGAACTCTTTTTATTAAGCAAAGAATTCTTTATTTAAGCAAGGGATTTATTTTTGTAAGCAAAGAAATTAAATTTCTTTTTGAGTTATTTTTGTTTTGTGATAACTACTTTTTCAATCGCGGAATTATTTTTTAGTGAGGAATTCTATATTTAAATGATTATTTTTAAGCGAGAATTTTTTGTATCCAAGCTACGTGAAATTATCTTTGTAAGCATCGAGGAATTCTGTATCCAATCGAGAGATTTCCCCTAATCTGATCAGGGGAAAGCAGCAAGCCCATACGACTATATAGCACTTGGAAGAGGTCACGATAAGAATTTGGGATGGGACGGGGGGAAGGAATGATGCCCAACCACTTGAACGGTCGGGGATTGAACGTCGACCTGCATGAAGCGAGATGCACTGGAAAAGGGTAGGAAGCAGAGCGTAATGTGTGCTGGAGAATGGTTTTAGACAGGTTGCGGGTGATGACGCACTTTCCTGGGTAGCCTTGAGGGTGTTGACACTGGTAATGGTGCTCCTGGATGACCTCCCGCGGGGTCAAGAGGGCAAGGCTGCTAATTACCGGTGAGTCTAGCCTCAGTGATTCACTGTCACTACAGCCCAGAAATGTCTCCACCTCCCCCGACCCTTCCACCTCCCCCTTCCTGAATCCCCTGACACTCCCTTTTTTCCTCTCACCGAATTCCCCGCACAACTCATCCAGTGTTCCAAGACAACCTTTATTTTTGGATGTTGTTGTTATAGATTCAGCTACTCGGAACAAGTTCCAAGTAGCACGGGCTATGGTGAGCCCGTAACTTACCTGGCACAGGAGCGGGCAAGAAGCACGGGCTATGGTTAGCCTCGTGGACGGGAGATGTTTCCCGTTGTATTTTTGGAGGATGGGATAGAAGGGTGGAGGCAGTAAAGAGTTTGGAGGGGCACAGTAGAAGGAAAAAAGTTTGGAAATGAGAATATAGTTTGAGTTATGATAGCAGGCTGTCCGCCTTGCTGACACGACTTGGGATGTGTTTGACAGCTAAGCTAAGCTTGGTCTCTCTTGTAAGGGAAGCTGCGAGTGTGTGCGAGGTTCTTCCTATTTATTTCACTTTGTAGTATTCACATATACACACTCGGATACTTCGTACATGTTTTCATATACTGTTAAAAGGTCTTTATTTTAGCATTAATGTTGTATTATTTTTTTAAGGAGTTGGGGGGGTTTCTGATCAGTATTTCATATATGGATTATTTATTGTGGGTCTAGGTTTTCATAGAGAAGCACGAGGCTCTTGGGCCACCAGCTGTTGGCGTGGGGCGTCTCATCTTGGGCTACTAGCTGTGGCCGCTCCAAGCAACAGCCTGTTGGGCCAAACTCTCACAAGTCAAGCCTAGCCCCTGACCAGGCTTGGGGAGTAGTAGAACTCCCAGAACCTCATCCAGGTACAATCCAGGAACCAGGCCCCAGGCCGGGCTTCAGAAGTAGAAGAACTCCCAAAACTCGCTCCAGGTACGCTTACAGACGCACAGCTGGTATATCGAGCCTCGGGAACGCCCGCTGCAGGTGTGTACGGATAATTCCACAACTGGTACACAGTCGCAATTATTCTAGCTGTAGACCCAAAAGCGCCACACAGATGTATTGAACCGGCTTTGTCCCAGTCATGGCAGGCGACCTTGCATCCGTCGGGAGCTGGGCGGCGGTGGCCTTGTGGGTTGACGGGTGGGGCGAGGAGAAGGAGAGGGAGACAGAAGTGGGGTCCCTGTCAGTTTCCTGGCCCCAGGCGGTCTCCACAAGCGGTGGAGTGCGAGTGTCACTCTGTAGAGTGTCACCCTCGCCGCTCAACCATACACTATCATCACAGCGTCTCGCTGCCGTCCTCCTCACAATCGATCCGCTGCCATCACATAAGTCACCCGTCTCGAACCAACAGCTCCAGTCACTCGTACTGATGCCCACAGGAACCACGCGCTACTGACCCACATCAGGGCTCATACCGACGGGCGTATTGAGGCAAGTGTGTGTGCACGCGCGCGCTTGGAATTCCCTCAGCTAAACATTTCTGTTGTTTAGATTTTGATTTACTCATTATTTCGAACCATTTCGAGCGAGGCATTATTGACTCTCCGCCGTTCGTATGTATACTAGTAGGGCATATATTATAAGTTATAGTTATATAAGTTATTATAGTTGTATATATATATATATATAGATAATGTATTCGTTATAGCTATCAGCCGATAAGAAGTAGGCCTTAGAGTGTGAACAGCTTCGGTGATGTTCTTGGCAGCTTGTTCAACACAGTTTAAGTCCGGAGAACCTGACATAGATCCTGTACCCGCCGCTGTGGCCAGGCAGAACGGGGGCAAAGAAAAATGCCTCTACAATCTTTTCTTGTAAGAATTTTATCCTCCGGCATCTTTCCGGCTCATCTGTGGCTCTTAGTTTCCACTTGTGGCCTCTGGCTCACTCTCTGGCGAGTGCTCTTTTATTATAGTTATAAAGCCTCTCAGCTCAAACATATGCCGTGTCGTATATGTTTGGATCTTTTTTCCTCTATTTTAGTTTGTAGTTTTTAAGGTGGAGACTGAAGTCTCCTCCTCAGGTCAACATTATGTAGGGTGAATACAGTAATGTGAAGGCCTCTTAGTCTAGGTTCCTGAAGGCTACTCGAACATTTTCCACCTTTATATATGTGCGTTGCAGACATTGTTTTGTTGCACAGTCCTCAAGAGACAGGGTTGGGGGGAAGGTGGTTCTGTATTCTCAGATATTTGTTTTTCCAAGTCTAGAGTTGTCTCCTTTTGAATCTGTGCAGCCTATAGAGCGTAATTACTTCCACTCCTGTCCTGACTACTTTACATTTGTCAGTGTTAAATTCAAACACCATCTTTCTAACCATCTCTGAGGCATTTTAGGTCTCCTTGTTAACTCCCACAATCAGCATCTGCAAACACGAACGTGAACGATCTTATTTCCTCTGTCACATC
>WNGS01169217.1:8799422-8810620 GCA_020271785.1 Procambarus virginalis
TTGTGTCACACAGGAAGGAGTGTCGAGTGCTTTTTATTCTTATGAAACATGAAGCGTATATTCTTACTAATCCTGCAGCTGCCCTTAGCGTTATTTTTCTTTGTTTCTGCATATAACAATTTATATCTGCGATCAAATGTTTGTCAAAAGTCTACAGCGGGGTTTAGGTGAGGGCAGCTGGTCGGACCCCAAACAAGAACCCAAAGGCTTTTGTCTTAGAAATACCTAAGTCAGGCCTGTTTCCTAGCGCTCGGTACATTTTCTTTGTCAGACGAAAATTAAGGTTTTCTGTCTTTCCCCCCCTCCTTCCTCCTCCCCCTTCCCTCTCTCCCCCTCTTCCATCCATATATCCCACTCTTTGTTCCCTCCACTTTCCTCTCTTCCTTTCTCTCGCTCTCCCTCTTTCAATCGCCAAATTTGGCTCTATCCCGATATGATGGAACATAAAGGTTGTTGTTTATTGGCTACCATTATTTTTAACAAGACAAACGATTGGCCAGCAGCAGGCGTGTGCCGCCAGCGTGTTGATAAGACAAGAGAGAGAGAGAGAGACAAAAACACAAACATTGAATGGTGAGACACTGCCAGCCTTCCATCATCGTCCTCGATTTTTTATTTTATCATAGACAAATAGGGGGAGAGCCGAGAGGGGTTCGGTTCCAAAAGCCGAATGGCGTGTTAGTCGACAGTTAGTCGGACCAGGCCCCGGCTGGATGTCCGGTTCAATTTGACTGCGTTATTTTATTGGTGAATTAGATCTTTCGTTTATAGATTTTATGATATCGTAAATGAGCGGGGAGGTTATTGCTATTTTCTATAATATATATTGTGCAAACGGCCCTGCTTGTGGAAGGGAAGGGAACTATCAGGAGAAAGCGTCCAGCCAGTATGGCTACACAGCACTTCGAAAGGGGTCAGGATAAGGATTTGGGATGGGACGGGGGGAAAGGAATGGTGCCCAACCCCTTGGACGACCGGGGATTGAACGCCGACCTGCATGAAGCGAGGTCTTGAGGTCTTTTCCTTGCTAGTAACAATATAATTCGTTTCCGCTGGGACAGGAAGCCTGTGTGTATATATACTTTTGGCTTATATCTTAGTCCCCTCCCCTCCCCCTTCCCCCACCAAGATCAAATTAGAAACCCTCCCCACAATTCAACCCCCACAACAGTTGACTGTATCTCCCGGGTACCTATTTACTGCTAGGTGAACAGAGGCATCAGGTGAAAGGAAACGTGCCCAACCATTTCTTTCCGGCCAGGGAATCGAACCCCGGGATCCCTGTTTATGAGTCAAGAACGAGGCTAATTGCACTCTTTTTAAGGGGCTGGGATACTCACCAAGTCCCGGGCTGGGATACTCGCCAGGTCCCAGGCTGGGATACTCGCCAGGTCCCAGGCTGGGATACTCGTCAGGTCCCAGGCTGGGATACTCGCCAGGTCCCAGGCTGGGATACTCGCCAGGTCCCAGGCTGGGATACTCGTCAGGTCCCAGGCTGGGATACTCACCAGGTCCCAGACTGGGATACTCACCAGGTCCCAGACTGGGATACTCACCAGGTCCCAGACTGGGATACTCACCAGGTCCCTGGCTGGGATACTCGCCAGGTCCCAGGCTGGGATACTCGCCAGGTCCCTGGCTGGGATACTCGCCAGGTCCCAGGCTGGGATACTCGCCAGGTCCCAGGCTGGGATACTCACCAGGTCCCAGGCTGGGATACTCATCAGGTCCCAGGCTGGGATACTCACCAGGTCCCAGGCTGGGATACTCATCAGGTCCCAGGCTGGGATACTCACCAGGTCCCAGGCTGGGATACTCACCAGGTCCCAGGCTGGGATACTCACCAGGTCCCAGGCTGGGATACTCACCAGGTCCCAGACTGGGATACTCACCAGGTCCCAGGCTGGGATACTCACCAGGTCCCAGGCTGGGATATTGCATCAGACTTGGTGCGCATTAAAGTTAATACAATATACACAAAATAAAAATGTATTATTTTTGTTTATGAATGAAGAGTCGGATTAAAAGTATGGGCTTGGGACAAAACGTTGTATGGAATAGTATAAATACAGTATTTCACTGCAGGGTTGCTATTGTATAGTGATACTAATTTGACACAATAGTTATGGGTTATTCCTGCCCGTGCCACCTCTTTGGGTGGCTTAATCTTCATCAATCAATCAGCTTGGAGTTGGTATTATGTGGGTCGCCATCTTGACCCTCCCTCAGTGGCCCGTGTAAGCATCTAAGGAGCTGCTGCTTTTCAACTCTCATCAACTTGCATACGTAACTTGACCAGACCACACACTAGAAAGTGAAGGGACGACGACGTTTCGGTCCGTCCTGGACCATTCTCAAGTCGATCGTTGAAACGTCGTCGTCCCTTCACTTTCTAGTGTGTGGTCTGGTCAACATACTTCAGCCACGTTATTGTGACTCATCGCCTTCATACGTAACTTGTTAAGTGTTGCATTTATGGTTCTGTCTATCTTGTTATGCCTTGCTTATTTCTCACTGCAACTTTGCCTTTAAAATAACCTATTAAGGTCGAGACAAAACCATGCTTAAAAAAGGGACCAGCTGAAGACCACGTATCTCGACTACATCTTAAGATAAACATCGGATGTTGTTGGAAGTGTGTGTGAAAGGTTATCAAATGTAAGAACTTCCTTCGAAATTTGGAACAAGGGGTTCATTCAGCACATTGTACACCTCACATGTAAGACTACCTTGAGTACACAAAGCCTTGCCTAGTCATAAACATTAGGAAACTAGATAATATTGATAGGCTTCCCGCCATGATGTATGACTTATGAGGAAAAAAATGAGTCTTTTTCACGTCAGAAAATCATAATCACGACGTTTAAGTTGTCAAAATATTCTGATATGGTTAATGTTTACTAGGATAAACTGTTCGATATGGTTATCATCAATTTAGAAACTGTACTTGTGGTCGATCTCGAACCCATTGTTGATGTGACGACTTATATTGAATTTTGTAACTAGCTCATCAAGATTGTAACTTGCTTAGCTAAATGAATTGTGGGGTTCAGTCCCTGAGCCCATTATGTGCCTCTGTAACCCTTTCCACTACCGCACACAAGATGGGTATGGGGTGCATAATAAATGAACTAAACTAAACTGGTTATCATGGAGATAACACATAGAGTTGTTCAGGATCTTCCCACCAAGTATATAAGAAATAGTGCCGGAACAAAAGGGGAAATCTTCAAGAAAAATTGGACGATTTTCTTCAAGAAGTGTCGGACCAACCGGGCTGTGGTGGGTATGTGGGCCTGCGGGCCGCTCCAAGCAACAGCCTGTTGGACCAAGCTCTCACAAGTCATGAAAAAAGAACTTCCAGGTACTATCCAGGTAGGGAAGTTAAATTGCTAAACTACTGAACAATATAAAGAATTATATCTATGTTTTTGTTAAAGTAATGAATAAGTGGTAATCATTTAAAACAAATTAAGACTGGTTAAATACGTGTAGCCTGACCCATGAGCTGAAGCTTGAATTATGTAAATAGCTAGATTATAACAAATATAGGTTTATATTATTATAATATATAATAATATAAACACATAAAATTCGCCCCTCTCGCCAGTCCATCTTCCAGACAACATTTTTCACCAATATATTTTTCTCCAGCAACACCAATCAGAAAATATTCGGGTTTCTCGACCTCTTTCAAGCCCACTGAGGTAGTCTCCATCAGTGTTATCGTCGCATCTCTCTGAAATATTACACAGCTCGTGTCTGGAGCCGCTTGGAAGTCAGTTTCTTTGCTTGTGTGTTGAGACCTTTACAGACAACACATGTATTGTCTTCCCCATCCTGGTCAACACATCCTCATGGCTCACTAGAGGACAGCGAAATAGCCTAGAAATAGAGGATAGAAATAGCCTAAGCTACTCTATCCCTTTGAGATGTATTTTATCGAGTCTCAATAAACGTACTTGAAGGACAGCGAATTTTTACCATTCGACGACTTTCTCTAATTTCTTGTTACGACATGAGTTTGTTTTTATTAAAAGAATTCACCAGAGACTGAATGCGATTGCACTAAGAGGATCGCGGGTTTTGTATCAGATGATTAGAATCTCTCTTTTTTTTAAGGAAGCGCCGGGAGCTTCCACATTCAGCACCTGAGGCTTCAATTCCCCGCGATGAAATTTCAGGCCTAGTGAAATAATAGCGGACGCCCAGACAAAATTTATTTCATCTTGATGTTTCAATGTCTTTCAATCTTGGGTAAGGGTAATTAATATATATATATATATATATATATATATATATATATATATATATATATATATATATTATATATGGTTGGTCGAGTGGTTAAGCTACCGTGTACACCAGTTGTATAGTGCTCCTGGCTGTCTGGGTTCGAGTCACTTCTAGGGTGTGGCGTTTTCAGTATATATGTGTGTGTGTGTGTGTGTGTGTGTGTGTGTGTGTGTGTGTGTGTGTGTGTGTGTGTGTAATATTAAATAGAATCTGTAGTTCACATGCATGTGTTAGGGGGAGGGGGCCTGAAGCATCTAAAACTTGGTCTCACAATGGTTGAGTATTAAGTAATGTTAATACAAAGTTTTAACTGATAAATCCTGCACTAGTACAGAAGGAAATCAATGAAACTAATAATTTCTCAAATATATCTTTATTTTGTTAGATATTGAAGCAACTGTTAGGATTTGTTTAATATTAAACAATATTATTTACAGTACAAATTTACAAAGTTTGTGATCCATAATATCCTAAAATATCTCTGAGGGGAGGAAAAAATATTTTTTTCTGAGTAAAAAATACTCGTCATATTTAACCCTATAAAAATATACAAAAAGTTAAATGATATGTTAGCAGACTTTCGATTGTTATTTAGTGGTCTGTGATTGGCGGTCACACTCAGACCACCACCTGAGGGGTCTGTGTTGCACTTTGAACCCTTACTGGCAGCCACGCTCTGAACCCTGATCGGCTAGAAACTATATTTGTAGTACATCATATTTTGGTCCCAAATTTTGATTAGTTTTAGATATATATATAGTGGTGATTGAGAGACGGTTAAGAATCGTGAAGCCATTAGCTTTTGCTCTCATTAGTTTCTTGAAGCTTTTTGTATGTGTATATAATTCGCCTTTACTGCATATGCTTTCGTCTGTTCACTCGTTCAGTAGACAGGCAACAATGCTGAAGCAGTCAATGCTTGACTGGGTCAAAGAGACCTTCAAATAAGCTTCTACCAAACCAGCCTTCAGAGCACTGACTACTATAGACCCCGTGTGTATTTACGACCGACGGGACGGACACGTACGTGTACGTACACACACACACACACACACACACACACACACACACACACACACACACACACACACACACACACACACACACACACACCACACACACTACACAATAGACTATGGGTATTACATCTTATTTGTTTAATATAAAACAACTCTTCTGGATTTTATCCTTATGAACTAGTAATGTTGAGAGCATAAGTACAGACCAAAAAAGGCAGCCCAGGCAGAGCCATCTGGAACACCCGAGTATTTAGCAACAGCTATATACATAGTAAGAGAGAGAGAGAGACGCATCTTGTTTATAAAGTTCCAGTGTGGGTTTAGAAGTGTGTGGCGGCAGACTTCGTCACAGTCGCCCCCCTTCAAGCCCAGGACGACGTGTATGTATCCATAGTGTCACTCGTCCAGTTACTGGCTACACCCAAAGGTGCTTAACCTGACTGACTTGAGTGACGTGCATGTCGTCCAGAGTGGCAAGTCAATGTGTCAACTATAATTATGGTTCGTCATTAATACCGGACATTTAAGTCATGTGTTGTAATAACTGTGTCAGTATACAGGTGTACAAAGCGTAAAATTATGCATGTTTAAGTATGCTTATTCACGAGAGAACACACACACTACACACGTACATACACACTCACTCACTCACTCACTCACTCACTCACTCACTCACTCACTCACTCACTCACTCACTCACTCGAACCCTTCACATTTATCTCTCCACATTTCTGCATGTTCGCACCATCGCATGAAGGCGCAGCTAGCACGCTACCAGTCACCTACACAAGTAAACACACTCACAGGACGGAAACATTAAAGCTCAGAACCTTCAAAAGTTAGCTTTGCATGAGGTGAACATGTCCCAATATAAAGCTAATACTGGCGAGTATGTACAAACCAACAATCTACATCACCGTGCAGTTTCCCCACTTTCATTTTTACATTAAATAACTATATAAACAATTGTATTTCTTTGCTTGTTAACAAACTCTGTTTATATTTTGGCACACTGATTCCATTCCTTTCTAATAGCTATAGTTTGCCAGCTATTCTCTTGCTAAGAATCTGACATTTCACTAAACATAAATCCTTGTGGTTTCTTTAGTTATCGCACTTGTTGTACTAAAGCTGATAACGTTTTCTTTAATGTAAAGAAGTAGGGCATTGTTTTCTGTTACATACTAGCGTAAACTATACCAAATTCGTTTAATACAATTTTTTTTTTCCTTACAGACGAAGGTTAGTTTACGGGAAGAATCTTAGTTGGTGGAGGAGGACTGAAGGAGACAGGCCTGTAGCCTTTGACAGGACTGAAGGGAGTCATAATCCTGTGAGCAAACCTAGCTGGACTGCTGTCGACCGGTGAGTAGCCGCCCATCTGAAAAAAAAAATTCAATTTCTGACTTGGAAAACAATTTCTTTCTACATATTGATATAGTTTTACTTCACAGCTTAATAGAAAATAATAACGTGAATTACGGATTGTCTACTCAAGTGAATGATGTACGTAATTAGTGGTTTTATGTAATTAAATATGTCTGTACCTACGAACGGTTGGGCATGTTTCCCTCTATCTGATTGCGACTTTTGTAAGTTGCATCTGGTGAAGGTTGACCAAGGGGAGGGGGTGACCTCGATAGCTTAAATACCCGTTTTTGTCTGTCCCTGACACGGAAATACGGAATTATACACACAGGGCAATGTGTATAATGCCCTATTCCCGTTTACTCAGTTAATATATAACGTTTTATTTCATAACTGTATACAACATGTATGAAACTGCAGAGGCCAGTTGGCCCACACGAGGCAGCTCCTACAGTAGAGTTAGTTCTCGACCATCATTCGGGAAGGCCGGGTTCGAATCCCGGGTGAGCGAGAAATGGTTAGGTTCGTTTCCTGTGTTTCCAACCCCAGTTTTCCGTGGGTGTAGATAGGTACCCAAAGCTTAGTCAGCTTGTTATGGGGATGCATCTTGGGAAGGGGCATTGGATAGACCCTAGTGGAGGACCTCGATTTAAGAGTAACTTTGTATATGTGCACTGGCTGCCTGTCCCCAGACACAATGAATTATTATTATTATTATTGTTATTATTATTATATTTTATTAATTATTATACCCAACAAAATTCCACTCTTAATATACATGTCTAACCTTCGCTTGAAACACTCATTCTCTCTTTCTGTAGGGGATTCCTCGTCAATTACTTGACGTGGTAATATGGTTCATGAAGCATTGGGATAGTATTAGCATAACATGCTATATGGTCAAGAGTCATAGCGGAGGTTATGCAGACCTCGTAAAGTTACAAGTGAAGAAATCTTATTTAAATACAACGGTTCGCTATATTGTATCAAACCTCCTGTTTTATTAATTATTTTTGTTTATTTTTACATAAGTGTTTACTGGAGCGGACACTTCTGACTCATTTTAGCAGGTTTAGTGCTATCCCTGATCATAGCTCGGCTTAAGCCTTAGTACGTTACCAGTCTTCCCGACAACACGACCAGCCAATCTATTTTATTTTATTTTATTTATGCATATACAAGAATATCCTTTCCCCTTCCTTCCAGCCAGACGCTCCCCTTACTCTCGTTGCCATGACAACCCTACACGTTCCCCTCGTCTTCTTAACCATACATTTCACTGGTCCGTCTAAGACGTGGTCACTATATCTTGAGGAGCTGTGGTCACTATAACTGAGTTAGGGTGGTCGGTCGGCCGAGCGGACAGCACACTGGGTCCTGGTTCGAGCCCAGGCGCCGGCGAGAAACACTGGGCAGAGTTTCTTTCACTCTATGCCCTGTTACTAGCTTTTAAAATAGGTACCTGGGTGTTAGTCTGCTGTCACGGGCTGCTTCCTGGGGGTGGAGGCCTGGTCGAGAACCGGGCCGCGGGGACACTAAAGCCCCGAAATCATATAAAGTAACCTCAAGATAGGGTCATTAGTCACACTTCTTCCTTTGTATGGTCTTTGGGGGTTTGCCTTTGGGGCCAGATTCACGAAGCAGTTACGCAAGCACTTACGACGCTGTGCGCCAGCCAGAGCTTAGGGCCCGCGCAGGAATATCCCTGCAAAAAAAAATAGAACGTTACATCTTTCCTCAATCTTGACGGCTTTGGTTACATATTATTAAACAGTTTACAAGCATGAAAACTTGCCAGTCACTATTGTTATTGTTATAAACAGCTCCTGGTGCTTCGGAGCTCATTAACTGTTTAATAATTGTAAACAAAGCCGCCATAAAAGTGGGAAAGGTGTACAGGTTCGTAATGCTTGCGTAACTGCTTCGTGAATCTGGCCACTTGGTCTCTTTTGGCTCGGATAATATTTTGAACCTTCAGCGAATGGTAAGATAAACATCAGGGGAAAGCACTAAGCTAGTATGAGTATATATTACTTGGATGAAAATAAGGAGCAGGGATATGACGATCAGGCTCAGGGATATGAGGATCAGGAGGCAGGGATATGAGATCAGGAGCAGGGATATGATGGATACAGAGCAGGGATATGAGGATCAGGAGCAGGATATAGGTCAGGAGCAGGGATATGAGGATCAGGAGCAGGGATATAAGGACACGGAATCTGGGACATGAGGCATGGATCTCGGATAGGAGGACACGGGGCTGGGATAGAGGGACACGGGACTGGAATAGGAGGACAGATAACTGAGATAGCACGGAGGGAAAGAATGATGCCCAACCACTATAGAAGTGGCCGGTTCTGTGGAGGCCTTATTTCTTGCAGGTAACTATTGTTCATGGTTGCTTACCGACTGTTGGGGACAGGAAGCCTAGTGGGTCTTTAGGTTTGCCATAGGCCTATGGATGACTCCTCTTCCCCAGTATGCAACCCACAACAGTCACCTATAACTCTGTCCACAAACATTGCCCAATCGTCTCGCCTGGTGCGAGGGGGAATCGAACCCCCAAGTCTATTTAGTTGTGAGGTGAGTGTTGTTGATACCTTCAACACACTCCCAAACAGCAGTTACACTTGGCTACACAGCAGTGGTGGCGGACAGCAGTCATTACTCACGCTCTCGCTCATGTCAAAGTTGTCAACAATAAATGCACAGCACAGCAAGCTAATGGTAATTTGTTCATCCATATTCTTTATATCGCAGCCTTTCATGTCAGCGGTGATTAATGAGCATGTGTAGTTTTTACTGCATCCCCCTATGGTACTGTCAAATATGATATATATATATATATATATATATATATATATATATATATATATATATATATATATATATATATATATTGTGGTAGCAGTCTTTCTTCTAAACATATTAACATATTTTATAACATAAAACATATTTTACCATTATATATATATTATATTATATATATATATATATATATATATATAGTAATATAGTATATACTATTATATATATATATATATACGTCAACAAGCATGTCACCTGACAATAGCTACGGGTATATGTGTGCTCTCGACGCATAGAAACAGATTATTTTCTTTCAGGACCCAGTCAAGGGATCTTGTAGCAACGGTCCACCAATCCCAAGTCCACTAGATTAGACCGCGACGTTCAGTTAATGAATCTAGCAGATCAGATAAGCTTCTCGATTATTCGACAACAGCGCCGCGGGCAGCCAATGAGAGAGCGAGAAACATACCTCCCCACAACCCCAGGAAGGGAGCAGAGATGACAAATGAGGCCCATCATCCCCCCTATTTTATTCACCCCATTTATCAAGGCCCTTCCCCACCTACTAAATCTTCGCACCATTAATTATATTCGGCAAATTTGCGCCCGATATGGATATATTCTTCAGCTATGTCACACATTTTTATGTCTATGTCTCTGTGTGTGAGTGTTGGGGCGTAAGGGGTGTGGGGTGTGTGGGGGAGAGGTGTGGGGGGGAGGTGTGGGGTGTGGGGGGGGGGAGTTATGGGGGTGTGTGTGGGGGGAGCTACCGCCAAACGAACGCCGAATCAGCCTCAGTTACTGGTGAGAACGCGTTGAACACGACGCCGTGTTAATTGCTTGAACACCTCCCAGCAACCCTGCAGCCCCTCTCTCATTTTTTCCACCCTCCATCCTCACTACTCCACCCTCACCACCCACACACACTCCACTCTCACAGTAGCCACCCTATCCTCACCACACCATTTCGTCACCATACCAACCACCCCCATCCTTGCTGTCACAGTTCTATCCACTCTTCCTACCCCGCTCCATCCTACCCACTTCACCCCTATCAACTATACCTGACCCATTCTCTTTATTCACTCCTACCCACTGCCATCCTTTACGGGCTATTCATGCCCGTGCCACCTCTTGGGTGGCTTAATCTTTATCAATCATCACTCCATCCTCACACGGGAGACATCTCCTGTCCACGAGGCTAACCATAGCCGTGCTTCTTGCCCCGCTCCTGTGCCAGGTAAGTTACGGGCTCACCATAGCCCTGCCGTGCTACTTGGAACTTGTTTCCGAGTAGCTGAATCTATAACAACAACAACAACAGCCATCCTCACTCCTCGTCTCTCTCTCTCTTCCACCAACACTCTCCCTATATCTTCCTCCAACATTGTTCAGAGAAAAGTTCCTTTCCTCTCTAACACATAAAATTCCATATTTTATATACAAATTTGAGTTCTCTACCCATAAAAGTCCACAACCTCTAAAAATCCCTAACTGTCTCCGCGTGGGGGCTTAAACTAACACAATTTGCACAATCAATGACAGTCAAAAGTCCCGCTGTTTTAAAGAGAGGATTGTGTCTGTTCTCTTCTGGCGAGAAAATCCTTAATTGTAATCATATTTTTATTTGTTCACGGCTCGCCTATTCTTGCATTTATTGTGGCTTTCTAATTTTTACACTGTTTCACATGGTACCATTAACCT
>WNGS01169217.1:8810645-8822303 GCA_020271785.1 Procambarus virginalis
AGGTACATTGGGAAGTGTGGATACATAAATGGTATTACAGTCTTGTAAAGCACTAGTACGCGCCAGCGTTTCGGGCAGAGAACATCAGTTGAAACCTTCGTCTGATTAGTAATCTGGTTGACAACCAGGTATTATTACTGCAGAGTGAACAGAGGCGAATTGTTAAGGATCAGTGCCCAATCGATCCTGCCTGCTCGAGGCTGTAGAACACCAGAAAATGCTCGCAAGGCGTGGGAGGGCCCCCCCCCCTTAGCCCCTCTCACGCCTCTGCAAGCGATTAACTTAGCGATTAACGCGCTATCACTTCACCGTGCCAAATACTGATCCCCTATTTAGCATTAGGAAAGTGGCCCCCCCCCCCCGAAGAGTTTTAGTAGACTGACCCTGGCCGTGGGTGAGGGAGGAGAGTCGGCGAGGTGGTGAGGTAGAACTGGTGGTGGGTGGACGATGGGTGCGAGGGACGACGAACAGGAGCCCGTCTCCAGCAGGTCCACAGAGGCACTGCGCTGGAACTCCGCTGCTGCCCACGGACCGTCGGTCATCACTCGAGTGTCTGCCCGGGTTAGAGGTCATGAGTTGAGAGTTCCTGTTGTTTTTTAGGCATAATTTAGCAGAGGTGATTTACGTCTAAGGTTAGTTGCAAGAGAACTTGTTGCTGGGGTAACGAACTCCCTGTTGTGTGTTTGCCATCTGGCACTGAACGCTATATTGAATATTCAATAATAATGTCAACACGTTGCATCACCAACAAGCCGCAAGCATTCCCATCATTCACTAGCGACTGGTGATAATGTTACTTCAAATCGTTATAGAAGCTCTTTAGGAGAGATTATTCGAATGAACAATATATTGCATTATTTGGTATGGTAACAGAAGGTTATAAGCGTCCTCACTTGGAATATCTGTCACTCTCGTCGGAGCGCTTGACCTTCCCTGGCGCCACAGTCGGAGCCGTCGCCTGGGCGCTTACCCAGGCAGAAGTCTCGCGGTAGTTGCTGGTGCTCTTGCTGGGCGCTGATGGAAGCAGGGTTACATGGAGACACAAGTGCTAAATGAGCTTTTTATTATTAAGGACGAACAGTCTATGGCGAGGATGCATATTAAGATGTTTGTGGTGCTGGTAAGGTGACATAGACACAGACTTAAGAGGGGACTACACGGTAGATGTTTCCTCGCTTCTGGTGTGATGTCTCAGTTTCTCAGGCTGAGTGCTCACAAGGAAATAGGAATGGTGATCGAGGCTTTATGGAGAAGGTACATAATTACGAAGAGAAAACGCTAAGCCAGTTTGAATACATAGCAATACATGGAAGGGATAGAAGGACGGAGTGAAGGTACAGGACCCAACATCTTGGAACATCGACCAGTCAAGAGAGCGGGTGGTCGCTGTAACGACCAGTCACAGTGGATCAATAGGTTTTGAAATGAGCGGAAATTGTAATTGAGTAACGATGATGGTGTCGAAGACGGCAAAATAATGATGATGATGCCTGAAGCGACGACAAAAAAAAAACATAAATCAGCGTTACACTTAATTTTAGCTAAATTTACAAAAGACTTACCAGCACCTGAAATTAGGTGTTTTGTTTACCACTGAGGACTCGGACATTCAAAAGCACTAATCGGGGGGATTGAAAGGTAAGGGAACTATCAGGGGGAAAGCGCCAAGCCATTACGACTATATAGCACTTGGAAGTGGGTCAGGATACGGCAGGGGGGGGGGGGGATTGAGACAATGTTAAGTGTTATTTTAAGGCACTCACTGTTTGGTGGGAGGGCGGACGGTGACTGGGAGTGCCGTGAGGAACTCCGGGTATTCCCTGTACTCCCGCCGCTCTTGGTGCAACTCCGGCAGCTCCTGCATCAGTCGGCGGACCTCTGGAGACTGAGAGGAGCGCAGGTCATCCTTCTGGCGGTGCTTGGCGGGTTTCTGGTGGGGGGAGCGAGCCACTTCCTGCTGGTAAGTCTTGTGGCGAGATCGTTGCGCCTCACGCTGTGGCAACCTCGCTCAGATGGTTATAGATGCTTCTTCCTTTGGAGGTTGTGCTGGCTTGAAGAACTTTCTGTGGCTGGTGGGGCTGTCTGCATTGCGCTTTCTTGAGGCAGCGATGATCTCGGATCGAAAATTTGCTTTCAACTGTTTCAACGTGTTCAGTACTGTTTTTCCGTGACGAAGAGCTGGACCCGCTGTAGTCGTCACTGGATTGCTCGGGGAGGAAGCTGGGGCCCCGTCAGGCTCCTGTCTCGGGGCGGAGGTGAGGGTAGTGGAAGAGGCAGAGGAGCGACTCTCCTTCCTGCTACGCACCAAGCTCTTCAGACCCAGAGAGGAGACCGGGTAAGTCGTCGGCAGAGACCTCAGGAGGGAGGGAGGCGAAGGGCGCAGAACGTCCTGAAAATATAAATGTTGCCTTAGTAATGCAAGCCACTTATTTATCTCATAACACTTTTTGTTTACCAGTTTAACATGCATAACGTTGCCACTATCTGCATGTACCATGTCATTAATGCCTAACTATGTATCGAGAAAAGGTACCAAGCAAGGAAGACTTGTGTAACAACTTGGTACCTTCTTGATTAGTTACTGTGACATTAATAACAAAATATCTTATTTTGATTTATTATTGCACACAAACTACATACTAGCTTTAGCTACTCAATATATCATCTTTTTTATTATTTTTATTTTCTACCACGTCGTAATACACATTTACAATGCTAACCATCATATATACACTTTCTTCTGTCCTCCATGGACAGGGTGAGAGATCTGTGAAACATATAGTTCAGGAATTATTGAACAATCAATCACAAAAGGTGATTGTATCGCTTTTATAATGCTAATCTAACTTACAGACATAAATACATATATACACAGAGTTTACGTCTCCCATACATAAAGTGGTCGATGTGTTCTTTACAAAGTATATCATTAATGTGCATTATAAAGGTGAAATGTAATTCTGATCAGCTTCCACTATATACTTTATACACATATATACACATACCTATACATACGCACACATATACTATACATACACACACACATACATACACTACCTTTATGGCTCTCCTACTCTGCGAGGGTAAGATAGCTGATAGAAAAACTGTGTGTTATTAACACTTAACCACTGAAAATGATTAAGATGCTTTTACAGCTCAGGTTATCTAGTTACACACATACATACATTGTATAGTTGATGCATTACATGGTCACTCTTGGGAACAAATCCAATATATCAGTGTTCCAATATTCATATATAGTAATTAGCAGAGTTCCAGCATTACCTAGCCCAGGAGGACGAAAGTCAGTCAGTATGGGACAGTCTCACAATAGTACTGTTCAACTGAGTGCATGTTTTCTCTTTCACAAAAGTTGACACATGGTGTACTCGACATTTGGGTTTGAGAAAGCTCATTAACAGACTTAATATTTACAAAAGCCTCCCGGTCATCTGTTTAATTTCTGTATGAGCCCCCCCTGTTGTTTAAGATTCGCTACTCAGATCAATAGGCCCAGTAGCACGGCTATGGTGAGCTCGTATTCTGTGTGAGAGGATCAACTGGTAAAGAACATGATAAATTAGAGTGCCGTAGGGGACTTTGGTATAAGTCATTGAACGGTGTTTAATTAAGGGTTGGCATACTTGTCTGTGATGGTGATGTATAGCCTTTCGGCTTTGTGCTCTCATTTGATAATTACTTACATATTTGTCTGTGATGGTAAAGCATTGAGTAGAGAGAAATTGTGTGATTTCATTGATACAAGGCATCAATGTAAAGGGGTGTAGATGGTGTTGAGAGAGTGAGGTAAGTCTACACCAGTGGTTGGTGTGGGAGAGTGATGTAAGTCTACCCCAGTGGCTGGTGGGGAGGGAGGGTAGGGACATACCAGTGGTGGTGGAGAGGGAGGTAGGGACACACAGTGGTGGTGGAGAGGGAGGGTAGGGACATAACAGTGGTGGTGGGGAGGGAGGTAGGGACACACCAGTGGGTGGTGGGAGGGAGGTAGGGACATACCCCACACCACTAACTACCACGAACCACTGGCTACCACGACAGCTCGTCCTCATTAATAAAAGCTCGTTAATCCAGCCGCCAAACCGCCTGTTTATGAATAAAAAAAACGGTTTACACACGAATCACAACTGATGAGGTCCGAACACTTCCGGAACAAGTGCTTCACTAACGACTGGTGTTCGAACCACAACGCTGTAAATGCTTCACCCACGTACTACAGATACAAATAATCGCCAACAGAACCTAAACACCTAACCCTAACGTCATAAAGCGTCGGGGGCCGCCGCTTTAACGAGCCAAGCCTGAGGATTGATCACGGTCAACGAACTACTAACCATCACAGACAACACATCACTAACCACTACAAGCAGCCAATCACTAACCCGCCACAAATTCCCTGACCATATTAAAGTTAACACGCATAACTTTATTCAGTAAAGCTTAGTCTACCCTATTTCTTCCCTTTACAGTTTACTTTGACCCCAAGCTGGATTAAAGTTATTTCTCGTCGTATATTCGAAGAAATTCCCAGCTTGGTGTAAAGCTGAAAAGCATTGCTTTTTAAGCTGTGGGACTCGGACTCATCTGGTAACATATTAAGCTTTCAGTGTTTTTTCATTATAAATCTTACCCTGTCTGCCTTCAAGAACGCTGGAGAGTGAACGCTGATAAGTGAACCCGGGCTGAAGTGAACGTTAGAAGACTGAACGCAGGAAGAGTGAACACATTTCCGGACAAGTTTCGTAAAACAAGCTGATAAATATCCCTCAGTCCAGACCAGTTAAGCTGGGCTCATGTGGCCACTTAACTAATAAGGAGTTACTGCCAACTGCAACAGTTTAATCAGACGCCTTAAGAATGGCCCCCCTGGAAGCCGTAAGAAACAATTCGTATATGGAGGTAGTTTCAGGGGGGAATTAAAAAGGAGAATTTTAACTTCACAATTTTTTATAGCTCCTCTGCTTTATTTTACATTATTTTCATTTACTCTCCTTCATTCGCTCCTCTACTCTCCTCTCTTTCATTCTCTTCTACTTCATTTCCCCTCCGCCTTCCCTATCTTCCTATTTGTATCCTACGTCTCTCATAACTCTTCCTCTTCACATTTCTCACTTTCCTCATACGTGGACACTTCTCACACCTCAGGTGAGACTCCCCGGCACCAGCTGATGAACCGTGAGCGACCCCATGACCTCGCCTGACCTCCTCACTAAATTGGAGCTCGGAGCAGCTGGCTGTACATTACCAAGACTACTTCTATACCTGTCTCCTTACGGGCTCACCATAGCCCTGCTACATGGACATTTTGCTCGGAGTAGCTAAATCTGAAACAACAACAACATACCTGTCAGGTAATGTGGTGCAGGTGTGTGTGGGGGAGGAGGAGGGGTTAAGGGGTAACGTCACCATCAATTCCATTACAATCACCATCAGCATATCATCACTATGTTATCGTCACAGTCACCATGTTAGCGAACACCACACCGTCTTCATCACCATCACTACTGTTTTCACCGTTAGTACTGTCATCATCACCAGTACCTCGCCCTGACGCGCCTCTTCTTCCAGTACTACTACTACTATCGTCATCACTTCAAGTGCCCCCGTGTCACCAAGACTTCAGTACCGCTATCACCGCCATTGTTAATATCTCCAGCAACACCTTCACAATCACCACCACCACTACCATCACCACAACTAACCAGTTAAATTCTCCATTTCAGTGCTAAAATGGAGAATTTCCACTTTGTCTCCTCTTCCCTTCATTCTCGTTTCTTAAATCCTCGTGTTCTCCCTTCTCTTTCTCCTCTTCTCCCTCCTGCTCCTCAAAATATATTTATTTTACTTCTTTATCTACGAAAGTTTTGTTATTAAACTTTGAAATTTATTTTGACTGTAATGCCAAACTTTACTCTCATGCCTCCACCCTGTGTCTCGCTATGTTGTTATCTCTGTCTCTGTCTATCTCTATCTGTCTGTCTCTCTGTAACAGGTGGGGGGGGGTGAAGGGAAGGGAAGGGAACTATCAGGAGAAAGCGCCAAGCCATTACGACTATATAGCACTGGGAAGGGGTCAGGATAAGGATTTGGGATGGGACGTGGGGGAAAGGAATGGTGCCCAACCACTTGTGGACGGTCGCGGGGATTGAATACCGACCTGCATGAAGCGAGACCAAACTCATGCACGATCAACCAAAATGCGTCCTATGAGCACCTGGCGCTCAAGAGTAACAAGATTTGTCTCTGACAGATACAGCGACAACAGAAAACTGGACATCGGCGAGGCATTATATATAAAGCAACCAAGCCACTCATCAATAGCCAACTGCCACTAAATTTACACTCGGCCAACGTCCAGAACGCGACGGAGCACTCAATGTACTGCATCAACCATCATGAATGATGTTGTTGTTATAGATTCAGCTACTGGGAACACAAAGTTCCAAGCAGCACGGGCTATGGTGAACCCGTAGTGGACTTACCTGGCCCAGGAGCGGGGCTGTAACTTGGAGCCATCATGCAGAGTAACAAGATACAGTGGACCTATAAGTGAGGTGCTTCTTCACCACCTCAACACCTTCACCTCATCCTCGGGTACATATTAAGCACCAAGACTTTTTGAAGTTTGCGGGCTATTCATGCCCGTGCCACCTCTTGGGTGGCTTAATCTTTATCAATCTTTTTGAAGTTTACGGGCTATTCAGGCCCGTGCCACCTTTTGGGAGGCTTAATCTTCATCAGTCAATCATTTTGAAGTCATTACAGCTCTGCCAAGCAGTCAGCCCTACAGTCGGCTAAATAAAACTGAAATGAACTTGGGAGCGTTAATTTTTCAACCTCTTGCTCAAGTGAAGACAATGTAAGGAAAATAGAGAAGATTCGTGCTAAAATAATTGATCTCACTCTTTCGGTTACATTCAATAATATATGCCTACAGGAAGACGGCTACCCAAATATATATATATATTACATTAATATACCCCAAAAGTCACTTCAATAAGACAATATTCCTTAAAGTCATTAACTTAAAAATAAAAACAGCACCTATTTCAACAGCGGAATTTTATCAATCGAATGTTAATAGCAATTCCTATATACTGTATAATTATGAGTTTTAATACTTTACAATGAATTTGTATTCATAAATATATAATTTCAAAAGGAAAAACTCATCAGATATTGTGTTTTGGTGATCTTATAAAATTACGTTAAGTATGGATATCCAGGAGATTATTCACATAATTCTCAGCATTCATGCAGGTGCAAGAAATAGGAACATCTTGCGGGCCCCATTCCAGCATTCGGAATTGTTATTCACTAATTGGTCAGACTAGGAAGATCATTTGGAGGCAGGGAACTTCTTTCCCAATTAGACCTTTGCCTGGATCTATTCATGTAATCAGTGTACTTCGTCCTCACACTTAGAGCGCGCGGCAATTTCAAAGTTATTGACTATAGCATTAATCCCGGTGTTTTAATGAAATTAAAAGTACTGTAATATTGAAGCCTCGTACTGATGGTCATCGACATGGCCAGATTGCGGGTTGTCGAGGCTCGTAAGCTTCTGATTGGATAAATCCAATCATTTTAATGCTTCTAATATCGCGAGGACGGCCTGGGGAAATCCACCACCAATCTGCCAATTTACATGTAAATATTTACTTTGAACGACACCGGAGGAACCGTTAAATTTCATAATACAAAATTAGGATAAATGTCATTCAGAAATTAAATTTAAACATAGTAAAACGTAGGCAATTTTGCCATATGACGGCACTATTATTATTATTGTTGCCTAGCAACATAGCAGTGATGATTATATACATGACATTAAGAGTTAATAGGCTATATGTTATTTGCACGGACTAAAAGGTAGACCTTTGCACCAGAATATTAAGGGGTTACAAAAGACTGCAGCCCCACGGGAGACATCTCCCGTCATGTAGGGTGCAGTTGCCCTCCACAGATCTCCAGTATCACTCTTGATACTGGTAATGGCTCAAAAGGGCCACCACTTACGGGCTATTCATGCCCGTGCCACCTTTTGGGTGGCTTAATGTTCATCTATCTATCTATCGACTGCAGTCCGGTCTCACACCAGGCTGTTTAAAACAGCGGCCGTCCTCCCAGACGCATTCATCAATTTTACATACTGTGTATTAAAAATTGGTTTGTTCTCATACATAAATTAATAGTCTTATACATAAAAATTGTATGTATAGTTTGGCGTAGGTTAGGTTAAGTGTTTAGGTTCTGTTGGTAATTATTTGTATTTATAAGTTCGTGGGTGAAGCATTTATAGAATTGTGGTTCGAACAGAGGACGTGAGCGAAGCACTTGTTCCGGAAGTGTTCGGACGTCATCAGTTGTGAGTCGTGTGTAAACCGCTTTTCATTCATAACAGCGGGTTTGGCGGCTGGATTAAAGAGCTTGCATCTTTGTATGCGAGAACAGTTTGTAAACTGAGGAGTTATTAAACACTTATTTTGTTATTCAGCAAAGTAAACACAAGTTTGTTGTTGAATTAGGGGGCGACGTAAACATAGATTACACAGCTGTTCATTGCGATGGTGCCACATCTTCAATGAAGATGACATAAGCTTAAATGGACAGTCATAATAACCTTTCACTGTTGGTAATAACAAATGTACTATAGGAGATTGTAACAGGCGGGTCCTTTCGTTGATGAAAAGTGAAAATGAATGATTTGTGAATAATGGCATTTATCGCCGAGAAACTGTGGTAAACACAGCCCGTCCTCCAAACAAAGATCCAAAGGTGATTCCATGCACCCGCCAAACCCCCTGTTTATGAATGAAAAGCGGTTTACACACGACTCACAACTGCTGACGTTCGAACATATCCGGAACAAGTGCTTCACTGACGAATTTTGTTCGAATCACAACGCTATAAATGCTTCACCCACGTACTACAAATACAAATAATCGCCAACAGAACCTAAACACCTAACCTAACCTATCCTATGCCTATATATACACAACATGCCAATATATTATAATATTAATTTATACTTGAGAAAATTCCCGTTTTGAATGAACAGCATGTTAAAATTTATGAATGCGTCTGTGGGGTCGACTGCTGAATGTAATGGACTTGAGTCGAGGATGGGTTGGGTAAACATGGCAGTCGACATGACGGTACCGACTGGTAAGGGTGCTGTGTGCTACTCGCTAAATCTTTAATTATCTGCAGTTGTCAAATACTTGTGTTGCCAGAATTCATAATATATACTTGTGGACTATTTGTGTTAAAACCGAACGCATGAATCCTTGTGACAGTGGAGGATTTAACGAATTGAACGTTGAAGTGGTTGGTTGTGGCTCAAGCAGGCGACGCAGGCCCAGATCAACCTACAAAACATGGTGGGTAAGTACCCCATACGTAACTAGTAAAGTAGCTTGGCTAGTGATAGTTACAATTTACTTTAAATTATATCTGTAGAAGGGGTATACATTTTTAAGGAAAACTAAACAGCTTGGCAAGTGAGTTAAGCAGTTATACTAGTCTGCTTTTGTTTGTGAACCAGTGGGATATATATGCAAATCTGTGTTTACGTTGTATTCTGGTATTTAAAAAGCACTATTTATTAAAATCTCTTGTTTGTAGATAAACCAGTTGATTGGTAATAAACGTGGAGATTTACAATGATCGGTATGTTCCCGTAACACAATAAGTCTATACGCTAAGTTCAGCTTCTATTTTTTTCGCATTTAAATATTCCCCGCACGCGCTTTCGGTCCTTAGAACGCAATGGAATATTACGCTTGCAGCTAATTATTGAAAAATCATAAAATTAAAATCGGCTGTTTTGGTGTCATTTAATTAAAAGCCAACATAACTCATTATTAATTTAGCAGAACTTATTAAATTTATACGTCAACGTTTAAATGCAATATTCGAACATTGAAAGAACGTAGATAATATCCGAATATTTTTGTCACCTAGGGTGGGCATCGCGCATGTTTCGAAGCCTCGTGTTCCAACACAAAACCCTTGTGACCTCAGGGTTTTTTTCAGTTTATATATTATGAACTCTGAAACTAAAAGTGTTTTTATTAGCCAGCAACAGCATTAATGAGGACTACTGGAATGGGCAATGGACTAACAACTTCAACAACAGAATTCAGGTGCTGCAGATCCGTCAAGGTTGGGAAGTGGGCGCCACTGAATAAATTAATGGGAGTACATCATGGGGAAACCGGTTCGGTATTATAACTGAAGCTTACCACAATATAGCCAAATTAATTAGAAAACTAATTAGAAAGTCAGTGTCTTAAAGGGAAGGTGCGAAATAGCCAGTTTTGGGAGAGAACTTGCGGAGGAAGATAAGCCGATGTTAATGGTGTGCATTGTGACCTTTAAAGACAGACAGGTGTTCATCAAGATGATAAACTCTTAATGTTGACCAGACCACACACTAGAAGGTGAAGGGACGACGACGTTTCGGTCCGTCCTGGACCATTCTCAAGTCGATTGTGACTTCGACTTGAGATTGTGACCAAAACGTCGTCGTCCCTTCACCTTCTAGTGTGTGGTCTGGTCAACATACTTTAGCCACGTTATTGTGACTCATCGCCTGCATAAACTCTTAATTTTCATAAACTGCAAATAGCTTCTACCGTGATAAGTGAACGATTTTACTGCAGTTGTCACGATAATCTGTAATAGAGCAGTAGCTATTCTGGCTGGTGTTGTGCCAATCACACATTAATAAAAAAAATAGTAAAACAAATAAGAAACTGCTTCTGACCTCTACTGTGTGACAGCCGAGTTAAAAACCAAAGAATGGAAAACTTTAAACATTTAATATAACAAAAATGGCTTTAATAACACAATGAAAAACAAAATCCCTTAGACACTTGGCTTTACACAAAATTAGAGAAATATTTGCAAGGTTTTACTTTAATTAAAAGGGGTTGCAATGACTTTATACAAAAGCTGCAAGCATCTACTGTGTCCTGGGGAGGCGAGAGTAGATGTTACTGCAGAGAGCACGAAATGTCATCTGAAGACTGGACGATTGATTGATTAATTGATGAAGATTAAGCCACCCAAAAGGTGGCACGGGCATAATAGCCCGTAAGTGGTGGCCCTTGGAGCCATTATCAGTATCATTAGCTGGTACTGGAGATCGGACGCTGGTGAGCCCCTATATATATAGACCTGGGGCCAGATTTACCATTTAAGGGCTATTCATGCCCGTGCCCTCTTGGGTGGCTTAATCTTTATCAGTCAATCAGATTTACCAGGGGGAGACATCTCCCGTCACGCTGCTGGTGCAGTCGCACCTCCACAGATCTCCAGTATCATCTATTGATACTGGTGATGGCTCAAAAGGGCCACCACTACTTACGGGCTATTCATGCCCGTGCCACCTTTTGGGTGGCTTAATCTTCATCAATCAATCAATCAGATTCACGAAGCAGTTACACAAGCACTTGCGAACCCGTACATCTTTTCCAGTCTTTGGTAGCTTTGTTTACAATATTAAACAGTTAATGAGCTCCGAAGCACCAGGAGGCTGTTTATAACAATAACAACAGTTGATTGGAAAGTTTTCATGCTTGTAAACTGTTAAATAAATGTAACCAAAGCCAAATAATTGTTTACCTTGAAAAG
>WNGS01169217.1:8835269-8850269 GCA_020271785.1 Procambarus virginalis
TCTCTCTCTCTCTCTCTCTCTCTCTCTCTCTCTCCTCTCTCTCTCTCTCCTCTCTCTCTCTCTCTCTCTCTCTCTCTCTCTCGTCTCTTCCATCACCGTTTCCTCTTATCGCTACTGCTGTTGCACCGTTTCTCTTTCCCCTGTTATTTCTCGTATCTCCTTCTCTCCTCCTCTTCCTGGTCTGACTTTCCGCCAGGGTCCATATCTCGAGCGATGATAACGCCTTGGCGTCAAGTTCCTCTTTATCGAACGTTCTTTCATTTTTCCTCCTCCTTATCAGCTGCCAGGCTCGCCACACCTCTCCTCCTCCTTCTCCTTGACGGTATCTACTTATCGTCTCATTGTTTATCTTTATTGCTACGAGTTATCTGTGTTCCTCTGCATGATTGCACGGGTGGGTGTTGTAGATGGCGTGTGACGCTAGGTTAGCAGGCTGAGAGCTTTCTCTTCCCATAGCTCAGGGTAGGCCTTACTCTACTATAGTGCTTCCCTGGAATACGACCCGAAATTCGGTTTCCTTCCTGGTAGCCCAGTTACTGCTGGGTGAATAGGGGCAGTAATGGACTGGTTTGTTGTCAATCCTCACATGGTTTTATGGCGGGGAGAGAGAGAGAGAGAGAGAGAGAGAGAGAGAGAGAGAGAGAGAGAGAGATTTTAATAGTATCAAACCTGTAAATAGCCCAAAATTGTCGATTAATGGACAAAAAAATGTATAAATGTAAACATGGTTAGCGTGGCCGATTTAGCCCTTAAACTGCCCCGCAAAACAGCCATTACTGCAACGAGAATAAATAATTATTTCCGGAAAGCCGATGACGGCGGTCTTTTAAAAGTCTTGAGAGAAGCAAGAGGCGGAATTAAGACAAATTAGAAGAGAGAGAGAGTTGGAGAGCCCTCGTCCATTACTCTAACTGCTGGAGCAACTGGCGTTCTTTAGTTGGTGGGTAACTTCTCTCACACACTTGCTGGGGGTCCACCACACTTGCTGGGGGTCCACCACACTTGCTGGGGGTCCACCACACTTGCTGGGGGTCCACCACACTTGCTGCGGGTCCACCACACTTGCTGGGGGTCCACCACACTTGCTGGGGGTCCACCACACTTGCTGGGGGCCACCACACTTGCTGGGGTATCCACCACACTTGCTGGGGTATCCACCACACTTGCTGGGGGTCCACCACACTTGCTGGGGTATCCACCACACTTGCTGGGGGCCCACCACACTTGCTGGGGTATCCACCACACTTGCTGGGGGCCCACCACACTTGCTGGAGGCCCACTACACTTGCTGGGGCCCACCACACTTGCTGGAGGCCCACCACACTTGCTGGGGGCCCACCACACTTGCTGGGGGTCCACCACACTTGCTGGGGGTCCACCCCACTTGCTGGGGGTCCACCACACTTGCTGGGGTATCCACCATACTTGCTGGGGGTCCACCACACTTGCTGGGATATCCAGCACACTTGCTGGGGGTCCACCACACTTGCTGGGGGTCCACCACACTTGCTGGGGGTCCACCACACTTGCTGGGGGTCCACCACACTTGCTGGGGGTCCACCACACTTTCTGGGGGTCCAACACAGTTGCTGGGGGTCCACCCCACTTGCTGGGGGTCCACCACACTTGCTGGGGGTCCACCCCACTTGCTGGGGGTCCACCACACTTGCTGGGGGTCCACCACACTTGCTGGGGGTCCACCACACTTGCGGGGGGTCCACCACACTTGCTGGGGTCCACCACACTTGCTGGGGTATCCACCACACTTGCTGGGGTATGCACCACACTTGCTGGGGGTCCACCACACTTGCTAGGAGCCCACCACACTTGCTGGGGTATGCACCACACTTGCTGGGCGTCCACCCCACTTGCTGGGGGCCCACCATACTTGCTGGGGTCCAACACACTTGCTGGGGTCCACCACACTTGCTGGGGTCCACCACACTTGCTGGGGTATCCACCACACTTGCTGGAGGTCCACCACACACTTGCTGGGGGTCCACCACACTTGCTGGGGAGTCCACCCCACTTGCTGGGGTCCAGCCACAATAAACCACCATACGACGCCTTTTGCTTGTGTTGTCATTTATCGAGATCAAATTTCCCTGGCGCCAGCAGGAGATAACGAGGCGTATATATTTACTCAGCGTCACCATATAGACAGTGGAGACAGACGAACTGACAGGAGATAGTGGGAGAAAACACTTACAGCGAGAAAAGCAAATATTAGCTATGTGGGGAGTGAGGGTGGGGGGTTGACGTTGCGTGTGGGGAAGGGTATTGGATTATATGGGGGGAGGGGGGATTATAGCGCATGTAAGGGGTGTTAGGAGGGGGCGAATGATCTTTTCCGGACAGCAGTGCTGCTTGTTAAGCCATAGCATCTGACCTGTGGATAGCAGACAGACTAAGAGCCAGCCATCCTTTAAAGATTAGCCTTGTATTGCCGCTTGGCCACAGTGCTTCCTTCCCTGTGTGTGTCACGCTGGAGTCGAGCAGGATAGTGTCACGCTAATCTAAAGGGTGAATATTTTTCTATGGTGCCATTAACCTGGCTGTTACGACGCCATTGACCTCGTTGTTACGGCGCCAGTGACCCGTTGTTACGGCGCCAGTGACCTCGTTGTTACGGCGCTAGTGACCTCGTTGTTACGGCGCCATTGACCTTGTTGTTACGGCGCCATTGACCTGGTTGTTAAGGCGCCAGTGACCTCGTTGTTACGGCGCCAGTGACCTCGTTGTTACGGCGCCAGTGACCCCGTTGTTACTGCGCCAGTGACCCCGTTGTTACGGCGCCAGTGACCCCGTTGTTACGGCGCCAGTGACCCCGTTGTTACGGCGCCAGTGACCCCGTTGTTACGGTGCCAGTGACCCCGTTGTTACGGCGCCAGTGACCTCGTTGTTACGGCGCCATTGACCTCGTTCTTACTGCGCCAGTGACCCCGTTGTTACGGCGCCATTGACCTCGTTGTTACGGCGCCAGTGACCTCGTTGTTACGGCGCCAGTGACCCCGTTGTTACGGCGCCAGTGACCTCGTTGTTACGGCGCCAGTGACCCCGTTGTTACGGCGCCAGTGACCTCGTTGTTACGGCGCTAGTGACCTCGTTGTTACGGCGCTAGTGACCTCGTTGTTACGGCGCCAGTGACCTCGTTGTTACGGCGCCAGTGACCCCGTTGTTACGGCGCCAGTGACCCCGTTGTTACGGCGCCAGTGACCCCGTTGTTACGGCGCCAGTGACCTCGTTGTTACGGCGCCAGTGACCCCGTGTTACGGCGCCAGTGACCCCGTTGTTACGGCGCCAGTGACCCCGTTGTTACGGCGCCAGTGACCTCGTTGTTACGGCGCCAGTGATCTTGTTGTTACGGCGCCAGTGACCCCGTTGTTACGGCGCCAGTGACCTCGTTGTTACGGCGCCAGTGACCTCGTTGTTACGGCGCCAGTGATCTCGTTGTTACGGCGCCAGTGACCTCGTTGTTACGACGCTAGTGACCTCGTTGTTACGGCGCCAGTGATCTTGTTGTTACGGCGCCAGTGACCCCGTTGTTACGGCGCCAGTGACCTCGTTGTTACGGCGCCAATGACCTCGTTGTTACGACGCTAGTGACCTCGTTGTTACGGCGCCAGTGACCTCGTTGTTACGACGCTAGTGACCTCGTTGTTACGGCGCCAATGACCTCGTTGTTACGACGCTAGTGACCTCGTTGTTACGGCGCCAGTGACCTCGTTGTTACGACGCTAGTGACCTCGTTGTTACGGCGCCAGTGACCTCGTTGTTACGACGCTAGTGACCTCGTTGTTACGGCGCCAGTGACCTCGTTGTTACGGCGCCAATGACCTCGTTGTTACGGCGCCAGTGATCTCGTTGTTACGGCGCCAGTGACCCCGTTGTTACGGCGCCAGTGACCTCGTTGTTACGGCGCCAGTGACCCCGTTGTTACGGCGCCAGTGACCCCGTTGTTACGGCGCCAGTGATCTCGTTGTTACGGCGCCAGTGACCCCGTTGTTACGGCGCCAATGACCTCGTTGTTACGGCGCCAGTGACCTCGTTGTTACGGCGCCAGTGACCTCGTTGTTACGGCGCCAGTGACCCCGTTGTTACGGCGCCAGTGACCTCGTTGTTACGGCGCTAGTGACCTCGTTGTTACGGCGCCAGTGACCCCGTTGTTACGGCGCCAGTGACCCCGTTGTTACGGCGCCAGTGACCTCGTTGTTACGGCGCTAGTGACCTCGTTGTTACGGCGCCAGTGACCCCGTTGTTACGGCGCCAGTGACCCCGTTGTTACGGCGCCAATGACCTCGTTGTTACGGCGCTAGTGACCTCGTTGTTACGGCGCCAGTGACCCCGTTGTTACGGCGCCAGTGACCCCGTTGTTACGGCGCCAGTGACCTCGTTGTTACGGCGCCAGTGACCCCGTTGTTACGGCGCCAGTGACCTCGTTGTTACGGCGCCAATGACCTCGTTGTTACGGCGTCAGTGACCTCGTTGTTACGACGCTAGTGACCTCGTTGTTACGGCGCCAGTGATCTCGTTGTTACGGCGCCAGTGACCCCGTTGTTACGGCGCCAGTGACCTCGTTGTTACGGCGCCAGTGACCCGTTGTTACGGCGCCAGTGACCTCGTTGTTACGGCGCCAGTGACCTCGTTGTTACGGCGCCAGTGACCTCGTTGTTACGGCGCCAATGACCTCGTTGTTACGGCGCCAGTGATCTCGTTGTTACGGCGCCAGTGACCTCGTTGTTACGGCGCCAGTGACCTCGTTGTTACGGCGTCAGTGACCCCGTTGTTACGGCGCCAGTGACCAAGTTCTTCATGTTTTTAATGTTTTTCTTTCGTCTCTCTTGTTCTTGATCGTTCTACATTTTTCTCCATCTGCCCTTTCATCATGCCTTTCACCCGTCTCTTTTACCTTTTCTCTCCTTCCTTGTGTCTAATCTTTCTTCCAACTCACTCCCCCGATACCTGGACCTCTCAACCTGTCTCTCTTCCATTTTCCTCACTCCATGGGGAATCTTCCCCATGGGAATGCGGAAAATTCCAATGGGAAGAAAATTCCCATGAGTTTTCCCAGGAATCTCATGAAAATTCTCATGCATTCAATGGGAATTTTCCCATTCCTTCCCTTTCCCGTCTCCCTCTCTCCTGGTTCCAGTCTTCCTCTTATCCACCCCCCCCTCTCTCCCCCTCTTTCCTCTGCGCCTAGTCCATTCACCCACCCATGCCCCTTCCCCTTGCTACACCCTTTCCGTTGCTATCCCATTCTCATCCCGTCGACACACACTCTTTTCCTTTTACCCCTTACACCTTCGTCCTCTCTTCCCCCCCCCCCCCCCCCACCTCACCCTCTTCCCTCCCTTCCTTCCCAGCACATACACCTCCCTCTCCTGTCCCACCATAGCCACTGGCTCTGCTCCAAGACCATTAACCAAGAGTTCCGAAAGCCCAGTTTTTGCCCGACTCTGGATAAATTCCGCGATCGGAACACATATCTATAGTTAAGAGTCCCGAGGCAGACAATAGCAGGTCGCTGTAGGCTCCAGGCCCCAGTGTTCTGGTGGGGTTATAACACATAACCAGTTGCCTGTGGTCACCTGGGAGCCCATAGAGGTCTCAGACTCGGGTCCTCTCATGCTCTCACAGAGTCCACTCTAAGGTCGTGTCATGCTCACACAGAGTCCACTCTAAGGTCGTGTCATGCTCACACAGAGTCCAATCTAAGGTCGTCTCATGCTCTCACAGAATCCAATCTAAGGTCGTGTCATGCTCACACAGAGTCCACTCTAAGGTCGTCTCATGCTCTCACAGAATCCAATCTAAGGTCGTGTCATGCACTCACACAGTCCACTCTAAGGTCGTGTCATGCACTCACAGAGTCCACTCTTAAGTCCTCTCATGGCCTCACAGACAAAGCTCACCTCACAAGGTCGTAGCCGTCTCCCGCTTCTGTCCTGCTCAAATTATACCTTAAAGCGATTTATTCACAATATGTCCAATCAATCTATTAATCTAACTCTATTCTATATCTATATAAATATAAAGGCAGAGTTCCCAGTCTCTTGCAACAGTCCGATTCCAGGAGTAGTGAAATGGCTTCCCTTATCGGGTGACAAGTTTTACCATGGAGGTATTTTTTGGAAACGAGAATTATCTGAAATTCGAAGGGAGATAGAAAAAGTATATAAAGGAATATTGATAGCAGATTACGCCAAGAGCACACCGTAGCAAAAAATTAATTATACGACCTCTTATTATTTTATTGTCATTATTATTATTATAATTATAGAATTTCGATCTTTTAAAAATTCGTATAAAAGAAATTCTTGAAATTTGTTGAATTCTTTTTCGAATATTTCGTATAATGGCCGGAGAGNATTCTCCTGCTCCTTATTCTGGACTAACCTCCCCTTCCTCCTTCACGTTTTCGTAGAGAATAAGACTCGCAAAGTATCTTCGATCTCCAAACTTTTCACCCCTCCCCCCCCCCTCCCTTACTCTACATTTTGTGACGTACTCTTATCTTTTCTCCGTCCATCTCTTCTGTTTCCCTTCTCTTCGTATAGCATCAATTCCTCTTCCAACTCTTCTTCCACACTTTTTTCCCCCTTTTAACATCACCTCCTTTATTACAACTTCCTCTTCCACCACCATATCCTCCTCTGACTTCTAAAAGATACTCTTTAGTATCCTTAAAGATACCCAAAAAGATACTCTTGCACACCATTCTCCCGGTGGTGGATCTTCACCTCCTCGGGTTGCCGGCTGCGTGCCCGCCTATCTCAGAGACACAGGCCAGCCGGACATTAAAGTCCTACGCCATATTTACCGTAAAGTTCCTCCCCCTCGCATCCAAGTTACCCGAAGAACTCGGGCGCTGTTTCCGTTTTCTTGACGCGGGAGTTGAGTCTGTGGACGGTCTCTTGAGCCAGGGATGACTCAAGTCTCTGTGGAATAGTCGACGGTTGGAAGGACAGGTGAGTGTGGTCGGCGAGGCCTCTCGTCTGGATCATAAAGGATAGTAGACAAACTAAAGTGTGTTTTTTTTCATCCTCGTTTTTGGAGGAGTTGATCCGAGGTTTTAATAATCTAGCAAATGCTAAGCGATTATTGTTCAGACGGATCAAGAGACCACGGTTCTTAAGTAGGTGCGGAAGATGTTGTTTACCCACTAGATACGGAAGGAATTGTCTTCAGCTAAAGATCTCTCACGATAAGTGGACACTTCATGTTGGACTTAATAAGTGTCTTAAATTTTGTTCAGTGCTGTGTTTAGTAGTGAATGTGTGATGTTTATTTTAATTTGTATAAATATTATTAGTGATATCAGTAATACGTTGGTAGTAGTGTTTGGTTTGTATACACGTTCATTGCTGTTTTTATTGCATTTTAATAATCCCACTATATTCTACAGCCATTGGTGGTTCGTGTGTATTCTACACCCTGGGTATAGTTCCTGTATACTCTACACCCTAATTTTCCTTCTAATTATTCTCCTCTCCTCTATGAGAAGTGTGTGTGTGTGTGTGTGTGTGTGTGTGTGTGTGTGTGTGTGTGTGTGTGTGTGTGTGTGTGTGTGTGTGTGTGTGTGTGTGTGTGTGTGTGTGATTGTTATGATCACATAAATACAACAACCTTTCTGTTTTAAAGCATAAATAATACACCAGGCTCTGCATTACCAAACGCACAACTATGCACATCAGTTCATCATTCATCACGAAACAAATAGTCATGGAAATTTTTGTAAATATACACACCACTCTGCAAAACATCATATATACTCATTTCTGTGTGGGTGAGTATATATGTGTATATACGTGTATGTATGTGTGTATGTGTAAACGGTTTTGCCCTCGATTGTTTGCTGTACTCACCTAGTTGTATTCACCTAGTTGTGCTTGCTGGGGTTGAGCTTTGGCCCTTTGATCCCGCCTCTCAACTGTCAATCAACTGGTGTACAGATTCCTGAGCCTACTGGGCTCTATCATATCTACATTTCAAACTGTGTATGGAGTCAGCCTCCACCACATCACTGCCTAATGCATTCCATCTGTTTATTACTCCGACACTGAAGAAGTTCTTTCTAATGTCTCTGTGGCTCATTTGGGTACTCAGCTTCCACCTGTGTCCCTTTGTTCGTGCTCCGCCCGTGCTAAAGAGTTTGTCTTTGTCCACCCTATCAATTCCTCCGAGAATTTTGTAGGTGGTTATCATGTCTCCCCTTACTCTTCTTTCTTCCAGGGACGTGAGTTTCAGCTCCTTTAGCCTTTCCTCGTATCTCATACCTCTCAGTTCCGAGACGAGTCTGGTGGCATACCGCTGAATCTTCTCTAACTTTGTCTTGTGTTTAACTAGGTATGGACTCCAAGTTGGAGATGCATATTCCAGAATTGGTCTGATATAAGTGGTATACAGGGTCCTGAACGATTCTTTACTTAAGTTTCTAAAGGCAGTTCTTATGTTGGCCAGTCTAGTAAATGCCGCTGATGATATCCATTTGACGTGGGCCTCTGGGAACAGGTTTGGTGTGATATCAACCCCCAGATCTTTCTCTCTATTTGATTCTTGTAGGATTTCACCTCTCAGATGGTACCTTGTGTTCAGCCTTCTGCTCCCTTCGCCTAATTTCATTATTTTGCACTTTCCTGAGTTGACCTTAAGTAACCATTTTCTAGACCATTCCTCCAGCTTGTCCAGGTCGTCCTGTCGTCTCTGTCATTCATCATCTTCTTGATTCTTCTCATAATTTTTGCATCAGCAGCAAACATTGAGAGGAATGATTCAATACCCTCTGGAAGATCGTTTACATATATTAGAAACAGGATGGGTCCAAGTACTGAACCCTGTGGACTCCGCTGGTGACATCTCGCCTCTCTGACGTCTCTTCCCTCACGGTTACTCGCTGTTTCCTGTTGCTTAGATACTCCCTTATCCATTGGCGCACCTTACCTTTTACACCTGCCTGTTGCTCCAACTTTCGTATCAGTCTTTTAAGGGTACTGTGTCAAAAGCTTTCTGACAGTCCAAGAAAATGAAGTCTGTCCACCCTTCTCTTTCTTGCCTAATTTTTGTTGCTTGGTCATAGAATTCTATTAACCCTGTGAGGCACGATTTACCATATCTGAACCCATGCTTGTGGGGTGTTACGAAGCCATTTCCCTCCAGATGCTCTACGAGCCTTTTCCTCACAGTCTTCTCCATTACCTTGCATGGTATACAAGTTAGGGAAACTGGCCTGTAGTTCAGTGCCTCTTGCCTGTCACCCTTTTGTATATTGGGACCACGTTAGCTATCTTCCAGCTTTCCGGTAGGTCTTCTGTTTCCATTGGCCTGTTATACACCATAGAGCGTGACATGCTTAGTGCTTCTGCACCTTCTTTTAGTATCCACGCTGAGATTCTGTCAGGCCCAACAGCCTTTGTCGCATTCAGCTCCAACGGATTCCTTTTGCCCTCATTACTGGTGAGTTCAAAATCCTCCAAGGTTACTTGGTTTGCCTCCTCCTCATTTACCACAGGGGCTTCTCCTTGTTCTTTTGTGAAGACCTCCTGGAATCTCTTGTTGAGCTCTTCACACACCGCCATGTCATTCTCTGTGTATCTGTTCCCCACTTTTCTCAGTTTCATCACGTGTTCCTTCACTGTTGTTTTCCTCCTGATGTGGCTGTGGAGCACCTTTGGTTGGGGCTTAGGTTTACTCGCGATGTCATTTTCATACTGTCTCTCTGCTTCTCTCCTCACTCTGAGGTACTCATTTCTTGCCCTCTGGTATCTCTACCTGCTCTCTGGCGTTCTGTTATTCCTGCAATTTCCCCGTGTTCTTTTACTGGCATTTCTGGGTGACATAGTCCTTTGCTACATCCCCTGTTACCTGGGACAGAGTCTGAAAAGGGCATGTTTTTAGGTTTTGTATCTCCTCTTGTGCTGCACTTAGTTCCATCTGCAGTTTACTTATAGTTTCCTTCATTTCCTTCACTTCCTGTGTGAGCATGTGTGCACACATGCCACAGAAATAACATCACATGAGACCAGAAGACATGGCAGGATGTGCAGAATACCCCCGTTGAAAAGCGGAGGTGCAACTGGTACTCTGAGAGAGAACTCTATCAACATCAGAGGCCCGAGACTGTTCAACACGCTGCCGCTATACATAAGGGACATGACTGGCAATCCCCTCACAGTGTTCAAGAGAGAACTGGATAAGCACCTCCAAAGGATACCTGATCAACCAGGCCGTGACTCATACGTCAGGCTGCGAGCAGCCGCGTCAAACAGCCTGGTTGATCAGTCCAGCAACCAGGAGGCCTGGTCGACGACCGGGCCGCCGGGACGCTAAGCCCCGGAAGCACCTCAAGGTAACCTCAAGGTATGTGTCTATGCAGTTGGAGGGAGGGGGGGGCGTGTTTTGTGGCGTTGACTCCTTCCCGTGATACGTGTGTTGCCCTTCCTGTGTCCTCTGTCTTGGAGACCTGTGTCACCTGGCTGTATCCTCTCACCCTTTGCACACAGCTCATTCCTACTTGAACAGAGGGCAGCACCATCCGCCAGAGGGCAGCAGCTACAGCCTCCAGAGGACAGCAGCCACACCCTCCAGAGGACAGCAGCCACACTCTCCAGAGGACAGCAGCCACACTCTCCAGAGGACAGCAGCCACACTCTCCAGAGGACAGCAGCCACACTCTCCAGAGGACAGCAGCCACACTCTCCAGAGGACAGCAGCCACACTCTCCAGAGGACAGCAGCCACACTCTCCAGAGGACAGCAGCCACACTCTCCAGAGGACAGCAGCCACACCCTCCAGAGGACAGCAGCCACACTCTCCAGAGGACAGCAGCCACACCCAGCAGAAGGCAGCTACAGCCACACCCTCCAGAGGGCAGCTACAGCCACACCCAGCAGAGGGCAGCACCGCCCACCAGAGAGGGGACACAAACACCACCACAACACCACCCACTTACACTCCTCGTCACTTTGGGATGGTGTTCCTCCGCCCAAGTGCGAGAGAAAGGAGGAGTCCATTAACGCACTTTGCACTCGAATGGCACTTGTTTTAATTTTTTTCTTCTCCTGCCTTTGAAAGTCCATTGAAGCATCGTGCACTATAATTGGTTATTGCCTTGTTCTCACTTCACTACTCTCACCTTCGCTGTCTCCTCTTCCCCCCCCTCTTTTGTCCACCATCCCTTCGTCTCTCCCCCATCACCCCCCCCCTCTTCACCATTACAGGCCTTTACACTTTAATTGACAATTTCCTTCGTCCAACCCCCCGACACCCCCCACCGACCAGTCCCCCCCGCCCACCTTCCGTTCATAAAAGAGGTCCATCACTTCAACTTTCAGCCTAATTAGCATTCTCGCCGCGTGTACTTTCTGGAAAGTCCATCTAAACCGCTTGCACTCTAATCAACAGCGGCCGCTAAATGCCTTCACGGGCGTGGTGCCCCCCGCCGCCGCCCCGCCCCCCTGAGGTTGTTCCATCAGCCTGGCCTCAGACTTCTTACCCAGAGATCCCTGGCGGGGCCTGGCGCTCACGCCCGCCCGCTCACCAGGGTGCTGCTGCCCGGGTGATGGCGCTAAGCTTTACATCTCAGGTCACTCACTTTAAATTTATCGTTCTATGCGCTTCAAGCAGTCAAGATGAGCTTATCTTTGTTTATCGTATGTATATATATATATATATATATATATATATATATATATATATATATATATATATATATATATATATATATATATATATATGTATATATATGTATGTATGTATATATATATATATGGCTCATATCGAGGTACCGACAAGGTGGAACGTCTGACCTTCCACAAAATACAATCCCGCGACATTGATTTTGATTGTTGCCGACGGAGGTCGCTAGTTGTGCACCCCATACTTATCATGTGAGCAGTAGCGCAAAAAAAATGTATTACAGAGGGCACAAAAGATGTTAATCAGACCTCAGTGGAGATTTTTACATTGACAATTACATCTAGCTTGCAGACCATATAATTGTAATGACAACTACTTAAAACCCTTTTTCACGGCAATATCTATATATATTGACATTAAATTATCATACATTAAAGGTTGGTCTTTTGTTAATATATACAATAATTTTAATATTAGGGTTTACAGGATCATAGAAGAATTAATATTTGCTATTTTTAATCTTCACACTACACCGATTATTCGTTAGTGTTTCAAATGTTATTTATTTACTAGATGTTGTTGTTGTTAAAGATTCACTACTTGGAACAAAAAGTTCCAAGTAGCACGGGCTATGGTGAGCTCGTATATTTACTAGAAGCGAAGCATGAATATAGTGCAAGAATGTCAGATATGTTATCATTGGTAATAAGATGGTTTGCCATTTCATGCAGCGTGAGTTTACACTTGTAACTCACTGCTCTGTTACAGTCTCAGATGTACTGTTCTATCCACTTCATCTACTTCCTCATCACAATCGACTTGAGAATGGTCCAGGACGGACCGAAACGTCGTCGTCCCTTCACCTTGTAGTGTGTGGTCTGGTCAACGTACTGTTCTTGTGTGTGTGTGTGTGTGTGTGTCCCTGTTTTTGTCCAGACGCCTGATAATTGACTTCATCTAGATCCTGTACAAGCTGAACTGTCAGAGATACTTGTAGCCAAGTCCTACTCGAGCTGTGACAACATCTCTTACTTTGCTGATTTTTGTTACTTGCTCCCTTACGCATGTTTTTGTAAGCCATATTTAATTGTGATAAAATTGGATCTGCTAGTTCCTGTTTGCACTATTTTGACTTCTTTAAATTCATCTAAGAATTCTCGTCTAACGATACTTTTAAGGGCTCTATTTGGTAGTCCCAGATTCCAATCAACATTGTTGTTTACTTATTGCAAGATTAGCAAGAACATTAATGGTATCATGTTCCTGCAGCCCAATTGTGAGAGGGGTTTCACAACATTTTAATTTTGACCTTGTAAATATCCATATATCTGTCTAACTCCGGAGGTAAGCAAGTTACAATTTGATTGTCGGCTGTTTAACAAGAGTAATGAGAAAAGGAAGTCTGAAATCATTCAACTATCTACAGCAGTGTTTTCAATAATTTTGAGTGCTGCGTGGATAGCCATCAGTCCAATTTGTATGTTGATTCTCAGTTACAGTCAACTATGTTCTGTTCAATTGTGCTGCCATCGGACCATCGGAAGTGCTGTTATTGTTGATGAACAATAACAGCACTTCCTGCCCTCCCTGTAGTTGAATTCAGCAAGCCGTCGGTGTATTTGACCGGTGTGTATGTATTCTAGGCACTCGAGAACTTACTTTAGCAGCAAGTTGATCATGAGGATTGTGTGTGATTTGTTTCTTGATGACATATTTAACAGTTGCACAGTTGCCTAAGTCCAGGGTATCTATTTACTACTAGGTGAACAGAAGCACTAGATGAAATGAAACATGTTCAATCATTCCTAACCCACTCGAGAATCAAACCCGGGATATGATAGTGAGTCGAGAACGTAGCCGACAGCCTCAGATGTCTTCGAGAAAGACTATACCAAGGTAAGCACAAGACATTTATAATGACTCGACACGAAAACAGCCGTTAACTCTGTTTCCAGACAACGGCGTCACTTAAACAGTTCTGTTGTGACGTCCCTGAGAACCTCCCAAGGCAATAGCATCACAAAAAAAAATTGGGACACGTCGTCGAAAATCTGTAACTCGGCTCTTTCAAAGTATTATATTTGTATAATATTTATAGGTTTTGTTTATCTCTGTAAACACTACGACCAGAAATGTTTATAAATGGAATACAATGAGATATAAATAATATACAGTAAATATAGCTGCCAAAAATAAACAGTAGAAATGTTTGTCACTTTCCAGTTGGACTCGCGTCAGTGTTACTTAAAACCGCCTTCGTCGCCACAAAAGAATTCTCTCCATTTGTGCGAATTTTGATGTGAAGTATTAAATGTCTGTATATATTAAGTTGAGGTAATATCGGGAGGCAGCGCTGAGCCGGCGGTGTGAAGGGTGGGTAAAGTGAAGGAACGACACATACGCACACGCACACACGCACACACACACACACACACACACACACACACACACACACACACCACACAACACACACCACACACACACACACACACACACACACACATTCTACCGATTCCCAACTTTTTTTTCCCCGGCGGAAACCCTAACTATTGATCAGAAGTACATGGTTCAAGATCACAACAGACAAATATTTTTGTAGTTACAACCAAAAATTTTTATTACAACCAAAAGTTTTTTTATTACACCAAATTTTTGTATTATAACCACAGATTTTTTATTATTACAATTGCATGTTATTACTTTGTTATTATTTATTGGATTTCATTGTTTTCTTTTCATTATTTTCTCTTTTGCTGTATATTTCTCGTGGAACCCCGATTGTAAAATACTGATTTGGACCATTGGGGATCGACGGGGCCTTGCATGATGCAAGTCGCTTTACTAACCATCCCAAGTGTATGAACGAAATATATTTCCATACACATTTGAATATAATAACGTCAAACTGAGAACAGATATTCCAGGCCTGACAGATATGAATGAACAATTATCCGTCTCCTGTGATCGTCATTGTGATCTCAGCCCATTCGTCATTCTTGATCTCCGACCACGAACGTTATTGGCTATTTCTGATAATGACATCACACCTCACAATCTCATTGGCCGATAGCAGCTTCTAAGTATCCCATTCGTGACGTCNGTCTGGAAAAAATAATGGGGCTCTAATTGACGAGGAGCACACGCCTCCCTCAACCCCCTCAACCCCAGCAGTAGTGAGGAAAGGTAGCACACTCCCCCCTCCCTCAACCCCAGCAGGAGTGAGGAAAGGTAGCACACTCCCCCCTCCCTCAACCCCAGCAGGAGTGAGGAAAGGTAGCACACTCCCCCTCCCTCAACCCCAGCAGGAGTGAGGAAAGGTAGCACACTCCCCCCTCCCTCAACCCAGCAGGAGTGAGGAAAGGT
>WNGS01169217.1:8855269-8857486 GCA_020271785.1 Procambarus virginalis
GATCAGTACCGCTCGAATGTCACTATAGCGCTCGCCTATAACGATTCAGCCTAGTAGAGGACAATGGAGGGCCCGGGTTCGATTCCCGGTCGAGGCAGAAACAAACGGGCAGAGTTTCTTTCACCTGCTGCCTGTGCTCACCTAACAGTAAATAGGTACCTTGGAGTTAGACAACTGCTGCTAGCTACTAGTCAACATATTAGGTACGACAACCGACGGCTAGAAAGGTTGGGGTCCAAGAGCTAACAGTTCAATCCTGCAGGCACAATTAGTAAACACAAATAGGATTTACTGCTAGGTGAAAAGTGGTACCAAGTGAAGGGAAGGGAAAGCGCCAAGCCATTACGACTGTATAGCACTGGAAAGGGTGGTACCAAGTGAAATGCTGCCCTAATTGTTTCTGTTCCGGCCGGGGACTGAACCCGTGTGTCTTGGCTGTGAGTCCAGAACGTTCACACATCTGCAAACAACGACAAATTGGATGGACTCCACGCCTGTGATTAGGTCCCATCGGAATCCTTGATGGATTCTGCTTAATGTGCAAACTCAATTCTACACAAAGTCCCTCACAGCGACTCTCTGCTTCCTGTCAGTTAGAGAATCTCTCTTCAGTGTCAGTGTTCTTCCGCTTCCGCTCAGATCTAAACAAACTTTCGCTTCTTTCTTAAGTTTGATTAGTTGCCTGTTATGCAGAACTGTGTTGAAGACTTCTTGGAAGACAAAATATGTAGTCTACCTGTTCCTCTATCTTGAGGTTATCTTGAGAAGATTTCGGGGCTTTAGTGTCCCCGCGGCCCGGTCCTCGACCAGGCCTCCACCCCCAGGAATCAGCCCGTGACAGCTGACTAACACCCAGGTACCCATTTTACTGCTAGGTAACAGGGGCATAGGGTGAAAGAAACTCTGCCCAATGTTTCTCGCCGGCACCTGGGGTCAAACCCAAGACCACAGGATCACAAGTCCAGCGTGCTGTCCGCTCGGCCGACCGGCTCCATATCCGGGACCGGGAAGGGAACAATCAGGGGACAGTGCCCAAGCCATTACGATTTGGAAGCACTTCCCAAGTCATGATGCTCTTCTTCCCAAGCACTGGGAAGAGGTCAGGATAAGGATTTGGTATGGGACGGGGGAAAGGAATGGTGCCCAACCACATTGCATTCTCTAGTTTTTGCTTTAATTATTAACCTCTAGTTTACTCGTTTCCTCCTGTTCCCACCTACTCACTTAGTTGTGCTTGCGGGGGTTGAGCTCTGGCTCTTTGGTCCCGCCTCAAATCGTGTTGTTGTTGTCTTAATGTTTAAGTCTCTTATCTGGGAGTTACTTTACTCTCCTAAGATACAAAGCCGTTTCGCATGTTCGTGAATTTCCCCTTGGAAGCCGGCATTTAGGCCTTCATAAATGTCCTTGTTATTCGTGTATATCTTAGTCATTCTCGGTCACTTTTCTTCTCGCGGGCTTTTGTATGAAATGTAATTTTCGTATTTTTTTCAGATTTTTCATGTGACGTTTGTTTATGTTTAGCTGTTACAGGTGTTTTTGTTCTCTTGTTTCCTCCGTTTTGCGTCCTCCGTCTTGCGTCCTCCATCCTGCGTCCTCCGTCCTGCGTTCTCCGTCCTGCGTCCTCCGTTCTCCGTCTTGCGTCCTGCGTGCTTCGTCCTGCGTCCTCCGTCCTGCGTTCTCAGTCCTGCGTCCTCCGTCCTGCGTCCTGTGTGTGAGCATCAACAACTGTTGCTTCATAAAGGCTTCTTTTCTCGCTCACTAAGACAGTCCGGCCAGAAATGTTCTGATCAGGGTAGACACATTTTACGGATTGGCACACAAACATTCGAGGAAAAAAATAGTTTTGCCAATACCAAAACAATCTGAGCTTCATCAATCATGAAATGGATCTATCAGAGCTTGCTTCTCCCAGTCACACACAACAAATATACAGTCTGCCAATCAGAAACTCCTCGCCAATATTCGCTACTCGCCAATCAAGTGCTCGTTGTTACCTCTGTTGAAAAATCGGGTTTTCGAAGTCCTGTCTGAAATGTGTCCAGAGTCATCCACCTTCGTCCAGTCTCTCTCTCTCTCTCTCTCTCTCTCTCTCTCTCTCTCTCTCTCTCTCTCTCTCTCTCTCTCTCTCTCTCTCTCTCTCTCTCTCTCTCTCTTTCTCTCACCTCTTCTAACGCGTCTTTCCTTCTTCGCCTCTCTGGAGGTTCCAATTTTTTTTCC
>WNGS01169217.1:8857586-8867900 GCA_020271785.1 Procambarus virginalis
CTGGATCATCTGTGGAAAAGTAGGAAGGTACACGGACCCCCACTAATCAGTAACAGACTATATTATATATAGATATACTTTACCGACGAGAAGTCGAGTAAAGTCAGTACAACTATCAGAGTGCCAGCGTTAGTTGAAGGTGCCTGTCGTGAATTTCCATTTTGGATCCTAATGGTTTGTTGATGTTGTAATTCCTTTGTGACACTTTTAATCGAGTTGGAACCTGTCCGGCGCTCGAGAGGGGGGGGGGGGGACGACCGATAATCACTATGCTTCCTCGTCTGGTCAGGTGAGCATAAACTACCACGTAGTGAAAGGCCAATTCACAAAAGGGTTAAAACTCACTTGCCTAAACCATCAAATATGCACTGTAGTGCATGTTATCAACGAGGATTAGGTGCTTGGGTGGTGGACAGGCACGCCTGAGTGACGGCACAGGACACGCCTGGGTGATGGACAGACAACGCCTGGGTGATGGACAGACACGGCCTGGGTGATGGACAGACACGCCTGGGTGATGGACAGACACGCCTGGGTGATGGAAGACCCCGCTGGGGTGATGGACAGACACGCCTGGTGATGGACAGACAGCCTGAGTGATGGACAGGAGCACTGGGCGATGGGACAGGCACGCCTGGGGCAGATGGACAGGCACGCCTGGGCGATGGGACAGGCACGCCTGGGCGATGGACAGCCACGCCTGGGTGATGGACAGGCACGCCTGAGGTGATGATACAGACACGCCTGAAGTGATGGACAGGACACGCCTGGGCGATGGACAGGCACGCCTGGGCGATGGACAGGCACGCCTGGGGGATGGACAGACACGCAGGGTGACGGAACGGCACGCCTGATGACGGCCAGGCACGCCTGAGTGATGGACAGACACGCCTGAGTGATGACAGAACCTTGGGTGATGGACAGACACGCTTGGGTGATGGACAGGCACGCCTGAGGACGGACAGGCACGCCTGAGTGATGGACAGAACGCCTGGGTGATGGACAGGCACGGCCTGAGGGATGGACAGGCACGCCTGAGTGATGGACAGGGCACGCCTGAGTGATGGACAGGCACGCCTGGGTGATGGGACAGGCACGCCTGGGTGATAGACAGGCACGCCTGGTCGATAGACAAGGCACGCCTGGGTGATAGACAGGCACGCCTGGGTGATAGACAGGCACAGCTTGGGCTATGAAGGCACGCCTGGGTGATGGACAGGCACGCCTGGGCGATAGACAGGGCACGCCTGGGGTGATGGACAGGCCACCTGAGTGATAGACAGGCACGCCTGGGCGATGGACAGGTACACTAGATAGATTACATACACCTGATGTGTATCAGACACATGGATGAGGAAAAAAATCCACATGATGGGAGGAAGGAACACGGGTGAGAGGATGGTACCTGGATAATTTATCGTTGTAGAGAGGATAATACCAGTGGAAGCCTTCCTTGGTCGTCTGGTACCTCTCAAAAGTACCCGGCGGAATGTGGCCAATAAGATACACCTGAAATGATCAAGCAATCTGTTGGTGAAAATCTTGCATACCTTTCCATTTTCTAATGATCAAAATATATTTTTATAAGTGTTGTCTTATATGGATGTTGTGATCTAGAGCCATTGATTTAGTGGACACGCAACGGAGTTTTATAGTTTTTCAGCTGGCTTTAATCCCGGCTGTTGGTTGTCAAACAAGGGGCCAGATTCACAAAGCAGTACGCAAGCACTTACGAACCTGTACATCTTTTTTTCAATCTCTGGCGGGTTTGTTTACAATTACTAAACAGTTAATGAGCTCCAAAGCACCAGGGGCTGTTTATAACAATACCACAGTTGATTGGGAAGGTTTCATGCTTGTAAAACTGTTTAATAAATGTAACCAAAGCCGTCAAAGATCGAGGAAAGATGTACATGTTCGTAAGTACTTGCGTAACTGCTTCGTGAATCTGACCCCTGCTGGCTCTCAGGCAACCTAAGGAGTACAGTAAAGAAGACCATCATCTTTCGGGTAAATGAATTGTGGGGTTCAGTCCCTGAGCCCATTATGTGCCTCTGTAACCCTTTCCACTACCGCCCACAAGATGGGTATGGGGTGCATAATAAATGAACTAAACTAACTAAAAACTTTCGGGTTTCCTTCTATAGTAAGTTAATGCATGACACACAATCTCTTTTTCACAGTTTTTTTTTGCTACATAGGTCTCCCCCCGGCTTCTACTCTACTTCTACTAGTACTTCTACTCTACTGTACTTCTACTCTACTGTACTTCTACTCTACTGTACTTCTACTCTACTGTACCTCTGCAGCTAGACATAAAATATTTAATGATATTTTGTTCTGAATCTGGAAAGATATATTGAAATTTATCCCAAATAGTCTCATGATGTACACGCATATATATATATATATATATATATATATATATATATATATATATATATATATATATATATATATATATATATATATATATATATATTTGATTAGTACTTAGTTATTTTTCATCGACTTGTGCTCCAAACCTTTCATTTTAACAGCCACGGCTCACCCTACGTCCCCTGGCGGTCAGGTTCTTAAGGACTCCGTCAGCCCAGGCGAACTGCCCATCAGGATCGTTGTAGTTTCCGGTGTTGTTGTTGCTCTTGTACCAGATGAGGGTGTTGAGGGCCACTATGGTGACGTTGGTGCCGCCCACGTCCGCCCAGTACCGCCCACCTGCGTGGTAGGGAAGGGAAGGGAACTATCAAGAGAAAACACCATGCCATCACGACTATATAGGACTGGGAAGGGGTCAGGATTAGGATTTGGGATGGGACGTGCCTCTCTGACGTGCCTCTTAGCACGTCTGAGAGGCACATCTTCCCTTGTGGTGTCTCCCACTCCAAGGTTGTCCCTCACTGAAGGGAGTATATATCTACACACAGGAATCACAATATCGTGATGTATCAAACGAACAAGTGAATTAACCCTGTCGTAGCTCAGTCTATTAAGGCAGTATCTGGGATGCTCTCGGACGCAGGTTCGAATCCTCGTCACGGTCCATGTGGATTTGTTCGAGTATATATCTCATTAGAGGAGCATCTCCGAGGGGTATCTCGCTTCTTAATGGTACAGCTCGCCCAGGGAGGGTGTCTCACCTAGATGAATCCTTCACTTACCGTTCTTGAAGGACTGGTACGAGCCGTTCTTCAGCCACGGCCTCCACATGTCGGCCACCCGTGTCTGCAGCTCGCTCGTGCCCACCGGAAACTGCGGGGAGGGAGCCAAATTAGGTCAAGTTTCCATTCACCTGGGCTCCAGGAGACTCGAACCCTGGACCCTAAGTGTGTGAGACCGAATTTGATATGTCACGTTTGCTCTTGTGGAATATTTGAAGAACTTTCATGAAGGATGTTCAGCATTCGTAATTGAGTTCGTGTCTCGAAAGAGGCTTTCGTGGCATTTGTGAAACAAAAGATTTCCATATATAGCTTATGATAAGCTTAGCCCATTCGTGAAGGTTTTAGACCTCAATGCTCTCTATAACAACAAACAATATTACAATTATACTGTGAAATATGTTTAAACTTTAGAGTATTTTTTTTCAGAGACATCCAATTTAAAAGAACAAACTTTGCTTCCATAAAGTGCACATGAACATGTATTTTAGAGTCGAAAACTGGGTGGAAATTAAATCTGTATTTGCCTAAAAGGAAGAAAATGATTTGCTAGCAGAAAACATCATTGTTGCTAGTGAGGGCAGGAGTTGCTAGCCCTCCACCCCCCAAGGGCTGGTGGCTAGTTGGGCTCTGGAGCGTACCTGGTTTTTGGGATAGTAGTCGTGGTTGCCGAGGACGGGGTAAAAGGGCGTGTGAGGGAAGGACTGGTTGAGCATAGTTGTCAGGTCCCTGATGATCTTCACCACTTTATCTGTGCTGAAGTACTGGTCTGAGACATGAGCAGTGTCGTCCCTGGCAGGGGAAGATATTGATTGTTCAGTGATTGATTTATTGATTGTTCAATGATTGATTTATTGATTGTTCAATGATTGATTTAATGTTTGTTCAATGATTGATTTATTGTTTGTTCAATGATTGATTTATTGTTTGTTCAATGATTGATTTATTGTTTGTTCAATGATTGATTTATTGTTTGTTCAATGATTGTTTTATTGATTGTTCAATGATTGATTTATTTATTGTTCATTGATTGATTTATTGATTGTTCAATGATTGATTTATTGATTATTAAAAAAAAATCACTGAACTGTATGTGTAACTGATCTCTAACCTTGTCCATTAAGGACAGAAAAAATGTATACATGTTGGTTAGCACTGTAAATGTGTGGCCACGTTTGTGGTAGAAAATAATAATAATAATAATAATAATAAACTTCTTACTACATCAAATCGATGTAATACTCTGTAGCGCAGTATTTAGCACACTCAGTTAACAACAAGTTGATACCGAGGACAGTTGCCGGACAGGAAGAAACGCTTTGGGACTCTTGCTGGCATCCTATGTCTCTGCTCCCGTAACCAGTGAAAAAGACACGTGCATACAAAGAAGAAAACACTCACCCACTTCAAGACTACTCTCACCAAGATCCCAAACATCTTTCGTCAAGTTTGATCATACAGCTGTGGGTTCCCACACGAAGTGGAGAGGTAAAGTGTCTACAGGAGCGCGAGAACTCACCCCGTCCAGAGCACGAAGTCCGGGCGAGGCTGGCGTTCCACCATAGCATTGATGGCGCTCTTGACCAGTTCGAGGGGCGCGTCGCACTCGTAGTCCCCGAACTTACCCGGAAGGCTGCCGTCCGCCCCGAGGCCCAGGTCCACCCTAAGAGGAGAGTTATGGTAGTGTTGTAGTATACAGCTGCTGTAGTAGACATGGTTTGAGTAGCAACAGTACTTATTTATATTATAATTATATTATATATAGCCCAATAACAATAATACTACTACTAATAATGATAGCTACGGGTGACAAGTAGGGGAACTCACTTAGCCTTTCCCAGCACATGTTACCGCTGGAGCCAGTCGTCGTGTAGTTGACGTCATAGTGAAAGTCCGTCACCTGCCAAAACGTTCCTGATTGTGACGGGAAAAATAAAACCTCATAAGTGTGTATCGCAGCGATCTGTTGGGTGGAGGCATCTGATGGGCCTGCCTCCCCTGCCAGTCCCCTGGGGGCCCACTGGACGACTGGTGGGCCCCTCACTCCGGTTCTCTCTTATCCAAGCTCTACCGGTTCTCAAGAACCCGAAGGCTGGTGGGCTTATTGAGATCGCTTAGCCAGTGGCTGCGCCTTCCTCGGAGAGCATTTTAAAACAAGGACTAACTCCCAGGTACATGGTTTATGCCAGGTGAACACAAGCAGCGGGTGTAGCGAAGCCTGGCCATAGGTGTCGCACCGCCTCAGGAGTCGAACCAAAGACCACTTGGTTGTGAGACAGGTGCGCTAGCCACTGTGTTTGTGAGAGTGTGTGTAATTACCTTAGTGTAGTTACAGGATAATAGCTAGGCTCGTGGTGTCCCATCTTCCCGGTACTCTTTGTCGTATAACGCTTTGAAACTACTGACAGTTTTGGCCTCCACCACCTTCTCACTTAACTTGTTTCAACCGTCTACCACTTTGTGAAAGAAAACGTTCTAATGTTTTTTTTTCAGCACCTTTGTTTCCTTAGCTTGAAACAATGACCTCTTGTTCTTGAAGATACGGGTTTCAAGAATTCTTGTTAATTTTGTCGATTTCTGTTAATATTTTGTACGTAGTGATCACATCTCTTTTTCTTGTTGTATCTAATAGTTTTCGCATATTTAACACCTCTAGATTCGCCTCATTGATCTTGTTCTCCAGTCCGGAAGCCATTTAGTTGAATGCCCTAGCATCTTTTCCAACTTTCTGATGTGCTTCTTGAGATATGGTCGCCGTACAATCTCTACATATTCCAATCTTGGTGTGTGCATGCATGTCCCTTTCAGTAGTATGCTGTGAAGACCCTCACACGTTCTTAAATAATTATAAAATTGAGTAAACGTGTGATCAACATTGTTAAACCAAAATTATCTAGCAAAATTAAACAGAGTGGATAAATTAAATATCGTCCTCCGAGATAACCTCGAAGGTCATAATAGAAATATCGTACATGGACAACTGCGGCGCACCTGGGTTAAAATAACTGGTTGTGTCGCTTTACAACCATATTAAATTACACTCTGTGCTTGTGAGGACGGTGTGAGCACCCTAAAACGTGCCATGGTCAGCTGTGTTTATTAATCTGTCAGCATTAAGGGTTATTTAAATATTATTGTTAGTGCGTGGCAATGTTTCACACACTCTTGCCATATGAGGATTTTTGTTTTCTAAATGTGTTGTTCTCGACAATATGTATTTCAGATTGTTGTACCAAGTTGTGGGGGTGGTAGTACTGGTTGTACCAAGTTGTGGGGGTGGTAGTACTGGTTGTACCAAGTTGTGGGGGTGGTAGTACTGGTTGTACCAAGTTGTGGGGGTGGTAGTACTGGTTGTACCAAGTTGTGGGAGTGGTTGTACTGGTTGTACCAAGTGTCCGGTGTGGTTGTACTGGTTGTACCAAGTGTCCGGTGTGGTTGTGGGGATGATAAGGGTGGTTGTACCACGTAACACAGAGTATAGCTGTGTTTGTGACCATCCATAACAAACATACAGATAAACACAAAAGTAAACACAATTAATACAATTGTATACAATTTTTTCATTAGCCTCGGGGCTATTATAAACACTTTGTATGTTTACTATTGATTATGCAATAAAAATACAGCAGTGAACATAGGTCTAAGTCAGGTTATGCCTTGGTTAGGTTAATTTGTCGTTAAGTAGAAAAAAATTCCTACATGTATAATATCAGCCACAATATATGTATACTGATAGGTTAATTTTAGATCACTATCACAATACATTTCACACAGTAAACAACTTGATACATCAATATTTACACATATAAGTAACTTATACTCATCAAAACCGTTCGTCCAGCCATAGGGTAGTTGTATCCCAATGGCCATGAAAAAGATATTCAAAAGTACTCACCAATCCTGGCCTGGGTCTGGTGTGGGAGGATCACCACTCCCACCACCACCAGCAGCACCACTACCATCTTCGTCACCACCATCACCACCACTACCACCTGCCACCAAAGCCACCCCGCCACCACTGAGCGAGCCTCTCCGCGTCTGGCTATCACAGTTGATAACCACGATAGCACTCACACAACAATAATAATAATAATACATGAAGATGCCCGTGTACAACATTAGGAGCAGAACACATGCAGCTGTTTATAGGCTGGATAATGTATAATGTTTCGTGTGTGTGACCCTGGCAAGTTTGGCTGTATGTGGCATGAGGCTTCACGAGGGATGGGGGGGTGGGGGGAAGGGACCAACATGGCCAAGGGTGGCCATGTTGACTATGTTGTGTGAGGTACTTCAGCCTCCTCCCGCCGCTGTTGCTGTAATGATAAGATCGTCATTACGTTCTTATTACCTTATCCGAACGACGCCTATCAAGGCACGGCGCTCTGATACCACCACCATCTCTTGTGCTGGTGGTGGTGGTGGTGGTGGTGGTGGTGGTGGTGGTGGTGGTGCTGGTGGTGGTGGTGGTGGTGGTGGTTGTAATGGTGGTGGTAGAGGCGTTACGATGGCGCTTACCTATCAACAGACCCAGTGGCGTAGTGGTGAAGCACTCGCCCGGCGCTTTGGCCTGAGTTCGTATTTTGGCCGGGGATGATTGACGGGCACCAATCCTTAACTGAAGCCACTGTTTACCCAACAGTAAAATGGGTACCTGGTTGTTAAACGGTTTGGCGGTTCGTATTCCGGGAATATTAGGATTAAGGACCTGCCCGAACGCTACGCGTGCTGGTGGCTGTACAAGAATGTTATTGCTTTAGATTCAGCTACTCGGAACAAGTTCCAAGTAGCACGGGCTATGGTGAGCCCGTAACTTACCTGGCACAGGAGGGGGGCAAGAAGCACGGACTATGGTAAGCCTCGTGGACAGGAGATGTCTCCCGTGAAGAATGTTCTTACAAGAATGTAAGAACTCTTGTATATATAAGACCCAGGTGTGACGTACTCCACACCCCACCTAAGACCCAAGGTGTGACGTACTCCACACCCCCCCCCACCTAAGACCCAGGGTGTGACGTACTCCACACCACACCTAAGACCCAGGGTGTGACGTACTCCACACCCCCACCTAAGACCCAGGGTGTGACGTACTCCACACCCCCACCTAAGACCCAGGGTGTGACGTACTCCACACCACACCTAAGACCCAGGGTGTGACGTACTCCACACCCCACCTAAGACCCAGGGTGTGACACTCCACACCTAAGACCGTAACTGAGTTATGTCAGGCCATTACATTACATGCTGGTGATTTACCGTTCAACCAGACCTAATGTATCACACAAACACAATACGTTTAAGCTGATCCGTAATCTCCTAGTATTATCTATTTATTATTATTATTATTATTATTATTTATATATTTTTACATTATTATACTAATAAACAAAGGAACTTCACACTAAGTGATGTGTATCAATGAGAAAGTCAATTGGCAGCTTCTGAGGTGACTCGAGACCACAAAGTTTGTGAAAATGACGTAGGTAATGACGTTTTTATCAAGTCATGGTTGTACCAGGGTTATCGCGTCAGTGGCTTGGTCATGGGTTTCGAGGTTGCCATCAGCAGCTCCAGAGTGCATTTTCTACCTCCTGGATAATACGAAACTTACAACATCTATGTATGTATTAGCTGGCCAAGGACCAAACAGTCGGCGGGTGGGTGGCTGCTTGCTAAGCGCTGGCATCAATTGACTGAGAAAGATGGATCCTGCTGGGCATCGGACAAGGTTGACGTGCGACCTACAAGCAAGGCTTTGCCAGCGCGCCGTACTCTACCACTGTGCCACACTGGTGTGCGCGTCCTTGCTTCTAGTAGGTTCGCGACCACCTCACAGCCCACACTTGGGATTTTTTAAATAATTTTCTATAAATTTCACATTATGTGATTTCTATGATGTTAGTTCATTATTGATTTTAGTGTAATCTGTGTGTTTGTTTTAAATGTAATTGAATGGAAGGATTATGATTTGGGCTTTGGGTTTAAGAGTTGGTTCCTGTTTGTACAGATCAGTTACTTAATGACTGGTAACCTGGAGCAGTGTGTATGCACTGTATGACGTCAAAGTGGCCGTGCTGCTAACATTTGAAAGTAATTATTGGTCGAGGAATCGATATGGTTTTACATGAAAAGCGGAGCATTCGTTTGACAGTAGTACATGTATGACTCGGGCAAGGGCTAGAACTCCGTATCGAGTGATTTGGCCAGCATAAATATTTCACACATACCCGTGTATAAGGTTCTCTACGGGGATGTTGAATTTACGTATAGAGTTCTAATAACTCTCTCTTTCACAAGAGGGATGGGTCGATGTAAAAGACATTGTGGGTAGTATGTACGAGCCTGTGAGCAGGTCCGTTAGTGTACTGTCAAAAGTGTCCGTCATGTATGTAGATGTAAGTTGACGTGTCGTGTAAGTGGGCTATAGTTTACAGTAGGGTTTTGTGGTATTGTGTATGGGCGTGGTATCTTTAAGTAGGCCTTCTTCTGTTGTGGGGTATTAAGCAGTGGCTAGTTTAATTTTAGTGGTGTCCGTAGAGGTGAGTAGTAAATTGCGTGGCGAATATTTGTAGGGAATTCAGTAAATACTGGTACAATTCAGTTATGGAACAATTTCACGGTTCGGCGGTGGGCCGGTAAACGCTCTAAGTGGTTCTATTCTGTTCACGTCATCGGTCTGGCCGCTGTGGTGAGGAGCCATGTGTGGGAGGGGTGCGTGTGGGGGGGGTTGCCGATGTGGGGGGGGGGTGTAGAGGGGGATGGCGTCTGTGGGGGGTGTGCGTGTACGGGGGGGTGTCGCTTGTGGGGCAGGGAGCTAATGTGGAGTGTGTGTGAGCAATGTTGATGGAGGATTTGGGGGGAAGTGGTATGCTGTGGGGAGGAGGAGGAGAGTGTGTAGAAAGAGGACGATAGCTGTGTGGAGGGGAGAGTCATGTGGGTGTAGGGGAGAAGCACTTGTGTGGTTGTGAGGAGACACCGTGTTGTATGGGAAGTGCTGGTTACTCGCCTAATTCTGTACTCACCTAATCGTGCCAGCCGGGGGTTGAGCATTGCTCTTTGGTTCCCGAACTGTCTAACTGACACATCAACTGGAGATTCAGATTCCTGAGTCTAGTGAGCTCTATCATATCTACCATTAAAACTGTGTATGGAG
>WNGS01169217.1:8867925-8900089 GCA_020271785.1 Procambarus virginalis
AGTTACGGAACAGGGAGGAATGCGAACTAGAAGAGCAGAGAGTGAATGACAGCTGCAGTGACAAATTCTGACTGAGCTGTAGATGTCAAGAGGCCCAAAAATTTTTTTTCAATTTTTTTCAGGCTAGGTAGATACATGAAGGAAAAAATCGGCTGATAAAAATTGTGTTCGTTTAGACGCAATACAAAGAATGAAGAGCAGAATACAAAATATTCCATGTCTCAGACGAATTTATACAGAAGGATCTAACAAAGGAAGAGCAAGGCACATCAGTGGAGGGAATGAAAAGGCACAGGGGGCAGGGAAACAAATTTGGAGAATGGTTTCCAATCAGGAGATAGATTTGGAGAGTAAAGAACCACATGAGAGATTCGTAGGGACCTAAAATAACGAAAGCATTAACAAGAAACTTTCTAAGCTAACATACGAGGAGACCCCCATAAGAAAGAGGGGTAATTGATGAACCAGATACTCTTTGATACTCGCTCTAAGCGAGTCAGGCATGACTCGTGAGAGGTCTTTGGTTACTGATATTTGAGTGGCTGGTGGAACTAGGAAGGACCTTGTCAGGAAGCGACATTGAGGTAAAAAGTTAACTGACCGCTTAGAAAACTTTGAAGAGGTGAGATAATTTCTATTCGGAATGCCATGAAAACAAAACACGGAAGTGTCAGAAGGCAGTCTTAGGGCCTTCACCTTAGGGGCCATCTTAAGGTCGTAGAACAGACATTCCCATATGGAACACAAGAGATCATTCCCGAGTCTCTGGCAACTGTTCTAGTAACTGAAGGAGATAGATAACAACAAGTAGAATAATAAGGAATCATAGAAAGAAGAAGAATATATAGCAATAATAATAAGAAGGAAGAATAATCTAAACATATTTAGGTATATGATTCTCATTCAAATTTATTTAGACCAATGATTCTCATCCAAATAAATTTAGACTTATAGTTCTTATCCCGAGAAATTAGCTTAGATGAGGTTGCCATATGAAGGAGGTGGGAATGAAAGTACAAGTTTAACGTGGATATAATATACTTCAAAAAGCTAAAATAAAATAACGATTCAAATGCTTGTCTGATATGGACATTATATATTATTTACAAATATCAAATAAAGAGCATTTGTTCAATTATTTACTGTGTACATGAAACAGGAACATTGCTAACTACTGATCCACATAACCAATATACGGGTAATACTGATGCGTTGTTACACGGTGACTTCTATATCATCAGTGTTGAACTGTTTGTTGATCCAGTATACCTGCCTTCCAGCCCCCCCCCCCAATTACCGCTGTTCATGATCCCATGTACGGTAGTTTGTAGCCCAAGTGTAAAAATGGTTGTAACTTTGGTGTATAGTTGTTCGTTACTCTAATATATCTCTGACCATGAGCCTAGACCATAGCTGTTCATAACCTAAGTGAATCTTTGTCCGTGATGGCGGAGTGCTCCCTGCTCTTCCTGTGTTCGAATCGCCCATCAAAAGGCTTCACCCAAATATTAAAATTTAAATAATTGCTAACAGAACCAAAATACCTAACTTATCCTAGGCCTAACTATACAAAAATTATATATTTCACGTGAAGGTGAATTATAGACAAAATGCCGTGGGACAGTCATAGTCTGAGGACGAGTTCGCATTCTAAATGTGTACTCGTGTTGATAGTCCCATTGCACCTGGGGTCGTAGTCCTGGCGTACCTGGGGTCGTAGTCCCAGCGTACCTGGGGTCGTAGTCCTGGCGTACCTGGGGTCGTACTCCAGGCGTACCTGGGGTCGTAGTCCCAGCGTACCTGGGGTCGTAGTCACAGCGTACCTGGGGTCGTAGTCCTGGCGTACCTGGGGTCGTAGTCCCAGCGTACCTGGGGTCGTAGTCACAGCGTACCTGGGGTCGTAGTCCTGGCGTACCTGGGGTCGTAGTCCCAGCGTACCTGGGGTCGTAGTCACAGCGTACCTGGGGTCGTAGTCCTGGCGTACCTGGGGTCGTAGTCCCAGCGTACCTGGGGTCGTAGTCACAGCGTACCTCGGGTCGTAGTCCCAGCGTACCTGGGGTCGCCGCCCCACTTCCCCGCTGGTCACAGTATTAACGACACAGAGAGAGCACCAGCAACAACAACGCCCAGGCTAAAATGTTCCCGCGTGTGCCGGAGGCGCTCCAGCGCCTGGAGGAGGCACCGTTGGTGTGGCAGTCGCTGAAGCGGGTGTAGTTGGCCTCGGTGATGGCGCACCAGTGGATCAGGCGACAGTCGCTGGAGCAGGCAGAAGAGTCCTCCAGGCTGACAGTGTTGGCCAGGTAGTACCGATCAAACAGCACCTGGTTCGTCTGAGGCAAACGTTGGCGTATCANGTACCTTTGGTACCTTTGGTGTACATTTGGTACCTTTGGTGTACCTTTGGTCTTGTTGTCAATAGCTCTTGTTGTGACTTTAATAACCCTCTCGCGGTTGATAGGCCTTTAGGCCTTAAGAAAAGGATTTCTTAAAGTTATATAAAATTTTGGGAACTCCGACTTAGTATAATAATATATAGTTATTTTATGCATGTGTGATAGTCCTCTTCGCAAATGGAGGCATTAAAGTCATCAGAAGTATAGGAAATCTTCACACATTAAAACGAACATAATTTACAGCCAACTTTAACTCTAAATAAGTTAAAGGTAAAACAAGTAGAATCTGCACTTGACCGAATTACTCTCACGGAGCCTAAATGACGAAAGTAACACAGATAATAAAAACAATAACTAAAGGAGGAAAAAATACCATTTTTATTATGGAAACTGCAATATTGCAACAAGCAGGCACTCTAGACATCTTTTTTTTAGATACATTGGCACTAACGGCGTGTCTAGGCGAGTATTAAAACCCCACTACACCTCAAAAAATAGTTTTAACACACATTAACAGACCACTTTCAGTTAGTATTAACACACTTTAGTGAAAGGTCGCGAGATGTCACTCAGTGTTGACATCTTAAAGCGCTGAGTACCAACACTCAGCGTTGTCTGTGAACGCAGAACGCTATATATAGCGTTCTCCGGAGGCTGTCCCGCTAGATAGGAGGCGTCTGACCATGGGAGAGTCAGCACACACAAAAGGGAAGGAGAGAATGAGAGGTGCGGACGACCGAGTCTCTCCTCCACCCTCCAGCTGCGTCTCTGCAACTCTGGTAAACTTGGCTGTGTCTTAGAGAAGCAATTTGAATATGACAACGTGGCCAGGTGACGGAAGTAGGTCCCACTGGGGAGGGAGACGGGCCAGGTGACGGGGGTAGGTCCCACTGGGGAGGGAGACGGGCCAGGTGACGGGGGTAGGTCCCGCTGGTGAGGGGAGACGGGCCAGGTGACGGGAGTAGGTCCCGCTGGTGAGGGGAGACGGGCCAGGTGACGGGGGGTAGGTCTCGCTGGTGAGGGGAGACGGGCCAGGTGACGGGGGGTAGGTCCCGCTGGGGAGGGGAGACGGGCCAGGTGACGGGAGTAGGTCCCGCTGGGGAGGGGAGACGGGCGAGGTGACGGGAGTAGGTCCCGCTGGGGAGGGAGACGGGCCAGGTGACGGGAGTAGGTCCCACTGGGGAGGGAGACGGGCCAGGTGACGGGAGTAGGTCCCACTGGGGAGGGAGACGGGCCAGGTGACGGGAGTAGGTCCCACTGGGGAGGGAGACGGGCCAGGTGACGGGAGTAGGTCCCACTGGGGAGGGAGACGGGCCAGGTGACGGGAGTAGGTCCCACTGGGGAGGGAGACGGGTCAGGTGACGGGAGTAGGTCCCGCTGGTGAGGGGAGACGGGCCAGGTGACGGGGGTAGGTCCCGCTGGTGAGGGGAGACGGGCCAGGTGACGGGAGTAGGTCCCGCTGGGGAGGGGAGACGGGCGAGGTGACGGGAGTAGGTCCCGCTGGGGAGGGGAGACGGGCCAGATGACGGGAGTAGGTCCCGCTGGGGAGGGAGACGGGCCAGGTGACGGGAGTAGGTCCCACTGGGGAGGGAGACGGGCCAGGTGACGGGAGTAGGTCCCGCTGGTGAGGGGAGACGGGCCAGGTGACGGGAGTAGGTCCCGCTGGGGAGGGAGACGGGCCAGGTGACGGGGGGTAGGTCCCGCTGGTGAGGGGAGACGGGCCAGGTGACGGGGGTAGGTCCCGCTGGTGAGGGGAGACGGGCCAGGTGACGGGAGTAGGTCCCACTGGGGAGGGAGACGGGCCAGGTGACGGGAGTAGGTCCCGCTGGTGAGGGGAGACGGGCCAGGTGACGGGAGTAGGTCCCACTGGGGAGGGAGACGGGCCAGGTGACGGGAGTAGGTCCCGCTGGGGAGGGAGACGGGCCAGGTGACGGGAGTAGGTCCCGCTGGGGAGGGAGACGGGCCAGGTGACGGGAGTAGGTCCCGCTGGGGAGGGAGACGGGCCAGGTGACGGGAGTAGGTCCCGCTGGGGAGGGAGACGGGCCAGGTGACGGGAGTAGGTCCCGCTGGGGAGGGAGACGGGCCAGGTGACGGGAGTAGGTCCCACAGAGGAAATGGTATTTAATAAATATCTGAAAATACAAATCACCTCACATTATCCAAGTAAATATTGTATAGGCTCAGTTTTTTTTTATAGAAAAGGCAAAAAGACGAAAGTGCATATAACCTTTGGAAAGGTTAAATAATCCGTCTGTGTTGACGGGGACACTCCAGAGACGGTATTTGAATGACGGAGTACCGCAGAGGTCTGGGAAATATACCAATTGTGGACAAACTACAATGACTACAATGACAATAGGGAGCCGGTCGGCCGAGCGGACAGCACGCTGGACTTGTGATCCTGTGGTTCGATCCCAGGCGCCGGCGAGAAACAATGGGCAGAGTTTCTTACACCCTATGCCCCTGTTGCCTAGCAGTAAAATAGGTACCTGGGTGTTAGTCAGCTGTCATGGGCTGCTTCCTGGGGATGGAGGCCTGGTCGAGGACCGGGCCGCGGGGACACTGAAAAGCCCCGAAATCATCTCAAGATAATTTCAAGATAACTCAACTAGCTTCTGTTAATGTAGATAAATCATTTTGTCGGGGTTTCCGTCGTTCTACTGTCCAGTCCAAGTGGACGGTAAAGTGACGGTCTCGCTTCTTGCAGGTCGGCGTTCAATCCCCAACTGTCCAAGTGGCTGGCCACTTGGACAGTTCCCTTCGTCTAATTCAAAATCCTTATCCTCATATCCCTTCGAAGTGCTATATAGTCGTAATAGTTTGGTGCTTTCTCCTGATAATTACCTTACCTTTGTCGTGGGACAGAATGCCTGTGTATATATATACTTTAGGCTTGTATCGAGGTTTCTGTAGGTCGAACACCTCCCATGGATACAATTAGGTACTCTCAAGTACCTATTTACTGCTAGGTCAATTAGAGGCACTTGGTGAAAGGAAACGAGCCCAACCATTTTTGTTTTACCTGCCCGGGAAATGAAGCTGGGATCCCCGATTGTAAATCAGGGGCGAGATTCACGAAAGCACTTACGCAAGCACTTACGAACGTGTACATCTTTCCTCAATCTTTGACGGCTTTGGTTACATTTATTAAACAGTTTACAAGCATGAAAACTTCCCATTTAACTGTTGTTATTGTTATAAACAGCCTCCTGGTGCTTCGGAGCTCATTAACTGTTTAATAATGGTAAACAAAGCCGCCAAAGATTGAGAAAAGATGTACAGGTTCGTAAGTGCTGGCGTAAGTGCTTTCGTGAATCTGGCCCCAGAAACGAAGCCAGCTGTATTACAAGACCTCTCTAGTCTCATCTCCTCGGAGTCTCTTCATCCATCTTATCCCATGGAAAAGAAACTTCAACATTGGTTGTGTCTCGGGTTTAGCCGGTATAAGACAGTCTAGCTGTGCGTAACCAACCATGTTGGTGTTGACTTACTTTGTTAATTACTGACACTATTAAAGTTCATACAACCGCACAGGAGAATAAAGAGCATTTATGTATCTTTAAAACATCTATTTTCTAAAGCAAATCACTACAATTTACTACCACATTGTGGGACATTTCCTGAAATTATTAATAATGTGTTGGAGCGGCGTCGGCGGTCCCGTACTCTTCTCTCTGGGGCAGTCAGCGTCAGGACGGGCTGTCTTCAGTGTGTGACGGGGAGGAAGAACTAGCGTTAGCGGGCCTGGTGTTAGCCGGCCTGGTGTTAGCCGGCCTGGTGTTAGCCGGCCTGGTGTTAGCGGCCTGGTGTTAGCGGGCCTGGTGTTAGCCGGCCTGGTGTTAGCCGGCCTGGTGTTAGCGGGGCGGGATGAGGTAAAGGACTGATGGTAACAAGTTTACCAGAGGAGCGATGGCACATAGGAGTCGCGCAGACAGTTTTGCTGAAGAAAGGCGACATTGACGTCTTCGACGTACTCGCCATTGTCGTAGCACCAGGCGCCCTTCGCCAGCGTGTTCATATAATCGTCATCCTCCACCAGCCACAGAATGTTACACTGGCAGGTCAGGAAGTTTTCTGGAGAGGAAAAACATTTACAACCATTACTAAGCAATCTGCACGCGAGAGTAATTTGTATCTGCGCATCTCATGAGTATATCTGGTCAGTATATCTAGCGAGTGCGGCGGGTGAGTATACCCGAGAGCTGTCTTTGACATGTCTTACCATCGAACACGAAGAGGTTGAGATCGGGGTCGGCATTGACAGAGTCGAACACCGGTCTCCATGCTGATTCCGGAGTGTCATCCAGGCGGTTGCGATGTATCCACAAGAACGTTCCCGCCTTCAGTCCTGCTCGGGAAAATATGTCCTTACGAACGTAGTATTCAGTATGAAGATGACGAATAGTAAGAAGGAGGCTAAGAGGATGGAATATAACATGAAGGAGGCTAAGGAGAATGTTTGAACAAAGCGGCCCTAGGAGCCTATTACTGACGAAACTACTGTGAGGAAGGAATATAATGAATAACATGATATAAGGAGAACTGGAAAGTGAGATACGAGAGTGACATGAATGACTATACAGTTATTAATATCATTAGAAGATCTAAAATAAAATTCCGGTAATTGATTGAAATCCAATACCTTCAATATGATTCCAACATCTTCAGTTTGATTCCAGTATCATGAATTAGGGTCCAGTAGCTTCAGTAATATTCAAGAATCGTATACAAAAATCAAGTAACTTAAGACTCAAATGCCCCACTCTGTAAAACACATTGATTAAAAAGATTTACTTTTTTATTAACACATCGTAACTTTCTTAGGAAGAGGGGGTGAGTGAAAAAGGTTAGTAACGTAATTTAATAAAGGCCTTAATAAGTAATAGTAATGTCTTCTCACAGACATAATAACATAGGATAAAAAGCCACACTTATGTATCTGTGAATTTTATGTAAAGATTTACACCAAGTCTTTCGCACACTCCAGAGTTCTTTGTCAAGGTCTGAGTCAAGAAGGATAAGAGGATTTGACAGAGGGTAGCAGCCTTATAAGACGTTGAGACGTGTCTTGTCCTAACCAACACTCAGACCTTGACAAAACACTCAGGAGAATGGGGAAAACTTTGTGCACATTTTTACTTAAAATTCACACATACATAAGTGTAGGTTTTTATCTTAGAAGAGTTAATAATTACCGACACGAGGTAGGAAATAAAGAAGTTAGGGACTTACCTGATATTGAGTTATCTTGGACAGTCCCTATTCGGTTGGATTCGAGTTTAAGTTGATCGAGGGTCTCGTAGAACGTAAATGCACCAGAATAGAGAGTGTGAATTAAGTTATGACCGAGGTCAAGATATTTCAAAGCTTTCTGGTTGATGAACGTGTCTTCTGCCACGTGATCGAGACCAATGTCGTTCAGTATGAGATACTCCAAGGCCGGGGCGTCCTCGAAGGCCGCGTCTCCAAACTTCATGTTAGGGTTATACGAGGCCTGTAGGTACGTCAGGCTGTCCGAGTGAATGTCTGCCATGTGGGCGATCTTGTTCCTGAAGACTCGGAGGTCCGTCAGCTTCGGACAGTCTGCCAGCATGTCAAACGGGAACGTGGTCAGGTAGCTGTCTGTGACGATCACAGTATCCAGACGGGCGTATGAGTTCACAAAAGCGTCAGACGTAATATCATTGAGAGTTGTATGGCTGATACGAATGTAGGAAAAAGTGACGTTTGCGAAGGTATCTACAGTGAGCCTAGTGATGGGAACGCGCGCCTCTGTAGTGTTCTTAACAATAATTAGTCTGCGGTATGTTTCAAAAGGATCATTGCGGAAGGCTTCGAAGAGCTGAGTGTCACTCTGCACTGCAGAACAGTCCATATCAATATGAATATCTGTTTCAGTACAGATGCAGGGAGCAATGACTGCTGGATCTGGACACGGCCAAGCGTTGGTTAGAGCAGCACAGGCCAGGAGGCTGGCGACCACCACCAGCAGCATCTTGACGACCATCATGCAGGGACGAAGGAGGAGAGGCGATTACTGGACACTGAACTAGAAAATAGTTCCCACTTAGCTGTGCACTCGGTGATAAAGGAGCGCACCATTGCCAGAAACCAGCTGTCAAGTTATTTACACTTTTTAGTTAACTGGATTTGTTCTTTATTTTTTGCCTGTTACTGTAATCACTTTATATAAATATATTTGATAGTGCACAAATCATATTTCATCTCACGGTGCTGACCTCACACGCGACTCCTAAATGTAATGGTACTTTAATTTCGTTGCGGAGTGAGGTTGTGAAGTAGACAGCAGGTGAATGTGGGTGAGAGACTCCCACAAGTCTGCCATGATGGCTGCCTGCTACCTCTCTCCCTCACTACCCCCCGCACTTCATGTACGGGTCTAGATCTGTACTCTACTCCCCCTCCCTCCCTATTTCGTCTCCTGCTCACTCCCTATAGTTGATGTCTCCATCGTTCTACTTCTTCCTTCCCCCTGCCTCTCTCAGTTTTAATTTGCGCAGTGCGTACGCCTTCTGACTTCTGGCACCAGACAGCTGACTTATAGTAAGCCTTATCTCTATTAGTTCCCCCTGGAACACGACCCGACAGTTTGTTTTGTTTCCAGGTCATTAATTACTGTTGATGAACAGAGGCGAACAAGTATGGATTGGTGACCAGTCAAAAAATTCCCCAGGTTTTATCGCAATGTGTGTGCGTGTGTGTGTGTGTGTGTGTGTGTGTGTGTGTGTGTGTGTGTGTGTGTGTGTGTGTGTGTGTGTGTGTGTGTGTGTGTGTTGCGTGTGCGTGTGCGTGTGTATCTAACTACTAAGGCCAACTACTGACCCTTTCCAGGATGCAGTCCCCAGAAACTGAGTTCAAGGTATATATATTTACTACTAGGTGAGCAGAGGTATGAGGCGAAAGGAAACACTACCAAATTATTTGAGCTCCGTCTCGGATTCGAACCCGGGACTTACGTCATTAACCACGGAGCTCCCCCACCCCTCTCCCTCTGCCCCTCTCAACCCACTCTCCCTCCATTTATAAACAGGACCAAGTATTTACGGGCTATTCATGCCCGTGCCACCTCTTGGGTGGCTTAATCTTTATCAATCAATCATCGACTAAGTATAGACTTTTGCCAAAAAACAAAACACAGACGACGCTCTATTCTGAACATTATTTTGTCTGCAGCCAAAACGCTTTCGATGCGTTATATTCTTGCCAGACATAAAATTATATATCCAAGGGCCATAGCTATTTCTCCTGACCAATGTCGTCTGGAGTCGCCAAAATATGGGGCACCTGATGGGGTATAATTGGGTCGTTTTCGGTCAACACAAATGGTTAGGCTGTTAGAAACTTGTCTTACTGAAGGGGACGAGTTCTTTCTTCAAACATGTCAACAGAAGATTTTTTTTTTGTTAATCAGCGCCTTATTCTATCGTATTCTATAGAGCTCACAGGTTTTCTGTTAGGCACTATCATGTGATCTCGCCCTTGATATACTGTACCTAGCTGTACTGTACCTAGCTGTACTGTACCTAGCTGTACTGTACCTAGCTGTACTGTACCTAGCTGTACTGTACCTAGCTGTACTGTACCTAGCTGTACTGTACCTAGCTGTACTGTACCTAGCTGTACTGTACCTAGCTGTACTGTACCTAGCTGTACTGTACCTAGCTGTACTGTACCTAGCTGTACTGTACCTAGCTGTACTGTACCTAGCTGTACTGTACCTAGCTGTACTGTACCTAGCTGTACTGTACCTAGCTGTACTGTACCTAGCTGTACTGTACCTAGCTGTACTGTACCTAGCTGTACTGTACCTAGCTGTACTGTACCTAGCTGTACTGTACCTAGCTGTACTGTACCTAGCTGTACTGTACCTAGCTGTACTGTACCTAGCTGTACTGTACCTAGCTGTACTGTACCTAGCTGTACTGTACCTAGCTGTACTGTACCTAGCTGTACTGTACCTAGCTGTACTGTACCTAGCTGTACTGTACCTAGCTGTACTGTACCTAGCTGTACTGTACCTAGCTGTACTGTACCTAGCTGTACTGTACCTAGCTGTACTCTACCTAGCTGTACCCCATCTAGCTGGACCGTACCTTACGAAGCGAGCCTATCCAGTAAGCATACATATCCACGCTGCTTGGTATGTCTACCAATGTATCAATATTAGAGTATAGATATTAGAGATAAGACAGGCTTGAAGGGTACGAGAAGGAAGGAAGATCATACTCGAAAGAAATACTCTAAGGTCGTACTCCGAGGCCGTGTTCGTATCTGTTAAGAATGAGGCAGCATAGCGTGGGGTGCTGGAGCATGGTGTTGGGAACACACTCTATAATGGAAAGGGTTGATATTGTGCTACAAAGAGGCGGTAAAGCATTGAAGAGTGTATAGTGTTAGGGGGAGGGGTGACTGTTCTATGGAGAGAGGTAGGCGACGGGGAGGGAGAGGTGTAGTGGGAGAGGGAGAATGAACCATGGGATGGCGTGAAGGAGGGAAGACAGTGATGGTGGGAAGGGAAGGAGGGAAGGAGGGAGGGAGGAAGGGAGAAGACAGCCCCAACATACGTCGTAAGAGACGCTCGTCGTACAAATAACTTCCAATTTCATTGTTTTTNGGAGGCTAACTATAGCAGAAAGTTGGGGCATTGCATGTTCGGCGGATGTTTCATGTTCTCCGTACAGATTCTTGTCAGTTCTAAACACTTGCCCGAAACGCTATGTGTACTATAGTGGCTTTAGGTATTGTATGTACTATCTCTATCTTTAAATCCATCATTATGTATGTAACTCATGGATGTACCTTTACCTGAATAAAGAATCTCCGTGGTGACAGAATCTCCGTGACAGTCTCCGTGGTGTAGTGGTAAGACACTCGCCTGGCGTTCCGCGAGCGCTATGTCATGGGTTCGTATCCTGGCCGGGGAGGATTTACTGGGCGCAATTCCTTAACTGTAGCCTCTGTTTAACGCAACAGTAAAATGTGTACTGTTGTTGTAACAACGATTCTTCGCGGCGGGGATCGTATTCCAGGGACCTGCCCGAAACGCTACGCGTACTAGTGGCTGTACAAGAATGTAACAACTCTTGTATATATCTCAATATCTCAAAGAATCTGAATCTGATATAATTCTTTTTACTAGTGCTTCCTACCCTTCGAGTGTCAGTGATTGCTCTATGCTGCCTTCCTATATAGTTTCTCGAAACACTGTACTGCAGTGGGGGCTTCGACAACAGAGACTGGATTAGCCAGGTCTAGTTCAATTTCAGGTTTATAATTATTACATGCATCTTTGGCTGCCTTGTCCTGTTGAAGTGGCCTGTGTCATCATGTCGGACAACACCTATGTGAGATGGTATTCATACAAAGGAAATTCTGCAATTCTTGCTCTATGGTTCAGTTATGTTGTTTATATTTGATGCTACAGCATTCCTAGTGACTGTTTTATATCTTGGGGTTCCCAAGTATTTGAAGAGCTACTTAATTGAATGACAAAAAATTAGTTCTGTATTTTTTCAGTGTCGTATAGTGGCTAGTTATTAATAGTAGCTATCTCTGAAGTATGTGTGGAACTATGCCATTGTATGACAGAACACAATTATTATTACATACTGGCAATTACAATGTCACACTGTCCAGAGAGTGTTAATTAAAAAAAAAACATCCAGTAGACAGTGTGACAGTGTGATTGCCAGAATTAGGCTGGGATTTTGGAATCCTCGTCACTGTCCTTGTGGATTTGTTCATTAGGCTGGGATATCGATATCTATGGCAGGTGGCTGCAGGTAATGAATCCCCCAATGGTGAACATTTTGATTGTAAACTATGTGAACAAGAGCTGGGACACACTCTCCAACACTGTGTCCGTGATGGCCCTGTTATCAGTGATTTCAGACCAAATGGTATAAAGTACTTTGAATTCTGTAACTACTTCACACAATCACGAATACTGGAAGATATTCTTGTGCTCTGCCCAGATTTTGTTAGTGGAGGCAAATAGATCAGTCCTACATTTAATATTCTCTCCTGATTCCATATGATTAACCATCCTGTGAGATGGGGATATAAGATAAACTTATAGCTAGTTTTTGATCTACAATGTGTTATCTTTCATATAGAATAGGATAGCAGCACATTACTGTGTATACCTAAGCTCGTTAATAAACTATAATCGTCTATTATATATAATTTTTGTCAAAAACTTATTTATGCGTATTATTACCCTTATAATAATGTTTTCTTATGCCGTCGTACTTGTTGCTACTAGTTTTTATTGTATTGTATGATATGTATTCTTCCACACGGTAAATATTTATGCATCTTTTTGTAACTAAGAATATTAATATCAATACTATACAATGAGCAGCAAGCAAAACGTTTATTAAAGTTTATCCCAAAAATATATTTAGATCACTTTTGCATTTATGTAAGAGAAAACTGTATTAGTGGAAGACTATAATAACCTGAATTTTCCTGAGGGATGCCATCAACTATTTACCAGAATTTACTGAGAGGGCCACTATCTTTCTAGTGGCCTCGACGAAGACAGGAAACCGGCGGCTTGTCAAAGATCTCGCCCATTTTTCGGAGACAGGAAACCGGCGGCTTGTCAAAGGTCCTCCCATTTTTTTTTCATGAGGATTATTTCAAACTGGATTTTGAACTGCAACATTGTTTCGGCATTTACAGCTTCGGCAGGTAGGCAGTTCCATGGGCTTATAACAATATGGGTGAGAAAAGCATCTCCTGTTTCCTGTCCTACATTTTGGCCTGCTAAGCTTGAAGTTGTTGCCCCTTGTATGTGTTATATGAGATGGTCCGGATTAATATCCCCCAACTTGTTCAGTATTTTCAAAGTTTCGATGAGATCAGCCCTGTCATGTCTAGTTTGTTACTCCTGTGACACTCAGAACATTGCCCAACTGCAAATAAATCCGTTGTCAAGATACCCCTATAGTTTACTAACTGTAGAAACTAAATTGGTAAAAGGGGAAACGTGCTTAAACATTTCTTTCCTGCCCGGGGATCGAACTTGGGATCCTTGATTGTGAGTCAAGACTGTTGGCTTCTGTACTTGAGGTTAGTCCATAGTTTGAGTTAATATATGAAAACATATTTTTCAAGCTCAACAAGCCAGACTGAGAACAGGAGATGCTTTTTCACCCACACGGTTTTTAACCCATGGAACTGCCTACCCGCCGAAGCCGTAACTGTCAAAACTGTGTTGAGTTTTAAAATATACCTAAGAAAGATCATCAAGGGAAAGGGGGAACCTTCGACAAACCGCCGGCTTCCTGTTCTCGTCGAGGCCACTAGGGTTAATGTCCCTCGTGTAAAATCAGGTAAATCAGGTATATATTTACCCATCGGTGACGTTGATTCAAAAATTCAAAATTCAAATGTTTATTCAGGTAAAGTACATACATAGAAGGGGTGATACAAATATTGCTGAATTTATAGATAGAGCTAGCACATACAATGCCTAAAGCCAATATTACGCAAAGCGTTTCGGGCAGACTGTAAAGACGTTTCGAGCAGATTAACTGTAAAGTTTCAATTCTTAGCCTATAGGCATACTCAAAAATCTATCCCATCCCATGTACAGCATGTATGGTGGTTGAGGATGGGACGCGAGCCTTCTTGTTCACAGAAGGTCCCTCCATTCTCCCTGGTGTGTGCTTACAACCACATTTAGAAAGGTTGCTATGGTTTGATATTTATGGCTAAGGTGGAATTTTCATTCTTGCCGCCAACAACGGCTAGTTTAGTGTACACCCCTTACTCGTCCTGTGAGTGGTAGTTTATAGTGTACACTCGTACTCGTCCTGTGAGTGGTAGTTTATCGTGTACACTCGTACTCGTCCTGTGAGTGGTAGTTTATCGTGTACACTCGTACTCGTCCTGTGAGTGGTAGTTTATCGTGTACACCCCGTACTCATCCTGTGAGTGGTAGTTTATCGTGTACACCCGTACTCGTCCTGTGAGTGGTAGTTTATCGTGTACACCCCGTACTCATCCTGTGAGTGGTAGTTCATCATGTACACCCCGTACTCATCCTGTGAGTGGTAGTTCATCGTGTACACCCCGTACTCGTCCTGTGAGTGGTAGTTTATCGTGTACACTCGTACTCATCCTGTGAGTGGTAGTTTATCGTGTACACCCCGTACTCATCCTGTGAGTGGTAACTTATTAATAAGAACAATAATATTTTATTCATAAAAGTGTGCATACATATGATACATGGATACTGAAGAATACATAGGTAAGATAAGCACGATACATAACGCCAATAACACCCGGTGCGTTTCAGGCATAATGTAGAAGAATACTGTACAGTGTAGGCGATGAGACACAATAACGTGGCTGAAGTATGTTGACCAGACCACACACTAGAAGGTGAAGGGACGACGACGTTTCGGTCCGTCCTGGACCATTCTCAAGTCGACTTGAGAATGGTCCAGGACGGACCGAAACGTCGTCGTCCCTTCACCTTCTAGTGTGTAGTCTGGTCAAAATACTGTACATTACTTCTGAGTATTCTCCTCTCTTTCAAATTTCATTTGAATGAAATTACAGCAAAATTATAAGATATGAACACACTAAATAAATGGCTGCTGTATCAAAGTATATATTTTAAATTTGATTATGAACCGCATTTGCTATTATAATTGTACGAGGCGTTTTTTTACATTATAATTAGTGTGGTTGCAGAGGAAGCCAGAAGGCAGAGGTCTGTCTGTTTTAAGAATTGTCAGTGGTTACACCCCCCCCCCACCCCCCACACCATATTTCTGTGACAATGTCATGGTTAATTGATTAATAAAGAGAGACTCGTTAGAGGTACAACGAGCTAGTTAGTTAGTGTTACTGAAGGCATTGAGTCCATTTTTTCTCTTATAAAAACTTATATGAAGCTTGGAGTCAGCATATTGCTCTGTTATAACAGCAATAATGAGTTCAGAGTGCAGAGCCTGGCAATAGAGCGTTGTATCTCAAGGTCTTTGCAAATTTTTGCAGAGGTTAGATAAGTCGACGTGTGTGAATGTGATGGGTAAGGCGCCACCACACCAGATGCTGTCTTACCCACCACCACCACAACCACCACCACCACCACCCTCGTCTCGGCGTACCAGACTATTCGTGCTGGCAAGACAAGTATCAGATGCTGATCCCACTATTGCAGAGGTTCATCAACTACTTGCTTATCTAACCTAAGCTGAGTATGGAGCTAACTACCCACATCTCTCTACCTCATTCTACTGGCTCACTTCACTTGCTCTGATCAAGTGCTTCCTTACGTCCTTCTGGCTCAGTGAGTCTTCCAGGGTTCTGTGAGCCGGTCACCGGGGTTCTGTGAGCCGGTCACCGGGGTTCTGTGAGCCGGTCACCGGGTTCTGTGAGCCGGTCACCGGGGTTCTGTGAGCCGGTCACCGGGTTCTGTGAGCCGGTCACCGGGGTTCTGTGATACCCGTCACCGGGGTTCTGTAATACCCCGTCACCGGGGTTCTGTAATACCCCGTCACCGGGGTTCTGTAATCCCCGTCACCGGGTTCTGTGAGCCCGTCACCGGGGTTCTGTGAGCCGGTCACCGGGGTTCTGTGAGCCCGTCACCGGGGTTCTGTGAGCCCGTCACCGGGGTTCTGTAATCCCCGTCTCCAGGGTTCTGTGAGAACTTGTAGATGATTGCGGAAAAAGTGCCCCTTTGCCACCTCTTTGTAACCGAGTAAAAATAAGGATTACTGTATTAACGTGAGCTGTTAACTAAACAAAGATTCCACCACGAATTAAGTTGTTAAAAAGTTAGTTCAAATTTGACTTTCAATTAGGAGACAATAATTAAAATCAACATTATTATGTTGAAACGTATTATTTTCTGTTGTGAATGTATTATGCAATAAATTTAACATGTTTCTTCTTAACAACTGTATAAAATACAATAATATTTTTTTTATTAAAAGTAATTAGTAAGTAGAAATATGAAATAAATAGTCTTGTAATATTTTATTAAATTGGATGAGTTTATTATTTATAAACCCTACTGCTTTACCTGCTTGATACCTGCTTGATGGAGTTCTAAGAGTTTTTCTACTCCTCAAGCCCGGCCCGAGGCCAGGCTTGACTTGTGAGAGCTTGGTCTAACAGGCTGTTGCTTGGAGCGGCCCGCAAGCCCACATATCCACCACAGCCCGGTTGGTCCGGCACTTCTTGAAGAAAACTATCTAGGTTTCTCTTGAAGATGTCTACGGTTGTTCCGGCAATGTTTCTTATACTCGCTGGGAGGACATTGAACAACCGCGGACCTCTGATGTTTATACAGTGTTCTCTGATTGTGCCCATGACACCTCTGCTCTTCACTGGTTCTATTCTGCATTTTCTTCCATAACGTTCACTCCAGTACGTTGATATTTTACTGTATAGATTTGGGACCTGGCCCTCCAGTATTTTCCACGTGTATATTATTTTATATCTCTCTCGTCTCCTTTCTAGTGAGTACATTTGGAGAGCATTGAGACGATCCCAACAATTAAGGTGCTGTATCGCGGCTATGTATGTCGTATATGTTCTCTGTATTCCATCTATTTCAGCAATCTCTCCCGCTCTGAAGGAGGAAGTGAGTACTGAGCTGAGTACTGACCTGTGGCAGGTGGCTACAGGTGACGGATTTCCCAGTCAGGTGCAAACTCTGTGAGCAGGAACTGGGTCATGACCTTACACACACACACTACGTTTTGAATATCTACTTAGACCCTTCAGACCTGCCGGTATAAGGTACCTGGGGCTATACAATCACTTTATTATCTCTTATTATTTTTAGAATATCTTCATAATATATCCAGAGTTTGTCAGTACAGGCTACTGATCACATGGCCCTGTATGACTACCATCCTGCGAAATGAGGTTTGTTGAGAATCACTATGCAACCCTTTATATAGTTCAGAGCAATTGATTAATATATATGCAGATAACTGTAATAATTAATTGTGTTGGGGGACAGGCAGCCAGCGTACATATACATGCGAGGCTTATATTGAGTTCCCTCCCCATAGTTCAACTACTGACTCCACCCCCAGAATACAACCCCACAACAAGCTGATTAACTACTGGGGTACCTTTTAACTACTAGGTAAACAGGTGAATTAGGTGATAGGAAACGCGTCCATCCATTTCTGCCCCGGCCGGGATTCGAACCCGGAATTCCCGAAATGGAGTCGAGAACGAACCCAACTGTAGTACAAGGACGCTAGAAATGTTATTACCAAAAATATCCTCCAAACAAAAACGGTTGGGCATCATTGTCTAGGTTGGTTGAGCATCTAGTTCCCACTAGAAGCTCCAGCAAGTGCTCTCGTCCTCCCCTGGCTCTTGTTAAGCATGTCGCATCTGTCCACTTGTCAGTGCTGCAAAGAACCTCACTATATTGTTATCATGTTGACTCTTGCCCTTTTCTTTTCCAGAACAACACAATTTATTTCCCCTGAGGCTTTCACTCACAGCTCAGCTCTCGCAACTTCCAGGCCAAGTCTTGTAGCGAGTCCCTTGAATTTTCTGTATTCACCAAGTTCTAGTTGCGAAGAATGAGATTCTCGAGGAAACGGAGATATTTGTGTGTCATTACTTTTCACAGTAGGTGGCATTTGTAACGACCATAACGCATAATATACGACCTATTAGTTGAGTTTACGGTGGTAGAGAGGCAGTTGAAGTGGATGAGCCCTCAGTGGCGCTCACACGTCTGCGACAATCAAAGACGACAAATATTGAAGCATATTTTAATGATTTAATGTTTTTCAACTGTTATCAAACATTTAAAGAACGATTTCAACGTCAACTGTGATTATATATATATATATATATATATATATATATATATATATATATAATATATTATATATAATATATATATATATATATATATATATATATATATATATATATATATTCTCTTTCCAGCTCCGGTATGGCATTTCCTCATTCGCGTGCGATAGGAATTTGCGAATTCCTCGTGTGAACGGACCTTAGAGACTATATTTTAGACGAATTCATTCGACAAAACAATACCCATAATCTGAAATGCACGTAAATTCATATCTAACTCGGTTAAATCGCCGGCTGGTGAAGGCAGCCAATAGGAGGGCTGGACGGTATCAACACAGGACTCTGTCTGGGACCTGCGACACCTGGACGAGCTGACTGCCTCCAGGGCACTGTCCACAGACTAGGGGTTCTGTGGTACTGTCTACAGACTAGGGGTTCTGTGGTACTGTCTACAGACTAGGGGTTCTGTGGTTCCGTCCACAGACTAGGGGTTCTGTGGTTCCGTCCACAGACTAGGGGTTCTGTGGTTCCGTCCACAGACTAGGGGTTCTGTGGTTCCGTCCACAGACTAGGGGTTCTGTGGTACCCTCCACAGACTAGGGGTTCTGTGGCACCCTCCACAGACTAGGGGTTCTGTGGTACCTCCACAGACTAAGGGTTTCTGTGGTTCCGTCTACAGACTAGGGGTTCTGTGGTTCCGTCTACAGAAGCGGCCACTGTTTGCCTCTGCAATGACCGAGGCCCAGACACCATGCATGTATCTTAGCGTTTAATATGTGTTCACAATCTGTCTTTTCCTCCAATGGATGTATTGCGATAGCACCAACAGCCACACTGACACGGTGACAAGGAATTAATCACTTTACTACGATGTTTGAGTGGTGCATGCATTACCTTGCCCACGTGGCATATAAGTTACAGTATGAGGTTGTTACAGAATGTCACACGTTACCAGCAGACTATAACGACAAACAATGTGAGTAACAAGAGCAAGTAACAACAACAACAACAACAACAACACAACAACAACAACAACAACAACAACAACAACAACAACAACAACAACAGGGGTGTATACTGGCAGTGGGTAATTAATTTGTCACCACAAATGAAATTATTTGCCGCAGTAATTAATGTGCACTCACCGCTGAAATTTATATCCTTGCCTCAAATGTATTATCGTTTTCCCTACAAAAAAAAGCAACAAACTTGGCTAAAAAAAAGTTTCCCCACAACATCAACAAATTTCCCCACAACATCAACAAATTTCCCCACAACATCAACAAATTTCCCCACAACATCAACAAATTTCCCCACAAAATCAACTAATTTCCCACAAAATCAACTAATTTCCCACAAAATCAACTAATTTCCCACAAAATCAACAAATTTTCCCCACAAAATCAACAAATTTCCCCACAAAATCAACAAATTTCTCCACAAATCAACAAATTTCCCCACAAAATCAACAAATTTCCCCAAAAAAAAAAAACAAGCGATATATTCACCGAGTGATGTATCCCGTTTCACGGTGTATATACACTGAGAGCTTTCTTTGTACCTTGGACAGGACAAAGGTACACTTGGTGTATCTTTGGTACCTTTGGTACATTTGGTGTACCTTTGGTACCTTTGGTGTACATTTGGTACATTTGGTGTACCTTTGGTCTTGTTGTCAATAAGCTCTTGTTGTGACTTTAATAACCCTCTCGCGGTTGATAGGCCTTTAGGCCTTAAGAAAAGGATTTCTTAAAGTTATATAAAATTTTGGGAACTCCGACTTAAGTATAATAATATATAGTTATTTTATGCATGTGTGATAGTCCTCTTCGCAAATGGAGGCATTAAAGTCATCAGAAATAATAAGAAAATCTTCACACATTAAAACGAACATAATTTACAGCCAACTTTAACTCTAAATAATGTTAAAGGTAAAACAAGTAGAATCTGCACTTGACCGAATTACTCTCACGGAGCCTAAATGACGAAACAGTAACACAGATAATAAAAACAATAACTAAAGGAGGAAAAAATACCATTTTTATTATGGAAAACTGCAATATTGCAACAAGCAGGCACTCTAGACATCTTTTTTTTTTAGATACATTGGCACTAACGGCGTGTCTAGGCGAGTATTAAAACCCCACTACACCTCAAAAAATAGTTTTAACACACATTAACAGACCACTTTCAGTTAGTATTAACACACTTTAGTGAAAGGTCGCGAGATGTCACTCAGTGTTGACATCTTAAAGCGCTGAGTACCAACACTCAGCGTTGTCTGTGAACGCAGAACGCTATATATAGCGTTCTCCGGAGGCTGTCCCGCTAGATAGGAGGCGTCTGACCATGGGAGAGTCAGCACACACAAAAGGGAAGGAGAGAATGAGAGGTGCGGACGACCGAGTCTCTCCTCCACCCTCCAGCTGCGTCTCTGCAACTCTGGTAAACTTGGCTGTGTCTTAGAGAAGCAATTTGAATATGACAACGTGGCCAGGTGACGGAAGTAGGTCCCACTGGGGAGGGAGACGGGCCAGGTGACGGGGGTAGGTCCCACTGGGGAGGGGAGACGGGCCAGGTGACGGGAGTAGGTCCCGCTGGTGAGGGGAGACGGGCCAGGTGACGGGAGTAGGTCCCGCTGGTGAGGGGAGACGGGCCAGGTGACGGGGGTAGGTCCCACTGGGGAGGGAGACGGGCCAGGTGACGGGGGTAGGTCCCACTGGGGAGGGAGACTGGCCAGGTGACGGGGGTAGGTCCCGCTGGTGAGGGGAGACGGGCCAGGTGACGGGAGTAGGTCCCGCTGGTGAGGGGAGACGGGCCAGGTGACGGGGGGTAGGTCCCGCTGGTGAGGGAGACGGGCCAGGTGACGGGGGGTAGGTCCCGCTGGGGAGGGAGACGGGCCAGGTGACGGGAGTAGGTCCCGCTGGGGAGGGAGACGGGCGAGGTGACGGGAGTAGGTCCCGCTGGTGAGGGGAGACGGGCCAGGTGACGGGGGTAGGTCTCGCTGGTGAGGGGAGACGGGCCAGGTGACGGGGGGTAGGTCCCGCTGGGGAGGGGAGACGGGCCAGGTGACGGGAGTAGGTCCCGCTGGGGAGGGGAGACGGGCGAGGTGACGGGAGTAGGTCCCGCTGGGGAGGGAGACGGGCCAGGTGACGGGAGTAGGTCCCACTGGGGAGGGAGACGGGCCAGGTGACGGGAGTAGGTCCCACTGGGGAGGGAGACGGGCCAGGTGACGGGGGGTAGGTCCCGCTGGGGAGGGAGACGGGCCAGGTGACGGGAGTAGGTCCCGCTGGGGAGGGGAGACGGGCCAGGTGACGGGAGTAGGTCCCGCTGGGGAGGGAGACGGGCCAGGTGACGGGAGTAGGTCCCACTGGGGAGGGAGACGGGCCAGGTGACGGGGGTAGGTCCCGCTGGGGAGGGGAGACGGGCCAGATGACAGGGGTAGATCCCACAGAGAAAACGGTATTTAATAAATATCTGAAAATACAAATCACCTCACATTATCCAAGTAAATATTGTATAGGCTCAGTTTTTTTATAGAAAAGGCAAAAGACAAAAGTGCATATAACCTTTGGAAAGGTTAAATAATCCGTCTGTGTTGACGGGGACACTCCAGAGACGGTATTTGAATGACGGAGTACCGCAGAGGTCTGGGAAATATACCAACTGTGGACAAACTACAATGACTACAAAGACAGTAGGGATCGAGCCGGTCGGCCGAGTTGACAGCACGCTGGACTTGTGATCCTGTGGTCCTGGGTTCGATCCCAGGCGCCGGCGAGAAACAATGGGCAGTTTCTTTCACCCTATGCCCCTGTTACCTAGCAGTAAAATAGGTACCTGGGTGTTAGTCAGCTGTCACGGGCTGCTTCCTGGGGGTGGAGGCCTGGTCGAAGACCGGGCCGCGGGGACACTGAAAAGCCCCGAAATCATCTCAAGATAACCTCAAGATAACTCAACTAGCTTCTGTTAATGTAGATAAATCATTTTGTTGGGGTTTCCGTCGTTCTACCGTCCAGTCTAAGTGGACGGTAAAGTGACGGTCTCGCTTCTTGCAGGTCGGCGTTCAATCCCCAACTGTCCAAGTGGCTGGCCACTTGGACAGTTCCCTTCGTCTAATTCAAAATCCTTATCCTCATATCCCTTCGAAGTGCTATATAGTCGTAATAGTTTGGTGCTTTCTCCTGATAATTACCTTACCTTTGTCGTGGGACAGAATGCCTGTGTATATATATACTTTAGGCTTGTATCGAGGTTTCTGTAGGTCGAACACCTCCCATGGATACAATTAGGTACTCTCAAGTACCTATTTACTGCTAGGTCAATTAGAGGCACTTGGTGAAAGGAAACGAGCCCAGCCATTTTTGTTTTACCTGCCCGGGAAATGAAGCTGGGATCCCCGATTGTAAATCAGGGGCGAGATTCACGAAAGCACTTACGCAAGCACTTACGAACGTGTACATCTTTCCTCAATCTTTGACGGCTTTGGTTACATTTATTAAACAGTTTACAAGCATGAAAACTTCCCATTTAACTGTTGTTATTGTTATAAACAGCCTCCTGGTGCTTCGGAGCTCATTAACTGTTTAATAATGGTAAACAAAGCCGCCAAAGATTGAGAAAAGATGTACAGGTTCGTAAGTGCTGGCGTAAGTGCTTTCGTGAATCTGGCCCCAGAAACGAAGCCAGCTGTATTACAAGACCTCTCTAGTCTCATCTCCTCGGAGTCTCTTCATCCATCTTATCCCATGGAAAAGAAACTTCAACATTGGTTGTGTCTCGGGTTTAGCCGGTATAAGACAGTCTAGCTGTGCGTAACCAACCATGTTGGTGTTGACTTACTTTGTTAATTACTGACACTATTAAAGTTCATACAACCGCACAGGAGAATAAAGAGCATTTATGTATCTTTAAAACATCTATTTTCTAAAGCAAATCACTACAATTTACTACCACATTGTGGGACATTTCCTGAAATTATTAATAATGTGTTGGAGCGGCGTCGGCGGTCCCGTACTCTTCTCTCTGGGGCAGTCAGCGTCAGGACGGGCTGTCTTCAGTGTGTGACGGGGAGGAAGAACTAGCGTTAGCGGGCCTGGTGTTAGCCGGCCTGGTGTTAGCCGGCCTGGTGTTAGCCGGCCTGGTGTTAGCCGGCCTGGTGTTAGCCGGCCTGGTGTTAGCGGGGCGGGATGAGGTAAAGGACTGATGGTAACAAGTTTACCAGAGGAGCGATGGCACATAGGAGTCGCGCAGACAGTTTTGCTGAAGAAAGGCGACATTGACGTCTTCGACGTACTCGCCATTGTCGTAGCACCAGGCGCCCTTCGCCAGCGTGTTCATATAATCGTCATCCTCCACCAGCCACAGAATGTTACACTGGCAGGTCAGGAAGTTTTCTGGAGAGGAAAAACATTTACAACCATTACTAAGCAATCTGCACGCGAGAGTAATTTGTATCTGCGCATCTCATGAGTATATCTGGTCAGTATATCTAGCGAGTGCGGCGGGTGAGTATACCCGGAGAGCTGTCTTTGACATGTCTTACCATCGAACACGAAGAGGTTGAGATCGGGGTCGGCATTGACAGAGTCGAACACCGGTCTCCATGCTGATTCCGGAGTGTCATCCAGGCGGTTGCGATGTATCCACAAGAACGTTCCCGCCTTCAGTCCTGCTCGGGAAAATATGTCCTTACGAACGTAGTATTCAGTATGAAGATGACGAATAGTAAGAAGGAGGCTAAGAGGATGGAATATAACATGAAGGAGGCTAAGGAGAATGTTTGAACAAAGCGGCCCTAGGAGCCTATTACTGACGAAACTACTGTGAGGAAGGAATATAATGAATAACATGATATAAGGAGAACTGGAAAGTGAGATACGAGAGTGACATGAATGACTATACAGTTATTAATATCATTAGAAGATCTAAAATAAAATTCCGGTAATTGATTGAAATCCAATATCTTCAATATGATTCCAACATCTTCAGTTTGATTCCAGTATCATGAATTAGGGTCCAGTAGCTTCAGTAATATTCAAGAATCGTATACAAAAATCAAGTAACTTAAGACTCAAATGCCCCACTCTGTAAAACACATTGATTAAAAAGATTTACTTTTTTATTAACACATCGTAACTTTCTTAGGAAGAGGGGGTGAGTGAAAAAGGTTAGTAACGTAATTTAATAAAGGCCTTAATAAGTAATAGTAATGTCTTCTCACAGACATAATAACATAGGATAAAAAGCCACACTTATGTATCTGTGAATTTTATGTAAAGATTTACACGAAGTCTTTCGCACACTCCAGAGTTCTTTGTCAAGGTCTGAGTCAAGAAGGATAAGAGGATTTGACAGAGGGTAGCAGCCTTATAAGACGTTGAGACGTGTCTTGTCCTAACCAACACTCAGACCTTGACAAAACACTCAGGAGAATGGGGAAAACTTTGTGCACATTTTTACTTAAAATTCACACATACATAAGTGTAGGTTTTTATCTTAGAAGAGTTAATAATTACCGACACGAGGTAGGAAACAAAGAAGTTAGGGACTTACCTGATATTGAGTTATCTTGGACAGTCCCTATTCGGTTGGATTCGAGTTTAAGTTGATCGAGGGTCTCGTAGAACGTAAATGCACCAGAATAGAGAGTGTGAATTAAGTTATGACCGAGGTCAAGATATTTCAAAGCTTTCTGGTTGATGAACGTGTCTTCTGCCACGTGATCGAGACCAATGTCGTTCAGTATGAGATACTCCAAGGCCGGGGCATCCTCGAAGGCCGCGTCTCCAAACTTCATGTTAGGGTTATACGAGGCCTGTAGGTACGTCAGGCTGTCCGAGTGAATGTCTGCCATGTGGGCGATCTTGTTCCTGAAGACTCGGAGGTCCGTCAGCTTCGGACAGTCTGCCAGCATGTCAAACGGGAACGTGGTCAGGTAGCTGTCTGTGACGATCACGGTATCCAGACGGGCGTATGAGTTCACAAAAGCGTCAGACGTAATATCATTGAGAGTTGTATGGCTGATACGAATGTAGGAAAAAGTGACGTTTGCGAAGGTATCTACAGTGAGCCTAGTGATGGGAACGCGCGCCTCTGTAGTGTTCTTAACAATAATTAGCCTGCGGTATGTTTCAAAAGGATCATTGCGGAAGGCTTCGAAGAGCTGAGTGTCACTCTGCACTGCAGAACAGTCCATATCAATATGAATATCTGTTTCAGTACAGATGCAGGGAGCAATGACTGCTGGATCTGGACACGGCCAAGCGTTGGTTAGAGCAGCACAGGCCAGGAGGCTGGCGACCACCACCAGCAGCATCTTGACGACCATCATGCAGGGACGAAGGAGGAGAGGCGATTACTGGACACTGAACTAGAAAATAGTTCCCACTTAGCTGTGCACTCAGTGATAAAGGGGCGCACCATTGCCAGAAACCAGCTGTCAAGTTATTTACACTTTTTAGTTAACTGGATTTGTTCTTTATTTTTTGCCTGTTACTGTAATCACTTTATATAAATATATTTGATAGTGCACAAATCATATTTCATCTCACGGTGCTGACCTCACACGCGACTCCTAAATGTAATGGTACTTTAATTTCGTTGCGGAGTGAGGTTGTGAAGTAGACAGCAGGTGAATGTGGGTGAGAGACTCCCACAAGTCTGCCATGATGGCTGCCTGCTACCTCTCTCCTCACTACCCCCCGCACTTCATGTACGGATCTAGATCTGTACTCTACTTCCCCCTCCCTCCCTATTTCGTCTCCTGCTCACTCCCTATAGTTGATGTCTCCATCGTTCTGCTTCTTCCTTCCCCCTGCCTCAGTTTTTATTTGCGCAGTGCGTACGCCTTCTGACTTCTGGCACCAGACAGCTGACTTATAGTAAGCCTTATCTCTATTAGTTCCCCCTGGAACACGACCCGACAGTTTGTTTTGTTTCCAGGTCATTATTACTGTTGATGAACAGAGGCGAACAAGTATGGATTGGTGACCAGTCAAAAATTCCCCAGGTTTTATCGCAATGTGTTGTGTGTGTGTTGTGTGTGGTGTGTGTGTGTGTGTGTGTGTGTGTGTGTGNCCGTACTCGTCCTGTGAGTGGTAGTTCATCATGTACACCCCGTACTCATCTGTGAGTGGTAGTTTATCGGGTACCCCCCGTACTCGTCCTGTGAGTGGTAGTTCATCGTGTACACCCCGTACTCGTCCTGTGAGTGGTAGTTTCATCGTGTACACCCCGTACTCGTCCTGTGAGTGGTAGTTTATCTGTACACCCCGTACTCGTCCTGTGAGTGGTAGTTATCGTGTACACTCGTACTCATCCTGTGAGTGGTAGTTCATCATGTACACTCGTACTCATCCTGTGAGTGGTAGTTTATCGTGTACACCCCGTACTCATCTTGTTAGTGGTAACTTATTAATAAGAACAATAATATTTTATTCATAAAAGTGTGCATACATATGATACATGGATACTGAAGAATACATAGGTAAGATAAGCACGATACATAACGCCAATAACACCCGCTGCGTTTCGGTCATAATGTAGAAGAATACTGTACAGTGCAGACGATGAGACACAATAACGTGGCTGAAGTATGTTGACCAGACCACACACTAGAAGGTGAAGGGACGACGACGTTTCGGTCCGTCCTGGACCATTCTCAAGTCGACTTGAGAATGGTCCAGGCCGGACCGAAACGTCGTCGTCCCTTCACCTTCTAGTGTGTAGTCTGGTCAAAATACTGTACATTACTTCTGAGTATTCTCCTCTCTTTCAATTTTCATTTGAATGAAATTACAGCAAAATTATAAGATATGAACACACTAAATAAATGGCTGCTGTATCAAAGTATATATTTTAAATTTGATTATGAATCGCATTTGCTATTATAATTGTACGAGGCGTTTTTTTTTTACATTTATAATTAGAGTGGCTGCAGAGGAAGCCAGAAGGCAGAGGTCTGTCTGTTTTAAGAATTGTCAGTGGTTACAACCCCCCCCCCCCACACCATATTTCTGTGACAATGTCATGGTTAATTGATTAATAAAGAGAGAGTCGTTAGAGGTACAACAAAGGTAGTTAGTTAGTGTTACTGAAGGCACTGAGTCCATTTTTTCTCTTATAAAAACTTATATGAAGCTTGGAGTCAGCATATTGCTCTGTTATAACAGCAATAATGAGTGCAGAGCCTGGCAATAGAGCGTTGTATCTCAAGGTCTTTGCAAATTTTTGCAGAGGTTAGATAAGTCGGCGTGTGTGAATGTGATGGGCAAGGCGCCACCACACCAGATGCTGTCTTACCCACCACCACCACAACCACCACCACCCTCGTCTCGGCGTACCAGACTATTCGTGCTGGCAAGACAAGTATCAGATGCTGATCCCACTATTGCAGAGGTTCATCAACTACTTGCTTATCTAACCTAAGCTGAGTATGGAGCTAACTACCCACATCTCTCTACCTCATTCTACTGGCTCACTTCACTTGCTCTGATCAAGTGCTTCTTTACGTCCTTCTGGCTCAGTGAGTCTTCCAGGGTTCTGTGAGCCGTTCATCGGGGTTCTGTGAGCCGGTCACCAGGGTTCTGTGAGCCGGTCACCAGGGTTCTGTGAGCCGGTCTCCAGGGTTCTGTGAGCCGGTCACCAGGGTTCTGTGAGCCGGTCACCAGGGTTCTGTGAGCCGGTCACCAGGGTTCTGTGAGCCGGTCACCAGGGTTCTGTGAGCCGGTCACCAGGGTTCTGTGAGCCGGTCACCAGGGTTCTGTGAGCCGGTCTCCAGGGTTCTGTGAGCCGGTCACCAGGGTTCTGTGAGCCGGTCACCAGGGTTCTGTGAGCCGGTCACCAGGGTTCTGTGAGCCGGTCACCAGGGTTCTGTGAGCCGGTCACCAGGGTTCTGTGAGCCGGTCACCAGGGTTCTGTGAGCCGGTCTCCGGGGTTCTGTGAGCCGGTCTCCAGGGTTCTGTGAGCCGGTCACCAGGGTTCTGTGAGCCGGTCACCAGGGTTCTGTGAGCCGGTCTCCAGGGTTCTGTGAGCCGGTCTCCAGGGTTCTGTGAGCCGGTCTCCAGGGTTCTGTGAGCCGGTCTCCAGGGTTCTGTGAGCCGGTCTCCAGGGTTCTGTGAGCCGGTCTCCGGGGTTCTGTGAGCCGGTCTCCAGGGTTCTGTGAGCCGGTCTCCAGGGTTCTGTGAGCCGGTCACCAGGGTTCTGTGAGCCGGTCACCAGGGTTCTGTGAGCCGGTCTCCAGGGTTCTGTGAGCCGGTCTCCAGGGTTCTGTGAGCCGGTCTCCAGGGTTCTGTGAGCCGGTCTCCAGGGTTCTGTGAGCCGGTCTCCGGGTTCTGTGAGCCGGTCTCCAGGGTTCTGTGAGCCGGTCTCCAGGGTTCTGTGAGCCGGTCTCCAGGGTTCTGTGAGCCGGTCTCCAGGGTTCTGTGAGCCGGTCTCCAGGGTTCTGTGAGCCGGTCACCGGGGTTCTGTGAGCCGGTCTCCAGGGTTCTGTGAGCCGGTCTCCAGGGTTCTGTGAGCCGGTCTCCAGGGTTCTGTGAGCCGGTCTCCAGGGTTCTGTGAGCCGGTCTCCGGGTTCTGTGAGCCGGTCTCCAGGGTTCTGTGAGCCGGTCTCCAGGGTTCTGTGAGCCGGTCTCCAGGGTTCTGTGAGCCGGTCTCCAGGGTTCTGTGAGCCGGTCTCCAGGGTTCTGTGAGCCGGTCTCCAGGGTTCTGTGAGCCGGTCACCAGGGTTCTGTGAGCCGGTCACCAGGGTTCTGTGAGCCGGTCACCAGGGTTCTGTGAGCCGGTCTCCAGGGTTCTGTGAGAACTTGCAGATGATTGCGGAAAAAGTGCCCCTTTGCCACCTCTTTGTAACCGAGTAAAAATAAGGATTACTGTATTAACGTGAGCTGTTAACTAAACAAAGATTCCACCACGAATTAAGTTGTTAAAAAGTTAGTTCAAATTTGACTTTCAATTAAGAAACAATAGTTAAAATCAACATTATTATGTTGAAACGCATTATTTTCTGTTGTGAATGTATTATACAATAAAATTTAACATGTTTCTTCTTAACAACTGTATAAAATACAATAATATTTTTTATTAAAAGTAATTAGTAAGTAGAAATATGAAATAATAGTCTTGTAATATTTTATTAAATTGGATGAGTTTATTATTTATAAACCCTACTGCTTTACCTGCTTCATACCTGCTTGATGGGGTTCTGGGAGTTTTTCTACTCCTCAAGCCCGGCTCGAGGCCAGGCTTGACTTGTGAGAGCTTGGTCTAACAGGCTGTTGCTTGGAGCGGCCCGCAAGCCCACATATCCACCACAGCCCGGTTGGTCCGGCACTTCTTGAAGAAAACTATCTAGGTTTCTCTTGAAGATGTCCACGGTTGTTCCGGCAATGTTTCTTATGGTCGCTGGGAGGACATTGAACAACCGTGGACCTCTGATGTTTATACAGTGTTCTCTGATTGTGCCTATGGCACCTCTGCTCTTCACTGGTTCTATTCTGCATTTTCTTCCATATCGTTCACTCCAGCACGTTGTTATTTTACTGTGTAGATTTGGGACCTGGCCCTCCAGTATTTTCCACGTGTATATTATTTTATATCTCTCTCGTCTCCTTTCTAGTGAGTACATTTGGAAAGCTTTGAGACGATCCCAATAATTAAGGTGCTGTATCGCGTCTATGTATGCCGTATATGTTCTCTGTATTCCATCTATTTCAGCAATCTCTCCTGCTCTGATGGAGGAAGTGAGTACTGAGCTGAGTACTGACCTGTGGCAGGTGGCTACAGGTGACGGATTTCCCAGTCAGGTGCAAACTCTGTGAGCAGGAACTGGGTCATGACCTTACACACACACACTACGTTATTGAATGTCTACTTAGACCCTTCAGACCTGCCGGTATAAGGTACCTGGAGCTTTACAATCACTTTATTATCTCTTATTATTTTCAGTATATCTTCATAATATATCCAGAGTTTGTCATTACAGGATACTGATCACATGTCCCTGTATGACTAACCATCCTGCGAAATGAGGTTCGTTGAGAATCACTATGTAACCCTTTATATAGTTCAGAGCAATTGATTAATATATATGCAGATAATTGTAATAATTAATTGTGTCGGGGGACAGGCAGCCAGCGTACATATACATGCGAGGCTTAAATTGAGTTCCCTCCCCCATAGTTCAACTACTGACCCCACTCCCAGAATACAACCCAACAACAAGCTGATTAACTACTGGGGTACCTTTTAACTACTAGGTAAACAGGTGCATTAGGTGATAGGAAACGCGTCCATCCATTTCTGCCCCTGCCGGGATTCGAACCCGAAATTCCCGAAATGGAGTCGAGAACGAACCCAACTGTAGTACAAGGACGCTAGAAATGTTATTACCCAAAATATCCTCCAAACAAAAACGGTTGGGCATCGTTGTCTAGGTTAGTTGAGCATCTAGTTCCCACTAGAAGCTTCAGCAAGTGCTCTCGTCCTCCCCTGGCTCTTGTTAAGCATGTCGCATCTGTCCCACTTGTCAGTGCTGCAAAGAACCTCACATATATTGTTATCATGTTGACTCTTGCCCTTTTCTTTTCCAGAACAACACAATTTATTTCCCCTGAGGCTTTCACTCACAGCTCAGCTCTCACAACTTCCAGGCCAAGTCTTGTAGCGAGTCCCTTGAATTTTCTGTATTCACCAAGTTCTAGTTGCGAAGAATGAGATTCTCGAGGAAACGGAGATATTTGTGTGTCATTACTTTTCACAGTAGGTGGCATTTGTAACGACCATAACGCATAATATACGACCTATTAGTTGAGTTTACGGTGGTAGAGAGGCAGTTGAAGTGGATGAGCGCTCAGTGGCGCTCACACGTCTGCGACAATCAAAGACGACAAATATTGAAGCATATTTTAATGATTTAATGTTTTTCAACTGTTATCAAACATTTAAAGAACGATTTCAACGTCAACTGTGATATATATATATATATATATATATATATATATATATGTATATATATATATATATATATATATATATATATATATATATATATATATATATATATAAATTCTCTTCCAGCTCCGGTATGGCATTTCCTCATTCGCGTGCGATAGGAATTTGCGAATTCCTCGTGTGAACGGACCTTAGAGACTATATTTTAGACGAATTCATTCGACAAAACAATACCCATAATCTGAAATGCACGTAAATTCATATCTAACTCGTTAAATCGCCGGCTGGTGAAGGCAGCCAATAGGAGGGCTGGACGGTATCAACACAGGACTCTGTCTGGGACCTGCGACACCTGGACGAGCTGACTGCCTCCAGGGCACTGTCCACAGACTAGCGGTCTGTGGTACTGTCTACAGACTAGGGGTTCTGTGGTTCCGTCCACAGACTAGGGGTTCTGTGGTTCCGTCCACAGACTAGGGGTTCTGTGGTTCCGTCTACAGACTAGGGGTTCTGTGGTTCCGTCCACAGACTAGGGGTTCTGTGGTACCCTCCACAGACTAGGGGTTTCTGTGGTTCCGTCTACAGACTAGGGGTTCTGTGGTTCCGTCCACAGACTAGGGGTTCTGTGGTTCCGTTTACAGAAGCGGCCACTGCTTGCCTCTGCAATGACCGAGGCCCAGACACCATGCATGTATCTTAGCGTTTAATATGTGTTCACAATCTGTCTTTTCCTCCAATGGATGTATTGCGATAGCACCAACAGCCACACTGACACGGTGACAAGGAATTAATCACTTTACTACGATGTTTGAGTGGTGCATGCATTACCTTGCCCACGTGGCATATAAGTTACAGTATGAGGTTGTTACAGAATTGTCACACGTTACCAGCAGACTATAACGACAAACAATGTAAGTAACAAGAGCAAGTAACAACAACACAACAACAACACAACAACAACAACAACAACAACAACAACAACAGGG
>WNGS01169217.1:8923449-8963061 GCA_020271785.1 Procambarus virginalis
GATCCTTCTTGCTCCTTAGTAGCCAGCTCAGTCTTGGTTTCTAGCTCTTCTGACCCAGTGTTTGAACCTGGGTATTTTCCACACAGTTCCTCTTTTTCATCAGATAGGTCCAAAGACTTACCTAGCTAATTCTACATTCTCCTCCATCTATCATTTATGCCTAATACTGTTGCCTCTTATTGTTTCACTTTGGTGAAGCTGCTTTTGTTACTTTCGGTATTGATATTTAATTTTTTGCCATTTTGCAAGTTGTCTCATGCATTCCTTCACCCCCTGGCAATTCATTATCTGCTGAAGCCATCTTAATCTCTGGATAGTGTGTGGATTTTTTTCCTCCCCCTCAGTTTTTGGTTACCCCTTTGATCCTTGATACATTTCTTAAAGCCCTGTTCTTGTTGGCCGTTATATTTGGTTGTCATGTGGGGGCATCTTCATGCTCTCCTCTGGGAGTCAGGGTTCTGTTGTTGATGATTGCTGTTTGGCTGCAATCCTTGTCACTGACAAGTGACAGAGGCGTCACTTGTTTTGTCCTGTTGCTACCTATCATCGCTACCTATGTGACATCTGTACTGTTTCAGTAGACATGTTTGTTATTCCAGTTTCCTTGGCCTCCTGTTCCAAGGCTCATTTGTCTCAGGATGTCCACAGTGTCATTGAGTCTAATCAGCCTGCTGTCTTCCCCTGTGCCCATGCTGTTTGCATGTCTGAAGCTTTGACAGCAGTGTTTTCCAACATGTCATATGATATTCATGCTCAGGGGTTTTGGAGGTTTTACAGGATCCTGGAGGATCATTACCTGGTCAGTGTTCCTAGTCCATGTCAAGTTTGTATTATCCTGGGGTCGGGTTTCTTGTCCTTGATTCATGTCTTCAGTCTTCTCCCTGGAGAGTCCCAGTTTTCCAAGGTTAGTTAGCTACTGGGAGCCATCATTCATTCCTTTCAGAGCCAGCATCTAATGTAATGATATGCATTTTCTGCTTGGGGCCTCATTGACTCCCAGATTTTTCCTTTTTATTTTGATGTTCATCAAAAGGTGGATTTTTCAGTTCCAGACTAAGCTCTATTGACAGGGAGAGCCAGAGCTCAGGTGATTCTGTCACCTGGTGGTGGCTAGCTGTAACTAATTGTTTTGACTTAACTGCTGGGTGGATAGTTTGCTGCTTTTTATTCTTTTCTGTCTGTGAACCTTGCAGCTGTATGTTTTGTTTGGCTAACTTTCTGGATATTACCTTGTGAGGGTGATCATAACAATGCCCTGCTTCCCGAGCCTCTGCAAGGGGGGCCAGATTCTGGCTCTGGTACCCAGGCGGCCATATGACCTAGTGCTGATGCAAGTCATATGTGGAGCTACCTCAGCGAGCTAGTTACAGGAAGCCACTGATGCCCTACCAGAAAGTGGAATTTCATTACATTCAGTGCTGGATTTTTAATTATAGCAATTTGATATGCATGCATTAAAGTAGTTGTATGACATTGTCTTAAATGCATTATATTACATTTATTTTAAGATTATTTTTGTTATTACAGGATTATGATTATTTGACAATCTCACTGACAAAACAGTTTTTACAATTAACATTGAACTAAACCAAGAAGCGGTTAAAAATGTGGTAGACTGAAATACTGTATTACATAGTGATTGTGTAAGCAACCAAATGCCAGTAAAGGGTGTCAAATATTGTATTAATCTGATAAAATTGATGATAAGAGTTATGTACAAGGAATGCAATTGAGAAAGCTACATAATTTGTTGTAGTTTTTAACAAACTGAAAGCCCAGAATGGAATATACACAACTGATACAAAGGCTAAGAGGAACACTAATACTATACTTGTTGAAAATTACCAAGATTTATATACAATTAAGTGATGTTTAGTGTCTGCTTGTAATTTTTTCTGGGGCTTCGTTGCATTTATTCTAGTCATATTTATTTTACTGCTGGTTTCTGGAGGGGCTGAACAGTAGCTCCCTGTAGATAGTCACACGGAGATAGCTCCACACATCTGAGTCACATCACCCCTATGAGTCCTTCATAGCCTACCAGAGGTCAAAACTGTCCCCCCATCCCAGCTCACAGAGGTGGAGGGAGAAGGGGAACTTTGATCACCCTCTCAAAGAAAGTAAACAAAGCCCCAGAAAGAAAACAAAGTAAGTCAAACAACTGTAAGATTCCCAGAAAATAAATAAATGAAGCAGAAAACAACTCTGAAACAATCCACCTAGTAGTTAAGTCATACTGCTCCCTTCCCCACCTAGTTGATCACTGCCACGTGGCAGCACTAAGGGAGCAGCCAGCTCCCCCTACCAACAATCCTCAGTCCTTTTTCCTGATGTCTGATGATTCGGACCGCTCCTTGAGTTGCCAGATATTCTCACTAGGTATTGGTCATCCTTTTGACTCTCTCAAGTGGGAGTCAATTTGCTTGTGCACTGTCCTAATATTTAGTGTTTGCTTCACCTGTGTGTGTTTACAAGCTTTACTTAATCCAATGTGTGGACTTTGGAAATGTCATCTTGAGCTACATGTGCTTAGGGTTTCCCTTCCATAGGTACTCATTGATGATGCCCCAAGACTGACAAGGTTGCTTCCCTGGTGTGTTTGGGTGTTTGTCCAACAGAGGCTCGCCTACTGTGTAGAATGCCTCACCCTGAGTAGTGCAAGGGTCATTAACTCTTCTGTAAGGGTCTAGGGGGGGTCGACATTCTGGAGTTTATTGCCAGAATTACTTGAAAGGTGAGGTATGAGTGTAAGGGGAGGGAATGTAAGGTGAAGTTGTGTATTGGGTGAAACACAATACACTGAGCTGATGAGGACATGTTAGGAGAATGACCGAGGATCATTTAACGAAAAAGTTGTCCAAAGGGATTATAAAAAGGGATGATATGACAGAGGCAGATGACCAGTATTGTGAAAGTGGAAAAGTGGAACAATACATGAAAGGATGAAGGGAATGATCAGTGTTTGAATGAGTGAATGGCTTGTGTGGTGATAATGCCTCCTGGAGAAATGTTGCTATGGTCCCAAGAGAAAGAGGAGGTGGCTTTAGATGAGCATGTACTGTATCAGTTATCTTCGTATGCTTATTTTAAAAAATGGAGGTGCTCTATTTTAATGTTATTGTGGTTTTCCGTCCATCTGCTGCTGCAGCCACCATTACCACCATCATTACTATTGCTTCTATTACATCTACTAACTGTTATATTACTACTGGTAGTGTCTTGAGTGATTAACCTAGAACATGTCATAAATATATTACAGTTGTACATTCTACTGTATTATTGTACCTCTTATATTATCTTCATTCATCATTCTACATATATTTATGAGGTGTACCAATAGTATTTTATATTTTTTTGTTTATAAACTATTAAGTTGTATACTTTAGTGCCTCATAATTTCCCTTAGTATTTATATCTGAAGTATTCATTGCCAATGTTTAAACTAAGTGCGTTTATACACAAGTAACTAGGAGAGATGGCCAGCTGTGCCCAGGGCTCTCCCCCAGTCCTACCATCCCTCTCATTTCTTTCCATCTTTCCAGTACTACCTTCAACACCTTCCATCCTAATTAACATTAATATGCAAGATGAATCATAATGAAGATGTAATTTGTTTTAACAAAATTAGAATTGTGTAATTATCATTCAATGCAAAGGGGGGACACGGGACTTGACCTCAACCATCCTATGTACTACTTGTTACCCAGACAAGTCACCCTGCACAGTTTTGTGAGGCTAGCCCCAAGCATCTGGCCACCTACTATGGACAGAGAGAGAGAGATTCTGGAATGTCTGATTGTCCCCTTGAATATCCCATGACATAGTCAATGCTACATATTCTTCCCAGCTTGGAGCTTTCTTTTGATAATTAGTTACATTTAACACTGATTTTTGGCTAATATAATGCCCTAGATTACATATTTATTTTGGTTCTCTTCTGATTGATGGCCATAAACATTCGTAGACCTGGGGCCAGATTCACGAAGCACTTACGAACCTGTACATCTTTTCTCAATCTTTGGTGTCTTTGTTTACAATTATTAAACAGTTAATGAGCTCCGAAGCACCAGGAGGCTGTTTATAACAATAACAACAGTTGATTGGGAACTTTTCATGCTTGTAAGCCATTACAAAAATGTAACCAAAGCTGTCAAAGATTGAGGAAAGAAGTACTTGTTCGTAAGTACTTGGGTAACTGCTTCGTGAATCTGGCCCCAGCTGTATAAAACTAAATATTAATTGTTAATGATTAATATGTACATTTACTGGTAACTTCCTTTGTGCTTTGTTCTCAATGTTTGGATGCTTACTGTAAGAGTTTATAAAAATGTTTGATATAAAATGTTGTCTTGTGTATATAAACTGTATTATAGAATTTTAATACAGTATCTTGTTTTTTACATCATAAGTGTAGTGCATATTTAACATTGTGCAGTGCATACTTGAAGTAGGAATCATATGGCATTACTCAGCACCGTGGTAAATACAGTAATGTGATGTTTATTAGCTTAAAATATATATATATATATTTTTTTTAAGAATGAATAGACATTGTAAGTTGTGAAGCTGTGCCATAGCTATATACTACCATACCAAATTTTATAACTGCTATGACAAATTTTAAGTTGATGTAATCTAGTCCATCCAAATGAATTTATTTTACAGCATATTTTGTGAGCATAATATTTTGGTGAAGCACAAATAAAAGCTAATGCATTTTATCAGTTGTTTTTTAACCAAAGAACTAATGTATTTCAAAACAACAGACATAAAATACAAGCTGAAGCCAACTCTATTATTGCCTTCAGTTTAACCCTTAGTGTGGTTATTACATGTTGATTCACAGGATAATGCAGTTATCACGCGTTAATAATGTCTAAAATTATCTAAAATTGTCTGCTTTTTATACCCATGATGCTAACATAAATGTGATAGTTGTACAGTATATGGATGTAGTGGAGTGGACCTAGACCCATGAAAAACATCCTGTCGTCATTAATGATTGCTTACTACAGTATGCAAATTAGGTTATCACGCATGTTACTATGCCAATTTGGCAATCATGATATAAAATTACATTACAATTATATGAGTTGTATAATGATTATGGTCATATGATATTCAGAACTGAGTATGGTCGTAATGAAGTATACCAGGTCAACTTATCATTTGAACCATTATCATGTGACGCTTGTACCAGGGGCCTGCCGTCATCTTTAGGTAGAGCATTGGTGTTTCCCACTTTTGTTTGAATCCACATGATGCCAATGGTTTTGCCAAGGACCCAGTTTCAATAAATAAATACACAAACGAATGCAAATATTGGGTAAAGTCGTTTGCAATTTGCCACATGAGTGAACCCCCGTCCAACACACCACCTACAGTTCTTCCACCACCAAGCTCTCCTCTTTCCACCTCGAGTAAAGATGGGCCCGTTTCATTTCTGTGCTACTGTGTAGATCATTGGGAAGCTCAATACTCAAAATGTCATCCTCACATTGCTTAGTAACACATGAATAAAGGTACTGCAGAAGGTATATTAACCTGTATTAGCAACTATTTACACCTAAGAACATGAAAATAAAGGGAACTGTATGTGAAATTACCTAAGTGGAGTTACAGGATAAAAGCCATGCTTCTGGTGTCCCGTCTTCCCAGCACTCTTGTTGTATAACGTTTTGAAACTACTAATGGTTTTGGCCTCCACAACCTTCTTGCTTAACTTGCTCCATCTACCACTCTGTTTGCAAAAGAAAACTTTATAATATTTTTTTGGCACCTTTGTTTCCTTAGCTTGATCAATGAGCTCTTCGTTTTGAAGCTGCCGATTTCAGGAATTTATCTTTGTAAATTTGGTCAATTCGTGTTATTCTTTTGTAAGTGCTGATCATATTGCCCCCTTTTTTTCTATCTTATAGTTTTGGCATATTTAATGCCTCTAGCCTCTCTTCATAACTCTTGTTTTTCAGTTCTGGAAGCCATTTGCAGCATGCCTTTGCATCTTTTTCAGTTTATTGATATGCTTCTCGAGATATGGGCACCATACAACTACTACATATTCCAATTTGGCCTCGCAAAAGTCAGGAAGTTTCTTTAGTATTTCACCATCCATGTAATTAAAAGCGATAATGGAGTTTGAAAGCACAGCATATGTTCCTTGCACAATGTTCTTTATGTGTTCCTCTGGTGACAGTCTATTATCCATAACCACCCTTAAGATCTTGTTCTTAAGTCCTTCTTTCTTTAAGTCCTTCTTTTTCTTTAAGAAGTAAGTTTTTAAGTAAGTTTAAAAAGTTCTTTAAGTCCTTTCCACATAATTTATAGGTTGTGTGGGGTTTACTTTTCCTTTTCCACATTCCATAACATGGCATTTATAATAATGAATCGTGTTGGGGGGAGGGGGGGGGGGACAGGCAGCTAGTTTATTATTATAAGCAGATGTTAGGCTTATATCAAGGTTCCCACAAGATCAAATTACTGACCCTCCTCAGGATGCAACCCCACAATAAACTAACTCCTGGGTACCACCTTACTGGCCACCCATCTGCCCCACACAAGCTCTACCACCCTTCTGCCTGTTCACCTGTCCTGCTGCCCACCTGCTCTCTGCCTGCTACCCTCTCTCCAGCTATGATTTTGCACAGAGTTGCTCCGATACTGAAAGATTTTGTTTCTAACTTTTTTGCTTTAATATAAAGTTGGGTAATTTTTTGCTAACATCATGTCTGCCATCGTCTGCCCTCACCTGCCCACCCGCCAGTCAGCCACTAATCCATCCACCCCACCTACCATCCCGCCTCCCTGCCAGTCTCTTTGCCCACCCGCCTCTACTCCCACTCATGCCTGCCAGCCAGTTATCCATCCTGCCACCCTCCCAAATATGACTAAAAAGTTACTGATATTTTAATACCAGGAGATTTAGCAGAGCCCCGGATTTAACAACCTGGGAACAGCCCAATATAGGTCTTTAAATTGAGTGGATAATGTGTATTATATTATATATACAATACTGTGTGTGTAATATATTATTATTATATATATATATATATATATATATATATATATATATATATATATATATATATAATCTGATATATATAATCTGATATATTGATATTGTTTTTAAGGACACGATAGTGAACAATGTCAAAGGTCTTGATCAAAGATAAAGTAAGTTTCATTTTTTACTAATTTTTCTTATTCTTTTTCAATTTGTTGTCCTAATTACAAATGGAATAAGTGCAGAAGATAACAATATTTTCAAACTCATGCACTTTTTTCTGGACATTTTAACAGGCTCAGACACGAGCTGTCAAGTTGCTGATACCTTTTTTCAGATAAAATGTGTTTTATCTAAGCAGATAGCCTGCAATTTAATTAAGATGATTTTAGAATCTTATCTATGACGTGAGTGGAACTGATAAGTGGTATGTAGGTAGGTGCGGCAGTGGAAGGTGCTCAGCCAGCCAGCAGAGTCACAGAGTTGGTACCCATCCAGTACCAGACTTAATTTTGGAAGGTTCGTTGTTATTTCTCTTCGAGATGTTTGCAGTGATGTGTTGGGAAGGACCATGTGCAAGACCTAAATTGTTTGTTACCGAGCACAAATTAATGTCAAAATATTATATATTTCATATACCCCTTTATAAGTTAATTTATGTAATTTTGGGAGGTAAGCCTTAGGACAGATACTAGAGCCTGTTATGTTATTCAGCACCATTTGCATTGTTAATTAGGGGGAGTATGAGGGGTGGGAGTGTTTGTAAAGTTTTCTAAATGTTTACACCATTTAAAAAAATGGTGTAACGTTTTAGAATGATAATGTGAGCAAAGGCAGTCCAAGTTGGTAATCAATTCCCTCTTTACGAGCAAAAGTCTTGGCTAGCTCATCAGTTCTATCATGCATTCGGCTTCATTCACAATGATGTGCTACCCGAAATTTTAGCGAAGTATCCAAAATTTGCTTACTGTAGGTAATGCATGCACATGACTGTAAAGCTGCCGCCCAGTTGGGTGGGTGTGCAGCAAGACTAGTAACTGTGTGACTCACTATAGATGTAAAGTGCCTTGTATAGTGACTGTTGTGAGCCTCTTGTAATGTCACTTGTGACACCTCTTTGTGTCACTTGTGACACAAAGATTCTTGATGTGTGTATTTGTGTGGGTGATTAGATATGTATGTGTATGTATATGTGTATACGTATATATATATGTACATGTATGTATGAGGGTGTGTACATGTGTATACAACATTGATAATTTTGTAACTAGCGTCAAACATTGTTATTTGCTTAGCTAAACGAACTAGAGGGTTCAGTTCCTGAACTGATTATGTGCCTCTGTAATCCTTTACACCACCGCCCACGGGATGGGTATGGGGTGCATAATAAAGAAAGAAATTGAATTGAATAATGTGAGCATGGCATTTCGACTTCCTTAAAGTGTTTGTTATATGACTCTCTGAAACTGGTAACTATTAATTTTGGCATAAACCATCCTCTCAGTTTAACAGTTTCGATCATCTGCAAAAGAACTCTACAAAAGATCAGCATTGAATGTAATGAAATGCACTTTTCTGGGAGAGAGTTGGTGGCTTCCTGAAACTGTATTTGCTGAGATAACTTCCCATACACAGTCACATCACTCTTAAAGAGATCTGTTGGCCATTGGGGACCAGAGCCAAAACCTACTTCCCTCACAGAGGCACAGAGGGCAGGAGATTGTTACAATTACCCTCACTGGAAAAGCAACCAGAAAGCAGACAGGATAATATAGAGAACTGCATAGTTCATAAAAATGACAAACTGAAACAGCCATCAGATACTGCAAAAGAATCTCTCAAAACTAAATGGTTCATTCAAACCTGGGTATAAAACACCCCCTAAGGAGACCTGGTCAGAGACTGGGCCACTGGAACATTGAACCTCGGACTCATCACCAGGTAGTGTACATGTACAGAGCCACCAACTGATGGTGTCCTGGCAAGAAGCCGGCTTAATATGGAGCTCATGGACCACGATCTGACATACTATACTGTACCTGGTAGGAGAGGAGGGAGCCAGGGAGCCAAAGGGGCTCACCTAAAGGGGTTTTTCATTACATTCAGCAATGGTTTTCATGGGAAGCCTCTTGGTCCCCTGAAGCTAACAACAAAGAAAGAAAACAGAGGACTTGCCAGAGATGAGGAGAGGTGTCAGCCACAAAGTCTTAAAAGAAATAATGGGCCAGGAAGACTGGCCCAGATGACTAACACAAGCCTGACTGGAATCAGCAAAGGAACCACCTACCCACTGAAGCTGTAAATCCCAAATCTGTGTTAAATTTTAAAATTCAGCTGGAAAAGATCATCAGGGCAAATGTGGGGACCTTTGACAAGCTGCCGGCTTCCTATCCTAGTCAAGGTCACTAGTGTTAGTAGCCCTCAGGTAAATTTAGGTAAATATATGTATGTACAGTCTGACCAAATGTAAACTGTGTCAACAAAATTATTCGCACACCCTCTGTCACTATGTGATGGAGTGCAAAAAAGATATGTGAATTCAGAGACAATTCTATAACCAATGTACCAACGATGTGTCAATATTTCATTCAAAATGATCTACTACCAGAAATTTTAGCCAAATATCCCCAGTTGGCTAACTGTAGGTAGTAACTAAGAGTGATTGTAACCTATCCACCGCTGCCCACTGGATGGGGGGCGGTGTGCAGGACAAACATATTAATTGTGACACTAGCTCTCCACATATGTCAGTTGCTTAATTTAGAAACTATACTTGTGGTTGATCTCGAACCCATTGTTGATGTGACGACTTGTACTGAATTTTGTAACTAGCTCATCAAGATTGTAACTTGCTTGGCTAAATGAATTGTGGGGTTCAGTCCCTGAGCCCATTATGTGCCTCTGTAACCCTTTCCACTACTGCCCACAAGATGGGTATGGGGTGCATAATAAATGAACTAAACTAACAGTATGTATATATGCATTTACAGTATGTATGTATGTATGTATGTATGTATGTATGGGTTATTCCAGTGCAGATTAAGACATGTGATGATTCTTAGAAGACTCTCATTTCCTTTTGTGTGTGTTGCAGTGTGAGTGAGTAGCTGTAGAGATGCAGGGTGTCTCAGGAGCTGCAGCAGTAGTGATGCTGCTTGCTGCCACTACACTTGTCCTGGCCGACTATATCCAGAAAAGCATCCTTTGTGATGATATTGCAGCTATTTGTGAACACAATGGTATTGACAATGTGAGCATATAAGAACCTTCATATTTTAACTGTTGCCAGGTTTCATACAATCTGTTCACTTAATGTTTATTTCATAATAAGTTTGGATACTAAATTTTTCCTAGTCATTTGTTAAATTTGCTTAAAGATGATTAAGTTATCTATTTATCTATTCACTTTACACCCTCCTGGAAGCTTTTAATTAAGGATTAAACACAAAAGTACTTTCTCAATCATTCAAACCCCTTCTTTCATATATTGTTCAACTCTTCACGTCCAAAATACAGTACAGCACTGTTCATCTTTCTCTACTATATAATCCCTTTATTTCATCCTTGTATGCCCTTCTCATCAATAATACTTATGCATTCTACTAACATGTCCATACCACTTCAGTGTATTATGCTTCAACTATTCCACATTTCATTTATTCACCTCTTAGACTGCTACCACATCTCTGATATACAGTACTTCCTTATTGTTATACTGTACTCATCCCACATACTTACACCACTTTTTTTGTCTAAAAACATCACTGAATGTAATGAAATTAATCTTTCTGGTAGGTCCTTGGTGTCTCCTTGGTGCTTGCTACCTGGCAAGCTCCACCCAATTCAATCCATGCCAGGCCATTGAGTCATATATAAGCCTACTGGGAACCAGACACCAAAAACCTGGTCTCCCCTCTAATGAGGTGCAGGAACTAGGGGGATCCTAGATCACCCTAATCAAGGAAAGGCCACCAGATAAAAGGGGACAAGTCAGGACTGATGACAGCAAGGTAAACAAACCATCAAAAACGGAATTGAAGCATCAAGAGTCACGAACTGCTATGTGAGTACTGTATTGAGCCCACGAATCAAAGCCCACATAAGAAGCAAGGCATAAATATGCAGTACAGTATATATATTGTGAAGCAAATATTAAAAATAAAAAAAGACAAAAGCAAAAGCACAGGAAAAAAAAAACATTGTCCAGGATAGCATGTACTTATCTAAAATTCTGGGATCTGAAAGGCATTGGAGTAGGAAGAGCAGTGCAAAAGCAAACATGTACAACATCCACACCAGGCAAAATGGTGGTAAGGTTGGTGGTTCATGGAAGACGGTACATTCCCTGGTGGTGTGCAGTGGAACTAATGATAGAAATGCTTCACCACTGAGTGGTTTGGGTATCTCAGGGCTTCACTGTCCCATTTCATGCAGGTTGTTTACCTTGCTGGCATTTGTTTTGACTCTCCTCCTTTCTGGGAGGCCTTTTCTTGGTTAGGGTGATCTACGATCACCTCATTCCTTGTGCCTCTTTACAGGTGGGGGCCAGAAACTCGGCCTCTGGTTCCTGGTAGGTTAATACATGACTCATAAGGCCCTGTGGTAGATTAAATTGAGTGGAACTTGCTAGGCACCAAGCACCATGGAGCCACCACAGGATCCCTTCCCAGAAAAGTAAACAAAAAAATACCTGTAACTATAAGCTACCAACATCGTAATCAGTTCCACCACAAATGGTGTAATAATGAAGCCACTACAGGAAGGTAGAGGCTAAGCCTTAGATGCCTTATTAGATAAGATATCTCACACCAAGGTGCTAACGATTCTCACGCTAAATCTCTTCTAATACATGTGATGTGTTGCTCTTCCATTAGCAGCCTCATGGCCCTATTGTGTACAATACAGTACTGCATACAATGTCACCTTAAACTATAAACATTTTTTACAGTAATAAAATCATTTACAGAGCTTTGCTTATGTGCAATTCACAATCAAGAGTTAAATGTGTATTGTAATGTGCAAATCTGTTTATAATGTTTACAAATCATAGATCTTTTTAAGAATATACTGAAATATACCAATTTACCAAACAACTTTTATCTGTTCTGGTGTGGTGGCAATTTTAATGGTGTTGCTGGTGATGATATTGCTGTTGATGATGTGTGTGGTGCCTTAGCAAAAAAATGCAACGGAATGTGGTGAAAATCAAGAAAAATTTCTCAATCCTGAAGTATGCAACTGTGGGTCCACATGCATCAGTAACCTAGGTAAGGCAAAACTTGCTACAAATCCAGCAGAATTTAAAAAACTATTATGGTACAATGCAAAGCAGATGGTAAGAACTAATAAAGAACCCTATTTGATTGTATCGTATTCAGGGACATGATCAAAGAAGTTTACACTGGGATGAACCAATGAGATGAAAGCAAGTGGCATCTCTGGGAGAACCACTACTGTGGTTCTCAAACAAAAATGTGCATTCTAGCCCAAAGTGTCAAAGTAGGAGAAGTATTGTGACATACCAATTTTAGGAAGTCTGGTGCTTAAGCTTTCACATAACACTAGAGGTAAGGGTAAAATCAAGTAAAATTAAGGATGCTGGTATTTATGAAGCCTTAAAAAAATGCAACATATATGATCCATAAAAAAACCAGTATTAGTATATCGAAATGCACTTATGTGGTTGGGTCTCGGTGGCTTCCCGTAGATAGCTCGCTGAGGTTGGAGGTTGCTCCACACACGAGTCACATCAGCCCTACGAATCATTAATGGCCTACCGGAGACCACAGCCAAAACCTGGCTCCCTCACAGAGGCTCATTGAGCAGGGGATTGTTACAATCACCCTTGCCAAGGAAACTTTGCGAAAGTAATTGAAGCAAAACAAACAACTACAAGTTTTGCAGAGAGCAAAGAAATGAAGCAGCAAATAACTCTGTAGACCATCCATCCAGCAGTTAAGTAAAAACCACTAGTAACAAGTAGCCACCTGGACTACTGGCAGCCCTAAATATGGCAGCCTTAAACACATGTAGCTCGAGGCGATAACTGGCCAAAGTTCACATAACAAGTGAGGCTTGTATACACATGCATGTGAGGCAATCATTAAATTTTGAAACTATACACAGTGCAAAAGATGCCCACAGGACCAAGCCCAAAGGACAGCTAACACTTATCTAGAAATTGGAATCCGCAAGCTGGCAATTCCAGGAGTTGTCACTGGCTGGACCGAGCTCTGCTGCCATGAGGAGCCAGGGCTCATTGGAGGTTACTACCTGGCAGTGCTAGCTGTGATTAATGGTCTTGATCTATCTGCTGGGTGGATAAGTTTGTAGAGTCCTTTGCTACTTCATGTCTTTTCTCCCTGTGAACCTTGCAGTCATTTGTTTGCCTCGCCTACTTTCTGGACGTTTCCTTGGTGAGGGTGATCGTAACAATAGCCTACTCCCTAAGCCTCTATGAGTGGGCCAGGTTCTGGCTCTAGTCTATGGTAGGCCATTAAAGACTCCTAAGACTGACCTAACTCATGTGTGGAACTACCTCAGCAAGCTAGCTACAGGGAGCCATTGTTTGGCCTCTCCAGAAATTATTCATATATACTTTCATGGAAGATATACAGTTATTAGTAGTGGTATGGTTGAAAACATGCAGTAAATGGTTTGATGGCAAGTTCTAAAACAATTTCCACAACATTCTGAAGTTTGAAATAATTTCAAATATTTCAAAATCTGAAGATAACTATGTAAATTTTTTATTGTAAGTTTTTGTACTAACATATTTAGTTTACAAATAGTACATAAAATGATAGGTGCAATAATAGAGATCACCTGTGGCTACAGAGATAGTCATAATTGGCCAATTAATAAATCTGTATAGTATGTAAATTTTAAGATATATTAATGTACAAGGACAGGAAAATGGCACAGTACAAAACATGTGCAGTAATGAAGAATATGGGTAAATGCTAATGAGAAATGTACATGTACAAATAAATTGTGAGAAGAAACATTTTTAAGATGTTTTATTTTGTTTTATCTTCATTTAATTTTATCTTTAATTTATTTTCTCCTATGAAGCCTAATTTTCTATTGGGTGATATTAGGTGCTCCAACAACCAAAGTTAATGTGGCTTGTGAAGACCTTTTTCTGGAAATGGATAGCCCTCAGTGTTCCATTCTGTGTGTAACATATCCCATTGAATAATATTGTATATCGAATTCTGACATCAAAACCCCCCAATAGATAAAATATGATGTACAGTACTGTAAATCATAGCGGCTCATAAACATTCGTGCTTTCTATGCGTGGCTAACTCTGTTAGGTTAGGGTAGTTAGTACACCATTTCTGTCCATTGTGGCCACTCAAGAGGACAGGCTGGTGTACCACTTACTGTCCCTGCTGGGCCACAGAACCCCTTTTGTATTAATGAATTCCTGATGGAAAGTCAACACAAGAATGCAAAGCTAACCATTGTTAGATGAATGTTGTATTCATACAGCACTATTAATCTTGCTATAATGCACGATATATTACTGTATCAATAAATTTTGATACTGTGTGAATATATCTTAAAAGATTAACTTATTTACTTCAGATGCTCTGAAATTTGCACACTGAATGTTGAAACAGTATATGATCAGGTTAAATTTTATTTAAAGAAAATGACTTAGTCCTATTCATTATGGCTGCTTTGTACACAAAATATTTTTCTATGACCCATCTATACATGAACTTAGGCCCCTCTATTTCCCGAGACCAAAAACTGGCAATATTTGTTTGTGTCAGGGGAGGGCGAGTCTTGCTACACATCATTCTCAACGAAGTACCCGACGGAGTTGTGTGGTCCTGGCCTCGAGTGTATTATCAGTGACCCCAACAATCCAGACTTAGCCGTCTGTACCAGAAGTCAGTGCTCATTAAATGCTCTTCATTAGTATTAAACTTTGTGCAGTTTTAAACTAACTAACTTGGACAATGCCAACTTTACATTCTAACATTTCTGCCATCTTTCTGCTAGTTAAAAGAGCTAGGCATCACAGAATTTTGGTTTAATCAATAATTTGATATTCAATACTGTACTACTTTTTCTGTTGCAAAATATAAATGTTAAACTGCACCCAAAAATTGGATATATAGATGTATGGCATATCTTAAATTGTAGTAATGTGCTCTTGCCTTTCTAATAATGTATAACGTCTGATATTATCAACTGCAAGTATGATTTGTGTTATATATAAACAATAAGAGACAAGAGCATAAGGTGTGTGTGTGCCCATAGATCCAGCGAGGCAGTGCATCAACGAGACTTTGCAGTATGAGGCTGACCAGGCAGCAGGCACCCTGGGCCCAGGACAATATAAGCCTAACTGTGACCAGTATGGAAAATACACTCCCACACAGTGCACACCTGGTGGCACGTAGGTGTACCATTTACACATGATTACTGAAAAAACTTTTTTGTTGAATTACCAGTTCAGTTTAACAAATACTGCTTTACATTATATTTTTATTTGCTATATAATTAGGCATAGTTTTACCAGAAACATATCTTTTACTTTAGTCCAAAACTTGTATTGACAGTAACATTCTTACTTGTTATGTTATCTATAAACTTCATTATGTCAATATATTATTCCTTAAATGTTATCAGTCCTCTTGTCTCAAACTATAATTACGATACATAAAATATTTTTGTCTTAAGAATTTTGGTTTAATTACTCTCTACTCCTATCCCATCTCCCACTTTAGTGACTATATTTTCATTGATCTTTAACTCAGCCTACTATCTTTTATTTATAATAACCATTTTAATATTTATATAAAACACAAAGACCATTCTTGCTGAACACACACACAACCCAGCCAAGGTAAGCCCTATTTTAGCGTAATGCTGGTTTGTAACACACACTGATGATACTCTTTCTGTGGCAGGTGTTACTGTGTGAACATAAAGGGCGAGAGACTGCCTGGGGAGGGATCCATATTCAAGCAAAATAATATTAGCTGTGGTGAGTTAAAAGCTCCTACCCCAGAGACATTAATTTTATTTTACAGTATGTAAAGTTGTCTGTCATCGATATAAACACATATACACACACACTAGACTGATCATTAGTCTAACCCTATCTAACTTACAGTATCTATGCATGGCGGTTTAACTGTTGCAACTTCCTCAAGCTCATCCCCACCCAGCAAACATCAACTATCATAATAACCCGTCTTCTTAAAAATAACGTCACTTTTCGCTCATATGCACGTTATGGCCAAATTTGGACGTAATTTGAAATGAAATCGACTCACAAAAGTGACGTACTGTTCCGTTTTCTGTTTGAGTCGTCCGGCTTACTCGGCAAGCTTAGAAGAGGCAATTTTCAATTCACGTTTTTCATAACGTTTTGAAACTTTATGAGAATTTCCTGCCCACCTAACCTATCAGAGGACCCTTAACTTACTGTTGCTGAAAAAAAAATATCCCAAATTTATTTTCATTTTTTTTCATTTTCAAATTACGTCCATATTCGGCCATACGGGCAAATGGCCAAAAGCGACGTTCTTTTTAAGAGGACAGGTTGATCATAACTATAACATTCTGTATTCAGACAACACACAACCCCTCTGTTTAAATCTCTTTATATGCAAACTTACACTCACTCCACACATACTCTTGTGCTATTTACACCTCAAATCCCGATTCTTGAATTTTAATCCTGTTTTAAAACTCTTCGTAGATGGATGTAATGGAAAACATGAAACTCATACCAGAAATAAATATTTCTTTGATATACACAGAATCACACTAAATTTATGCAAATGTGCTATGCAGATACAAAGGACTCAATACTGTATATGGGATTCACTCCCTAATGAATTAAAAAATTGTCCAACCTATACTTTATTCAAAAGTAGGACAATATAAGTACCTAATTTCATCTTCCTACTATCCCATCTCATGCTGTTAACTCTCACATCTTTTGCTACTAACTCACCTAGTATTTTATAATTTAGAAATGCAACTTCATTAGTATGTATAATTTATTTTTATCACCACTTTTTGCTGATATTGTAATTAGCTACAAATTGAATTTACATATGTACCTATCATTACTTTTATTTTTATTCAGTACTGAATATTCCTCTTTTCTGTTTTGTTTTAGGACCTGTTCAAAACACTATGTGTTAGTGGTTTTGCAAGAAGGTATATACCACTAAATCACCACCGAATGTATTCTCACAACCCATTGTACCTTCTTGTATGTATTAATATATATTATAGATATATAGACAAACAGACACACTTTTTATAGATATTGATACAGATTATAAACAAGTACAATATAGAGATCATAACACTGTCCAGAAATCTCGGAACGAAAGATCTTGAAAATGGCATCTAATCTAGATGTGGATATATAGCCTCCCGCCCTAGCAAAATATTTGTTTTGTCTGAAAATACATCACGATGCAGGATCACTAAATAATATAAATGTACATCACAGTACAGGTTAAATAGAAAGCATAATAAATATATTGTACAGTACAGTATAGTAATACTGTATATGGGTAGAGTACTCACCAAGGGTACAGGTGCCGCTTCATATACAATCATGGTGTGGCGAGTGTGGTGCTGTTAATTAGACGAGCTGAAATTTTTTTAATTTAAAAAGCTTGAATATAGACTAGGCTTCAAAAGAAATGTTAGGTTCAGATGCTAAGATTCGATTATTACATTACCAAGGAACACTGGATTCCTAAACCAGAGCTTTCTTGACAGCCCTACCAAGAATCTTCGAGTGTTGTTTCAATCCCTGTATTATAATGCTCGAAACATTTACGTATAAATTACAAAAACTCATCATATGTCAAGTACTAAAGTCAATGTTGAGTTCTATGACCTGTACTGTATTAGGAACATCTTTATCACACTTCATGCAGGTGTTTATTTTGGCCTCAAGACTGTCCTTTGTTGATGCCTATTTGAGTTATGAGAACTATTTTCTCAGTGTAAGCAATGAGTTCCAGTCCTGTTTTGTCTTCTTATTGATTTTCTTGGCACTAAAGCCCCAAAATTCTACCTGGTCTAAGACCAGGCAGAATTTCTAGGAAAGACAAGCCGAGGAATTTTTTTTATTCCAGCCGTACATAAAGTTTGATTGTTTTACTATCACATAATTGTGCAACACTCCATACAGCTCAATTTATTATGAAGACTAATCCTGGAGTGTGACAACAACGTGGAATCCTTATCTAGTCAAATGCAAAAAATTCGAGGAAAATCTAGGGGTATGTCACCAGACTAGTTTGAAAAAAAAAAAAAAAGGTATAGATTATGAGGCAGGACTAAAGGAATTAAATCTCATGTCACTAGAAGGCAGAAGAGTTAGGGGGAGATGATTACTACAGTGCATGCAAATTTCTCAGGGGAATAGAACAGCAGAGCAGATTACATGGAATGGGTAGTAGACAAGCAAAAGGACACGGATGGACACTGAGCACCCAAATGAGCAACGGATACATTTAAAAAAAAAAAAAATTTCAGTATCAGAGTGATGACCAAATGAGATGCCATAAGAAGGGGAAGAGGCAAAGGTAGATTCTATACACAGTTTCAAATGTAAATACTACAGTATAATAGAACCCAATAAGCTCAGGGGTCTGTAGATGCAAGACCAAAATGCCAAAGTTTTAACCCAGCAGGCACAATTATTGAAGTACAATTGGTAAGAACAGTATATACAGAAGCATGATTAGTGTTAAACAAGATGCTCAATTCAAAATAAATTTAGCGGTAATTATATGAACACTCGGTGAGGCAGACTATCTGGGTTCAATTCCTTTATGGGCATGAGATTTAGCACTTTTTCTCTAAGAAAACTCATTTTACAATACCAACAGCATGTTCAGTGCACTGGGAGGAGATGAAGGCCATGGGATTGAACTTGGGTATGAGATGCTTGCCCAATGGTAACTTTGACCCACTCCAGTGTTTAGACAACAAATGTTTCTGTTACGACGAAGTCACTAGCACCGTTTCCTACGGTCCCTTTTCATCTGACATGATCGAAAATATACCGTGTTGTAAGTAAAAAATATATACACTAGTATTTTTGTTTTCTAAAATAAAATATTTAAGTTGTTCCCCCCTCTACATTTTGAGGAATGTGTGTACATGTCATTACATATTTGTAGTTACAAGTGTAGAGCTATACATGTCGAGTGCCATCTTTTTGTTTTACTATATAATTCCATATATATTGCTCCATCTACTCTGGCTTTAGTATTTATCAAGAAAAAAAGTATATTTGATATTCAGTACAATTGGGCAAGTGCAATCATGTCCTTTAGGAAATCAAGTATGCAATGCATTATAAAGTAGAAGAGAAGAGAGAAAATGAAAGTTGAAAAAACTTTCACCATAGCTATGCACTTGGTTAACATCCACAAGTAGCAATTTTTGTTCTAACTTATCTGGTTCTTTATATAAAAAACACAATTAAGTGTTGATTTGGGTTTTTTGAGACCATACACTATTCATTGTATTAATCAGTAAACATTTTGGACTAGAAAGGATAGTCTCATGTAGTTGGTTTGTACATTTTTGTCCATACAGTATACACTTTACTTGTCATGGTATAGTAATCACTGGTGAGCAAATGGAAACTAATCAAGCTTATACACAGGGTTTTCATGTAAGATCATCCAAGCCTTTTAGCCCTGAACATATTCTGTCCATGAATATGGCTCATCTTCCTACAACTACTGTATTGTATTATTAAAATGCTACATTTTCATCTATTAAAATAACCAAGCTTTATTCCTTCTGTTTATGACTGTCTTTGTCAAGATACCAAGAAATTTAGTTTGAAGCCTTAATTTAGACTTTCAAATACTGTACAAATATCTAATATATATCAGGTGCTATGTTCAGTGCTCATCCTGGAAGTCTTATCATGACTATGATTATCTCCTCAAATTCATCAACCAAATAAGAAGCCTACTGCATAAGACTTTCAATTGAGCAAACCACTTTTAAGTGCAGTGTGTGTTTGTATTTCTCAGATCAATTTACATTTCTAATAACATATATTTATTTATTTGAACCTCAGATGACCCCACAATACATAATAAAGAATACATCAACCCATGTCACAAGGCACAAGAAGAGTGGAATAACCAGGACACAAATGATACTATTGTTGTAAGAGGTAATGTTGCAATCATTATGCTGTATAATGCTTTATTTTCTTGAGGGCTTAGGTGGCTTCTTGCTGCCTGGCAAGCTCCGCTTTAATCTGCATCAAGTCCTATTGAGTCATACATAAGCCTGCCAGGGACCGGAAGCCAAAACCTGGCCCCCACTATAGAGGTCCATGCACAAAGAGCTGGCGATTGTAAATCGCCCTAACCAAAAAGTCACCAGAAAGGGAAAACGAGTCAAAACAAACTAGGTAAACAAACCATAGAAATCAGTACAGCAAAGCTCTGAGATTCATGAACCACTTTGTGAAGAAATTTTAATGTAATTCAACTTGCATGCCATCAGGGAATGTACTCACCTAGTTGTTCTTGCGGGGGTTGAGCTTTGGCGCTCTGGTCCCGCCTCTCAACTGCCAATCAACTTTATACTTTCAATGTGTACTTACCTCCTTGAATCACCAACCATATCCTTCCCCCCCCCCCAATCATGTGCCAGGTGCATGTTTGTTGTTTGCTATCACACTCTTCCCACCCCAGTATCCTACAGGTCCCAGTTTTCAAACAAATGCTGGCCATCCTGAACTGTGTCTTGCAGGAGCCATTTGCTTGTGTATTTGTTTAAAGTTTCAGTATTTGCTTCATGATGCATGTGTATGCCTCATCAATTAACTTTTCATCTGGAATGGCATGTGTCCAGAGCTCACATCTCTAGGGATTTGTTGATGTTGCCCTTGCCTGGTCAGTCACAATTTCATTCCCCGTGAGGTTTGGGGGGACGTGACAAACGGCTTCGTTTTAGGAGGGTGCTTTGCCCTTGGCTGTACAATAATATATTACTCCCCTGAGAACTTGAGGTTGGTGGTGGTGGGGGGGGGGGTTAGTTTTGATTATCTTTCAGGGTAACATGGGTTCCAGTGTTCATTACATGGCATGCCGCTCTCACCCTTAACATCAGTTCCCCCTCCTCCCCCCAAGCTGTTTTTGGCATTTGTTAAGCGAGTGGCTCCTGTGCCCAGTGTTCTTGCCTGATCTACCCTTCGAGACCTGGAATACCTTTGCAGTGTTCAGTGTTTATTGGACAGACAATCTCCAACTCTGCTCTCACAGGGTGAGAATTTGAAGGATGTTCCTGTTTCGATGTACTCTTATGGCCATTCCTACTGCCTTCATCATGTCTGTGGTTTGTTGGATCTATTTGAGCCATGCCTTCCTCTAGGTACTCAGCATATTTGGTGGCTACCAATTCACAAGCCAAGTTTGTCTGTATTTGTAGGTTTGCTCCTCCATCTCCATTCTGGGTTGAGCTATTGCCATTTAGCAGGCCCAAGGGCAGCAGCCCTTTGCTTCCAGGTCTGAAATGTCTGAGGGTTTCTGCAGGTATGTTTGGGTCCTCTTTTGGGACTGCCCCTTACTATTTTAATGGCAGGTGTAGGCGAGCTGCTCATTCCCACCGAGGATCCACTTCCTTCAGTTTCTCAGGAGGGGTTTGCTGTCACGGATTCTTCCCTGTGGGAAGACTTTTTGTGTCTACATTTGAAGTGGATCATGTCTCTGCTTCTGTGCCCCTTCTCCCCATTCCTTGGGTGTCCAGGGCTGGGGAACATTGGGGGAGGGGGCAGGTCCTATATTGGTAACTTGATCAATTAAGATGTTACTTGCAGTGGCCTGCAGCCTACATATCCATTACAACCTAGCTAATCTGGCACTTGCTGCAGGAATGTGTTTAATTGCCTCTTAAAAACATCCACTTTCATTCCAGCAATATATGTTGTACCCTTCTTGCCTCTCTTTCCAGAAAGTACATTTCAAATGCTATGAGATGGTGCAAAGTAATTTGAGAGCTCTACTGTCTCTGCATGCAATATATATTTTCTATGTTCTGTGATTATTTTGGAGTATTTAAGGTGGGAACGCATTAGTGACTTCAAAATATGAGTATTCTGCCGATAATATGAGTATTCTGCCGATTGTGGATTATGAGTCTGAAGACTCATAATCCACAAAATTTTCTTGGCAGATGCTAATCTTTACTCAGTTATACTCGCTAAACATTAGGTTGTCTGACATTATTCTTGGACCCTTTACATGTTGCTTGCATTCTGCAAATTTGATGGCGTCAAGCTTTACTTCTTAATTTTTTCCATATTGAAATAAATCTTATTTATCACCGTTAAATATCATGTTCTGGTTGCCAAGTGGAAAATTTTACATCTATAGTTTTTTTAATGTTTCACATTGGAGCAACATTCATGCTGATTTTGATATCATCTGCTCATGTTGCAGATTGCATATTTATTTTTATTGGCAGTAATGAACACAGTAATATCAGACTCCATAGTACCAAGGAAAAATGCACTATATAAAAAATTTCACAATCTTATGTAGTACATAATGCACACAAACAAAAGTTATGAGATTTACAAAATTCTAATGACTATTTAGTTATAGTTGTCTTCTTTGTATCACAGAGCATTAAATATTTTTCACACTTGTCCACTGATATGTATTATTATTTCAGAAACATTGCAACCAATTTGCACTCCTGATGGTTATTATGCAGCAGTACAATATGGTGGTAGAGATGCATACTGTGCAGACTTATATGGAAACCAAATTGAAAACTTTAGGCAGCCCATCACCACAGCACAGAATATGAACTGTCGTAAGTATAAACTATTGTGTAAAATACCGACTCAATGCATCAAGGAGGATTGCGCCGATATTGGTATTTAATAAAGTGTTTTTTGAGACCCAAACTGAGGCCTCACCAAAGTGAGTTAGGAAAGCTAGGCGAGCGGCTACTTCCTTACAGCAGACCTCGATGACTCGGGTGCCAGTCTAGGTGAGAGTAAAATGAACATGAGAATTTATAGTTTGAAAGGTCGGTCGGTCTCTTGGTCTCGGTCTCTGTCTCTGTCTCTCACCTGGTCTCTCTCTCTCCCTCTCTCTGTAATGTGTATTGTGTGTAATGTATGTTGTGTGTGTGTTTTGTGTGTGTGTGTGTGTGTAATTACCTTAGTTACAGGATGAGAGCTATGCTCGTGGTGCCCCGTCTACCCAGCACTCTGTCATATAACGCTTTGAAACTACTGACAGTCTTGGCCTCCACCACCTTCTCACCTAACTTATTCCAACCGTCTACCACTCTGTTTGCGAAAGTGAATTTTCTTATATTTCTTCGGCATCTTTGTTCAGTTTAAATTTATGACCTTGTTCTTGAAGTTCCAGGTTTCAGGAAATCTTCCCTATCAATTTTATCAATTCCTGTTACTATCTTGTACATACTGATCATATCACCTTTTATTCTTCTATCTTCTAGTTTTGGCATATTTAATGCCTCTAACCTCTCCTCGTAGCTCTTGCCCTTCAGTTCTGGGAGTCACTTAGTAGTATGTCTTTGCACCTTTTCCAGTTTGTTGATGTGCTTCTTGAGATATGGGCACCCACAACCGTTGCATATTCTAGCTTTGGCCTAACAAAAGTCATGAACAATTTCTTTAGTATTTTGCCATCCATGTATTTAAAAGCAATTCTGAAGTTAGAAAGCATGACAACGTTCTTTATGTGGTCCTCAGGTGATAGCTTTCTATCTAGAACCACCCCTAGATCTCTTTCTTTATCAAAATTCTTTAAAGATTTCTCACATAATTTATCGGTTGTGTGGGGTCTATGTTCTCCTATTCCACATTCCATCACATGGCATTTATTCACATTAAATTCCATTTGCCAAGTGGTGCTCCATATACTTATTTTGTCCTAGTCTTCTTGAAGGGCATGACAATCATCTAAGTTTCTTATCCTTCCTATTATCTTAGCATCATCAACAAACATGTTCATATAATTCTGTTTTCCATCTGGCAGATCATTTATGTAGAGAATGAACATCACCAGTGCAAGAACAGAACCCTGTGGTACTCCACTTGTGACAATTCTCCAGTTCGATACATTACCTCTGATTATTGCCCTCATTTTTCTATCAGAAAATTTTTCATCCATGTTAGAAGCTTACCCGTTACCCCTCCAATATGTTCCAGTTTCCAGAACAACCTCTTATGTGGAACTCTGTCGAAAGCCTTTTTAGGTCCGGATAGATGCAGTCAACCCAACCATCTCTTTCTTGTAAAATCTCTATGGCTCGATCATAGAAACTGAGTAAATTCGATACACAGGATCTTTCAGACTGAAAACCATACTGTCTGTTTGATATTATATCATTTCTCTCCAGCTATTCTACCCAATTAGTTTATTATTTTTTCCAATATTTTGACTATTACACTTGTCAATGATACAGATCTATATTTGAGGGGGTCTTCTCTGCTGCCACTTTTGTAGATTGGAACTATGTTAGCCTTTTTCCACACATCTCCTACGACTCCTGTACACATGGATGTCTCAAAAAATCAGCTGAAGTGGAATGCTGAGCTCAGGTGCACATTCTCTCAGAACCCATGGTGAAACTCCATCTGGGCCAACTGCTTTGTTCTTACTTAGCTCCAAGAGCATTTGTTTCACTTCATCTCTAGACACCTCAATGTGTTTTATTTTGTTCTCTGGCATTCTTAGTGTCTGGCTCTCTGAAGATCTCATTTTGTACAAACAGACTTTTGGAACAGGCCTGGATCTGATTTACATTTGTCTGCTATACCGTTCTCAAAGTTCCTCTCTGCCTCTTCCCTTACTGACGTGTAGTTGTTTCTCGCATCTTTGTGTTGCTGGTATATTTGGGGGTTTGGCCTCTTCCTATAATGATTCCATGCTTGTGTCTTTTGATCTCTGGCCCTCTCGCAATTTCTGTTGAACCCTATTTCCTAGGTCTAGGTCACATGTACATCTAGGTCACACGTGTGTGTTTTTTTGTGTATGTGAATGTGTGTGTGTATGAGTATTTGTGTACTCACCTAGTTGTGCTTGCGGGGGTTGAGCTCTGGCTCTTTGGTCCCGCCTCTCAACCGTCAATCAACAGGTGTACAGTTTCCTGAGGCTATTGGGCTCTATCATATCTACACTTGAAACTGTCTATGGAGTCAGCCTCCACCACATCGCTTCCTAATGCATTCCATTTGTCAACCACTCTGACACTAAAAAAGTTCTTTCTAATATCTCTGTGGCTCATTTGGGCACACATTTGTGAGTGTGTCTGTGTTTTTGGCTGGAATTTGGTAAAGTAGTTCCATGAACATCCTTCTTTCTAAAGTGCTTGGGACTGAACTTTGCCAAAAAACACAATTTGTCTAGGTAACCAGATGTATTCTCTCACCCATAAAATTGTTTTTAATTTTATGTCTATAAATAGATCCCAATACTGTATAGGTTCAAAAATACTGCAGTGACATAACAACATACAAGATGTATAAATAATGTTAAGTACACATTAAAGGTGTTCACTAAGGAGTCCAGGAGTTCCTCCACACAAGATCTTGGTATAATCTCTACACAAGATCTTGGTATAATCTCTACACAAGATCTTGGTATAATCTCTACACAAGATCTTGGTATAATCTCTACACAAGATCTTGGTATAATCTCTACACAAGTACAGTTGTTTGAATTAACGGAAGGAGGTGAAAATTGAGACAAAGATGTATTCAGAGTCAAGGGCTACATTAAGGAGGAACACTTGAGTGAATAAGTCTTTAATTACAGTACATCAGAATGCCATTAATTTCAGACTGTGCACGCAGACGGCTCATCATGGAGGAGAATGGTATGGGAACCAGTAAACCTAAGTGCTGCCCAAATGGAGACTTTTATCCATGGCAGACACGTGGACTATTTGCATACTGTGTTGATGGCAATGGAAACCAAATTGGAGTTGAAACTGCATTCACTGATATTCAAGGACTGTCCTGTTACAGTGAGCAACCTTGTGATACAAGTGTTAAGTTCAGTTCTTAAAAGAAAAAGAAAAATTAGGTTATAATTCTAATTAATGCATTTACATAATTAGGGATAGGAAAGTTTCTTACAAGTCTTATATAGCCCAAGATTATATGTTAACAACATTTCTTTTCAAAGCTTTTAATATAATATCTTAAACTATGTACTGTACTCAATTTCTTAGCAACACAGTAATAAATCTCAATGGTGTTTGTTTACTGGAAACCCATTCACAATGCAGGAATCTGAAGTGTTTTACAAATCAATCAGTTTACAGGTTTGGATTCACTTACGCAGGCCGAGAGAGAGATTGTGCAGTACTCTGTATACTGAATCTTTGCAACCAGGCTTGAGCATGTGCAATTTGTTGCTTTAGAATTTACTATTCCCATACTCTCATTTTCTTGATCACATGTATAGGTCATAATACCTAAGATTTACTAGTATTCATATCGATTAGCCCAGTAGTAGACATTTTGAGTCTTATACATGGGCCATATTACCCATTTCTTTATATAAGTAGGTCAGTGCTAAGGAAAAATTGCCCACTTATAGAGCACAGCCTTGTAAAAAGGAAAAATGTAACAATAATGCTCGACAGATGGCTCTTTAAAGATTAGAGTTCAAAGGTTTCGTGGAGAGCATATAATGGTAGCATCATATGATGATTGAGCATATTCCTTTTCTACAAGGAAAAGACAGCAAAACATTTCATTCCTGGACCGGTAAAAGGCACAATAACTATAATAAGCTGCAGTGGGAGCAATGCACCACCATACATATAAATGGCAATAAAGCCAAATGATAGCAAAGATTTTATCCAATTCTTCAATAACTAAGCTTGTAAATAGGGATCTTGGATACTACAGTGCTGTACTCTAGTCTAGCTTCATTTTCACAAACAATCAAGCCAGTTAAATCTGAATAGTTGAGGCTTTTTAAATAGTTTATGAATATCCTCGTGGTTCTCTCAAATATTTTCTTTACTATGTCAGCATTTTTTCTTGCTCATGCAGAGTTCTTATTTTACTTTACATTTGTTTAACTAGAAGCAGTTTCAAAAAATTATGTCATATCTGAGAATGATTTCGAGGAAAAATCCTGTGTGCAAGTAACGACATGGTATAATCTCTCTCTAAACATTACATAAACTTGGAACTCCTACGATCCATTTCACACTCGCATGGCTCTCAAAAACTTAGACCTCCATTTCCAGACTTGCATTCAAATCACAAAACCCACCTTCCCCATATTGCACATTCACACACACATTCAATTTCCCCTTACATTAATAACTTCCTTCCATAGTTTGATGATCGACAATTTTTTTTGCTTACGTAGACAGTGATAAACTCCAGTCATGACATTTTCATATGCATATCTTTTACTATAAAAGATTAGGAATGTTAAACAAATTTTTTGTTCTTTAAGACAAATTATCTTATACATATTCAACATACATTATGATAAATTTGTCTTAAAGAACAAAAAATTTGTTTAACATTCCTAATCTTTTTATAGTAAAAGATATGCATATGAAAATGTCATGATGGAGTTTATCACTGTTCACGTAAGCAAAAAAAATGTCGATTCATCAAACTATGGAAGGAAGTTATTAATGTAAGGGGAAATTGAATGGTGTGTGAATGTGCAATATGGGGAAGGTGGTTTTGTGATTTGAATGCAAGTCTGGAAATGGAGGTCTAAGTTTTGAGAGCCATGCGAGTGTGAAATGGATCGTAGGAGTTCCAAGTTTATGTAATGTTTAGAGAGAGATTATACCATGTCGTTACTTGCACACAGGATTTTTCCTCGAAATCATTCTCAGATATGACATAATTTTTGAAACTGCTTTTAGTTAAACAAATGTAAAGTAAAATAAGAACTCTGCATGAGCAAGAAAAAATGCTGACATAGTAAAGAAAATATTTGAGAGAACCACGAGGATATTCATAAACTATTTAAAAAGCCTCAACTATTCAGATTTAACTGGCTTGATTGTTGTGTGGAAAATGAAGCTAGACTAGAGTACAGCACTGTAGTATCCAAGATCCCTATTTACAAGCTTAGTTATTGAAGAATTGGATAAAATCTTTGCTATCATTTGGCTTTATTGCCATTTATATGTATGGTGGTGCATTGCTCCCACTGCAGCTTATTATAGTTATTGTGCCTTTTACCGGTCCAGGAATGAAATGTTTTGCTGTCTTTCCTTGTAGAAAAGGAATATGCTCAATCATCATATGATGCTACCATTATATGCTCTCACGAAACCTTTGAACTCTAATCTCTTTAAAGAGCCATCTGTCGAGCATTATTGTTACATTTTTCCTTTTACAAGGCTGTGCTCTATAAGTGGGCAATTTTTCCTTAGCACTGACTACTTATATAAAGAAATGGGTAATATGGCCCATGTATAAGACTCAAAATGTCTACTACTGGGCTAATCGATATGAATACTAGTAAATCTTAGGTATTATGACCTATACATGTGATCAAGAAAATGAGAGTATGGGAATAGTAAATTCTAAAGCAACAAATTGCACATTGCTCAAGCCTGGTTGCAAAGATTCAGTATACAGAGTACTGCACAATCTCTCTCTCGGCCTGCGTAAGTGAATCCAAACCTGTAAACTGATTGATTTGTAAAACACTTCAGATTCCTGCATTGTGATGGGTTTCCAGTAAACAAACACCATTGAGATTTATTACTGTGTTGCTAAGAAATTGAGTACAGTACATAGTTTAAGATATTATATTAAAAGCTTTGAAAAGAAATGTTGTTAACATATAATCTTGGGCTATATAAGACTTGTAAGAAACTTTCCTATCCCTAATATGTAAATGCATTAATTAGAATTATAACCTAATTTTTCTTTTTCTTTTAAGAACTGAACTTAACACTTGTATCACAAGGTTGCTCACTGTAACAGGACAGTCCTTGAATATCAGTGAATGCAGTTTCAACCCAATTTGGTTTCCATTGCCATCAACACAGTATGAATAGTCCACGTGTCTGCCATGGATAAAAGTCTCCATTTGGGCAGCACTTAGGTTTACTGGTTCCCATACCATTCTCCTCCATGATGAGCCGTCTGCGTGCCCAGTCTGAAATTAATGGCATTCTGATGTACTGTAATTAAAGACTTATTCACTCAAGTGTTCCTCCTTAATGTAGCCCTTGACTGAATACATCTTTGTCTCAATTTTCACCTCCTTCCGTTAATTCAAACAACTGTACTTTGGTAGAGATATACAAGATCTTGTGTAGAGATTATACCAAGATCTTGTGTAGAGATTATACCAAGATCTTGTGTAGAGATTATACCAAGATCGTGTAGAGATTATACCAAGATCTTGTGTGGAGGAACTCCTGGACTCCTTAGTGAACACCTTTAATGTGTACTTAACATTATTTATACATCTTGTATGTTGTTATGTCACTGCAGTATTTTTGAACTATACAGTATGGGATCTATTATAGACATAAAATTAAAAACAATTTTATGGGTGAGAGAATACATCTGGTTACCTAGACAAATTGTGTTTTTTGGCAAAGTTCGGTCCCAAGCACTTTAGAAAGAAGGATGTTCATGGAACTACTTTACCAAATTCCAGCCAAAAACACAGACACACTCACAAATGTGTGCCCAAATGAGCCACAGAGATATTAGAAAGAACTTTTTAGTGTCAGAGTGGTTGACAAATGGAATGCATTAGGAAGCGATGTGGTGGAGGCTGACTCCATAGACAGTTTCAAGTGTAGATATGATAGAGCCCAATAGCCTCAGGAAACTGTACACTGTTGATTGACGGTTGAGAGGCGGGACCAAAGAGCCAGAGCTCAACCCCCGCAAGCACAACTAGGTGAGTACACAAATACTCATACACACACACATTCACATACACAAAAAAACACACACGTGTGACTAGATGTACATGTGACCTAGACCTAGGAAATAGGGTTCAACAGAAATTGCGAGAGGGCAGAGATCAAAAGACACAAGCATGGAATCATTATAGGAAGAGGCCAAACCCCCAAATATACCAGCAACACAAAGATGCGAGAAACAATACACGTCAGTAAGGGAAGAGGCAGAGAGGAACTTTGAGAACGGTATAGCAGACAAATGTAAATCAGATCCAGGCCTGTTCCAAAAGTGTTTGTACAAAATGAGATTCAGAGAGCCAGACACTAAGAATGCCAGAGAACAAAATAAAACACATTGAGGTGTCTAGAGATGAAGTGAAACAATGCTCTTGGAGCTAAGTAAGAACAAAGCAGTTGGCCCAGATGGAGTTTCACCATGGGTTCTGAGAGAATGTGCACCTGAGCTCAGCATTCCACTTCAGCTGATTTTTTGAGACATCCATGTGTACAGGAGTCGTAGGAGATGTGTGGAAAAAGGCTAACATAGTTCCAATCTACAAAAGTGGCAGCAGAGAAGACCCCCTCAAATATAGATCTGTATCATTGACAAGTGTAATAGTCAAAATATGGAAAAAATAATAAACTAATTGGGTAGAATAGCTGGAGAGAAATNGTATATGGGGTCTAATGCAAACAATTCCTCTACATAGATTTTGTTTCCAGTATTTTTCAAATACACATCACTCGACACTGATCTTGAAAACTCTGACTTCAGCGTCGTGCTCCCAGCAAATACTGGCTTCCTAATAACCTAAATGTGATTTATATTTTCTAGGGCTTTGTGGTAGGATTCAGTGGCAGCAAAATCTTTTGTCTGCACATCTACAGCATGTCCACAATTGAAGTTCCCCAGTCAGCTCCTATGTACCAGTACTTGGACAAGAATATGTACAAGTAAGAGTTTCATTTACTGTGATATCTACTTAATTTGCGTTAGGATAAAGAAAGTTAGGAATGGGCAACAGAATATGCTATTATACAGGAAATAATCAGTGTGTCAGTAAATTAAAGAAGATTGATGTGTAAAATGGATGACTTAATCACTAATTTATTATCTGGGTTGAGAGATTAAGGGATCTCAGCAGTTGTATTAGGTACATCAAATTATTAGAACTTAACAAATTACATGTTGATTATGTGTTGACAGTTCCAAAAGTCCAGTTTTCACAGCATGGCCTGTGGCCAGCCTTCTCTGGTAATTGTTTAATCTGTGAGCCTGTTTGTCTTTGTAGCATGAAGACCCACATAGACATCACAGCAATTGGTACAGACTTACCGTAATTTTAAAAAATTGACTTTGCCAACAATTCTGCTGAAGTTCTTGTAAAGAAATTGGGTGTAAGGGGGAGGAGGAAAAAAGAAGGAATGCCAAGTCAGAATGACTATAAAGCACATGGAAAGGATATGATAACAGAATAGGTGGAGGTATATGAGGACAGAGTGAAGAAATTATCCCCAACCACTTGGATCATTGGGGATCGAACGCCGACCTACAACAAGTCAGGCCATCACTCTGCTGACCAGTCCAAATGACTCACAAAAGGGGCTGGGCTGGATGGAGGGAGGGAGGGAGGGAGGGAGGGGCTTATATATACCTTACATTTAAATTATGGTAATTTATAGTAGGGAGTACTTTAAAGTTAAATGGCACTTAATCATATACAAAAGGTTATTCCATTGAACCATACAATTTTTTTAACTGAGTGATTCAAATAAACCACATGATGTGGCAACACATGTTTAAAATATATGAAATGAGACATATACCAAAGTTAGAAGATAGAGGAAAGAGGTGATATGATCACTACATACAAAATAGTAATGGGAATCGCCAAAATTAATGAAGATTTTTAAAACTACAACTTCAAGAGCTAGAAGTCATAAGTTCAAACTAAGCAAACAAAGCTGTGGAAAAACATTAGCAAATTCACTTTTACAAACAGACTGGTAGACAGTTGGAACAAGTTAAGTGAAGTGGTGGAGTGTCTTATAAATTTATTATTGTCTCTATGGTGTATTGTAGGTTCATTCAGAACATCCTGTTAAGGATGTTTTAGCAAGTTTAATCTTAGGAATCTATATTACTTGAGCACAAACTAGGAATTCCTTTACTGTGATATTATTATGTAAACTTTCTTGTTGGGAACCTTCAAAGTTATCATCATCTTCATCTGAAATAAAAAGATACCTGTGGCTGAAGGTCAGAGTTTATGCCAAGCTTTCCTTAAGATGGGTGTGTGAAACATCCCAGTTTGTATAAGCATGCCATATGTCTGTCTTGATTATGAATGATTTAATAACCAGCTGCAACCACACTGGGCACGTGAAATATTCATGTCATGCACAAAAATATCATCGTTTCAACAATCTTCAGTCAGTTCATTAACTGTGACCGCACAGCACGGTTAATTGACTTGTTGGGGGATATAGTAATTGCCGAATTGAATAGCAGGGATTTTTCAAGAAAACAATGAAGTAAATAAAAGAAAACATAAAAGGAACCATTTTATTTTATAATTTATAAAATCAGTTTTAATTCCTTTCAAACATGTTATTCTTTACTTACCATTTCAAATTTTTAACTTAACAGCAACCATTATTCATTACTTCTCTGAAGTTAATCTAATAATACATACACTTCAGCTTAACTTTTTGAAGTCTAATGCTATAGGATCTGTTATTCCTTGTCGACACTATGTAGATGAGATATAGGTGCATGCTTGTCAGTTGCCCGATTGTACAGGCGGTTCCTTGCCTCACACCCGAGACCAAATAAGCTGCTGCCTTGACTGATAATTTCACCCAACATTATCTTTTAGAAATTAAAGATTTAATGCAGCAAATAAATGGTATCAGAATTAAGGCGAAAAAGAAAAACAGCAACTAAATGGTTAATAAAGGAGTTGTGCAGGAGAGCTTTCATAACTGCTGATACGCTGGTGTGGGCAGGCGGCAGGTAAGCATGTGATCACCCTGCTTTACTAGTTGACTTACAACATAAATAATATAACTTGAACAAACGTGTATTACACATTTCCTCATCTGAAATATATAGTATTAATTTATTTTTGTAGAGGAAATAAACAATCTTACCCTACTTTTCTTAAAATAAGCATTGAGAGAGTACAGTACTGTACTAGAGATTTATTTGTGTGTTGAACAGAGAGGCCTATGAGATAGCATGCCTGGGTGTGACTGATGGAGACTGGGAGGCTCTAGCCAAAGCAGCGCTGCAGGGACTTGAATACAACATTGCTAAGAAAGCCTTCACTCGTATCAAAAACCTCAAATACCTAGAATTAATACATTCCATTGAGGTAATGTATATACAGTACTTTGTTATCTATGTTTTTAAGTGTTTATTTGTCACAATTTTTTTTTTTATACCTAAAGGGGTACCACCTCTGGTGCAAGTGTAGGGACCCATAGCCTCGGAGAAGAAAATATAGAGTGCTCAGAGAAGAACTTGTGGAGCCTCACTGAACACTTTGATATTTTCTTCTCCTACCACCCCTATTCTTTTGGTAAGTGTGTATATTTATCTAACTTAATTTGAAAATCACAATGTCAATTTGACATTGACAAACACAATTTGTCACAATGTATAATTCTGTATACAATATGTTAATCACATAAAACTACTTCAAGCATTACATTTTTTGTTATTCTAATTATACTACTATGGCATTTATTATATAATTTGTCTCTACCTCATCTCTCATATTCTGTACTTTTTAATTTCTAGATAATGTACTTCTATAATTTTTAGATAAATTTAAGAGATCTTGATTTCTATTTATTGCTTAATTTATATATAGCTGTACATTTATAATTAATTTTAACATTAACTTGATTTCATGCATCAGGAACGTCGACACAAGGGAGATGCTGATAACAACATCTTCTTAGGGGACGTATTGGCATTTGAAGGCAAGTTTTCCGAAGCTGCCAAGTTGTATCGCAAAAGTGGCAAAGACTCGATAGCCATGAACATGTACTCGGACCTTAGAATGTTTGACTTGGCACAAGTAAGTTAATTTTGAATGTATATTTTGCTGAATGCTTACCAGTTTACATTTTCAATACAATATTGTTTCATATATAAAATTAATTTTTTTCCTCGAGTTGCTTAAAGATGCAGGAAAATAGATTAGAAAGTATTTGATCATGCAGTCTAGTTGATTATTCTATGTAGTATTAGTCATCTGTCAAATTCTATAAGAAAGAATAATATACAGTATTCCTTATTTTTAAAAAATTCCTTTGATTACATTGTTAAGAATCAGAGTGAAAGATTGTAAATTCACATGTCTGAAATGTAAGAAAATAGAGAAAATTGTATCTCATGAACTCCCAGTGGTCTACATCGTTGACTCTCTATCAAGGGACCCGGCTCAATCCTCGGGTAGGACAGAAACATTTGGGCAATTTTCTTTTCACCTTATGCCTCTGTTCATCTTACAGTAAATAGGTACATGGGAGTTAGGCAATTGTTGTGGGTTGCATATTGAAGATGATCAGTAGTGAGACCTCGTTAAGTCTAAATACAGGCTTCCTGTTCTCGATGTAAGGAGGCGGCATCATTCTACCCCATTCTGATGGAACTTAGAGAAATGCACAAGAAAAGGGACTTCTTTGTGTACTTGTAGGGAGGACATGTAAGGAAAGTGTATTCTCATCCTTACTGTATGTACAAAATGTAGCATCCTGATGGGAGAAGATTTAAGCGTGGATGAGTGTCAAGACGACTCTTCTGGGTACTAGACACTGCCCTGAATATATGCTGAATACACCAGAATCTCGAGGATACAGTATACAAAAAAATCCGAGAATTTACGAAAAATAATAATGTGTCTAGGAGATGTATTTTGGTGGAAGACCTTGTCCTTCTCACTCCTCTATAAGGGGATTAACACATGCCACAAGAATAGTATGGTATAATAACAAAGGTGCAATTATTCTAGAATTTTTGTTAAGTTAAGAGTTAGGAAAGTTAACTATTTCTGATTATTAACCTATTTATTTAGAAATCTTTACAAATATTAACATACACAATGCTTTATGTATATTTATTTTAAGAGTCTTTCAAGGAGATTGACTAGGAACTATGATTTATCTATGAGGCAGATCACATAAAATTTGCATGAAAATTTACAAAACATTTAAATTTCAAGCTAAACAAAAGCTAATTCTCCTCTACAGATCAATGCACACACAATAAGCATACTGTATTAGAATTTCCAGTTAATAGCAAAGCACCCAGTACTGATCCTTTTCAAATGTTGAAAAGCACATGGTAAAGTTTCCACTCAACAATTATAATGTTACTCGATCAAAAATATCACCAGTTAATCTTGGCAGATCTTCCACTATTAGTCTAATTGTAAACACACACACAATGAAATGCAATATCAAGAAACAGAGCATAGGATCTTTATGATCCTGGTCATTTTAAGATCAAGAAACAGAGCATAGGATCATAGGATCCTGGTCACATGGGTATACAAAAAACATTTGTAGGCAACCTACCGACCAGGAACACAGTTATATCCTAAATAGATAAATCCTACATAACATACAGAAAGTAGTTTATAGATACTTACGTTTATTGAGGAGTTGACACAGTCCTCAATTACAAACATCTTCAAAGGATGTCTGATCAGCCAGGCTGTGGTTCACACATCAGACTGTGTACAGTTGCATCTAACACCCTTGGAGACTTGGTCAGAGACTGGGCCACAGGGACATTGATCCCCAAAACCAAAACAAGGTAAATACGAAGTACTGTACAGTATTAACATCAACTATACTGTATTAACTATCGTATTAACATCAACATATACATATGCTTGTAAATTTTAATTTACACAAATGGCTTGTGTAACCATTTTAATCTGAACAGGACTACCTTGGCTCAGATGAAACTGTTGACCGGAAGCAGCTTATCAGCAAAAAAGCAGATTGGGCACGCAATATCAATGAACCCCGAGCAGCTGCTGAAATGTATCTTTCTGCTGGAGAAGTTCATAAAGCTATTGAAATAATGGGTGAAAATGGATGGGAGGATATGTGAGTTATTATCACTTTAACCATGAGTCTCCCTTCTTGATTAGCACTGTTCCAACCAATTGGGTGATCACAATATCTTAAATGTACTAACAATGCACTCAATAATTAGCCAGTACAAATAGTATATTTCTGAGCAATCCAAAGCAACTGCTTCCAAAATCAGATGCTTTCTTAACATATGTACAAAATCAGACTATTTCTTGATGCACAAAAGTTATGTGATCCACTCCAGCACTAAAAGTTTGGTAAAACATACATACATACTTACTGTACTATAATAGCAACTTTCTAAATTTTTGATTCTGTTCAAAGGCTATTGGATGTTGGCCGTAAGACAGACAAAGCAGATAGTCAAACACTCAGTTTGTGTGCCCAGCACTTGCATCGCCTTGGCTCTTTGACTCATGCAGCAGAAATGTACAAGTAAGTTGAACTTTTGTACTCATAGTTTGACTCATTACCCTCAAATTAATTTTGAAGGTCAGGTGTATATTTGCCATATATTCACACATGTGCATGAGTGTACATGTGTAGTCATGTATGTATATGAATGTATGTGCTTGACCATACACTTCATGTATGCCCTATGTAAAGACTTGAATATACTGTATTTGTGTTTTTTATAACTTTAGGAAAATGGGAGAGATAGAGAGTGTGATACAATTGTATGTTGAAGTGCAAGATTGGGAAGAAGCATTCATATGGGCAGACAAACATCCAGAGTTTCGTCAGATGGTTTATGTTCCCTATGCAACAACTTTAGCTGAGCAGGATAAGTTCTTGCAAGCTCAGAAAGGTTAGTGACCATTTCATTTGGCAACTACAGGAATTGGGGAAAAAAAAAAAGAGTTTGTGGTAGGTATAATTCCAGCATCAACCTCAGAGGCTTACAGACAAAATAACATCATCATTTGGGAAACAGGTAAACATCATAATGGCATTTAATAATTTAAGCAAGGAATCTTTTAAGGCAATTTACACAGACTTTCCTGAGTGGATTTTCTCATTCCCTCACAAAGACACTAGAAGCAGGGTATTGTTATGATGATTTCTCTCTCCTCCTCCCTAGTAAGCCCCTTATTGTCCTTCTTTTGCTTAGTTACTTCCTTTCAGGGAGGCACTGTTCAGCCCCTCCAGAAAACCCGTATTGAATGTATTGAAATGCAGCTTTCAGGTTGGGACTCGGTGGCCCCCTGGCCGCTCATCCTTCCAGTTGGGTCAATTTTTGTTTTTTTCAGCTTTGGACTGATAGTTTGACAATGTAGGAGATGGGAACTTCCTTTGGTGCTGCCACTTTTTGATGGCCAGCTGTAACTATGGGAGTTTGATCTAACAGCCGAGTGAATCATTCGCTGCTTCAGTTCTTTTCTCCCTATGGACCTTGTAGATATCTGTGTTGTATTGCTCACTTTCTGGATCTTTCCTTTGGTGCGTGTGATCATAACAATCCCCAGCTCCCTGTGATCTGAGGGGATCAGGTTCTGGTGCCCGTTAAGCCTGTCAGAATGCCTAAGGCTGATGTGACATACATGTGTGTAGCTACCTCTGTGAGCTAGCTTCCTTCAGGAAGACATAGAGGCCCAATCAGAAAGAAGCATTGCATTACATTCAACTTTGTTTTTTTTTCAGCCTTCCACAAGGCAGGTAGACCAGAAGAGGCATTCAGGGTGTTGGAGCAACTTACAATGAATGCTGTGAATGAAAATCGGTTTGATGATGCTGGGTACTACTTCTGGATGCTGTCCATGCAGTGTCTTGACATAGCTGCTGAGGAGTGAGTATTTTGATTTTACTCTTTGCTTTATTGTTGCTGTTTTTGAGTTGTCATTCTGCTTTTCTGAAAGGTTAATTATCTTGCATGCTAATTAAAAGGATAATTATCTTGCTTTCTACTGTCTGTCATGTGTGTGAGGAAAGTATGAACCAGTGGACCCTGGGTTGGGGAAGGTCCTGCTGCCAGTTGGCACTGAGGTGGAGCAAGCTTGTTTGTGTCAGATTAGGTTAATCAAGCATTACCATTGATTTTCACTGAACCAATGGTTGGTTTTAAGTGATTAGTTTTCACTGAACCTTTCAGTTGTCTGTAATACTTTGCTTATTTTCTGGCTGAGTTCTCAATTAAAGTGATTGTGACAATCCTCTGCTCAATGTGCCTTCTTTGAGTTGGGCAGGTTCTGGTTCTGGTCCCTGGTAGGCCATACAGGACTCCTATGACTGATTTGACTCAATAGCGGGGAGTTATCTTAGCAAGCTAGTTTCTGTGAGCCACTGAGACCCAACAAGAAAATGTGTATCAATACAGTCAATGCAGTTTTTTTTTTTACTGCATGAGTACCTATCATTAGAGGCTCTGAATAAATATTTTTATTTAATTTAGTTTGATTTAAATACATTAAAATTGCATATTGACTGATTACTAATGCTCTAAAAAACTCAACATTTATTATTTCATGAGATGAATGACCACTGTTCACCAGCTGTACTTATTTTCTCCTTAATGCATTTATGACAGTTCCATATGAAGGTTATTACTGAGACTTCGTTGCCTGTTCTACCCATTTTCTTTCTTTCAGGGAGGAGGAATATGATGCAATGATGAATAAATTCAAGGACTACCAAAAGAAAGCTTCAATGTATTATGCTTACCATACTATTCAGCGATATATGGTAAGGGTATTGACTGTATTGCTATCCATGTGATTACCTGTATCCATGCGAGGTGATATCTAACTTTTGAACTCTTGCAGCTATCAAACACCTGCAGTGATTAATCCTCCATTTTCTAATGCTCTTTCAAATGTGCTCTTAAAAGTTGTATCTATCAGGACTGAGAATATTTTAGTTCCAGTTGCACACATCGGTATCCCATAAGCTTGTTCAAAATAATACAAATACTTGATTACCGTTTAAGTCTGATTTGATCTACTTTGTTCTTGAGATTGAGGAGTAATTCCACAAGAAAAAGTTGGCAAATTAAAATAATTTATTAATTGGTACTCCAAAGAAAGCTTTAAACTTAAGTGACATGTAAGCAAATTAATAGTGCTTAAAACAAAGGTTAGAAGCAAAAACAGAAACAAAAACATGTTTATTTAATGTATTCAGAATCAATTCTGATCAAAGTCACCTTGTTTGTTCACACAGCAAACTTCTATGAGATCAAGGGACTCCTATGACCCACCCAAGCTCTCATGACCTATTCCCATCAAGAAAGGCATATTTGTAAGTGGTCCTGTCATGTATTAGGGAAAGGGGTCAGTGCAGTTTAATCACCTCTTCAACAGAATAGATGAGAAGTATATATGGAAAGAAATATCTAGGGCCTCTTGATCTAACAATATTTGTGTTACTGGTGACTAATTTTAGTAGAATAAACTGAACTGCCAAAACAGGAAATGAAGCAGGAGACTTTTTAGAATTAGTTAATGACTTTCTTAGACAAGAAATTATGGAGCCAACATAGGAAAATAGTGTTTTAAACTTTGTGTAAGCAAACAGACACATTAATAAAACACTGAAATAAAGAATGAGCTAGTGAACAA
>WNGS01169217.1:8964878-8975733 GCA_020271785.1 Procambarus virginalis
GAAACCTTATGATGAACAAGAAGATTTAAAAAAAAAAAAAATTGCTACCGACTGGTGTCCAAGTGAAGAAAGCTAGACTAAGAATAGAGGCTAAGGTATCTCAATCTGACAACACTAGAAGACACAATCGCCACAGTAAATATAAGAACAACAAATAAGATTCTGAAGGAGATAGATGAGGTCGACAGATGTAGTATTCCACAGCAGGGGGAAATAAAATGAGGGGAACAGGTAGGAAAGTACTCTTTTGTAGTAAGGGTGGTAAGCAAGCAAAATGAACAAAGAGCAAAAGTAGTAGAAGACTCACTCCAGTCTTTGAATTTACAGGTCATAAGGAAGCTGTGTACTGTGTGTGTTACAGCCGAGATGGAAAACGTTTTGCTTCTGGAAGTGCAGATAAGAGTGTTATCATATGGACATCTAAATTAGAAGGAATACTTAAGTATTCGTAAGTATTCGTATGTACTGTTCACGATCATTCACCATCTCAAAATGCAATCTAGTAAATTCAATGCAACATGGTTTTGTTAAAAATAAATCTTGCCTTACTAACCTGCTAACATTTTTTGACACAGTAACCAGCTATTCAAAGGACTTCCAGTAGATGTAGCATACATGAACTACTCTTAAAGCTATGATAAGGTACCACATGAAAGACTGATAAGGAAATTACAGGCACATGGAATAAATGCTAAAATGCTAGAATGGGTTAAAACTAAGAAAGCAAAGAGTTATTCTAAATGAAAATGAATATAGATGGGGAAATGTGGTAACTGAGGAAATGCAAAGTTCTATATTGAGGCCAACTCATTTTGTTATATAATGAAATAGATTAAAATACTGTATTACAAATCACAACCATCAAATTTACAAATGACACTAAGATCTGTGGTAAAGTAAGAAGTGACAATGAAATTGAGGCCTTGCAATGAACTACACAAATGGTTGGAAGACTGGCAAATGCTTTTTAAAATTGAAAAATGAAAGACCTTGCACATAGGGCATAACAATGCACATTACAAATATCAAATTGACAACACTACTATGTAGCAGATAATGAATAGGATCTAAGAGTCAAAATCCACCAGTCATTGAAGGTTGCACTAGTTGGGAGCTGCAGTAAAAAAGCCAACCAAATTCTAGGAATAGTAATATAAACTTTTAACCTCAAGGAAAAGAAAGCAGTTATTCACCTGTCCAAATTTATGGTTCATCATTCACATTTGGTCTACTGCTATCTAAGCATGGAGACCTCATCTTCAGAAGGATATATCTGCTTTGGAGATGGTTCAACACTGCACAAATGGAGAGAGTGAATGTGTGGAATCCCTGGAACCACACAAATGGAGTGACAAAAAAAATCCCTGAACCAAGTAGACTCTCATAGCACAACCGGCTGAGGGTCACAGGACTAATCCCACTGCAAACCAGATATGACAAGGCTGATCTTGTTGAATCTTGTTAAGTATTTTAAAAAGTTGGAGAATATTAATTTAGACCATTTCTTTAAAAGGTCAAAGGTAACACATACATGAGACAACAGCTTCAATTTCAACAAGCAACAATGTAGGCAGAAAATATGAAATGCTTTTTAAAGCATCAGCTTATAAACCCATGGAACCACCTACCTGCCAAAGTTGTAAGTGCCAAGACATTACTTCAGTTCAAAATCCACTTGGAAAAAATCCACAGAAAAAATGGAGAGACCTCAAACAAGCTGACGGCTTCCTGTCCCTGTTGAAACCACTAAAGAGATAGTGGCCTTTGAGTAAATTCAGGTAAATTACACCATCCTGTTCATATCCTGTGGTAATTTTTTCATCACCCCACATGTGATTGATTCATAGTTAATTCAGTACAGTATTACTATTGTACTATTTTGATTATTATTACTTAATGTGTTATATTAAGACTGCAAGAATTTAGATTATTTCTGCCTTATAAGTGTGTTTGTGAGCATATGCAATGGCATCAGAACATATATAAATATTTTAGTCATTGTTATTTAATATATACAGTTAGAACATTAAACTGTAATCAATAAATTTTGACTTAATTTGTGTAAAAAGGTAGGTTGGTTATCGACTCCTACTTACGTGTTGCTGGTTTAAAAACAAATGCAATATGTTTTAATTATTGTAGTTTTTGGAGTTTTCAGAATTTTGAGGTTAGGATTTGCTATACTCTACTGTATTGTACTGTATTTATTGTTGTTTTTCCCGAGCAGGCATAATGATGCCATACAGTGTTTGGCATATAACCCAGTTTCTCATCAGCTGGCATCTTGCGCACTCAGTGACTTTGGATTGTGGTCACCAGAACAAAAGAGTGTACAAAAGCACAAGGTTAGTGATATGCTCCTAGGTACCAGTTAAACCATTTAATGCTGGCATATGGGTTAAGTTAAAATTGCTCCTGATTAATTATCTAAGTACAGTACAGTATAGTTACAGGATAAGAGGTATGCTTGTGGTGTTCCATCTTCCCAGCACTCTTTGTCATATAATGCTTTGAATGGTTTTGGCTTCCACCATCTTGCATGCTTAACTTCTTCCAACTGTTTACACTTTGTTTGTGAAAGTGAATTTCTTTGGATAAATAGAATTTGTTGTCCTTTAAAATATATTTAAACAGATATGCAGGTAAATACAGGTATAGCTATAAACTAAATATATAATTTTATTTTATAGAGCACAAGTCGAATATGTTGCTGTGCATGGACCAATGATGGTGTTTACATGGCTCTTGGACTGGCAAATGGAGTTGTATCCATCAGAAATAAGGTAATACATGTACAGTACTATATTATTTTATACTGCAAATATTACAGCTATTAATTTGTTCTCATCCAGTTTATTATAGGCAATTCCAGGTCATTAGGACTCGTGTGATTGGTTGGAATGTACTTGCACTTTGAGCTACAAGTGATAATCACATAGCCTCTCTTGTTCATTTGTTTATTACTGAAGAAGAGAGCTGGAATGAAGATAAATGCGGGGTATGCAATTTGCAGACTTTTGTGGTATGAAGTAAAATATACTTTGCTTTAACAAATCTTTGTGCTTTAGACTGGAGAGGAGAAAATGAGAATTGAACGTCCTGGAGGCACAAACTCTCCCATCTGGTCTTTGGCGTGGAATCCATCAAAGTAAGTAAATTATTGTGTTTAGTAATAAACCTTTCTGAGCTGTCACAATCTGCTGCTCGCATAAGCAAGGTCTGGCTGTGACCCCTGGACAGGATCATGCACAGAAAGGCAGGATGATGCATTGTACCTTTGTCATAGAAAGCTTTCAGAACTGTACTTTTCATAGGAACCCAGTTCAATTGATATTTAAGTAAGTAGTTTATGTCAAGACCAGCCACCCCAACACCTCCCATACCCCATGCCTGCTGTATGGGATTAATATGGTATGGTCCGATATCTGTCTGCAGTATCCATCAAAATCTCAGGTTATCTAAATTGCTATTTGAATATAGCAAAATTTTGCCAGAAAAATATTTGGCTTCGATTTTTGCTGGATAACCCAGATATTCGGATCAGTAGACTTCAGATAAGGAAGCTCATGCAATACAGCATTTCCTTCATCTTGGCAACTATATGCTATCATGCTAACAATACATCTGTGTGAGTAAAAGAGCTAATATCTGTAGGGAATACTACAAAACATGGTGGCACCTGTGAATCCGTGTGAGGAATCTGGCCATTTTAAAATAAGTCTAATTGATTTGTTACCTCTAATTTTTGGAGTAATTTCCTCCATATGTTAGGGTGTCTGAGGGTGGAGACTCGAGGTGTGTGTGGTATAATTACCTAGTGTTCAGCATAGGTATACCAGAATAGGTATACAAACTGACCAACTGGTAGTAATCCAGAACATGCCCTTGGTCACCTGTGATGTCAAGGATGGGTTCAGAAGGAATTCTGAGGTTATGAATGAATCATTTGTCTGTTTTTCTGGGCTGGAGTGAATGTTCTCAGTGACTCCCTATCACAGCCTCCTAATGACCCTACAGGGATAGTTTGAAGAGCCCTTATGGTGTCAGTGCAATATTCTACCATTTTTGAATGCTGATGATCCTGTCCAATGGACACAATTGGATTTTATCTTAAGAAGCAGCAGCAGAGAATAATCTGCTCAGATTAATGCTTTTCATGTAACTTGAAGCCTAATTTTTCTTTCTTATTTTACCTATTTTAATACACTGAGATACTGTATGTATGACATAAATTTTAAAGTGCAAATTATCTAATAACTTCATCTATAATAGTTACTTATGTTTTCTGGGAGGGCGTTATCATTGGCTCCCTGATAACGAGACACACAGTAGTTAAGTCGTTATGCTGCTAGTTCCACCTCCCCATTGCCAGGTGGGAGCTCCTAGCCCAAACAGGGTAACTTCCCCCCCATCCTCCAGTCATTTGCCTGGTGTGGACCAGTCCACAGGGGCTCTTCATGTCATCTTTGCCCTTTGGGTTTCAGCTTTTCCCAGATAAGTGTTGGCCATCCTTTGAACTTTGCCTTGCAGTGACCATTTGCTTGTCTTTATATCAAATTTTGTATTAGATTTACATGTGTGTACAAGCTTCACTTGTTGTGTTACCTTTGAGTAAGCGTTCACTTCACCCACATGTGTTTTTTGGGCTATGTTCCCTGGGCGCTCGCTGATGTTACCTGTAGCAATGTAGATATACATTGTATATTTTATACACTGAGTGAATTTTATAATGAAATATGACCTAAAACAAAATGTAGAGTTACCCAAATCTTCTTCTAATTATGAAAATAAAACAGATATATACAATATTTTCCTACAAAAATATTAGCAATATATGTAGAATGTGACTAGACATGATTTACCTTGGGAAATTAGTAATTTTTTTTAACAAAATCTGACCTAAAAGAAACACCAAGAATTATCCAAATCTTGCTTACATAAATAATACGATAAATATAACATTTTCCTACAGTATTATTGCTAATAAGTGTAATTTATCCAAATTGGTGTACAGTTACAAAAATAAAATTAATATATAAAATATTTTCCTATATAAATATTAGCAATAAATGTAGAACATGAATAAACTTAATTTTACTTGAATAATTACTAACTTTTTAATGAAATTTGATCTAAAATAAAAATGTAGAATTACCCATATCTTTGTATAATTGTATAAAGAATACAGAACAATAAAATATTTTCCTACATTATTGATTACAAACAATTAAAGTTGGAAATACAGTACCTGTATACTTATTTTATAGCAAGATACAACAAAAAACAAAATATAGATTTACCCAAATTACATTCAATGCTGTATATATATACACTTGGGGGTTTGATTCTTCCCCTCGTTATGTATTGATTATATATTCTTTTCCAGGGATGAGCCAGTTGATGTACTCTGTGTAGCTGACTGGGGACAGAACATTTCATTTTACACACTCAGTGGAAAACAGGTAAAGTACAGTAATACCTTATAGTTTTCACAACATTATTTTTGTTTCTTTTCTGGAGGGGCTGAAAGGTGGTGCCCTGCTATAATGAGATAGCAGACATATTTTGTAAAGGGTACTTACGTACTTACTTGTCCGTGACTACTGGGAAGTGAGGTTTGGTCCTGTGCCCCGCCTACTAGCCCTGTTGTACCTGTTGCATTATATCTTAACAATTCTAATGTTCAAAATCATTGTTGAACCTGTCCTTAAAGTTGTGGATAGAGGTGGCATCCACAACTATTTCTCTCAGTGCATTGCACTTGTTGACCACCTTTACAGGGCACCAGTATTTCCTTACATTTCTTTGACTCGCTTGTTTCCAGCTTCCACTTGTGTCCTCTTGCTCGACTTTCTCTCAACTTAAAGAGGTGGTCGTTGTCCACTTTGTCTATATTCCCCTTCGGTATCTTGTATGCTGTGATAATATCTCCTCTTTCTTCTTTTCTTCAACTCTGTGAGGTCCAGTGCCTTCAGCCTTTCCTCATAGCTTAACCCTTTTATCTCTGGCACTAATCTAATTTCAAACCTATTCCTCTCCTTCCTGTTGCTCTCTGCTCTATCTAGCATTGTTTTTGTCCTTTTCTCAGCTGTTCCTGTGTTAACACTACACCATAACATTTAACACTCAATTACAACAGGTTAGTTAGTGTGCATTAATGATCGAGTGGCTTGCCCACATCTTGTTTTTATATCTTTGCCCTTCTTTGCTTATACTGTATTGTATGTTGGTTTATATTTGTTTAGAACTAATATTTATATAAAAATGTAGAAAGCATTGTAGATTTGTATGGTGTAGTACTGATGATGATGCGTTTCTTTTCCTTAGGTTGGAAAGGAGAGACCACTTGGATTTGACCCGTGCTGTGTGAATTACTTCAGTAAAGGGGAATATCTGCTTGTTGGTGGTTCCAACAAAGCATGCCTTCTGTACACTAGAGAAGGGGTGAAGCTTGGAACCATTGGGGAGCAATCTTCCTGGGTGTGGTGCTGTGCTGCTCGACCAGATTCTAACTATGTGGTAAGTTCACAATCTATGTTTGCACATAGAATTTATGCCATGATTTTGAATAATTGTTCTCTCATATACTTGAGCATGGGTGAACACAAAATAAAGTGCTGACAATAATATAAAGAAATACTAAATTAAGAGTAGCAGTTATTGAAGCTGACATTTTGAATGCAAGGGCTTCATCAAATCTTTATCATGTCAGACTTGATGGAGCTCTTCCAGGTGAGGCATCATTAGCACATAGGCACTTGCCTCCTAGTTTTTCCACAGAGTGGTTAAGCTCATCATCTCTAAATTTGCCACTGCAAATATGTTTATATTTGGGGACGTTCTTCCAAAACCCCTTGAGCTGTGATGTGCTGACATCACAACTCAAGGGGGGGCTTTTTTGAAGCCTACCAAGGCAATTGCTCTTGAGTACCTCCCTGGAACCTGAGCCATCATTGGTTCACATCTTATGTGGCACTTGTTGCCTCCCCCTTCCCCACCCCTTTTGGTTCCTCTTTGTACAGATTTGCAGCCCAGGTGAGCCTTGTCCCCTTGTAGTTTGGGTGCTATCTTCCGAACTTTGTCTTAGAGAGCGACCAAGTGGGATAAGTTAGAAACCTAGCTCTGAGTATGTAAAAACACTTTCTGGACAGTACACTTAATTGTTCATGCAATTTCTTCCCTAGATCTCCTGTGCTTGGTATGTTTTTTTTCTTCACTTTAATATCAGGAGGAAATTGAGGTTTGATGGGAGGGCAACAGCCATCTGGTGGCTGTTGGTGGTAGTAACTTAGTGTTATTAGATTGCTTGTCAGTGTGCAGCATGGCACACTATATTGCCAATTTCTACCTTGGATAAGCATATGGGTTTATGGAAAGCCCTTTCTGTCTTTACTCAGAGCTGCCTTAAGTATTCTTCAGTTTTACCCATATGATTAAACAGTGACAACTTGAAAAGTTTCCACCTGCATAGTTGCAGAATCCTGACCTAACCCTGACAGTGGCAGTGCCTATCCAGAGGTAAAGGCTCTGTTGCCTTTGGAAGTGACTGAGTGTACTGCTCAGAAAAGTACTTTTCATGTGCTTATAGCTAGACTTTCATTTTATCACGACTCATAATGCAAGAGAGAAAGCTTTTTTCTTCAATTTTAAAAATGAGCTTCAGATTTTCTTGGTGGCTCTGACTTAATTGACCAGTATTAACTGAAAGTGTGACCTCCCTGCATTTAAAATGATGTTGAAGTGAATTTGAAAACGTATACACTTATTGTATTTTATGTACTGTATATTATGTTCTTTCCCAGGCAATAGGTTGTCAGGATGGCACTATTGCATATTACCAGCTGATCTTCTCAACTGTTCATGGACTCTATAAAGAGCGCTATGCTTTCCGGGAAAATATGACTGATGTCATCATTCAACACCTCATCACCGAGCAAAAAGTTCGAATAAAGTGTCGGGACCTCGTTAAAAAGATTGCCATTTACAAGCACCGTCTAGCTGTAAGTTACTTTACTCTTCCACTCAAAAAGTCATGTGTAATAAGTGCAGTATGTAGATTAAGTTCTATGTATATATGTACATGGCTGCATCCACAATTTTATATGTAATATTGACATTTTTATCTCGAATGAAGGTGTATAATTCAAGATACAATACAGTACTTCTATTGTCACCTACCATTTATCTACTGTATTATGTCATGTTTCCATACACATTGTTCAAGTCTTTGAAATTTAGATGTTTTATATTCAGAAAATAATCAATGTATAAAATGCATATTAATCTCATGCTTTTGCATGAGTAATATATTGTGTATTGTTAATTTAGTGAATTGTCATTTCCACCTTTGTAAAGTATTTTTAAACAAATGATTGTTAATGTGTAATTAATTTGTCATGCTTTATTCTGATTGTGTTCTACCTAGGTCATTTTTCATGTTATGTAGCATGGGCCACAGAATTAACAAAGTAGCCGACCGGGGAGCCGGTTGGCCGAGCGGACAGCACGCTGGACTTGTGATACAGTGGTCCTGGGTTCGATCCCAGGTGCCAGCGAGAAACAATGGGCAGAGTTTCTTTCAACCTATGACCCTGTTACCTAGCAGTAAAATAGGTACCTGGGTGTTAGTCAGCTGTCACGGGCTGCTTCCTGGGGATGGAGGCCTGGTCGAAGACCGGGCTGCGGGGACACTAAAAAGCCCCGAAATCATCTCAAGATAACCTCAAGAAGAAGTATTGGAGAAGGGCCCCCTAGCTCAATAAGTGAAAAATCAAAATCCAGACCATTATTTATTACCAAATATTTAGTTCTTTTAAACATATTATAATCCAGTATAATGTCACCTGCTGATAGAGGCAAGCCATCTCCTATTGTCTACACAACACAGTGACTGCCCAAAATGCTATGCATGTTAGTGGCTCTGCATGAATGTAAAAATACTAATCTTATGTAATTTCATCATCCCATTGTACCTTTCAAATAAATTATTATTATTAGGTCTGATACATGTTGTTTTCTGGGTAACAGAGCCAGAACCTACCCCTCTCCCCTCTCATAGAGGTGCAGAGGGCTGAGGATTGTTACGATCACCCACTCCAGGGAAAGCATCCAGAAATTTAGCAAAGCAATGCAGACAGCGGCAAAGTTGATTGAAAATGAAGCAGTGAAACAGCCAAATGACTCTGCATATGATTAATTCAAAACAATTGGTTCATTTGAAACAGCTTGAATCCCTTAGTACAAATGGCTGTCAACAGATGGTGTCTCATAGCTCCTGACTATCAGCCAGCCTCAGGTCAGTCTTGTTGTTAATGTGTTAATGTGTAGGGCCTGGATGACCTAGGGCCAGCTGGTAGCCAGGAGCTAAAGGACACCACCTGTTTGTAACCATTTGTACTAAGGGTGGTTTGAGCTACTTTCAAGTGAATCAATCTTTTTGAATGTTTCAGCAATTTGTTTCCTATGAAACCTGCAGCTGCCTGTATGCTTTACTGACTTTCAGGATGCTTTCCCAGTGTGGGTGATCATAACAAACCTCAGCTATCTGCACCTCTATGAGGGGGCCCAGGTTCTAGCTCTGGTCTCCAGTAGGCCAAACACCCCTATCTTTCTGGTACAAAGATAGTCATCAGGCCTCTTCCAAAAGAGGCTTTCATTACATTCAATGCTGTTTTTTCCATTATTACATAATTCATTATTTTCAACAAAATATGATTATTTTTGTCTAAAAAGTATCTCAATTTCCAATAAGAATTTATTATCAGCATTTTTGGTTTTACTGTGTGTAGGTATCTTGCTGATGCATCCTCATTGAAAAGCAATTGCCAGTTGTAATAAATATAAACATCTAATGCCTCTTTCTTACAATATAATTACTTGCATAGACTCATCATTTGATTATCAATATTTCATCCTTCATTAATATATATATATATTCACACTATTATCATGCAGGTCCAACTTCCAGAGAGGATTATAATCTATGAGCTATACTCCCAAGATTCATCAGACATGCACTACCGTGTGCGAGAGAAGATAAACCAGCGCTTGGACTGCAATCTTCTGGTTGTGTGCACCAATCACATTGTTCTATGTCAGGTACATGTACCATAATTTAGTCTCTGAGGGTCATCAATTTCATGAATCTAAATAACACATTCAAACTACACTGTCCCTCTCAAGAGTGGTTCCTTGGCATAGTAAGGGAGGTGCTCTTGTGCACCATCCACAGGTGGGTGTGGGAGGCTTTTATTTCCCTCTTCTGGCTGCTGTGGTGGTGCACAAGTGACATATGCCCAAGTGGCTTCACCACTTGGCCCAGTAGTTAGGTCAGACCCCTCCCCCACCCTCATACCTAGTTCAGAAGTGGTGGATCTAGTCAAGAGAGTGCAGGTTGGCTTGACTTTCCCCTGCCATCTTCAGCTCTGCTCTGCTTATGAATCATTTCCATTTGGTGTTGGAGAAGATTAGGATTACTCAACGGTTGGTCGAGCAGTTGTACAAGAGCTTGAACTTTCCTACTTGGTGTTTTCCTTGGAGGATTTTGCTTCAGGCATTGTTTTGGTTCCTCTAGTTCACCTTTTTCACCACTATCAGGACAGTCATGTGCGAGCTCTATTTCACCTTCTGTGGCTTTTGGCTTGCTGGTTTCTTCAAGCTTTTCAAGGTTTCATTCTGTGACACCTTTCTCCTCCATCACTTGATGTATACATTACATAGAAGCCTTGGTCCTAGGTTGAGGTTTTGTGTGTCCAGTGCTCATGAGGCCTCTCAGGGACATTGGGTGCGTTTTTTCCTTCAGGCACAGTACATGCGAAAGTTTGTGGCAGAATGGGGGTTCCTTTCTCTTTTTTCC
>WNGS01169217.1:8986037-9001769 GCA_020271785.1 Procambarus virginalis
TGCCCAATCACCTCCTCCGAAGAAATGCTCCTAAAGCACTTGATAGAGTACTCTTACACTGATATCAAACCAGTCATTTCATTCTCATTTACGTTCCACTTCCAGAATAAAAGCTCTTCACAGTATTAATAACATTCTCTCAACTATTTATACACATAAATACTATCCAGAGTTCTTCTCTACTTAATCATATGATTTATCAAAGTCCATAAGTGCCAAATACGCCTTATAATTTTTCTGAAATGTTTTCTGTTAGTCGTCTCAATGAAAATTCTCTTAATTCACGCAACCTCTTACACTGCAAAAGAAAATCGACTTGTTCATCTACTAAATGCTCTGTTTTTTCTATACTCTTCCAGTTGTTAATACACTTGGACTACTATAATTATACTTAGTGCTTACAGTCCTACATTCACAATGATATTATAAAGGTAGGATCACATCTTTGTCATCTGGCACAGCACTTACGTATTCAATCTATTTCTGCCAATTTCATTTGCTCTTGTAATTAATAATTTTTGCACTTCATCAATATATGCAGCTTCCCATGTTTAAGCTTCTGCATGAAGTGCTTGTCTCTTCCATGAAAACTATTTATTGGTAAAAAAAATTACGTATCCTTTCTGAGCACACTTGAGATTCTGCCCAAATATGAAACTTCTAAAAAAAATGCTGAAAAGTTGTCTCCAAAACAACTATTAGCTGCTGAATACCTTTATGTTCTATTGCTAGACCCCAGACCTAAATACCATCATAATAATAAATAACTAATGGGATAGAACATCTGCTTCAGACACATACACCTTTCATTCAGTTTCTAAACAATTAGAGAAGCATCATCATCCATGAGTTCTATCCCACAAAACGATGTCTCAGAATGTGCATATATTACAGTATGCTAATGCTGGGTTTTCACTTGGTAATTCATTAAGTTTGAACATAACAGGAATTAAGAACATCAAACGAGACTTACATGAGGACTGAAAAGGCTATCGTCACTAAGAGGAATAAATTTCCCAGCTTTTGCAGCCATTTCGGCCTGTGTCCCAAAGTTGAATTCCTCTCCATCTTTACTATCAGCTTGTTTCTTGGGAGCTTTCTCACCACGGCTGGATTTAAAGGTTTGCTGAACAAAACCATCTTCCCCAATTTCTTCTACAGCTCGTGAATATGCTACTTTCTCAGACTCTGTCATTTCTGAAATTAAAGACAAAAAATATTAACAATACAGTACCATTGATTATGAATGAAATCCTCAATCTTTAACTGTAGTATATGGGAAACCTGGTGTGCCAATCTCCCTTCCCCACTCATCTCACGTCTCCTAATCCCATGCTCTCATTTCTCTTATCCCTCCCCTTAAACTGTTCTCCCCAACAGCTTTAACATACAGTACACGCTCTAGAAAGTGTACTGTATGTTAACTACATGTATGACTACTATATTATATACAATTTCTTTGTATATAAATGTATTTCAACATCACATGAATGTTAACAGAATTTTTGGGCAATCCTGTTCTTGAAATATGAAAAAAATTAAATGCCATATACAGTACAGTAGTACAGAACTGTACAAGTAAATCTGGCACCAATAAGATTAAAATTAAGTAACTGACACTTTTTGTTGCTTGTACTAAACAAATAGATATGTGGAAAAGTATAAAGCTGCCTTAGCAAAAAACAAAATTGAACACAGAAATGTATATATATGATGCAGGCGATGAGTCACAATACGTGGCTGAAGTATGTTGACTAGACCACACACTAAAGTTGAAGGACGACGACATTTCGGTCCGTCCTGGACCATTCTCAAGTCGCTTGTGAATGCGGACCATTCCACAAGCGACTTGAGAATGGTCCAGGACGGACCGAAACGTCGTCGTCCCTTCAACTTCTAGTGTGTGGTCTGGTCAACATATATATATGATGGCAAATCAAATGTCAAGAGAGAAAACAGTAGTACATACTATAATTAAAAGTGGTATGAATATGTTACAGTACAATACTAAGGCAATACTGTATTCTTCTATCTTCTTGAGATATCTTGAGATGATTTTGGGCTTAGTGTCCCTGCGGCCCGGTCCTCGACCAGGCCTCCACCCCCAGGAAGCAGCCCGTTACAGCTGACTAACACCGAGGTACCTATTTACTGCTAGGTAACAGGGGCTTGCCCATTTGTCTCTGTCTCCACCAGGGATCGAACCTGGAACCTCAGGACTACGAATCCGAAGCGCTGTCCACCAGCTGTCTGGCGCCCTCCTGACAGTTGCATATTGTATATATCTATGTTTATATTGCTTTCAAGTTTTCACAGCTCCAGTAGATTTAAGGCAGTTGAGTTTTGCTGGGTTCCCAGCCATATTGGTATCTTTAAATGAGCATGCGGACGCTGCCACTAAAGAGTTATCCGCACTTGCCCCATCTGTAAAGGTATTCCTTATTCCGACTTTTACCCAGTTATTCATTACTCCATCCTTGCCCTGTTGGCAGGTTTGTAGATCTTCTGTTACTGGTAACTGCATACTCTTAAGGGTACTGTGTCCCTGTGGCCTTCCCCCTACCGCCGTAACCAGCGATGGGAACAGCTCTGGTAAGGCTGTATTGGCCATACGTGCTTAACTCACGGACACTTAATGGAGCGCCGCCCTGCTCCTTATTGTCCTTCTTACAGTTGTGAATATCCTTGTCAAATGTCCTGACTTCTAGGACGAGGGTGTGTCTTGCTTTCCGACCGTCCCCCGCAGTCACTTTTCCTCAATAGAATTCTTGGTGAATCCAATACTTTTGATATCGTTCGCCTTATGCTTTTCTGTTCTCATATTGGCATCCTCAGTGATATTTAGCGCCTTCTGATTATTCCGCACATTTGATGGTCATAGCCTTCCCAGCTTGGTGCCGTCTTTGTTAATTACTGTACTTACTTTCACAGCCTGGACACCCCAAACTAAAAATTAACATTGAGATACGGTAACCAAAATTATAATAAGCAGGATAATAAATTGGAAGTTACAGTAATTGATAATGAATCTATTATTAAATTTATGTTGTTAAAGTGCAACAGTTGTCTTATGATACTGAAGTCTTTTGAGAGTCTTAAATGACCATATAAGGACCGAATTCAGTCTTTCAAATCAAAATGAACATACTCCACAAAACCTTGATATTTTAGTTTTCACCATTTCTCCTTGTATAATTAGTCTCATTTTTGTGGTGCTAAAGTTATTTAATTTTTATAAGAACCTTGTACTGAATCATGGATAAAAGCTTCTTTACAGAACAACCTACAGAGAACATGAAGGATCATCAGTAAAATTGCTGCAATGTAAATTGGCATAGAAAATACTGGTAGGAAGAGAGAATAAAATTTTATATAACCACCTTGTTTCTTTGTAGACTTGACTTCTTCAGGTACAGGACTGAGAACCTTTTCCTTATCCCTTTCTTTGTCTCTTCGATCACGATCCTTTGTGGAGCCTCTACTGCTGCGGTCACGATCTATGCTGCTTCTCGCTGACCTTGATTTTGAGTACTTTTCACTATGATCTGAATCAGAACTAATGACAAAAAGAAAAGTCTGACGTTATCAAATTATATTTATGATTTGATAAGAATAATAGCGTGACACTAAGACTTGTCAAGGGGCTCCAACTGAAAACTGCATGCTACTTATATATTAACTCCAGTACTACATATTCAGTTTACATGACAACCAGCTGGTGCACAAGAGAACATAAATTCTTAAAATTATTTTTTTGTTAATCTTGCCTAATTGTTTACCCTGACCAGAGGAAAAACAAATATTTACATAGCTAACTTTGGCTGTGGTGGAGAGAAGAAATCCCACAATGATACAGTATCAGGAATGTTCATGGACCAGACAATCCAAGGTTGCCAAAGCACGGTGCATGTCGGGAGATGCCGCAAATATATTTATACCAATTTATTCCCGCGTCACTGATTTCCCTTTTCCACTAGTTTTGTGCAGTTATATTTGCACAATAATGTGTAATCTGAGAAATGTTTGAAACAAAACGTATAGAACATCGCTACAACAAAGGCATTCGTGTCTGTAATATGCACACAATATTATATTCTTTGGACAATAAAAACATACTTTTTTGCTACTATCACTGTATATGCTTGTTACCATTACCTATCTACATAGTCATCACTTATGAACCACTAAGAGTTGTGGCAAGTGATATCTCATAACTAATAATCCAAGCTCAGCCTAGACCTACACATTTTGCATCAAGCTGTAAGTACTGTACATGCATCGAATATGTTTTATTTCTTTGTATTTTTAAAGTTTTTACTATGGTTTTTTCAAGTGCAATGGTATGCACATATTCATGTAACTAATATATGCACCACAATAAAATAAACACAATAAAATATACATACTGTATTCACACACATTACGTATATATAACTATCTACATTTTTATGCACCATTGCAAACCACTAAAACAGTTTTCTGGTTAGTGTGATAATCTTTGTAACCACTGACCCAAGCACAGCAGTCACTCATACTCATCAGTTGTCGACGGTACCTGACGAAGCAAAGTGCCGCCTGATATACTACGCACATTCTGCTCACTAAAACCTGAATATGAATAACTTTCTACATGCTAGTTTTTAACGTAATATGAGATTCCATTGCACGATGTGTAGACGTACCAGACTGAGGCTGTGTGCCTAGTGCTGTTAGCATCACCACCAGCATTGGGTTCACTGATCTCTGAATCTTACACATAGTCTTTATCACTGTCAAAATCTTCGGTGTCACTATCATCATTAAATAATTGCAGTTATTTATTTCTTCATCATACCCCTCAACATGTGGCATTCAATTTATACCTATCTCTGCCTTTGCGCAAAAAATATACAAATTTGTTATTTTTTCCTTAAAGAATGATTAATGTGGACCACAGTAACAAAGGATGCCGCTATTCCCATAGTGGAGAGGGATGCCACTGGGTCCTCAATTGGCGAGGTTGCTGAAGTGCCTGAGAACACTTGTGCTTTATTATTATTATTTTTGTCAAAATGAATGGACAGGCTTTAAATTTGGCAATAAACCCTGCGATTACAAGGAATACAACGGTTGAAAACACATGAAACCAAAACAAGGCCGAGTCCCAAGGACAGTGCAGCATAAGTGGCCTGAATTGAGTGGCACCTCTTGTGAAATGGTTAGACAACAGGCCCATGGGTGGTTGTACAAAAATATCCACACTGCACATGGTTAGCTAATCCCATTCAGTCAATTAAACTGGATGTTATCCAGGGCTTTCTTGAAAGGTCAGTTGGCTCATAGATCAATGACTGAACGATACATCAAAATTAATCATATAATTTGAATACATTGGTAGCTCCGTTTACAAACGCCCCTGTTACAAACTTTTCGGGTTACGAGCTCGATTTGTTCGGAAAATTTGAATCGGAATATGAACTTTACCTCAGGATACAAGTTTCTTGATACAGATATGGCCGGCCTAGTGTGTGGTGGCACAGGGATCACACCTCAGTTTACCAGTGCCTTGCACCCAGTGACTATCCCGCCTGAATTTTCGCAAGGATTTACCGTTTCTTTTCAGATTTTGGCTATTTGAGCAAAAAGTTGGTTCAAGGCAAGAAAACACATGTAAAAATGACCATAGAGGAAAAACAAGAGACCATTCGTAAACATGAAAATGGTACTCGTGTTGTTGAACTAGATAGGCAGTACAACAACTCTTCAGGGGAGGAAGAGGAGGCAATAGAGAATGTCCCTTCCTCATCAAGAAATGTGTGCAGTATGGGAAGGACTGCAAAGTTTTGCTGAAAACAATCACCCAGAGAAAGCTGCAGTAGGCCATTGCATTAATCTTTTCAATGACAATGTGATGCCTCACTACAGACAAGTGTTTGCAAAGAAGGATAAAACAATCTTCAATGGAATGTTTCATTGTGAGAAAAGTGAGAAAATCAAGCAGAGAACCGTAACCAGGACCTAGTGGTATGCAGGCAAAACGTGTCAGAGTGCTCTCCAGAGAAATCTTTACTGCCTGATGTTATAATGGAAATGAAATACAATGGAAATCCAAACAGTAACACCTCTCCTCCCCCCTCCTCACCATCTTCCACATGCCAACAGGAGTCATCAGCAAGGGTAAGTAATAACTTGAACATACTTTTGTAGTAAAGATTTGGGTATAAAGAATTAGGTATAAAATTTACTTTGAAGTGAAGTTTTAGGGGAGTCAGGAACGGATTAATTCATTTCCCTTATTCTTATAGGGAAATTCGCTTCGGTTTACGAATTTACGTTAAAAAAATTTACGAACAGTCTCCAGGAACGGATTAAATTCTTAAACCGAGGTACCCCAAATACCTGTTACTCAGATCACAACTTAATTGAAGTTATGACAACCATGGGGAATAGACCTTCAAAACCAGTCCAGATTCCCGGTGGAGGAGATTTCAGCAAATTCAACTTCAATAATAAACAGATAAACTGGGAGCAAATAAACCAGGACTTCACAGAAATAAACTGGGAAGAACAGCTAGGAAATGCGAACCTGAACCAGTGCCTGGAAAAAATAAGCTCAGTAGCACTAGAAATATGTACAAACCGCATCCCCCTAAGAAAAAAGAGGAAGAGATGCAGATTGGAACGAGAACGTCGTTCCCTATATAGGCGAAGAAAACGAATCGCGGTACAACTTGAGAGTCGCACCCTATCTCAGGAACGGCGAAGAAGGTTAGGTAGCGAAATAGGAAAAATTGAACTCAAGCTACAAGAATCATACAAACGCAGGAGAGGGAAAGAGAGCAAAAGGCCATCAGTGAAATAGAGAGAAACCCGAAATATTTTTTCTCCTATGCAAAATCAAGATCAAAAACCACATCTAGTATCGGGCCCCTGCGAAAGGAAGATGGAACTTTCACCGATGACAACAAAGAAATGAGCGAGCTACTGAGGAAGCAATACGACTCTGTCTTCAGCGAGCCATTAAACGCACTAAAGATCGATAACCCAAATGAATTTTTCATGGATATGATACCAACATCAAATCATATATCAGACGTCACCCTATCCCCACTGGATTTTGAAGAAGCCATAAACAGTATGCCTATGCACTCCGCACCAGGCCCGGATTCTTGGAACTCCATATTCATCAAGAACTGTAAAAAACCACTATCGCAGGCCCTTCACATTCTGTGGAGACAAAGCCTAGATACTGGCGTTATTCCTGATATACTAAAAACAGCAGAGATAGCACCACTTCATAAAGGAGGAAATAAGGCAGAGGCAAAAAATTACAGACCGATAGCACTAACATCGCACATCATAAAAATTTTTGAGAGAGTGCTAAGAAGTAAGATCACAAAATACATGGAATCACAGCATCTCCATAACCCCGGACAACATGGTTTCAGAACAGGGCGCTCTTGCCTGTCGCAGTTGCTGGACCACTATGATATGGCATTAGATGCTATGGAAGACAAACAAAACGCTGATGTAATTTACACAGATTTTGCAAAAGCTTTTGATAAATGTGACCATGGTGTTATTGCCCATAAAATGCGCTCAAAAGGAATTACCGGAAAAGTAGGCAGATGGATCTACAATTTCCTGACCAACAGAACCCAATGTGTAATAGTCAACAAAATAAAATCCAACCCGTCAACCGTTAAGAGCTCAGTCCCCCAGGGTACTGTGCTTGCTCCAGTACTTTTTCTCATCCTCATATCGGACATAGACAAGAACACAACCTATAGCACTGTATCATCCTTTGCAGATGACACTAGGATCTTCATGAGAGTAGGCAACATAGAGGACACGGCGAACCTCCAGTCAGATGTAGATCAGGTCTTTCTATGGGCTACAGAAAATAATATGGTGTTTAACGAAGACAAGTTCCAGCTCATGCGCTATGGAAAAAATGAAAATATAAAAACTGAAACCACGTACAAAACTCAGGCAAATCATAACATAGAACGAAAGGCAATGTAAAGGATCTGGGTGTACTCATGTCGGAAGACCTTACCTTTAAAGAACACAATAAAGTAGCCGTCACAACTGCAAGAAAAATGACAGGTTGGATAACAAGAACTTTTCACACTAGAGATGCTATACCGATGATGACACTTTTCAAAACGCTTGTGCTCTCTAGAGTGGAGTACTGCTGCACAATGACAGCCCCTTTCACTGCTGTGAAATTGCTGACCTGGAGAGCGTGCAGAGATCCTTTACTGCTAGAATCCACTCGGTAAAACATCTAAACTATTGGGACCGACTAAAGAGCCTAAATCTGTATTCCCTTGAGCGCAGGCGGGAGAGATACATAATAATTTACACGTGGAAAATATTAGAGGGGCTGGTCCCAAACCTGCACACAGAAATAACATCACATGAGACCAGAAGACATGGCAGGATGTGCAGAATACCCCCGTTGAAAAGCAGAGGTGCAACTGGTACTCTGAGAGAGAACTCTATCAACATCAGAGGCCCGAGACTGTTCAACACGCTTCCACTACACATAAGGGACATAACTGGCAAACCCCTCACAGTGTTCAAGAGAGAACTGGATAAGCACCTCCAAAGGATACCTGATCAACCAGGCTGTGACTCATACCTCAGGCTGCGAGCAGCCGCGTCCAACAGCCTGGTTGATCAGTCCAGCAACCAGGAGGCCTGGTCGATGACCGGGCCGCGGGGACGATAAGCCCCGGAAGCACCTCAAGGTATCCTCAAGGTAAGGTACCCTATACATTATAAATAAAACTTTGAGATAATAATCAACAAATTACAAATAAAAACTCCCACACATGGTTAATCATCATCAGTACCTGGAACTGCGCTTTCTATGCTTGTGTTTGGATTTCTTATGCTTCCGGCTAGATCTATCCCTGGATCTTGAGCGGGAACGCGTAGGACTGCGACGACGTCTATGACGCTCTCGATCTCGACTTAATGAGTGGGACCTATTTAGCAAGAAAATCAATTTTATAGTTATATATTGTATATGTATATAAATTAATATTTAAATGGCATAATAAAATTCTAAAAATTATTCCTAATAAGATGGCAAGTTTGCAAAATATTGGTGAAAACACAACACAGGTAAACTGTTACAAGAAATTGTTGTTTTTAATAAGAAGACAATAACTATCATTGATTGCACAAATCACTGTACTGTATAGCATTTCTGTACTATTTAGTGTCTTCTTGTATAGAAGTGAATGAACAGTGACTCAACTAAATCAATTCTGTCCATATCACGCAGTCACATAAACATTTTGTACAGTACTTTAACAGTTACAGACTACTTCAGTATTAGAAAATAAATGTAAATTACAGTAGTCCTAAATGGCACAGAGAGGAGGTGGCCTGAGGCACCTCCCGGGGCACATACAGCCCAGGCTCTGCTTCAGGAGGCTGGGGTTTTTCTTGCCCTTGCTGGGGTGGTTCTTCTCCGGCCCCGACCACGGCGGTCTCCGGGTTTGGAGTCCCTGAGCCATATTTCACCAACTTCGAGGTCAACTCCGGAACTCACAGTTCCTGTGACGGCGCTGGAACCAATCGTATTGGCATTTGCCTTTTCATTTGAGACTTTCGGCACTGTGGAGAGGGGGGGGGGACCTGCTGCATGGGTAACAGCTTCTCCGTACCAATCTACCCTGGCTTTGCGCCCTGGAGAGGTCACTCAGACCGACAATCAGAGCCTACTACTGATGGATGCCTACTACTATATGGCACATAAAAGAATGTTAAACTTGCTAAAATTAACATTTTCTAAAAGCTGCATAAAACACACAGCTAATGTACAACTATGACAATCTCATTTATTTTATATAAACTGCCATATGTCTTTCAACATAATAGGTAAACCATAGGAATAAAGACTAATCAATAAACCACAGGCTAAAGAATAAATAGAAATGCTAGCTTCCAGATTCAATTAGCCAGTTTTCATTTGCATGTTACTTAGCAGGCAAACATCAACATTACCAATCTTCTTAAGTACTATGCCCATAATATAAAAAGGTGTGAACAAATTATTATTTATAACATGGTCATAAATTTGTAAAAACTGTCATTTTGCTGTCTGTATTGAAAGACTTTACTCAATTTGCATTCATTATACTAACTCATTACATATAACTGACCTACGACTGGGTGATGGACTACGAGAACGGCTATATGACCGACTAGAAGAATGTCTTCTGTGTCTTCGTGACTTTTTGTGGTGACGATGACGACTTCTGGAACTAGTACTGCTACTACTCCGAGACCTGACAATAATATTAATTGTGTTAAGTACAATTTTAAACCTTTTATAAATAATATATATACAGTACTGTAAATCAAGCTCAATTAAGAACAGACAGACATGATTACTGATTATATTTTATGGATGCACTTAGGAAACTCAAACATCTGTTGTTATGAGTATCTTTCAATGTTATAAATTTTCTATTTAGTCCTTCACAATGCTGCAGGTTTAACACTTAAACATCTCCTGTCATTCTCAAATGATAAACCAACAATGTTCCTGTTGTTTGTGAATGATTTAATATTCAGTTCCTAAACATTCTATATGGTTGTCATTCGACACTAGAAATTTCTGGCAATTGTTTGTCATAATCAGGGCATAAGTGTCAGGGCGCCTGACAGCTTAGTGGACAGTGCTTCGGATTCGTAGTCCTGAGGTTCCGGGTTCGATCCCCGGTGGAGGCGGGGACAAATGGGCAAAAACTTTCTTTCACTCTGATGCCCCTGTTACCTATCAGTAAATAGGTACCTAGGAGTTACGACAGCTGCTACAGACTGCTTCCTGGGAGTGTGTAACATAAAGGAGGCCTGGTTGAGGACCAGGTCATGGGACCGCTAAACCTAAAAAATGATTTACAGTTTAAGGGTTAACAGTGGATCACTAATAATAAAAAAAATCCAATTGTCAAATAAGAATATGCATTGTTCCATGCTAAGATGGACTCAACCCAACTTGTAGAAAGTGTACACTCAAAAATGATTGGAGAATTGCAGATATGTTGGAAACTGGGACATGAGGACCAACATTCTTTAAACACTGACATAATTGAAATTATCCTTGTGCAATTGGAAAAATTTCCATTTTGTATCCAAATGGTACAAGATCCCATGGGCCTGTTTCCAATATACAGTATCAACAATCCTTAGGTTAGAAAAGGGTTTACAGTTCAGACTTCAGTTAGCAAGTGTTGTGCTACCTATGAGATTGGCTGGTCTACAATAGTTTCAGGCTAAGGTGACTCTTTTCCAACTAAATAAAAATAAAAAATATATTTTTAGTGGGGTGGCCATAAAGATCCATTTTGAGGCCTACCATTTTTGTCATATACTGTACATCAATGACATAGATGAGAATATTACAAACCACATCATCAAATTTGCAGTTGACACAAAGATTTATGGTAAAGTGGGAAATAATGATATTGAGGTCTTACAAAGAGATCTACATGAACTCCACAAATGGTCAAAAGACTGGCAAATACTTTTTAATATCGACAAATGCAAGACCTTGCATGTGGGGCATAATACCCATGCCATGACTACCAAATTAATAGCGGTGCATTACAGCAGATTGATAAGGAAAAGAACCTAAAAGAAAAAAAAGAGTCAAAATCCACCATTCATTAAAAGTTGTTCAACAGGTGGGTTCAGCAGTCAAAAAAAACTAACCAAACTCTTGGGATACTCAAGCGTACTTTTGACTACTTGTATAAGGAAAAGAAGGTAATGGTTCAACTGTATAAATCTCTGGTGTTGCCCCCATTTGGATTACTGTATCTAAGCATGGAGACTTCATTTTCAAATGGACATAGCTGCTCTGGAGAAAGTGCAACACCAGCAATAAAAGTAATTCCAGAGCCAAGTCATCTCTCGTATCAGGATGCTTGAAGGCCACAGGACTAACAACACTACAAACAAGGCAAGACAGGGATCTCATTGAAACTTTTAAATACTGAACACGTTAGAGGATGTTGATCTGGATAGTTTCTTCAGGTCAGATGTAACAAACACAAAGGGCAATGGTTTCAAGCTCAACAAGCCACAATGTAGGACTGAGGACAGGAGATGCTTTTTTACCCACAGGGTTTATTTTATAACCCATGGAACCACCCACCTACCGAAGCCGTAACTTCCAAAACTGTTAATAATATAATAATAATAAATATAATAAATATGTTTATTCAGGAAAGGTACATACATAAAGTGATTTTACATAAGTGGATCGATTTATAGATAGAGCTAGTACATACAATGCCTAAAGCCACTATTACGCAATGCGTTTCGGGCAAGAAAAACATTAATATCTAAAACTTAATACTAATTGAGCAAAAAGAATAAAATGTATTGAGAACAGATACAAATAAAGATAAAAAAAAAGGGGGGAACATGACTGAAAAAGCAGCACAAATACAATAGGTAGACAAACAGCGTTGAATAAAAAAATAACAGACATGGGTTGACAATAGAGGGGTAAGGTAGGTTACAGGGAATTTATCAGGTAGTGTTTAGTTTTAAAAATAAACGCACTTTATCAGGTAGTGTTTTAGTTTAAAAAATAGTTTTGTTGTTTCAAAATATACCTGGAAAAGATAATCGGGGCAAATGTGGGGACAGTTGACAAACCGCCAGCTTCCTGTCCTCGTCGAGGCCACTAAGGTTAGTGGATCTCGGGTAAAACAGGCAAAATGCAGTAAAATAATCATAATAACCTAACATAGCCCAACCTAACTAAAAGAATCACTGCTCAACCTTCCACATTCAGAAAATCTAGAATGCGTGACTCAATGGCAAGGATAAGCTGGAAAATGGAAAAGCTGACCTGATAAATGTCCCCAAGAATGCACAGGACGACGATATCTTCTTGTGTGACAGTTTTGAACCAGAAGTTCTTATTTTGAATAAAGAAACCATAATGATATATGAGGTTTCCCACTGTATACAAAATTATAACATGGTAAAAAATTCTTAGTGGGAAAACCTAAGATCAAAACTCCACTGGGTACAATAATTAATTATACCTGCTTTTCCGTCTCCTCCTGCTGGTCCGCTCACTGTCTGAATCACTCGAGTAACGGCCCATATTGCCAATATTATCTTCAATTACACGTGCAGTATAGCGGATTTCTTCTTAATTTACATACAGTTTACATGGCTCCTCCATACACTTCCCGCAGTACACGAGACGCCGCCGAAACCTTTGTTATACGTACAGTTTATGGACACCGTTTTTCTCCATTCGTCAGCAGTGCGAGTGGATGTGTCATCCAATAAGTCTCGGTGTTGCTAATAAGATGAAGACGTTTAGTCTAGGAATGTCTCCGACGAAGTGGCACCACACCTCTTCTTCTTGGTGGTAGGTGCAGTTTGCATGAAGGGTTTATATCCTGCCGATGACTGCACGCTCACCACACTTCTACACTGTTACTCGGGAAGTGTTTTGATGCCGCTCATCTCGCTCGCATCTTCCTTCTCCTCACCACTTACGTTTTCTATGGTGGCAAATTTTAAGGCTATGGGTCTGTTCATAATAATTAGTTTAGTTCACTTATCAAGGTACTTGTGGATCTGTTTGTTCATTAGCTTAGTTTGTTTATTATGCACCCTATACTCATCCTGTGGGCGGTAGTGGAAGGTATTAACACGGAAGAAGACTCACTATCACTTCAAGTTGATCTATATAGGGTTTTGAAATGGTCAAAAGATTGGCAGATGCAGTTTAATGCTGATAAATGTAAAGTTCTGAGGCTAGGTAATGATGATGGAGTTACAAGATATGAGCTAGATGGTGTTGAGATTGCGAAGTCGGATTGCGAAAGAGATCTGGGAGTTATGATTATATGATTAGTAAGAATTGAAAACCAAAGGATCAATGCATGAATGTTCGTAATAAGGCAAATAGGACACTCGGATTTATCAATCGAAGCGTTAGTAACAAGACACCTGGTGTTGTTCTTCAACTATATCTTACTCTGGTTAAGCCCCATTTAGATTATGCAGTTCAGTTTTGGTCGCCGTACTACAGAATGGATATAAATTCACTTGAACGTGTCAAGCGTAGGATGACAAAGTTAATTCCCCAAATTAGAAACCTGCTATATGAAGAGGGAGATTAACAAAGCTTAAATTGCATTCACTGGGTGCTACGAATGATATACTTGAGTACTGTAAGCTCTCTTATTGATTATTCTGCACCTGTCATTTCTTGTTTTGGTTAAGGTAGGATTGGCAAGTTGGAGAAGGTACAAAATGAACCCATGAGAATTATCTTAGGAAGCCCAAGAAATGCTATGATTGAGATAATGAGAATGGAGTTGAATCTGCAAAGTATTGGGGATAGAATTGCAGAGATAAATGCAGCCTCTGCCATTAGATTAATGAGACGTGGGGGAGCTAATGAATTAATTCTCTCGGTTCAAAAGGTGGGAAGTAATGAACAATGTATGATGAAGAAAAGAGCATATATGAATATCTTATGTTCTAATGTTATTAAGTATGATGTTATTACAGAGTGTATTGCTGTGCCCAAGAGAAAATTCACACCACCATGAACATACATAAGAAGAACATAAGAACAAAGGTAACTGCAGAAGGCCTATTGGCCCATACGAGGCGGCTCCTATTTATAACCACCGAATCCCACTCATATATACATGTCCAACCCTCGCTTGAAACAATCGAGGGATACCACGTTACGCGGTAACTGGTTCCACAAATCAACAACCCTGTTACCGAACCAGTATTTACCCCTTATCTTTGGCTTTGGCTTTATTACCCCTTTACCTCCTTAACTATCTGAGCACCCTGAGGGGTCCGCGCTCCGCCGCTCCTCGCTGATTTCCGTTCCGAGTGAATTGCAGGCTCACCACAGCACTCGTCCTCCAACACGGCAAATGAATTTGCTGTCTTTGGGGCGTCTGTAGGCGGCCTTGTCAAGGTCTTCTTAAGACCCCTGTCCTTAACGACTTTCCACAACGAGGTCTTGTTAATATTGGTCTACCTCCTTCGTTTCTTCCCGATGCTTCAGCTGTCGTACCTCCTCTCGTAGGGAATCGATCTCTGCTCTCAGAGTTCCAACTAGATTCATCAATTCCTTCACTAATCCTTCCATTATTGCTATAATAATGTTACTACAATCGGAGCTCCAGCTAACACAACCTCTCACTGTGACGACTGCACCTGACTGACTGGGTGCAGTAGTAACTGCACCCAGTCAGTAGTAACACACTTCAGAATTATTCAGTAATAAATACAAACTCGTCCTTCACCTATGGTAAAGGAAAGTCTACTTGGAAGGATTCAATTTACATGAGATTAAGATTAGGATACAAATATATCTGGCAATACGGTGTTGATGTCAGTGAAAAAGATAAGAGTGTAAATTATGTAGTATGCCGCACGCCCACACCTTAGAACATTATGTATTAGTGTCAACTTATTGATAACTATAGAAATAAGGAAATAAGTAGTGCACCACATCAAATTGTTTGGATGTGTAATAATGGTATGATAGACAGTATACTTAGGAGCTACAAGAATTTTGCCCCAAGAGTGTAACAATTATATGCTGTGCTTACTATATAACCTGCAATATTAAATGGGATTCTTGTAATGTTAATTGTCTATTTGTACTCACTGAATTTGTGCGCCCCTTGAGGGACTTGAAGTAGAAGGAGTAGATATAGCCTA